>CM036534.1:22807019-24007019 GCA_020745685.1 Tautogolabrus adspersus
CCCCTCAGTATTCAGTGAAGCAGTTTCTGCGTGTCACTTTCCTGAAGCTGCAAGCTAACGTCAAAGTTAGCTAACTTACCTCTGGGCTGTTTTATGACGTTTTTAATTTGCCACAGTTTACGATGTTACACGGCCATTATAGCAGCTAGGATAACTCAAAAGAATTAATTATTTACCGTAACACTACTATTTGGTAATAGTGACCACACTTTGATATTTTGTTTTCATAAGGAAGTCAGCTGGCTGTTTTTACCTGTGAGAGCACAGTACTATCTTTGACCACAACAACGGACATTTGCTCAAAGTTTAGATAGACTTCTGGTTCAGATCCAGAGGGGGCGCTGTTCCGCCAATTTAAAGAAAATGTAAAGGATACATCTGCCCTTACAAATAACTGTTTGATCAAAAAGACAATTCAGTAATATTGGATTAACATTAATAGCTAGCTTGAAAAGTAATGAATAAGACTTGCTTTGATTGCTGATAGAAAGGCAAAGGTGCAATTATTTGTCAAGATAATATTTTTGCTCAAGGCTGTAATTGGCAAAGTATATTATTATTGATACTTTAGGAAAAGTGTTTTTCTTAAAATAAAAATCTGGATGCAAGAAATAAGATCATTTTGAACATTTTTATCTTGAGTAAATTTGACGTGAAGCTGTTGCCATAGGCTACAGAGAGCAAAACACAATATATCTTTAAGAAAGATATCCAAACAAATAGCCTACTGATCACCCTGAGTTGTTCATGTATCTAGTTATGATCATAGAATCAAGATATTCCATAGACCATTTTATAATGTTTCACCAAAATGTACTGATTTGTGTGTATTTGGCATATCCTATATATGATCATATTCATATTGTCATATTATAACATGATGGAGTATGAGCAACAATAACCAACAATGAATGAAGTTGCAACTTCATCCACAATTTTATAGCATTTTTTCATTGGATCACTTACATACTTAAGACATCCCTAGAATTAATAGTTTTTAGTACGTACTTGACAATTCGCTATTCCACATGATGGATTCTCATTATGGAAGTTACCATAACTCCATCTTTATAGCCCATTCAAGTATATATTCAACTTGTATTTGTTTATTTAATCCTTTGTTTACAACTTGGGAATTTCATGTCATCTGACGCTAGTTTGGCTGCAGAGTTGATCTAAAATTTACTGTGCACAGGCAGCCGTGAGTAATCCATTTAATTGTTTTTTAATTAGCTTAAATGAGGGACAGTCGGATTCAAATTTTATTCCAGTTTCAGACAACTGCCAAGCAAATCAGTTTCTCCATCTTAATTACATTTTGGATGTTGATATGAACAGTACTTAAAAGCCAAAAAACTGAAAATAACAATAACTCTGATATGATATGAATGTGGCTTTATTCCCAGCAAAGCCCTAAACTTCTAGTCAGCCTGAGAAAGTGAAAACACTATAGAGTTTTAAATGATGATTACTAATACCAATAAGGATTACACACACTATGATAAAATACAAAGTATTGAACTTCATATATACGGGCGGCAGGGCGGCAGTCAGCCTGTAGGCACTTGGGTTGGGAACTGGAGGGCCCCCCAAGACCCAGTGCAGACTAAATCTGGAATTTGGTCTGGTAGCTGGAGAGGTGCCAGTTCACTTCCTGAGCACTGCCAAAGTGCCCTTAAGAAAGGGCAAGATACTAGCACATTTCTCCATGAATGCATGTCCATAGGATCCTGTGTGTGCATCTCTGTGTGTATTTCAACCTATATGTGTGTAGCATGTCTCAATAACAGAGTGTAAAATTGAATTTCCCCTCGCGTGATTAAGAAAGTATATCTTCTTCATATACGCTACCTGACTGTGTTTGTTTTTACACAGAACTCAGAGCATAACTTTGGATGGAAATCAACTTTATGTTACTTTCTATCAGTGTTTATTGTAATGAATCCTGCCAGGTTACTTCTATCACTTATAACTTCTTTGTTTAGAAATCCTCTGGTTTAGTTGTAATTTTACCGTTTTAACCATCCCCGTCACATCTCACTGGCTGGTCGCAATTGTTGAATCTGCAGAAGCAGTTAATTGTTTTCCAAGTATAAATCCTAGATAATAGAAAATAAGCATTGCCCAGTTTTCTCTGCAGTGCTCCTCTCTGTGATGTGTTTGAGGAACCTGGGACAGCAGGTGGCGAGAGACTCAGGAGCCTTATTTTTTAAACATTTATTGAATTGGGCTGCTACTGGATCAACTTCTCTTTAATTTCATCTTCCTGTGTGCCCACCACAACCAGAGCCTTTGTATTTCATAATACCCTTTTGGTGACCTGCCATTACTGACTGCTCAACATTCACCTCATATTCACTGTGTTTTCTTCATTTCATTGCCTTTCCTTTCATTTTCATGCAAAAAAAATATCTTTTGTGCCTGACAGATAAAACACAATGATGACTCAACTGGACAGCAGTTTGTGAAATCTGCAAAGCTGTGTTGCATCCAGATGTCTTTTTTTATTAGCACAGGCAGGAAAGAGCTTCATCTAAAGAAACTTTGAATTAAGTAGGTAACAAGTGATCAAATCTTTCTAAAATTCCTCCTTGAGGCAAATATGTCCGCCTCTCTGATCTGAAATGAGAACACAAACATCACCCTATTTTAAAGTCAGACAGATTAAGCAAATGTTCGCACCCCCACTCCTACCTTTGCCAGCGGTATGCATCACATTGGTGTCCCAGATTGTACAAACCCACCTTTTAATATTCACAAGGAATCCTCACAGTATAGCTGCCTGGAAATAACTTAATTCAGACCCCTACTGCAGTATAATTCTGAATCTCAGAATGCAATTAACACAGGGGCCAGGCCTATTATTTCCTGGCAGTGGTGAAGTTTGTGTGCGAAAATGAGAAGATTGGCTGATATGAGGACCTATAAAGGAGGCTGTGTATACATGGTGCAATATTTACTGCATGCACCTGTAATTATAACTGTGGGAGGAAGGGGGTGGAGGAGGAGGAGGGGGAGGATACATTCATTTTGCACTCTGGGAATGGAGATTCATCTTCATCCTAGAAGGGGTCATGTGGTTGTCACTGAAGGGGAAATTATTATTGAGCTATGAGGAGATATTATTGAGTCTACATTTAACGGTTTAATGCAATGCACTGCAAGATGGAGCACCAGAGAAACATACAGTGTGTTGGAGTTTTAGGTCCAAAGATGAGAAATAATATCTATATTTGCCTTTTCTTAATCAGAAAGTTTTGCTGCATCTAACAAAAAATATCCAGTCACCATTTAATGGTTAATTCTTCCTTTTTCTTGTTTGAAATGATGTTGTGAGTAAACAGTTCTCCATAGAGGCACTTAAAAAAGAAATACTGCCTCCTAAAGAACAGCCAAGAGGTGCTCAGATCAGGAAAAGCTGGACTCCACTATGTCAGATCTCTTACTTCTAACATATCTGTTGGGAAAAAGTGAACTGAATCTGCAGCTACTGACGTCATTGCACCAGACCAAATACAACCTCACAGAGCATTCAGAATAACTGTACACTCTTTGACAAACAGATCAATCCTGTGCCCTTATTTAAAAAGACTGTTGACCTACTGCAAAGACTATGTAACAACTTCACATGATGTATTAAAGGTAGGGTAGGTAATTTCCTCCAGATAAACTTTTTAGAATTTTGGTTGAAACTGTCTTTAGGTCCTGACAGAAATTAATAGTTCATGTGCTCTGAAAAAGAAACGAAGAAAATCCGTCATCTGTAGCAAACTCGTAAAAACTTCGACCAATGTCTGCACTCGGTTCGAGTTTTATGAACCAATCATGCCTCCCTGTCTCCCTGCTCCTTCTCTACCCCATGCATGCACAAGCCCACACTCAAAGCATGAGCTGAAATCCGCTTCTGGACCAATGACGCTAGTGCATGTAAGTGAGGGGCGCTGCTTTTGAGGGAGTACAGAGGGGAGGGGGTGGGTGAAGACAGAGCACGGAGAGAATGCTACTTTCAAAATCAAGCCAGTTTTCGAAAATTACCTACCCTAGCTTTAATTTAGGACAATTGAATTAAGTCCGAATGTCATGGAAGCCAAAAGCCTTTTTTTAATTATCCATAATGTTTTGATCATGATATAATCATAACAACAACAACAACAACAACAACAACAACAACAACAACAACAAAATAATTCCTTGAAATAACAGACTATATATCTCAATCAATCTGAAGACACTTAACAAAAAAAACAGGTCTAGGCCTTACTCTTTGTTATATCATGTACAAAGACCCAACAATAATCCATCATGAGCACAGCACTGAGAAACATTTATCAAAGTTACAGTGGCCGGGAAAAACCTCCTTTTAAAAGGCAGAAACCTCGAGCAGAACCCGAATCATGTTGAACAGCCATCTGCTGAAACTGTGTTGGAGTTGAGTACAGAGAGAGTTTTCCTCCCGGGGCCTGACTGGTAAAAGATTCCAAAGGAGAGAGGCCTGATAACTGAGGGCTCTACCTCCCATAGTATATTTACTATATCTTTAACTAAAGAAAACTACATATTTTTTAGTCAAGATGATAAATAAACAGATCAATTATCTCATGATGTCATTTGAAGTGGTATCATTAATTAAAACAAATCATCAATATAATATGAGAAAAAACAAAATTCCCAATCAGTATGCACTCAGGGCTGGACCTGATTTCAGCTTGAAATATCAGATAATTACAGACCCAGTGCACCTGGTGTCTTTTAATAAAGTAGTAAGTAATAATAAAAAGCATTATTTATTGCCTTTAGAGATCACTATCAAATTAGAGTTCCTCGGGGTGCTGATAGCCTAGCGGTTATGACACTTACACCATATACAGAGGCAATAGTCCTCAGCGCAGCGGCCACGGGTTCTAATCTGACCATGGCCTTTTGCTGCATGTCCTCCCCCACTCTCTACTCCCATTGTTTCATGTCTTTGTTCAGCTGTCCTATCTAATAATGGCAAAAAGGCCTATAAAATATATATTTTTTAAATAAAACATTTTAGGTTCCTCATTTAAGACTGCTCAAAGGTTTTCTTCAACAAGCTATGCTACTTTTTTTTTTGTCAAGATCAGGTTATTTGGAGGTAACATTTAATGTGTTATAACATAATTATTAGTTAAGAAAATAATATAATTACCATCATCAACAGCTCAGATAATATACCTCTTAATACAAGTATAACTGTATTAACCTGAAGAGAACAGAATGAGACAACTGGATTAAAAAATCATTCTACCACAACGGATAACAACTCCAATACTCATACAATTTTAGATCGTATAGACGTTTAAAAAGAATAATATAGATACCCATTTTTGTCAAGTTTATGTATAATATTTTAGAAAGAAACTACATATATATTTGCCTTCAATATCTGATGTTTAGTTCAACAGAAACAGCCTCAGGGTTGGAATGGAAAGTAGAAGATAAGTGGACTGAAGGGATGAGTCGTCTGTTTTATTATTCCATGACACAGGCCCACATCGCACACATGGACACACACATGGACACACACACACACACACACACACACACACACTCTCTCTCTCTCTCTCTCTCTCTTACACACACACACACGCACAATCATCATTTTCATTTTGTGGTGCAGAAACTGTGCTATTTTCTATTAATTACAGCAGAGATAAGACGTCTCTCTCCTTAATTAAAATTGCAGGATGGTGAATTTTAATTTGAGCAAGTTTGAACCCTCATGAATTTACGTACGTATATACTGCTTTGTTGAAGAGACTGGAATCAAATGTTAAGCTGTAAAACAGGTTATGACTTAAAAAAGAAAAGAAAAGAAAAAAGAAAAAAAGAATAATGCAACAGAAACTTTGCAATTCCAGTCTAAACACACTTGCAGACCAGAAAGTCGAAGTATTAAGTCCTCATTGATTACATAAAAAAGAAAGAAAAAGTATCAAGCAAACAAAACTGAGACAAAGCTCAACAATATTCAAGCACCACTTATATTGTAACAAAACAAAGTGCATTTTCCCTGGCTGCAGAACATAAATGGATAGACATATAATAGAAAGCTTTCAACAGAGTTCAGTAGCACTGGGGTGGAAAGTCAGCACCATTAAGGAACTGTCCTATTTCTTCAGGGTACGAACTTTCAGATGGACCAAAGTAGCTAAGGGTTGTTTAGCTTTTAGCTTCTTTGTACTCCTATCACAATGGTCAAAACCCAGCATTTGAAGCATTGTGTCTTTACGTGGATAAAATATGTGATGCAAACTAGTGGATAAAGCAAAGTGGGCTGTAATAGCAATAGGGCCTTTTTTTCCCTAAGCACATAAACTGTACTTTGTAACCTTTAGGAAGCAGCACAGCACAATCTAAATACAACCGCATATACAGAGTTAGAAGCAGCTTAATAACATATTCTCCGTATTTCCCTGGTTTACTGTAAGTGTATCCTCTAGAAATAGCAGGCGAAATTTAATGTTAAGCTGCAACTGAGAATGGATGAAATAACAAAAAGGTTCTGGCCTGCACACTTAAGGTTCATTTCCTATAGCGTCATATAATTAAATTCTTATAGTGTGTCATTAACTATTAACTTTACCTTTAGAGGATGAACTCTCTCCCTCTGTCTCTCTCTCTCTCTCTCTCTCTCTCTCTCTCTCTCTCTCTCTCTCTCTCTCTCTGTTAGTCTGTCCTGTTGCTTGTGATGTTTTTATTGTTTTCTTCACATCCACTTCACAAGAGAATACGTCGTGGTACATTGAGCATGACAAAAGAAATTTTAGAAAATCACCAAATATAGCAGGCAAAGCCTCATGAAGAATAACAAATACTTATTGCTGCATTTCACACTGCAAATATCTGATAGTGGATTTTACCTTTTAAAGGAATGTGAAACAACACTACAAGAAAATAGAAAAGTTAACAATGAACTTCTGTGAAGCTGTGCTAAGGAACAGAGGTGCTGTGAGCTACATAAATGCAATTCTCTAACATTCTCAAAAATAAGTGGCTAGCATGCTGAGATTGAGCAGCTATAATGTTGACCATGTTTGCTGCCCCGGTTAAAAGTGTTCACATTAAACTAAACACATTGAACAGCAGCTAAATGAAGGTGTATAACATGCATAAGAAAAAATAAATAAAAGTTGACCAATAAAAATAGTCCAAATCTTTTTTGAGGCCATTGGTAAGAAAGACTGATAGAGACTGTAATAATCTGTCATGAGGAGTAAACGATTGCTGGCACACTTCACGCTCAGTTTATTTCCAGTGAAGGGCAAAGTTGATGATGGGTCAACATTAAAATCAATCACAGGGCAGAAACAGATCGATCTGACCTCTCCCACCTCCACAGTCACAGTAACTCACACTTTAGTATTGATCAGCTGTCATCAGGAGATTTGTTGACTTCTTTTTTGGTCTTTCAGGCAACAATAATCAGTAAAAACATGGTGGAAGTATAATTTCTCAAAAGAACAGTCATGGTGACCAGTTTCCTTACAAAGCCATCCACACTAGAACTGGTTTGAGCCTCACTTGTGCTTTTATTTACATGAAAGATGGACGGAAATAGATAATAATACAAAATAAAATAAAAAGTCATAGCTTAATCTATACTGGCTCAAAAATCCTCGCTATGTCATAAAGACTTGTTTCCCCCTGTTATATCTCTAATCTTACTGCAAAGCTTCTTCCAGCAGCAGGTCCTCCATATTAATTTGGCAGGTGTGGCCACACAGCAGTTTGTTTTGGTTTCATGCTGGTTTCATGCTTTCATGCCTTTTCAGACTTTAATTGCTAATCTTGCTTTTTGTGACATTGTTTAATGGTTTTGTTTTCTTCAGCTTGTGTCAACTTGTGTCTTTAAATGTTTTGAGAAGAGCTTTAACAAGAAAACAAAAGATGAGATTTCTAGAAAGATGAATCTGTTTTAACATAAAAAGCACAGTTTTCCGGAGATGAGGTTAATCCGACAAAATTTTGAGAAAACAACCAGAAAATGTGTGTTATCAGGGGGGGGAAAAAGTCAATAAAATGTATGGATTCCTCTCCGCTTAAGGCGGAAGTTTATTCCAAACAAACTGTTGAGGCTAAAACTGATGTTCCAACCAGCATCTTTTCCTGTTTACCAGAGCAGTTTTCATTAGACTCGCTAATTTCATACTGCGCACAAGATGCCACAGTCTGTATTAAAATTGTTCATTAAAAGACTATTAGTCATTCAGGCACATCATGAAACAAGAAAAACGTTTGAATTTGTTTGCCAGCTCTATGCTGCTTCAAACATTTACTCCATTTCTTGCTCGGATTAGTTTCTCCGTGTTCTTCTACCGACCACTGTGAGCTCAATGGGGCTCAGCCTGTCGTGCTTAAGAAGATATTACACACAGGAAAAATAAGATTTTCCTCCTCGCACTGTCATTGACATTTTCAAAGCAGAAGAAAAAGTCCAAGATTGAAACAGCAGAAGATTTGTCCTTAGAGTGACTGAGAGTCCGTGTGTGGAAGCGAGTTAGTGGTATCATCAGTCGAAGCTCTTCAGGAGGAGATAAGACTTCTTGCGTTTTCTAACACCTCCTCTCTGACAGGACCTCTGTATCACCAGAGACAAATCTCAATCAGCGCTCGATGGCTGCCTGGAAAGACCTGGAGACAAAAAGAAAATCAATTCCTGGAACAGTTTCCTGTACATTTTGAGGTTTTCTATTTGATCTTTATCACTTTTTATTAACTTCTAAATATGTTTCAGAGATGTAATGTCACCCAGGAGTCATCCTCTGGTGTCTGCTAGTTTACTGTGTCCCAGAGTGTCACACTGTTCTGCTGACTAAAAGAGGTTTAGAATTTGGTTTGTGAAATAAAACAGCATTACTATCTGTCCTTTGTGTCCCATTCTGCTTCATGAATGGTCTGTCAAGTACTTTAAATTATTGATCATTGCTGATTAATAATCCATTCACTGTCATACGAGGTCAAGCATGACATGTCCATTAAACAGTTTTTGTCCAAAAGCGACTCATTCGACAATGCAGAGAGGCAGAGCTGTAAGATAAATCCTTCATGATGCTGCTGAACAGAAACACAGATGTTACAAAAGTGCATCCAGCTGTGACAAGAAGAGAAACAGCTGGTAAACACAGATTTGTTTGTGATACACTTTATGTTCAAGAATGTAGAAACTGTTATTCACAGGATTTTCAGCAGGCACGGGGCTTTGTGTGGTGTTTCAGTGACATTACAACAACATACAAACATTTTATGAAATCACACTATTATAGTCATAAAGATCATTTTGAATTTAATCTTCATGAATGAATGACGTACATACATGCTCTGTTTGAGGATCACTTTCTAAAAATACTAAGACACAATAATATCCTCATGGATGTGTATTTGACACACTTGGAAATATTCCATTTAGGAGTAAAAGTAATAATATATGTAACACTAGGGTTCAGGGCTACCTTTCAGAAGACATCTTTTGACTGTGTATATATTAGTACAGTACAGTCCTATCAGTACACACTCAGAATTGTATAGGCTAGGGGCGCTGGTGGCGCAGTTAGTGCGCGCGTCCCATGTATGGAGGCTATCGTCCTCAATGCGGGCGGCCCAGGTTCGAATCCAACCTGTGGCTCCTTTCCCGCATGTCAATCCCCACACTCTCTCCCTGATTTCCATCTCTATCCTCTGTCCTGTCTCTCCAATAAAGGCACAAAAAGCCCAAAAATAAATCTTAAAAAAAGAATTGTATAGGCTTATTAGATAATCCTATAACAAATGAGGAATGAGGATTATTTATTTATTATTTATGCACCTATCTTCAACTAATTACATGAGCCAATTCATACCACTCCAAATCTGTTAAGTTTTGTCCAAGAGTCTTTTTGCAGTTAGCCTAGCTTAGCATAAAGAAAGGGAGCAGGACGAAACAGCTAGCCTGGCTCTGAAAAGTTTATAAACGCATCTAACTCTTTTACAATGTAGTTATTTAATCTCATGTTTAGTTTGAATTTTTTAAAAAGTAGTAAAAGAGGGTTAAGTTCTTTCATGATTTTTGGCAAGCCATTGCTAAGAGTAGTGATTGGCTACAGGCTAGCTATGCTTGCACTGAATATGCTAAGCCATGCTACTAGGCTCCTAGCTTACGGGTCAAACAGAGTTGATAGTAACAATATTTTTATTAATTTCCTTTCGGGAAAAGTAACCATATTTTACTTAATGACAAACTATTCGACTAAAATAGACATGGAGAACTGATACTTCGGACATAGGCTGACAAATGTAGGTACCAAAAATAAGAAGTACAGATGTTCTGTTTTGTTGATCCATTGATATTTGTTTATACTTTTTTTAGTACCTTAATATAAAATAATTCCAAACCCAGTGCTTCAAAGTTTCAAAATGCCAAAATCAGAACGATGCTGACATCAATCTATGAGCAGCCCCGCATGAGCACACAAACACAAGAAGAAAAAGGTGTCAGTTTGAAACTAAACTTTGTTCATGAGTTAAAATTACCTACAGTAAATGCTATTAAGGCTCTCTTCCAGCTATGTTTTGATTAATTCCAGAATATTTAAATCTGCTGTAGATATATGAATCTGTTTGCCATCGGTCAGGATCGTTCTAAGCGCCAGAGGAGGGAAAAGGCAAATTGACGTGTTGCAGGGAATGGTAATGTGGCATTTACTCAGATGATTCTTTCTCCACACTTTTTCAAAATGACTTGTAAAAGCACAGCGTCAAATACAAAATGACTTCCAAATATCAGTTAATTGAATAAAGTCATTTGTAAAGTTAGGAGGGAAAAAGCTGCCTGCTATTATAACAACTGTGTGTTGGTTTGAAAATGTGTGTTTGTGTGGGTCCCAGGGGGTCAGTCACAGGCAAACACAAATAGTCACACACATTGCAACACACACAGAACTACACCCGACTCTATGGTGGAACTAATCCTATTAAAGTGTCTGGAAATGTGTCTGCTCCTGCGGGTGTAACCTTGATTTCGCAGAGACAGTCGCTCTGGTAACAAAATCAGTGTTTTTTCTAAACCCTTCTCCCTTTTTTCTCTCTTTTTTTGTCCTTTTATTTTATCTACAAGTGGCATGCGGTTCTCTTCACTGGGCGTCCTTATCAATGGCTGTCCAGAGCCCCACCTCTCCACCCACCCATAGCCCCTGTAGCGAGTCCACTGGATGACTGCACACTCGAAAAAACATGCATACTGTGTAAACACATTAGCACAAACTCAACGTGCATTGTTCTATGAGTGCCAGACGCTCTGGGTTGAAATAAGGTGCAGCAAAGATTTTGTGGTCCAAGGTTTTGTCCACATTCTCACCTCAACCCTTCCTCTTTTTTTATTATCACCTGCAGCTGCACAAAAGTGCAACAATAACAGAGTCACAAGAGGTCAGGGAAAAATATCTCCACTCAGAAACATTGGGGATCCATGCACATCGTCCAAAGATGCCTCTGGAGGCAGAACTGTGTGGTGGCAGAAACATTTTAACACACTGCAGCTGAAGAATACACGATCAAACACACAAACACCAGCTAATGAGGAAAAATGTTTTTGCCGCTTTTACAACATTATGGGTATACAGTTATATGCATGGAAAATGACTGATAGTCAAGACAAAAGCTAAATATAACAAATCACAATGTTTCTCTCAATGGACTGCAGAAAGTACAGTACACATACCCACATATTAAAGGGAAAACCTCAGCATGTTTCCAACCCCAACTCTGCAAATACTGCATCTTGGTCTGTGAACCTACACTATATACTAACATACTGTAATTACCCCTCCGCTAATATAAAAATGGAAGAAACCAAATCATGCAGTATAAATAAACACACCCAATATTTACTAGTAAGTCTTTCATTACAACAAGACTAACATAGTAAAGATGACAGTGTTCATAGAAGACTGATTATCTGTAATGTTCAAGCAAGGCTAAAAGCCTTGTGCTCCAAGTTAAAGGTGGAATGAAAAAGCTTAAATGAAAATGTTCTCTCAAAGTTTTTGAATGCCTGGTACTGGGCATAGCTCATGTTTAAACAGGTGTTAAAGTGCTCTTTCTTAGCAGTATTTGGCATTTGCTTATGTGAGCAATTGGAAACCTGTTTGCCAAACTGTCTCATAGCTTAGAATGCCTTGCGCCAGATTAGTTTTCTTTTGGATCCTTTTATTTACATGTTCCTTTAAAAATTAGTTGATGGATTTTTATGTGAGAAACAATCAGAGAGTGAGAGTAAGATGCAGCAGTGTATACCGTCCTTTACCATCCTTTTACTTTAGCAGCTAACAAGTTGTTATGAGCTCCCTCTCATGCTAGGTGTGGTGCTGCAATTCTGCACAAAGGATGCTTTGAGTTGGGAAACATCAACACTATGTAGTACACACAGTCTGTATTATTTGGTTGTATTTCTGTTTCCTGTTGAATGTACAGTCTCAGTGCGTGCAGCATGTGAAGGCATACAGTATATCTTTTCTTTTTTTCAGACGGAAAAAAGCTGACATGTGCCAGTCAGCTCTGTCACCTCTAGCTCAGACTGATGATCCAGTTCACCCTGAAGTCCTCTGACTGACAGCCCCCATCTGTGGAGAGAAAGAGAGAGAGAGAGAGAGAGAGAAAGACAATGTGGTAGAGACACTGTAAATGTCAAATGTAAATCAACAAGTCCACCAGTAAGCATGTAAACATCCAACAATTGATTTTTGGTCCTAATCACAATAACACAATTAAGGAGTATAAATAAAATTGTATTTTGAGAGAAAGGTTCCTCGTTATATGGACAGTATTGGTTACACATCAGTCAGATTAATCACAAAACATTTTAAAATGTGCATAACAATACTTTAAAGATTAATTTCAATATAGACCATCAGAAAAAAAACATGTATCCAGTGTTAAAATGTTCTTTCCCAATGAAAATCAAAGACATCAAATATTAAAAACTTTCTATATGGCATTTTTTTCCAACAAGGGACCTGAGTTAAGAACTATTAAGTATTCAGTGGTGACAGAATTTCATTTTGCTTTGTATAACACATAATATGTTTGCTGTTAGAGGAGGAACTCTGCCTCTCCATGTGTTCATTCAAGATCATAGAATTGGAGACGCCTGTCACTGTGTGACTCCCAATGTTGAGACCAAACCTACGCCTTTGTTTTAATTGTATCACTTTTTCTTTTTGCACTATAGAGTGCCACAGGAATGAGTCCTAAAACCCGGAAGTGAGTTAGCATTTTAGCGCCATGGGTTCTATCCTCTAAAAGTCAATGGGGATTTTGAATGGGTTTGTGGTTAGATGCCTGAAATAAGGTATGTGGTTAACACAAACTTAAGAGATGTTGGCGTTTTGTTAGACGAGATAAACTACGTTAGATAAGACCCCAACTTGTGAATTTTAAAGTTTTTACGCGTACTAAAAACGGCGGTTGCTAACAAGTGGCTAAATGAGACTACAGTTGTTGTCGGGGACATTTAACGTCATCATGCCGGGAACTCTCTCACTAGTCCGCCTTACAGCCTCTAGTCTTGTTTTTCAGTGCTCTTGCAAATATTAGGTTAATAAACAACTTATTAAGATACGGTTTCGCTAGCTTGTTAAAACCGCTGATTAGATCGATGAAGTATAACGGTAGTGACGTCAAAATCAACCGACCGTGGTGTAGTTCGCTTGTAGCATAACGTTAGCTTTTTACTTCTCTCGGCTGCATTAATGCTTCAAACTTCATAAAAGTGGTGTTCATTTGTAAAGATTATCCTGCTGAACAAAACGCCTACGCATCAGAAACGTGTGTTAGCCACAGAGCTTATTTTCTGCAATGATCCAAAATCCAATGCAAAAATCCCATAGGCAAATTCTCGTTAGAACCCATGGCGATGCTACTTCCGGGTTGGCCTACAAAAATACGTCATCACTTTTGTTCTCTATAAAGGACATAACACTTGGTTGGTACTACATCTATGATTGACCCATTAAACAAAATGGCATAAAACCAAGATATTTCGAAGCTATTTTGAAAAAACTTACTGACATTAAAAAACAGGCTCTTAGAATTCGTGAACTTCTTTAACCTCAGAAATGTAACATTTGATTAAATATGGAACAACGATGAGAAACCTTTTATTGCATGCAGTCCGTTTCAGTTTTACCTTTTTGTATCGTGCTAGGATTTATGAGACTTCGTCAGAACAAAGCTTGTAGAAGTTATATAAAAACAATGTTAAGTGCTAGTTAACATCTGAGTAATTCCAACCAAGATGAAACAATAAAACCAAGGTCTCAGGATTTGAACTGCATACCCTCGACGGATGTTATATAACAGGATCTTGTGAAGTCTGCCTGCTGCTTGTACTCACCCCTTGGCTCTGAAATGACCTTTATGTGGCACCATTGTTTTCCGAAAGATCAGCTTGAAGTTGATCGGCAACATTTTCATGCAGCCTGTCACCTTGATGTCAAGTACTCTTAAATTAGAATAGAACTCCTTGTGCCTGCCAACAGCTCTCACTTTCTTTTGTGCTGTGACTCTGAACAGTTGGATCGGGACATACATAGTCCTTTAAACGAAGGATGACAAAAAAAGTGAATTTAAAATTACAAATAAATGAGAGTACTCAGTATTTTCCATTGTCCGGAATCTTGTCATCGAGGACTTTCGTGAGAACATTTGTGAGGACCAACGTGATGGGAAATTTATTCCAGAGTATTGCAGGAAATCAGAAAACATCTGCAGCCTTAATCTGCACAAAAGGTCAGGACAAAAAAAACAGCATTTAAAGAACATGTCACACACAGACATTTCTGTATGTTTCGCCCCCCCCGCTCCAGCCTTCTATGCAAAGGATAGCAGGTCTGTCAACATTTGACTTTTTTTTTTTTTTTTTTTTTTTTTTTTTTTTTTTTCAGGATGTGTTAGGTCTCGTAGTTTGAAGACATTTTATTGTGGAGAGTTACAGTACACATATCGGAGCTTGAGATTTAATGTGATGAGATGCCAGACAGAAATTTCACATCCATTATGTTCGCGTGCAACCCTTTAGTATCGATATAGAGGTACACAAACCTCTGCAGACATCCCCATAACAGTGATATGGATCACCCCATAAAAAAGATTTTAAAAGGTCCAGAATTCATTTAAGTTGCCACGCACATTAAAAGCCTATTTGAAGTCCTCACACACTTCAAAGTAGAGACAAACCACTGCTCTGTATGCTGACAGTTTAACATTTGACTTTAACCAACTGTTAAAGGGGCATGCATGGGACTGGAGTATGAGGAAGAGCAAAAAATGCTGTTCAACACAATGTATAATTATTCAATTTAGCTGTCTTTCATTGAAAATGTCACTGAAAACTCCCCAAAATGTAATAGATTAGCACAAATAATCTCATCAACCAAGAACAACTTGAGCAATAAAAACTGCTCTTGTCGAAAACTCAGCATTTTACCTGCTTTAGGCATGCTGTTTAAGCCATCTTCACTGAATCAGCATAGAAGGCAGTGAAGGTCACTGAATTAGTGTGTTTGCTAACTATTTCAAAAGCAGGGCACTGTGTTTAAAAAAAACCAACCTGAATTCCTCCTTTCTCTCTTTAACAAAATTGCATTCTCTGCCACTGAGAATGAGTAAGCGTTGATGAAAAGTGGTTTCTACCTCTGTTCAAGATATCAGAAAAGGGCACGCGACATTATCAGAGCCCAGTGCCTGTTTCCAATGGAAACCAAATTGAAATCAAGTGAAGCAGGAAGGGGGTATGTTTGATTCATTTTATACCCTCAACCTTCCACCACTTTATCTTTCTATCCCAGCGTGACATAGTCAGAGAAAAGCTGTGCAGGCGGAAACAAGAACTTGTCTCCCTTAAACATTTGACGGATCAGAGGGTCAAGAATCAGTAAAGAAAACTGTTGAAGTTCTGCAGAGATTAAAAGGACACATTTGCGTTGGTGCTGATATATCAAAGTGGCACCTTTTTCTTTATAGTACCACCATGGTAAGGTACTTCAAAGTGATGGTGGAACAAGCTGAAGAGCTTTGGATAAAAGTGACTATACTGTAGGACTGTACGACTATAGTAATGATAAACAGACATCTATGTGACATTGCCAAAATCACTATACACTGTACCATTGCATTCTTAAATTAGGAATTAAGGATTCCGTTTAATCAAACCTGAATCTAGCATTAAAATGTTCTATATCAGAGTCCTTTGAAATACCTTGAATCTATTTATTAAGCTTTCATATTTTTTAGAGAAATTCACGTTTTAAATTAGGCGTGTCCCCGACTCAGGACTTGCATAGTCGATCTTGATATGTATCAGATTTTCCCTTTCGTCGACTAATTGTTTTGCATGTTTGTTTTTAATATGATGTTTTACCTGGAGGATGCTGATCAATTGTGATGAATGTTGGAGGGAAAGTTGGATGACGGTCCCTTTGCACGAGATGAGTCAGAGAACCTTTTGCTGGTGCCTTTTTTCTTTCAGTACGGCAGGTTCAGAGGCGGCAATCAAAAGCTCTCTCGTTCTTACTTTCCACATACTTTTGCCTTTTTTTCCCCATTCCCCACACTGGTGTGTTTTTTTTACCACTTCCCGTACACTCTCCATACTCTCAGCATCTATTGAGATCTTTTTTTCCTCTTTAGCATCTCAGCCAGCTTATCTCCTTCCTCTCACTCTATCATCTTTGACTCTCAGCAGCACATATCTGTGGATAACTAATGATAATGGACTTTGCTCCCTGATGTGGGAATTCAGCAATCAGCCACCCTGCATGACATATTCGTTGATGGCCTTAATTTTCTCAGACTTGAATTCCCCTCAAGATCATCAACAGAACAGAGCAATAGCACACAAACAAACCCTGCTAATAATAAAAGAGTGATTATTTCTGTCTGCAATTCAGAGTAATCACAAGGAGGCCATTTTTTATGACATCAGTCTAAAGATAAGAGGCTCAACTGCTTTTATAATGTTGTCATGCTGTGTCTTTATCAGTCAATCGATCTTTATTGTATAGCGTCAACTCTTAACAAGTGTTATCTCGAGACACTTTACAAAAAGCAGGTAAAAGACCTTACTCTTTGTTATTTAATATAACAAAAGAGCAGGTAAAAAGATCATACTCATTTTTATGTTACAAAAAGCAGGTAAAAGACCTTACTTATAGCATACAAAGACCCAGCTTAATCCATCATGAGCGTAGCACGTAGCAAAAGTTACAGTGGTAAGAAAAGAAAAAACGTACTTTTAACAGGCAGAATTCTTCGGCAAATCCCAGGCTCATGATGAAAAAGCCATCGGCCAAAGCTGCGCCGGGCTTGAAAAAGGGATAGGGGGAGATGGGATAAGCTGCAGGAAGAGGGATAGGGAACAGATTGGGGGAGGGGGGTTGTTCAGGTTTATGTTGTAAGTTATATGATTTAAAAAAATCTACAAATTCTTATCATTTCACCCATTCTTGATTGATCAGCAACTGAAAAAGGGATGGGTGGTCAAAATCTGGAAGTACATTTGGCCTTATTTCCAGGTTAAACAGCTTTTTTAATTACTATAGTAATGGCTGTTTGCATTTATCCATTTCTTAGCTATTATCCCTTTTAGCGTAGAAGTTTCTGAACGTTAACATGATCTTTTGAATGTGTTTTAGGATACCAAAGGTACAACATAAATTCCTAGCTAATAGTAATCCTTTTTGTGCTGGTGGGGTGGCATTAGGACTGGTGAGGCAAGCAGGATAAACAAGCTGGTAAAGAAGGCCCGCTCTGTTGTTGGCCTAGAACTGGACAGCTTGGACACGGTGGCTGAGAGGAGGATGAAGGACAAAATCATATCCATCCTGGATAACTCCTCTCACCCTCTTCACGACAAGCTGTGGCAGATGAGCAGCTCCTTTAGCCAACGCCTCATCCCCCCAGGTGCAAAACAGAACGCTTCAGGTGCTCCTTTGTTCCCACAGCCATCAGGCTGTACAACAGCACCCCTGCTCGTCTGTTTTAACATTAACATGAACATCAACCCCATCATGCCAGACCACGTTATTAACATTATTTATGATTGATATATACTGTTTATCATATTATTATTATTATTATTATATTTATATTCTATACATTGCACTGTAGTAACTGAATATTGTATCTTATTGCACTATATTATATTATACTTTGTGAGATTATACTTTTATAACGGCACTGTTGTTACCATGTCATATCATACTGCTGTTTACATAGCTCGCTGCTTCTGAACACACAAGCCACTTTAAATCATCACTGGTCACTTTAACCTGCCATTCACTGCACATCATTTCTTAATTGTCCTGTATAGTTCACCTCACTATTTATATTCTTCTGTATATACCCCCTATTGCTATTTTATTTTTATTTATCTTACCTATTCTGTTTTTGACTTTTGATTTCTGTATTGCCTACTTCTCTGTCTTGCTGCTGCAACGCCCGAATTTCCCCTCTGAGGATCAATAAAGTAATATCTTATCTTATCTTATCTTAAAAGACATTGCAAGCATTTTACTACTCCCTATCAATATTAATTTCGTAATTGGCTAAAAGCTAACATGAGATGTATGTTGTCTGATGGTAGCTACTTAGTCGTTGGAAGTTGAACTTGAAAGATTTTTCCAATGTCCCTCTGAGTTTAACTTTAAACTTACAACCTGAAACACAATATTATAAAAAGCATTTCAGCTTCCCAATCAGAAAAAAAGTACTCCATGTAAATATGTTCAGTTGCCCACAACAAAGATGTTCTGGTGCGTTAGACGATATGAGAAACCTTGTGAATAAACAACGCTTTGAAGTTGTGCTTGTGACCATCTTACTTCTTCCTTTCTTTCTTTTTTTGCTGTTTTCTCAAGGAAACAGATTTCAGGGGAAAACAGTAAATGTTGTCACTAAGGCATGAGTAGCTCATGACACATATGAGTGTGATATTGTCCTCAAAGCATCACTCATTAATGTGTCTGATGTAGATCACTTGCGGTGACTCATGCAGTCACACAGGGACAGTGTATGAATTTATCCAACGCTGATATTTCTATCATCTTTGACATGCACAAAAACATCCAATCATCCAAAGATGCTCATTATGAACTGAATAAAAACAGAGTTGACAAAGTGATTCAGTAAGCAAACACGGAGAGATATTCCGGACCTAAATGAAAGATTTTCAATATTTATCTCTTAATTTTCAAAATCTGAATCAGCCCTTGTGCTGTCACACTCTGGTGTGTTATGAAACATTTCTCCCAAGGGTTAGCAAAGACATTAATCACAGGAAATCTGTCAGCATATGCAACTGTTGATAACCATTACATCTCATGCATATCTAATTTGACTCAAGCACTTCTTATAGTATATTGTATAGACATTTCTATTTCAAGGCTCTTATGACATGCAGTGCTAACATAAACATTATGCAAAATCCTATCTTAAAATAACAACATTGAAATGATTATGATGGTAAACTGCTTGGATTGGAAGACTAGCCCCTTTTTGGCACACCTTTAATGCCTCTTTGTGCATTTTTGAACTTCAACTGTGCAGATATCTGCATAATGCTTTATGGCAAAAAGCCCTGGCGGCAACTTTATAACTATTACTGGTTTTATTTTATTGTTGCTGCTTCAATCAATACATCACTGACCTTCAGGCTGCCCTTTATGTTTTCTGTTATCATTCAGTATTAATCATCAAGACACATGGTGAGTATTCTTGAGGTCAAAACAATATGCTGAGTGCATACAGTTCCTCATAAAACTCAGACTTTTTCTGAAGAAATAAAACATTGAAGAAATTCGCATTGTTTTTTTTTTGCAGGGTTGCATTCTACTTCTGTCCTGCCTTTGAAGGTGCTTTTCCACTCCAACAGTACTTCTAAGTCTGACACTCTTTCTGAAAACTCCCAACCCACTTCTCAACATATCAGAAACACATAGACTTTGCCGTCTTGGTCAATGACACATGATTGAACTACACACCCTACAAATAATGACGTACCTGCTCTCCATCTTGAACTATAGTCTTACTTGAATTCATTTTTTTTTTGTTCTTGTTTGTGTTTAACAGTTCTTTTAATGTTTTGTATGCGTAAAGATAAACGTTTTTTTTGGGATATCTTCTGCAATTTAAAGGTACCACACACAATTAAAATCCCCTTTCTCTTCCTCAGGTGCTGGAACAGGACATCAGCTCAACATTAAAATACAATTTTAAGTCTCTGTTTAAAATAACGTCTAAAGCAATTGTTGTTGTTTTTTATCATTTTAAAGGAGATCTATTATAATCACTTTCACCTAGATTATGTCAGTCTAGGACGCCTGATATCGACC
Organism: Tautogolabrus adspersus; assembly: GCA_020745685.1. NCBI lineage: Eukaryota > Metazoa > Chordata > Actinopteri > Labriformes > Labridae > Tautogolabrus > Tautogolabrus adspersus. The sequence continues at coordinate 22,827,407 of CM036534.1, forward strand.
AGATACTTGTGCATTGCGTGTCCGCTCCGGTGCGTTACGGCTCTGTGCACCCTCGTCCGTCAACACCCACCGGCTGCGTGCTCAGTCTGCAGCACGGAGAGCACAGCCGGACTGTTGGGGTACCGAGACAAAGGAATTCCGGCGGTAATTTTACAGATTAACTTGCGACAGCGCGAGATAATACGGTGTACACGGTATAAAACTCTATAAAAACCTTATAAACACATAAACAAACACATATACGGTCATTTTTCTGAACCGTCAAAACGGAATGTTTTATTCTGAAAATAAACCGGATGTTTAATGTTGTATTGGTGTCTGACTTCCTGTCCCGCTTGTTCTTTTCTGTGCTAAATTGATGCGTCATACTCTGGCATCCGACAAAAACAGCTGAGACGGGGCTCAGCTGCCAGAACGGAGCGGAGACGGACCGAACACGCATCTGGTGGAAGTTGGCTATTAGTAGTAGCAGGGAAAGTTGAGTGAGCTTCGGAGTGGGCGTGTCCTTGAGGGGGCTGCTGGATGGGGCGCTGGTAGCCTAGTGGTTGGTGCGTGCCCCATGTGCGGAGGCTGTGGTCTGCCGGGCGGCCCGGGTTCGGGGTCCGACCGCTGGCTCCTTTCCCGCGTGTTGTTCCCAGCTCTCTCTCTCCCTGATTTCTGGCTCTGTCCACTGTCCTGTTTCTAGATGGAGGTCCAAAAAGCCCCAAAAAATAAACCTTAAAAGAAAAAGAAAGAGCTGCTGGGGTGGGCATGTCCTACAACTTTGCTCCGTGCTTTGCTCTAGTAAGTCTGCCAAGACTGCAAAGTTCTCGTAACGTCTCGTTCAGAGCAGTAGGAAACGTCCGGGGATTACGCCTACAACTGTGTGTCTTGTGTTTCAAAAACGTTGCAGATATTTCGTATGGACATCCAACATCATAACATTATATGTATGTATTTACATATGGATCAGCATAATATCTCTCTTTTAAGGAACTATATGACAGATTGTGTCTGGTTCCAGGCTCTTATGGATGAACATGAGCATGGAGCAAGTACCGGTTCTGTGTCCAAACCATGGAAGAGCTGCCGTCTCTGCTGCCAGAAAAATGAAGCTTGAGTACTGGGCAGAACAACAATCTTTCTTTCTGTGCAGATCCACTCCACTCACCACAGAGCAGAGCCAGCATCATGGCCAGCTGCCCCACTTTAATCTGCTGGACCGGTCTTGCAAGGATCCTGCCTGCTTGACTAGCTCTGGTAAGACACCTCTTCTCTCCCTTCTTGCATAGAGTCCTTCTTCTCTATCTCTGTCATGCAAATCTCTTTGTCTCTTTTTGTCTTTATCTCCTGGTTTAGCACTCTCTGACACACACACAAAAACACAAACTTGTGTAAATCACTGGCAGAAGATAACGTCAGACCTGCAAGCGCCCATGGGAGGAAGTGGGAATATGTTTGTGTGACGCCACAGAGGAGTAATGGCAGCTAATCAGAGGCATATGCTCCTTCATGCTGCCGGCATCATCACATCACAACACAAGCCAAAAGAGAGAAAAATTATATAATTATCTTTATTTTTCAGCGCCAGAAAATCGACCTAACACATGGTCACTTTTGGCATTTAAATGTTTTCTTCTTAATCAAGTAGGGCTTGCATACTGCTGTCAGCCAATCAAATCTTAAAAACAATACAAGAAGCCCAAGACATGGACTTAGACACTGAAAACACAAGCCTGGTCACTTGCAGCTTACATTTTCAGAATGCTTTTGTCACTGTGGTGTTAGTTTTAAAACTCTTGTGAGAGGTAGATAACTCCCCCTTTGTCCTCTCCAGCTCATCAAAAACATGTTGTTTGTGATCAAGGTTAAAAAGAGGCAGTAGGGGATGAAAGAAAAGAGCACTGGGAAAACAAGATATATATTTGTTTGACTTTTTTTATTTTATTATTACTTTCCCGTAATACATTTCAGAGTACTTATTCCAGGTAGTCAAGTCATGTACACTAAAACAGTTACAGTGCTAATTCTCACATTCAACCAGCAACACGATCACATAACTTCCTGAGGCTGATTTTAAAATGCATGATAGCAGGATATAGCATTCACACTGCTCAGGTGCTGCTGCAGCATCGGAAATCAAAACACTGAAAGACTTTCTATTTTAACCATGAGCCAAGTGTGATTCTCGATCAAACAGACTTTTGCAAATGATTTGTGGTTGACTTGTTTTTTCTCAGCATCACTTCCTGAGGTGTGTTTAAAACGTATTTTTAATTAATCAGTGATGAAACAAACATTATTTTTTTTCTCCAGACATTAACAAACACAAACTCCTCTGTAAAGAGAAAGAGGCTGGCAGCAGCGGTTCAGACACGAAGCCTGTGCAAACACTTGGCCCATATTGACTTCAGTGAATTGGCAATTGGTATACCAAAACCTAATGAAAAGGCAGACAATGCTTACAGTACATGGTGACCTTAATGTTTCTATGGTCACTGCACTCTGTACAGTACATTCAATCAGTTATGACCTCCCTGAAAACCTCTTCGTAAAATAATAATGTCACAACTCCTTGATTGGGATTAAGCATTATATTTCTTCCAGGACATACAATGCAGTGAAAAACATATCTTATTATTGACCAATTTGGATTTTCAAACTTTGATAGTTATTAGTCTGTATGTATTATGTATGATAATCACCTTATTGCATGATTGCCTTTACCAAGATCGAAATCATCCTGTTAATACGTCTCTGGACCAAACTTGACTTTTTTGCGAATTCTATTCAAAAGTTATTATTACAAGCAGTGCAGTCATCAACAATCACTCCCTCCAATGTCATTGGCAGAGGTGACACCTGGCTTGAAGCTGGGATCATCCGAACATGTGCAGGTTGGAGGAGGGGGGGGGGGGGGGGGGGGGGAGGTCTGTGTCTCTACATCCAAGCAGTGTTTGAAGTGGGCTTTGGGGCTTCTGCCAGACTTTGGCTGTAGCTGGGAAACACAGCTGTCCTGTGGCTGATAGCTCCTGAGGAACACTGTGCAGGTACAGGTTGACCATTTGTTTCTATAATCTGTAGCGGAGTGGGCCGGCACGGTGCCAATGATTGTCACAGGTGAATTAGGGTGCAGAATAGAAGCGGAAAGAGGGATAACACCTAATACACCAAGAGTTAAAGGTGGTATATGGAGCTCCGACTGTAAACACATTCAATTTAATGACCTAATAATTCATTAAGTGTTGCTGCAGTGTCACATCACAGAGCCCAGATGGTGGTGAGCTGGGAACAGTGTCTTCCCTGCAGTTTTATGTTTTATTCTGGTAGGAAACCAATTACGCCTGACAGATTTAATATTACGAGATTGAGTCAGGGTGGAGCTGATGTAGCTGCTCCCTGTGCATTTTGACACCCTGTATTTTTCATCGCATCCAAGCTAGTCCCCACACAACAGTCAACCTTATTCATACAGGGTATTAGATGGAATAGGTGAGTCAAAATGATCCTTCTGCTAAGAAATAAGATGAAGAAAAACACATTACACACATGTAGTAGATGTAGAAGTATTTGAGTTGCAAAACAGAGGAAGAGATAAAAATCTCCTATTTTATGACATCATTGTTAAGCTTAAAGAATTGATTTTATGTAATGGCATAAATTAGATTTGGTAAAAATCTTCTACTGCTTTTGGTTTTGTTTCTGAAGTGCTTGAATAGAGTGTGTTTATATTTTTATATTAAACATATGGATACATATCCATACATGTGTATGTCACAATGCAGGAACTGCATCTGTGTTATGCAAAATTATAGACTGCAACTCCTATAATAGACTACTAATGTTCAAAATAATAATTTTATTGAACCAATTATTTTTTAATAAGGTCATAGAAGAGCCCACGAGAGTGAAGCCCTGTACAAGTAACAGTGGCAAGTCATTGTAAAATGAACATTAATTTTCACGCTGTAGCTAGTTGCCCCAAATCAAAAATGTAAGTGCTCACATTAATGTTTACTGTTCAGTTTGACTGCAGGAATTAGTCTTGTGATAAAATGTGTAGCAAAGCAGATCTTAAAGGTGTCAAGGCCATCAAAGTGGGTGGATGGATTATTGGCAAAGACTGTATAAAACATGAACATAGTCCCAGTGATGTTACCCATTGATTTCTAAGGAAGGATTATGAATCCTAATTATTGCACGTGCAATTTTTGAAAACGCTGACAAACTTTCAGTCATCTAAAAACCAAAAAATGATGTGAAGCTGAGGCAGCCTTTCTGCTCCAACTAGCTATTAGCAACTTGTTTCCTTAATATGATCAAATGGAAGAGATGTAAAAAAACAACAACCTTGTACTGTTTTACTTTTTAATGAATATAAAAATTATCTAGAGACCATAGCATTGTTTTGTACCAGTCTTTAAACGTGTTTAGCTCTGCTGTAAGGGTCATTTTAACATGGCGCTTAATGGGGGATTCCTTGGTTTTTGGAGCCGGCCTCATGTGGACACATGGGAAATGCTTTTTTTGCAATTCTGCATTGGCTTCATTCCACAAAAGGTTACCTATATTGCTCATATGCCACTAAAGTTTGTCTGGCTACAGACGTGGTCCTTGTTTGGCGAGGCGTTGGGTGTTGTGGTGTCGGTTTGGTTTCTAGGATGTAAAGACTAATAACTAACAACCAGTCCAATAAAAACATTGGACATGTCATCCATTTAATCTTTCTACTTGGATTGTCTTTGTTCGGAGAGTTGTTTTTTTATGCAGTGTACCTTAATTAGGGGGATAAGTACTTTAGACATGTTAAGTTAGGGAACATAACTAATTAAAACAAGACATTCAAGAATGACTTTTGGTGCCCACACATGACACAAAAGCCCATTTGTGAAAGTTTTGAGTTTGACGAAGAAATCCACCACACCTTCCTCACTATGTAGACTTTTTTTTTCTCTTCATACTACCGCAGCTGTCTTCCTCCGTTGCTCACATGATAATTAGTATTGCCATAAAAGCAGCTAGAGGCTGTCTGGTATTAAAAGAGCTCAAGATCTTGTTCTTTGTTAATCCAATATAGATGTGAAAACTAACTTACCATAAAGACAGTCAGCATTTTATCCTGCAGGTATTGCTTCATTTTAAATGTAATGTGCCAGTGTAAGTACTTACAAACTCTACTGCCGAGTCAGACTGTAATAAACCTCATACCTTTACACCAATAACAAACCTGGACAGAGAGTAAAGCCACGTACTTCATCTTTACCAGCCATGGCTGAAAGCTACTATACTTTCATTTAGCAACCATCGGGTGCTTACTCAGTGAATTACTTTACAGGCTTTTAGACATCAAGGTAAAAGCTCACACATTTCACTGTCTGACAAACCAAAGGCAGGAATAAAGAGTGCACAATCATGTTTTGAGAAGATATATCCTGCAATGAGTAAAGTCAAAGAGTTCAGCCTTAAACATCCAACAGTGTGTTTAAAGATGTTATGGATAAAAGCATTTATAAAGAGAGCTTTCTATAAGAGTTTATGACTATTGGCCACTGAGAGAATATGTAACAGTGAAAACAACAACAGATAATAATATACCATGAGAGCAAACACTGAATGGTTTTTACTCCCATCTAGTAATGTTTGATGTTGTAACAGAAGAATGGCGCATTTGATCAATCATTTTATTGTTTACCCACTTACTCAACCTGATAGCAAGTTCAACATACCCAGGCTGTCTGTGGGTAAGCTACAAAGCCTAAAGCTCCAGATAGAGATGTCTGGTATCACAAAGCTGAATATGATCTTTCTCTTATAACTCAAGGTTTCTGCTTCAGGCTGTATGCATGCTTAAATAAAAGGGGGCATTTGGTACTTCATTTGATGCATCCTCCACACACATGATTTAAGCAGTATAACCAGGAACTGTAATTAGGTCTGATAACGTTTCACTTCCTAAATACCTGGAGATAACTTTAGTGTGTGGCGTAATCAAAGTCAAATCAACTTATTGAATGAATGTAATATTTATATTACATAAAGACTAATCAATTATATTATCTGCATTTTCATTGTAAAATCAGCCGTGTTAAATGCACTTTTCAGGATATTATGAACAAACATAATAACCACAGTTTCTTAAGATGAAGACGTTCTTCTAGTGAAGGGATGATCTGCTGAAATAAAACGTGTGAATTTGACATGAAACAAACAGGTAACGAGAAAAGAGGGGTTTAGATTATATTATTATTACTGTAAATCTACAGCTTCGTTCTGTGGCATTAATAACGTAATGTTACAAATGATTCCAAAAGTTTCCAAATTACAGCAAACTCTTAATTCTAACTCTGAACATAACCTTGTCCAGTCAGGTTATGAGTCTAGAATCAATGGTGATCTAGCCAGGTTAAGAGAGTCAGCCTTGTGAGACCAAAGCTCTGACTTTAGGGCTCAACAGACCCAGCTCACCCTATAAACTCTTTTTGTGGTACTTCCCCCTGAACAACTATGAGAATAGCATTTGGGTTTTAGGGATACATCCAACAAAAGTTATCTATGATTTTTTTTTTTTATGCTTTGCTACAATATTGGCCTATATTTATCAACCAATGAATCAATCCTTATTTGTATAGTGCCAATTCATAATAAATGTTATCTTTTACAATTTACAAAAGAGCAAGTAAAAGACCTTACCTTTTGTTATATTCTGTACTAAGACACAACATTAATCCATCATCAGCACTAAGCAACATTTATCAAAGTTACAGTGGCAAGGAAAAACTGCCTTTAAGAGGTAGAAACCTTGAGCAGAACCAGACTCATGTTGAACAGCCATCTGCCAAAACTGTGCTGGGCTTTAAAGTGTGATAGAGGGAGATGCAGAAAGAAAGAGAAGGATAGAGACAAACGAATTTCCCCATCAGGTAGAATTTGAAGTCGCTAGCATGACTGTAGAGTCAGTCCTGTTATGCAACAACTGGTATATTTAATTAATCTTTCTCGTCGTCTTCTTATTAAATATTTTGTATCTAAAAGTCATCAGTGAAATGTGAGTGTTACAAAACTATAAGTTCAGAGTGCATGAGTAAATGTCCTTTTCCTCTCAAACTGAAGCTTACATTTTTGCAATCCAGGGCTCCCATTCTGCAAAGTACAAAGTGTAGCTTAGATAAAGAGCAGACAGGGATTAGTAAGAGTAGCACATTTCATGGACGGCTCTATTAAAGTAATTACTTGGAAAGAAAAAGGGAGACTGTTTCCCAGAAGTGGACATCCGTAAGTTCCTATGGATTTTGGCCTCTTATGGTCAATAAAAGTGATAAAAGGACCTGATGTGAGGACAGTCAGAGCAGAAGAAACACTTCTTTATTTAATGTTTTTGAAACGGGTGGTGTGATTTAATCTTTATAACTAAAATAAACATTCCTTTATTATTTATTGATTTTAATGTGATTGATTTTCAAGAACTTTACAGTGTTGTACTTTTATGTACCAGCTATTATTTGCAAAATATATCGAAACCATGGCCCATGGAAATTCTGATCTTTAGATGTTGTCATTGCCTGATTGCATTGATTTTGGAGATGCTCAGCTTAATATATTTTTTTTCATTGTCATCCATATCATATATGTATTTGAATCATTGAAAATGCATTAGCCCTCATTTGTAATGGTGCCATTTTTTTCCTGACAGTGTTTTTCTTAAATTCCTCACAAAATGCTGGTTCACAGAGAGAGAAATGCTAATGAAGAAAATGAGTAACTCTGTCCTCTACACTTAAGGTCAGACCCATCTGTCATACATTGATTTATAATTTAAATGAACTCTAATGATCACATCAAAGCCATCAAACTCTTCAACGTGGTCACCATCAAGGACAAGAGGATGGTTATGATCTCCCTGCCCCTTCACCTCCTCCTTCTCCTCTTTCTTCTTCCCCTCCCCATCCCATTCAGTCAGAGCAGAACATCATTAATTTGTGCTTGTGCGCCTTTGACTGAGCTGCAAATAGGCCCTAACTGCCCCCCCTGCAGTTCCTGCCACAGATGATTATCATTGCAACGATTAAAGCACTGAGTAATGTGTCCCTCAGGGGCTGCCGTTGCCCGTCTCCTCCATCACTGCCACTGACCCTCTTGTTAGCCCAGTTCCGCCCACTGGACAGAGGAAAAGGAAGTGCTGGCGGAGCTTTCCTTGCCAAGAGGAGGTTGACATTCGTTGGAGGTGAGTGTGTTTACAAGCTACACAGATTTGTTTGATCTTTTGTGAGAATTTAGTTTGACTGACATTTATTTGGTTTTTCAAATGATACTTTTATTAAATTTTACTTTGGGTTTCTATTTGATTTTTTATTTGATTTTAAATGGTGTTAATGCTGAGCTTTCGAGCGGAAAAAAAGGAAAACAACAAGTGACCTAAACCTTTGCATCCATTTTCTTTCTTTCTCAGAAGATGACACAAAATGTTTCTCACGAGACTTACCTGCTAACTTACTCCTCAAACCGTCTAATTAAAGCATACTTGAGAAGTTTATCATTACTCAGTAGCACACTTGATCATTTCCCCTCAAAATCTGACTGTGTTTTTTGGACTGTGAAATCGCTCAAATGAATTCACTCCCATTTTTTATTTCTGCTACGTAATCGCAGGATAATGGGCTCAGAGACGAAGGCGTGGATGCTAATTTCACATCAATTAATGCTATTCAGGGAAAACCCAATAATTGATTGCTGCTGCACTCACACAACCAGACCATATTGCTTTCATTTTCAGTGCAATTAAGGACTTGTTATTGCAGAGGCTGTGATCAATCTTAATCAGGAATCTTTGCATTTATAAATGGAAAATGAGCTCCTGTATTCTGTAACTTAAAAATGAGGAATGACAACAAATGAATGCTCAACAGAAAAAAGGTTGGAGCTGCTTTGAAGACCAAATGCAGTTAAACTTCCTGTCATACAACATCAGAGCCTTCAGAACAAGAAGACAGAGGAATATAACCGTGTCGTCCATTGAAATCCATTGCTTATCTTCAGTCAACCTTCATGAATACATCTGTGTGACCATACTTTTATCAAATTATTTATTCTTTTTGGGAATTGAATGGCAGTGGAAGATTTGATGTCCTACAAGTGTTGCAGCTTTCTTGCTGGATTTGGTGGCTTTTGTGAAACTTTGGTGAATTACACCACAGACCTGTAATGACTCTCTGAGCAGCCTTTTACTACTGCTGACAGAAGGTATTTGGCAGCACTGAAGTAACCATTTGTTAAGGTCTGCCTGGTGTCTCACACGGTGTATTTGGAGTAAAGAGTACATAAAGTGGACTGAAGTAATAAACTTGAACAGCACATTAAATTCCTCACGCTTTACTCCACTTTTTATTTGATAATTTAGAGACTCTGAGGTTTGATATAGATAATCCAATAACAAAAACAATATGTTTCATTTTTGATTAAGATAAGAGTTAATTAAGCCCTAAAGTAAATTCTCAAACTACCCAGCAGTACAAAAAGTCATTTATATCAGCTCTTCCTTGGACATCTTAAACATTAAAGCTCTTTTGAGAAACTTTAAGTTTGTGTTGATTTTGCTCTGCCTGTGGAAAATTGTATGTCTTACCTCATTTCTCATCTTGTCGCATCAATGTGTAGGTTGTTCCTTTTGACAAAAAATCTCATCCTGCTTCTTTTAACTGTCAAATGTATCACTCAATGTGAATATTTGCAGTAGAAAATGACAAAAAGACGCTGTTTCTTCAGCGTGATGTAAATCATCTTCTCGTGATGTAAATCATCTTCTCTGACCCCAAGGTGATGGTTGCAGGCATTAAAAATTACAACTTAGAAATGATCAATCTTGAAGCTGAAGATTTTTTTTTTTGTTGCTTTTTAGGCCATAAAGAGGCATCACTACTAATTTTTAGACTGTTTCATAACCAGTTTAAAACTCCTCACTGGTGTTTTAAAGTGCTGTACATGGCAATGCAACAACAGTTAAAAAGCAACCATTTATAAAACAAAATGAGTCACTATCTTTAGCCATATAGAGTAAAATAATGGTTATTGAGCCTATGGCTATCGGATGAAAGCCAGTGGGTGTGCTGTATAATAACCTGGGTGTTTGCTGCAGCAGTCTTTCATAAACTGTTACTTCTGGTCAGACAAAAAGACTGATGACTGCATCAAGTGAGTATCCAAAGGTGTACGCCAAATTTGGCCTTTAATTAGTATGCAAAAAAAAAAAGCAACTGGCAACAGAAGTGTAAACCATATACATGTGTATATCACCACATGGGGTGAAGGATACAAACAATACAAAATATTGAATATAGTAGTTCATCGCTGTAATAGAGTATATCTAGATTTTGGTATAACTACTTTTCTTTCAGTGAAATAATTGTATACTTCTTCCATTATTGCGCAAGACAACAATAAGAAACAACCCTTTGAACTCTTCAGACATGTATGTATCCTCAACACACTGGACCTCTTTATCAGACTTTTACTGTTTAGCCGCTTACAAAGTTTCATTTACCCATCTCCTCCAGCTATTTATAGGCACATTATAAAAATGTCTGGATAGCTAGGATACATTACCGTATACTTTGTACACTTGACTGTAATCATCAAAGTTTTTACCAATAAACTGCAACAGAATGAAAGAGGTCCTTTTGAATGGTTGTTTATGAATTGTTTACCATTTACAATCCCCCATGAATGTGAAACTGTACAGCATGTGAACTCCACACTGCAGTGAAAATAGGTTAAATTGAGTGAACAAAACGTCTTGGACACACTACTGAATGACGGAGTACTTGTATTGACCACGTGTCGCACTCAGACATGACACTTTGAATTGAACACATGGGTGAGATGAGAGTTGCAGTCATCAGTAAAAGGAGAACTGATTTATTGCCTGTATTTTAAAGTCAATATGTTACAGGTTAGTTTCTTTCAAAATTTCCCCATGTTGACGTAAAAACTAAATAATATCATGGCTTTGTTGACATGATATTGTTGAAAAAAGTTGACATGAATTAATGGACCAACCGAGAATCAGGATTTATGACAGATAGTAGTCCTGTAAGATTTTGCTTCCATAGCCATCATCTGTATTTACAGTATTTATGCCCCGCAGCTATCAAATGTCACCCCTCGGCTCCATCTTATCTTTGTTTCGTGGATGACATGCTTGTGTTTGTAATTTAATGCAGCTTGCACTCATATTTCTTGCATGACACAGAGTTACTAAGGAGCTTTGGCCTTTCTTTTTCTAAATCCTGTTCCTGATTTACAACACCAATAAGCTCTCTCCAGCCTGCCTCACAATCGATATCCCAGCAATGCCTCTGAATGCAGAGTTTGGTCTTTACAAATTGGCATTGTCATGATTTGGTCTTGGTTTAGTTTGTATTTTGGAGTTTAGATTTTTTTTATTGTTTTATTTCTCTTCCTCCCTAGTGTTGCTTGTTTCCCTGTGTGTTTATGTTTCCTAGTGTTGATTGTTTAGTCTTTAGTGTTTCCTGTTTTATTTTGTAATTACTTCTTCTGGTGTCTCTCTGTGTTTTGTCTTTACTCCTGCCTCTGTGTGTTTCCCTCTTGTCTTGATTGCCCTGATTGTCCTCACCTGTGTCTTGTTGGTCTCACCTGTGTTGATTACCCTGTGTATTTAGTCTCTGTGTGTCTTCCCCTTCTGTGTCGGATCATTGTCAAATGTTGGATGTGGTGTTTGTCTCAGTCTCCCTGTGTTTCCTCGTGGCTACCTTTTGGATTAATTATTTAAGTACGTTTTTGTTTGCCTTTTGCCTTTTTATTTAAATAAATAATTTTTGGTTCTTGCAATTGGGTCCTCCTCCCTGTTTTCCATCAGCTGTGACAGGCATCACAAGACATGCATACACTGTCGAGGTTTTTTTTATATCTTTAATTTCCTGTTGCACCTAAACTCAAGGAAACCCCTTTTAAAGTACTATCTGCAGTAAACCCTGTCCGTGTTTTCTTCAACAAAAGTTTGTTTTAGTCCAATATTCACAACTGGGGGTCTTTGAACTGTAAAACAAACCATAATTTATTCACTCATTACTTACTTATATAAAAGTGTATATTCTTGTATGTTTAACGATAGTAATCCACCTGTTTGCTGTTATAATCATTTTTATCTATACTTTTTAAATGTGTCTTTGGACATCTTCTTTGATGACTCATTAAAGAATATAGCAAGGGATGTATGAATGGGAGAATGAGTCCTTCACAGATGTCACTTAATAATATACATGCATGTTGGATCTGGTAAACATTTGCCCTCTCAGCCTGGCACCGATCAGCTTGTCAACAAGTTATTGAAGGGGTCAAATAAGCCTCCTTTCATTTCTGGCATCCTGACTTTTGTGCAGGTCCTGGCATTGCTATACACAGTCTGACATTACTGAACTTGCAGTTAAGTTTTATTACCACATGATGTATGTGTGTATCATGCCACCCCCACTGAGTCAATACTCCATGGGCCTGTTTAGTCAAAAAAGCCTGGAATCGCCCCTGATTTTGAACATGTCTAATATGACCATTGTGCTATTTTTTCTGTGTATTAGATTGTTGCTTTCTTTAAAATCTTTATATTTGCAAGTGTTGCCTCATCATTCCAAATCTGCTGGTTGAAATGCATCTTTTAATTCTTTGTATGCATTTACTTTCTGAATTTGTAAAATTAATTGTGTTGAGAAAACACTGTCTTGTGAAAGTGCTGGTTGGTTGCAAATCTTGCAAATGTGAAAGGTGTCCAGGAATACACAAAAAATTAACAGGCAGCATCTTTAAATTTCTGCTTATTGGAAGCTTTTTATCACACTGATCTTATGTGATGACAGAATACAATACAACGGAGGCGGGTATATTTGTGGAGGAAACCTTGTTCAACAGACTGTTTCAAAGTCATGGGCACAGACCCTGAAGGACAGATTTAACACCTAGGAAGAAGAATGGGCATCTCTGGTGCATTCACTAACTGGGTGATGAATGAATTACGGCTCCTAAATTTAGCCGAGCAGTCTACCTTGAAATCGGGCTAGACTTCCATCTTAGAGGCGCAGACAGGCCGCATATTGCGCCATAAGCCATGACCTCTATTTCAGCATTACGGAAAATGAAAGATTGATGTCCAAGCAAACATTTCGGGTGCCAGAAATATTATGTGGAAGATGGTGTGTTGCTCACATATTTATCTGCCTGGTCAGGATGTCCTGGCTGAATCAGTGTGTCTGAGAGGGGATCGAGCATCAAATGACAATAATAAGTGTTTTAGGCATGCAAAAATTTCCGAGAGATGTGCTGCTCTGAAAATGCTTGTGAATGATAATTACCTATACTGTAGATTTCTAACAGTCATAGCAACCACATTTTCAATTTTGTAAGGAAATCAGTCTCACTTACAAGCTTAAAGGTCACGTATTATGCAAAAAAACACTTTAGCATGTTTTTCTAACACTAATATGGGTCTCAAGCCTGTCGACCAAACCCCCAATTATGTGAAAAGTCTTTCCTCTACTTCTTTTGCCTGCTCAAACAGGCTGTTTTGAGATGTTCCCTTTATGACATCACAAAGGACAGTAACCCCTCCTACAGGTGGGTGACACTGCCACAGCTAGCAGTTTGTTCTGCCCTCCAAGTCTGCCTACTTAACGTAATCAATAGGGCAAGGTACAAGAAAGTACGGTGGCCCTGAAGGTCAACTGTCTAAATATTTCACCTGCTGCAAATATATTTCACCTGCTGCGAAATATATTTCACAAACCGGAAAGGGTATGCCCATACTACTCTGCTGTACTGTCTCCGGTGTGTCGTCTACGGTGCTAGTTTCTTAGACCGGCTTCAGGTGTTGACCGCTGACAGGAGAGTTTTAGTGTGGGAAGACAGGATGCCTTAAAGTCAATTTTCCAAATAATTGGATACTTGTTGTTCAGCCAGAATTGTTCACGCTCCAGTCCAGAACTTGGAGTACCTCGAGCATTTAGGACCTTACTGCTTATTTGTTGATAGTTTGGATTATCTGCTACAATTACGCCAGAGCCAAAGTCATCCACACACTTGGTGCTCCAAGTGGGAAACAGTTTGGATGATTGACATAATGAAGCAGGCTGATGGGTCAAGTAAGGGAGAATTTAATTAGTACAAAACTGCTGTGGTGAGAGCTTGATTTGAACGATTCACTGTTCTCATATGGGAGAGCAGACACGGAACTAAATTACATTTTCAATGCTGATTGGCACTTATCAGTGAGTGATGTGTGACAAGGACTGGAGGCAACTGAGGACACGCGAAAAAAATGTTAAAAAGGACTGGCTTGAAATGTAACCCTTGCATGTTTAATACAGTTTAAATCTTTATATAGAATCTGATTTGCATAGCGCTTTAGGGATTTGTCGCTTCATAAACACTAACATGCTGTTCTAACCCAGAATATGCAGCGAACACTGACTAAAACAGACGTGACACGGAAATTGTTATGCGCTTTCTTCGTCGTCATGTTGCCCTACATTGTCTGGCATCTGTTTCACTGAGGGAGCTTTTCAGTCAAATGCAAATAAACCGCTATTTTAAAGCTCAACCCCAAAGATGTGACAAGAAACACAAAGTGAGCAAAGGTGCTGATCTTCTGAATAATTGTTTCCATTCACTCTTCCTTTCTTAGTTAGTTAACAAGAGGTGAGAAAAAGATGCAATGTCAGGATACATTTACACATGACTCAAAGGTGAGAATTTTTACATGATGATTATAGAAAATCTGCAAGTGCAACAGAAGTGATGTTGAAACATCAAACAGCCAAGCCCAGACAAGGGCGTCGCCAGGATTTCTGTTCTCCATGAAAAGATATCATATTGGGCCTCTCCACTTCAGCCAATCCTGTGATACTGCTATAGCCACACCTATAAATGGCCCAATAAAAGCTTTACATTTTGGTCAATACGGTCAGACTTTTCTTCTCACGCATTTTGAAACGATAAAATCTCGTATTTATTTCATAAGAAAGGTGTGTAACAGAATAATGAGTCCATCAGAAATTGCAAGCTATAGCTTCTGCACACTGTCTACATTGCACACACACAATGGCAGTTTTCAGTACAGAAATGTTGCCCACAATTTGGTGTGGATAAGCGTGATGTACTCTTTACCAGTTTGATGGTTTGAAAATATAGTCAGACTATAAAACCACTGAAAGTACAACAAATCAGGAAGTCCAACTTGCTGCTCTGAATTTCAGCTTCTCTTTCCCTTTCTTAACGCTGAAAGACAAAACGGTCCAGTCAGTGACACTTCCATGACCGACCGCTTCAATCATATTTTAAGTCTGGAGAGGATTAAGAAAAACATTTAGAGTGGATAATGACATATTTTTTCATCTGGATCCTTTTCTCAAATGTAATCAGTATTTGCCCTTAAAGTCTGGGCCTTGATGACAGCATGTCATATGGGAAACTAAGACGGAAATCTCCCTTTAAAAAACATGTTAAAAGTTTAACTCATTTTCTATGTTGACATCATTTTAAAACGACTCATGTTCGGACTTTCTTGACATGCCATTCACTTAATCTTCAATCAGATTACAACAGTTAATTCAGTTTTATCCACTATGTGACATTTAAGCAGATTAACATTAAAGTGATCATTTTTTTGACCTCGGAAACACCCCTACTTGTTGCTCTTTACTGTAAGCTAACGTAAACATGCTAACATTCTGACACATATTTGTCTAACAAAGAGTGGACTAACTGACAAATTGACTCTGCTAGCATAGCTCAAAAGTCAGATATCAACAACACACTTTGTGAAGCAGTTGTTAATAGTTGTACTGTGTAAGCTGTTTCTGAAGTTAACCACTGCCTGTATATTTCAAATTTTGCACAGTTTCTTATGCCTCTATCAGACGTAAAAAGACACAGAGCCTCAACTTTCCAATCCAATTTGCTATTTCTCTCTGTATAAATGTGTTTTTCTCAGAAACTGACAAAAAAAGCAAAACCATAAAACCCCCCAAAAAGAACCACTGTGTTTGGACCGCTACTGGAGGCAGAGATGTAACTGACCATCACCTCTAGAAAAAGATACTTTCACGCTTTGTTTTATCTCTCGTCTTTCTTTCACTCCCTGTCAAGAAATGTTGAAAAAAAATCTATCTTTTAACTGCTTGTAGGCATGTCAAGCAGATAAAAAGAAAAAAAACCCATTGCTGTTCATGACTCAGCAATGTGTCAGTGTGTGAGTGGACAAGACAGCCTCTTCATGCTTGGTTAGGTTTTCACTCTTATACTCACAAGGGCAGAAGGTTACCTCCTCAGGCTTTAAACCACATTGAAAGGGTCATTTTTCTCAGGAAGGTATGACTGATGTGCTAAATTTCTTTTTAACCTTAAAAAATAACATTTGAACAATATGTCACAATCAAGTGAAACAAAAATGACAAAAAGGACAGCATCTGAGGGCTGTTTCTTGTCGAGTCCTTGTTGTGGGCATAACAGCAGTGCCAAATACATAATGTAAAATGTATGATGATAAAAAGATGAGATGGGAGTCCTTTATTCCTTTTGGTGCTTTGGGACGTGCCATCCTCGATTAGGCCCAACATGTCTGCCTGAGTATTACAGCTGACATTAAGAAAGCTGTTCACCATCTCTATCGCCACTTCCTCATAGCCGTGACTCACCAGCACCCCCACATTGCATTGTGGCCGA
This sequence comes from Tautogolabrus adspersus, assembly GCA_020745685.1. NCBI lineage: Eukaryota > Metazoa > Chordata > Actinopteri > Labriformes > Labridae > Tautogolabrus > Tautogolabrus adspersus. The sequence goes on from CM036534.1 coordinate 22,844,108, forward strand.
GCTGCGAACACTCCCCCGAGAAAATCCCTCCACTGGCCCGGAGCGACAGCGAGTACAGAGACAGGATTTATCCAGTTTGTAGCCTCAGAGCTCTACTCGCAGCATTTAGAGGATGTGCACTGTCAGTCTCAACTGAAGGCTAGAGGATGCTTCCCCTCGTTTGGCAGCTGTTCTGAGGGAGGGGGTGGGGTGCTTTGCTATGAAACATTCACGCTTGATTAGGTTACTGTGTTCTCTTAAGATGTCTGTTCTTAGTCCTGATTTAGTGTTGAAGCCTCAACAGGGTGCCTTTCACAAGCTCTTTATATATAACGCCAAGAAGTCGTTAAGACACAGAGGTGTAAAACATGCTGTGGCACAGGAGTTCTGCCTATTGCTGAGCAGAAGATCATAATGAATAAGTGCGCATGGTAGAAGTGTCAAGTACTTTTTGATTTAGAGATTAGATTATCTCCCAAGAGGACTTGTTTGAAATTCAGACAAACCAAAGGGGGAGAAAATGTCTCCGCATGCAAAACACTGAACCTGTAATTGTAAAACAAAGTGAGCAATGCAGCGATGAGCCCAGAGATGACATTTACGAGGAGTGAAAATATTCTTTGTCTACAGAAGTAACTGAAAGGAGTATTCCTGCTTCTCATATTATCTCTACAATAACAGTTATTTTCTTACTGGGCTATTGTAGAATTTAGCTTGTAGAAAACAAACATCCGATGGAAAGAAAACACTGAATTAATTTTAAAGAAACATGTAGATTGTTCCATACTGTACACAAAGGGTAAGTGTTCTTTCACTCTTTTCCTGATCTTGCCACACAGCAAAGACGTCATCGTTCCTTATCACGTTGAAGCACTGATTTCTTTAAACATTTTCAACTTAAAAAAGAAAACAGTAAAATCTGGCTAACTTAAAACATTGATATATGGCCAAAGAATAAGAGAACTAGAACATGTTAAAGACCAAACTCCTAAAACTGGCTGTACCTGCAGTCTACACCGAAAAGATTAACACTTCTTGGGTCATTTTTTGCATCCTTGGATTAAACTTGTATGAACCTTCCTCGGTAAATGAAAGAAAAGCCATTGATTTTTTTTCCCCCCAATTACCCAGAAAAACAAAACCAACTGGCCCACAATTAACTTTTTCCTCTCCTGACATTGATTTTGGGATTGGACAAACATGCATGCTGTGTTTTCACTTTTCGTGTGTGTGTGTGTGTGTGTGTGTGTGTGTGCGTGTGTGTGTGCGTGTGCGTGTGCGCGTGCGTGTGCCTGCCTATGGGTGCAAATTAAAGCCGAAAGGTTTTCACGTCAGCATCTTCCTGTGTACTACTGGTGACTTTCTACTTCTTCTTTTTTTTATTTCTTTGTCAGTGCTGTTTTCTTTGAGTTTTGTACTTGTTTGAAGAGTCTTAAATTAAACACGTTCTTTTTCTAATTTGGATGAAAAACATTCGCCATCAACCAACTTATCTAGACATTAGACACAGATAGAAGAAATAATCTCTTAGAAAGTTCTTTTTTAACCCCCCCTTTATTTTGTTTAGCACTTTCTCTGTAGTCAGTGATTGGAAATATTTGTTGATGATTGCTTTTACATTTCAGAAAATACACTTATCTTGCTCGCTTGACAACAATTATAATTAAAAGACACACATGTTTGTTTACGTGAGCTGCTTTCGACAAATGTTCGTACAAGTCGAATGTTAAATGCCTCCATGCTGCACCATTAGTCATGAAACCACTGAATGTGTGGCATATAGCCCATCAAGGCTGCGTGCGCTTCACAGCCCCTTTAATGGTTTGTCATCCTTTCAGATCGCTATTATCAACTTTTCAAACTCGCAGTCATTATTTCCAGCAGGTTTTTTTCTAAAGCGGATGCAGAGAAAAGACATGACAGGAAAAGTACACAGAGTGGACGTTTTTTTCCCCCTGCGTAAGATCGACTGTCTGTCACTTTCTAATGTTTATTCATCCAGCTGAATAAAAATATCAGAGGGGAAGAAAAGTGAAACATAAATATGCTTAGAGCATTTCTCTGTCTCACTTCAGGTTGCTGCTAGGTGACTTTGTGAAACAACCTTTTAAAATGGTTTAACCATATTTCTCCTGCCATACTTTATAAGCATTGCATCTCTGTAATTATAGTTTTATGTCTTAGCAGGTCCCATCATGACTCAACTAAAGCCACAGTAAAGTTTCCCTGTTTGCTATGAGAGTTAAATTCCTACCTGTGCAGCTGATTCAACTGCTATGAAGAAAACAGCATTAACGCTTTAATGTTTGGGAAAGATGCACTATAGCTCAAAAGAGGAGACGGAAATGTCAGAGGAGTGAGAATGGGTCTCTTTAGATTCTAAATGCCTGGCTTTTAGGGATATTGTTCAATATTTCAATAATGATATGAATTGATATAACTAAACAAATATTAAAGAGTGCATATTAGTAATAACTCACTATCTTCAGTTCCTACACACTTACACTATAACTATGTTGACATGTCCCTCCTACAGCCAATTTATCCAAGTAGGTATTTTTTACCCACTTAAAATGAACCATCCAATAGTTAACATGAATGTATGCTGAGTGAGAAAGCATTGCTTTTGCACAGGGATTCATTTTTCTCATTCATCGAGATCAATTCAGACATTTGTTTGTTGTGTTGTGTGAATGTGGCTTTTGCAAATGCTTATTTTGTGATAAAAATAATACTAACATTTATTCTGCAGACCTTCGCAGAATCCATGACTCTTTTCTAATCAAATGAGAGGTGAAATCGAACAGTTTTGTCCAGTTGTCTCCTTGGAATCAGGCCGTAGAGATTAAAAACATACAAGGCTTGATGCTAAGCTAAATTGCTGCAGGCTCGCTAAGTCTTTTTTTTCAGGATCATTAGAGAGGAACATAAAATATTTTAGTTAATCTGTCTAAGCAGAACACACCTATTGTGAGGTTTATTCAATGATTTTGTCTCAACGGTGTGAAGCCTGCAGGATCAAGTCAACTATAACTGACCAGACAATCAAATGAGATGCAGGTGGGGAAAAATGAGCTGAAAGCTCAGGTACGAAGAGAAAGTTGACAGTGGGATGTGATAGGCTTGATCTAGAAAGCAAGTGTGGAGTGGACTGGTTCTCTCTGCGCTCTTCCCCTCGGTACATACTGCTTGCAATAGCGAAAGTAACTCGGCTCTATTTACTGCCGTCATTTTTTATAAACATTGCTGGTACTGATGTCAACAAGCTTTTCTTTAAAATGTTTGAATACTGCACCAAGGTCATGTTGCAGCTGTCTATACAAGGCACACATAACAGTACATGCCATAAGCTGCTTTGTGTTATTGTATGAGTCTCTTGACACAGAGTTACATGGGGAAATATTTTCTCTTCAGGCGAACATTTTGTCCTTTTTCTTGTATCTGCAGGAACATCCCCCACACCTACTATTCTTTCCTCAAAGAGAGACAACGAATTATTGCTGGTGGCAGGATAATATTGTTACAATGATCTGTAAGGGCTGAAAGATTTGATCATATTTAGTGAAATATGTATACAGCATGCCCCACATATTGCTTCAGTTGTCTTTATACAGGTCCTTATACAGTTATATTGACAGTACTTAAATTGACGTACCATTTTCTAGTATTCTGACCACTCAAAGCTTTTTTAAACCATGACTACCAATGATTATGATCTATCTTTTGTTGTTGCATAAAAAGGACTAATGAGTGAAACTGCAACGGAGAATGTATAGTTAATGTCTTGCTCTTGCTGGATTGGATTGGTTTCGATAAGATACCTCAGATGTTTAGAAGTTTTCTAAAAAAGCTTTGTTCTCCTGAGAAGGACGGTGAGATGCGGCTGAAAGCTCCGAAAGCGAATATTACTTTTTCCCCCAAAGTTAAACTATAGCACGCCTTTCTGTTTACATAATTCATATGTAGGCTGTTATTTTATTAAAAAGCTGAGAAGCTGTCATGGTTTACTCTTGTTTAGTTAGTTTATTCCTTCTTTTGTTACTTAGTTACTCATCTATCCTAGTGCTGATTGTTTCCTAGTTTAGTCTTCAGTGTTTCCTGTTGTGATGGTGTCATATCTTATTCTTGTGTGTTTTGTTACATTCTTGACTTCTCTGTGTGTCTTCAGTGTTTCATGATTAGTGTGAGAGCTGCAGCTCTCACACTTATGTTATCTTCGCTCTTTATTTTTACATCTTATTATTATTATTATTCTGCCGTTTTTTGGCTGGTATCTCCTCCTATACGGTTTGTGCTAGAAACATGGTTCCAACTGGAAATGGTAGAGTTTGGTGAGGAGAAGTGCGCTATTACTTTTATTGATGCTACAATGGTACAGTGATTTTATATGAATATTTTAAACTGTAAAAATATGAATTGAATCCTATGGGACGCATTTTTGAAAGCTCATAACTCAAAAACTAAAAGTGCTAAAGTACTCAAACCTCGTAATAGGGTCCCTAATGGTAAAATGTTTAACATACTGAACGATGGTACTCATAGCGCCACCATGTGGTGAGATATTAAGCGTTTTGCTTTCAATGCTAATAACTTGCTAACAGTTAGCCGTATGAAAATAATATTCGCACAGCGTGTTCCTTGGATGCTACTGATCATTTGCCGCGCTGCAACCTAGGGTCAATTCAGAAGTTCGTCACTCTATATTTTTCAAAATATGTATAATCAATTAACTACTGTAACTCATCGAGCCTTTACCCAAATCATACCAAAATTGTGACAGCCATTGGTGAGATACTTCACACCCCACAAAACGAATTTCATAAAGATCACTTAAACGGTGTGCCCGTGAGGACAGTAAACGTTTTACTGTAATCGGTACTGTAGGCAAAACATTTTCTATTTCACTAAATGTTTGATCAAACTTCACCAAATTTGTGAACAGCCCTCAGGAAAGCTTCAGGATATTGTGTGATTATTTTCAGAATTTTATGATCAAATTTTGAAAATTTGATGCATTTAAAGCTTAAAAGAGTTTTCTCCATGTGATGTCATTGCCTCATGTAGTGAAAGCACATGCTGAACCTTTGTCTTTACTGTGGCGCAAAGGCTTAGGCTGATGGCAAGTCCACCTAACTCGAAGATACTGGGTTCAATTCCCGAGAAAACACATAAGCTCCTCACTAACACACAGACTCCTGGTCGTGTGTTGTGAGGGCTTTTGCTTTTCTCAACATTTAAATGTTTGAGTGATTGTAAATGAACTTTGGAAATATTAAATATCAATTGGAGCAGGTCCTGAAAGCTGATATCTCAAAAACTAAAAGTGCTATAGTATTCAAACTTGGCCCTATGGTTACTTGTTGTATGCTCAATATACTCATAAATGATCCTATAGCGCCACCATCTGGTCAGTCATCAAGAGTTTTGTTTTCAGGGCTCATTACTCGTTTACTATTAGCCTTACGAAAGTAATATTTACACACCATGTTTTTGATTATGCTGATTGTTTGCTGTGCTGCAAGCTGTATTCAATTTAGAAGTTCACTACTCTCTATATGTTTGATACTTATGTTCAACATTTTGAAAATAAAAGTGTTTTAAGTTTAAGGTCTTAAAAAAAGTTTTTCCAGTGTTTTGTCATTGCCTCATCTTGTGGAATTGTTCGAAGGTGTGTGTCTACTCTGTAGCTCAGATGGTAAGACTGCTAAGCAGGTAACCCGATGATTATAGGTTCAAATCCCCAGAGTAGTACTAGATCTCATTTAAGATTGGAACTTGTTCCTGTTGTGTCAACAGTCACTGATGTAGATGTTCACTGCTATCTTCTTTACATTTACTTTCCACATTTTGAAAATAAATGTCTTTTAAGTTTAAGGTTAAAACAAAGCTTTCACAGTGTTTTGTCATTGCCTCATCATGTGGTATTGCTTGATGATGTCTTGACGTCTCTGTGGCTCACTTGGTAAAACTGCTACTTCGGTAATCTGATGGTCGTAGGTTCGAGTCCTGAGAGATGCAGGTTATGCTATGAAAACTGCCCATGGTAGCTTAACCATGCTCTGCAGCTCTCACACTGAAATTTCTTCAGGAATTTCCCATTCTAGTTTAGTTTGTAGTTGTCCTCAGTGTTTCTTGTATCTTATTCCTGCCTCTGTGTGTTTCCCTCCAGTTTGATTGCCCTCATTGTCTTCACCTGTATCATTAGTCTCATCTGTGTTTGATTACCTCATGTCTATTTAGTCTCAGTGTCCCTTCCCTCGTGTTGTCAGATTATTGTCAAATGTTAGTTGTTTGTCGAATGTCCCCATGTTGGTTCCTGTGTCTGCACTTGGGTCCACCTCCTTTGTTTTTTCAAGGCACGTTACAGAAACAAGGATTCAAAATATGTCTTTTACAACTCTGTGAAGTAACTGATGGTTTATACATCTGGATTTGAAGCTGCATCTGATAAAATGTACAGTGTTTGATTGTATTTAACATTATAACTCCAGGCTGTGATGAAATGAAAAACATTTCAGTGTCCTCCACTGCCTCATCCCAACATTTTTACCACCTTACCATTTTAAAGAAAGATGTATAAAGATCTACTGAAGAAGAACTTAGATATCTCAACACAATGCTATTCAACAACAAACCACTAGAAGTCATGAGCTCGAGTTAAGGTGAGACTCAGACTCCTCCAATAAGCTCAAAATGTTCTGTTAGTAGTAACCTCAATGTTTCATGGAAACCTTGTTTTTTCATTCTGTCTCTGTTGGTCACACAGTTGGAGCTGAAATGAGGAATTAGCCGAGCGTCTATCACAAGTTCACAGCCGGCCCGGTTATATCTTCATCCTAACCAGGTTCACAGCAGGGTGGAGGATCAGGTCTGGAGGGGTGAGGTTTGTTTGTGAAGCCTGTTCGGGAATCCTTTTCGCGCTCCACTTTCAAAAAACCCTCTGCTTTGCCTTCCAGACTCAGAGTGTGACCAAAAGAAATAAGTTTACTCGGGGGTTTAGTGAAGTGCTTCCTGAGTTGCAGTGGTGTGGGTCGGATGATAAAAGAAAATCCATAATTTACACTCAAAACTTTAACTTGAAGAATTTTTAAAAATGTAATCAGTAGGGAGGGAAAAAAGTACAGCTTTGTATAGAGATTACAAATGTAAAATAGCTTATAGCTAACTCTGGTACAGCTAATAGGTTGTACACTGTCACTGTGAAAAAGAGAGAAATAAAATAAAAAAATGTACAAGACGAACTTTCTGGTGCTGATAAAGGCAAAATAAAAAGCTCATTACTACACCTGGAGTCTCTAACCAGTTTCATATCATTCCAAGGTATTTTTTCATTTTGTGTATTAACCACAATCCATCATATAATAATAATAAATACATTTATTTGTAGCGCACCTTTCATTTGAAGTCTCAAAGTGCTAAAGAATTAAGAAACATGATCATAAAAATAAACAGAGTGTAGGCAGAAATTCTAACAATGGGTATTAAAAACAACAAGTTAAGGGCAGGCAGATATTAAGAAACAAAAGTATAGAAAAACATGTCAAATCAAGAAGAAAGACAAACAAGTGCAGGCAGAATTAAGGACATTTTCAAATTGAGCCCAACAGCGGGCTTTACATAACCAAAGCTGTCAAAGTTGAATATGTCCAGTTATGTGGGCCCTGATGGTGTTGATAGTGACCAATCATAAGAAGAGCAACGTTACTCCATAGAGTCACAAGACAGATGTCCAGCATTAATAGGTGATCACCTCAGTCACTGAAATGCCAGAGGCCAACCCCTCTGGGAAAAAAAATACCTTGTAGTGTTGTCCATATTGTAAAGTTACCCTCTATTAGACTGTAGGGATGTGTTTCGTCTGGGATGCCCATGTGTAAAAACTCATGAGCCCTGCGTGGCTCAGTTGTTGCCCTATTTGACACCTGCATGTGTGTGTAGTATTAGTTTATAAGGAGAAATTTACAGCAAAGTTGGGACACTTTCATTAAAGAAAGGCTTGATTAGTGGTAAAATCAAAGTAGGGATGTAAAGATTCACTAATCCTTGATTACCTATCTTAATGTAAAATATCCAAGTGAATTGGTCCACAGAGCCCTGGATCGATAAAACCAGTCGATGGCCTGATTTTAATGTTATAAAACAGTTGATGGAGGCTTGCTGCTTGTTATCTTCACTTGTTCTGCATGCTGTGTCTTTAATCTCACAAGACTGAGTTTGACCTTTAACCTCTCACTTGAGTGAAGTTAGCTTAGGTAGCTTGCCAGTTAGCATTAGTTCGGTCACACGGAGAAAACAACAGGGTTGGAGATCACCAAAGCGATTTACAGTTCTCCACCTCTGAAATCAAGTCATGTGGACTTAAAATGAAGGAAGAGAAACTTTCCAAAATTCAGCCCATCTGATACAAGTACAACAGCAGAAAAGCGAATCTCACCTGGTAAAACGGCTATGAGGCTACCTTTAGAAAGCAGTACACCTACAAGCATATCCAAATAAAGACTCTTTCCAGCCACAACTCACCAAAGTCAAGGCGTCTTTAGCCTCTTGTATGGCTAATGTATGTTCATGATATAACGTTCTAGTTGGGAGTGACGGCTTTTGAGACATGGTTTGCGCCTAATTACAATATCAATTGACATTTTCCCAAGAGCATACCAGAAACGTTTATTAATGTATGTTAAAAAAGAACTGATTCTTAACTCCACATAAATCTCTTAGATGCAATTCATCCTATTCCATCTGCAACACAGCACCCTGTCATTTTCATGTTATAGAACATTTGATTGGGTTGTTGCAGCTATTTCTGCAAGATGACTGGAGCAGCTAGAAGCATAATGTGACCTTATTGTATCCGACACACATCTGAAAGCATATTCCCTCCTTACTTGTTCTTTTTATTACAATTTCATGGTGTTTTTTCCCCATTGTCCTCTTTGATTGTTTCATTTTCATGGAGAACATGCTTCGCTCTGTCGCCTGCTGCTTTTACTAATATTCCAACCTATGAAGACATAATGCATATTTTCTCATGTGCCTCAAACAGACCTGAGTTATAGCATTGTTTATCTCCTACAAAAAACAAGATTTAATTGACTATGATGCAAAAAGTCTGTCTGATAACCTCAGAGAATTATTTTTCTGCTGGAAGGAGACGTGGTCTGTTTAACTCAATCAAAGATCTTTTTGTTAAGTTTGTTTTAGGGTCATTTTGCCTTTATTGGATAGGACAGCTGAAGACAGACAGATGCTGGGAGGAGATGGGATGGATGACATGCAGCAAAGGGCAGAGGTCAGATTTGAATCCACGGCGGTTACAATAAGGACCACAGCCTCTGTACCTGGGGTGCACAACATAGTCGCCAGGCCATGTGACACCCCAATTAAATATCTTTTTTTTTTTTATAAAGCCATGCATGACTTTCTGTTACAGTCTATTTAATGTTCTCAGCTTAACTCACAGACATGTGATTTGATAGCTCTTAAATGCACTTAAAACTCCTTCTGAATTAAACTCTATTCACCTTTTCAAAGGCGATTTTCCTCTCCTGTGGAGAGTGTTTAGTGTTTTTGTGTTGAAAATGAGACAGATCAGACTTTTCAAAGAGAACATTTTCTCTGTTTATTAAGGGTGAACTTATAAGACTCTTTTAGCTCAATCAGCAGAACCACCTCCGCAAAGGTACCACAGGGTATGAAACTGATCAGAGAGGGAAATCAACTGCTAAGTGGTATTAAGTGAGTTTACCCTTAAGATGTGTATTATTAGTGAAAGGCAGTTAAACCTTGAATGGTAATATTATTGCTTATGGCTTTCATAAGAACTCACTTTGGGGTAAAAGACTTCAAAGAAATCCTCTGTGTCTCTTTTCATTGGGCAAACAGAGACAAAGTGTGCTGCCATTTAGAGAGGAAATTATTTTGAAAAAAAATGTAAGTCTTTGCAGATACTGTGTTTTTAACTGTCAAATATCACAAATTATTACACAAATGTGTTTAATACTTGATTCAGATTGGTCAATTAAAGCATTCTAAGGTCTGTTATTTTATCTATAGCACATGAAGGATAGACCATTGCTAGGGATGCAGCTCTAATCACAGACTTTTGAGAGCTTACTGTAGTCATTTCATCCATCCATTATCTATTCCGCTTTTCCTGTGGCAGGGTACACCCTGGACTGGTCGCCAGTCAATCACAGGGCTGACATATAGAGACAGACAACCAGTCATACTCACATCCACACCTACAGACAATTTAGAGTCACCAATTAACCTAAGGATCATGTCTTTGGACTGTGGGAGGAAGCCGGTGTACCCAGAGAGTACCCGCGCACACTGACACACGGGGAGAACATGCAAATTCCACACAGAAAGGCTCCTGTCTGATGGGGATTTCGAACCAGGACCCTTCTCGTACCTTCTCGTACCGTGCAGCCCTGTATTCATGTCAATCCACAGAATAAACTCGGATTAATTTGAGCCAAGTCTGTTTACTGTAGGGAAAAAAAGAGGGAAAAAAACAGTGCAGAAAAAGCAGCTGAGGTCAAACGATACAAAACTGTAGGCTACGAGTACGACAGTAAAAAATCTTTTTCGTAATACTTTGATTTCTTTAGTAAGTAGCCTTGCAGTAAGCAGGATAATGTAAGTACAGTGTATCTTCTTAGGCTTTAACTAAATATGTATAAATCCCTGAGGGGAGAAAAGGTTCAATGTTTCTGGCAGCTTTATTGGTTTTTCAGACAACAGCTCAATTTCTGGTCAGCTTGAGTTTCATTTTGCTAAGAAATTGACATTTGGATACCTTCAATTTTGATTGAATATCAGGCATGCGTGGGACAACTGCTGTATGGTTTAATGACAAACAAAACAAAAGAAGAAGGTTTCAGTGATCAGATTTGCATGCAACAGATTGTTCTATTAAACCACATCAGTTTCTCAGGAGTCGATATGCTTGTGCAGAATAACAATTTCCACTTTTGCCCCCTTTGAGCTCCAAAGCTTACTAAAGCCAGACCCCTCTTCCCTCATTGTCCTCAGGACAGGCACACTAGACCTCTTCATCTTTTACAAAGTAAACCCATTCTTTGAACACCATGCTTTTCTATTTCTGTATTTTGATCCCACTTGTTATCTCTACAGAGACTCAATCATCTGTACAACAGTTATTTCAATGACTGCATTTTATAAATGTGATAATTATGTAGCTGAAACAAGAGTGTGATATGAAAAAGGTGATGTTAATGTGTGCCGGATTTATCTCATATTTTCTAATGGAGAGACACTTCAGGAGCTGAAAACATTATTCAGTGTCGTCCTCATCCTTTGAATGTAACTTCAATATCCTACCCTGGACTCAGGTATATGTAAACTACCTTAAATCAACAATATCGAGGACTTTGGTTTGGTGAGCTTTGGCGCCCACTCAAGGTCCCTGAGTGCAACTGCACTGTCATGCAGTGCATGTAACACCTACCCGTCTTAGACAACATGCATTTTCCCAGCAAAGAAAAATGTATTTGCTGGCAAAGACGTTGCAAAAAGCTAAACAACCATGTCGACTAACGAGGTCATATTATCAGATTTTGCACGAATATGACTCTGCAAGCATCTTTAGCCCGTTTTTTGCAAACTGTTTGCATGTGAAGTATGTGCATGTGTTTTCAACTGTTGCTCTGATGTCTATGGGCTCTGGCTAAATGGCTATATTAGGTACATTTATAATGCTATTTGAGACAGGTTTTTGTAAGGTTCCAAACTTTCAAAACTAACTTAAAGATCAACAAGAAAAGAGAAAACTTTTTTGGCGTAAGATGGATTTATTTATTTGTATGCAAACCTGAGACAAAACTTGGGGTTCATGACTTTCTGCACCCGGTAAACCTGCAAGACATGAGAATACCATGACATGATAACGATTCTGCCTCGGCGCTATCTGTTATGAATAACATCTACAGGAATGTGCACTCTGCTTCTTGCTCGTTTAAGCTTTTCTCTTTCTTAGCATCATCCGTCACCGTCCTCTTCCTAAGAGATGGACTAACTGGCTGTTTTTCAAAAATTTAAGGCTTGTGTATGAACTATTGTTAAATCTATAGACACTTCTCACGAGATTTTCTCGGCCCCCCACCAAAATTACATAGTGCAGTAAAAAGGCGATTGGGCCGCGCTGTCTGCATGAGAGAGAAGCCATACATTATTTGTTGTCACTTGTATGTATATACCATGTTTTTTAATACCTGTGTCAGTACTGTATGCTTTTGTCTCTGGTATTTTAGGAATTTAGCTGGTTGTAAGAAAAATATATTCTCTTTTGGATAATAAAGTTGAAGCAGTTACATTTTTAATAAGTTTTAATTGCCCCACTCAGGGTAGTCTGAAGTCAGTGAATTTAATTTGATGAAGTATCTACAAAAATTGCAGTTGTATGTACTCTCAGTAGTTTTGTAATGCTCAAGGTTTTATGTGTGCTAAGTTAATCCATCAATTATTCTAAGTAATTACAAGTCTTTCTTTCACTGCTTCCTTTTCTAACTGATCATGTCTGGCTCTTGCTGTTGTATTCTGTTTGTTTCTTAGTAATGATAAAATAAATGATTGCCTTCTTCTTAATGATACAACCTCATTAAAGCAGTGCAAAAGCTTGTTGATGGTTTACAATAGCAATTATGAGATGATCTTTAAAGGATACTCTGCATGGTTGTCACTCTGTTTTTTGTTTTGTTCTTTGTAAAAAATAAAAATAAAAAATCACATTCAAGTCATAACCAACTGATGTTAGTATCTCCCTCAAATCTGTTACTGTCAGTAGTCCCAAGTACCCTTTGTCCACTTGGTTTAATAACAGGCCTCGTATAAAAAGTCTCATTTTCAAATAGGCTGACTATTTTCCTTTGCCAACTTTGTATTGTAGTTTTTGTCAAACAATTCTTGAACAGAATTGAATAGTGTATTTGTTGGGGACTAGATAGTACCAACCGCAGATTGATACACATTTGATGCTTGTTGTGTTTTATAGCAGTAGAAACCTGGTTTATTATAAACTCCAAGTGACTACAACCTCTTAACACTGTATGAATACAGAGGTAGCATGTCATGTGTTGTAATTACATGTTTAACCAAAAGTTGAATCATATTTTTTTCACTTTTTTCACTTTATATGTCCAATCAAAACAAAAGTTTACTCATTATGCTTTACATTTAAAGCAGGTATCGTCTGTATGCTTTTGCAGGCAGACCAGCATAATCATAAAAAACTGCAGAGCATGTTGTGTTGAATACTGTCAGGTCTAGAATTACTCCATTGGTACCTGACTGAGTTTAAAGTAAAGGTCATGGATTATACTGCAGACTGATTTTAGTTGTTTAGCCGTGAATAATTCAATTTCAAGGGAGATAAATAAATAACTAGGCTGTAATCAAGTCTATTCATTTAACATCTAAACAACATTCAAATGAGGTTTTAAAGGTCACTTAATTCACAATGCAGCGCCCTTGAGACTTAACACAAATCAAATCTCAAGTGGTTTTTTTCTCCATAACTCCCCTGCAACATGGACTGACACAGAAGCTAAGAGAAACAGAAGTGAATAAGACCATGAAGGGGTCAAAAAGAGTTCTGAAGAATTATAAGTGGGCCTTTGTGATGGGGTTTTGATGATTTTTTTTTTAACATGAATGTACTGTCACTATTATTTTCTGCACTAGTTGTTTGGTCAACTTACCAAATAAATCAAAGTTTTGACAGGAGGATCAGGAATTTAAACCACACCTGGACAAATAAAGACACAAAAAAGGTGGTTATTGTGGTTGAGATTGACGTAGTCGAAACCAACGTTGTTATCTAACAGTTGAGTCATTATGAGACCATAAAAAAGTAACTTAAGCCATGGACAATGTTTGAGCTTGTTTCAGAACAGCTTCATTGGACTAAACCCAGGAAGTACTTTTTATCGAAGTCTTCTGTAAACTAGAGTGAGTCGCACAAATATGGCAGAAGGGTAGTTGGGTATAGGCAGGGTATAGGTGATGGCAAGGGCAATGATACACATTATTTCTCCTCCCAACATTTACTAATAGCAGCAGTCAAGTAGTATGCAGCACAGTTACCTACCACAGGGCTAACAAACCATTTAAAATGACACAATTACAAACTGGAGTTGCTAGCAATCAGTGGATTTGCCCACAGTGGAGAAGTAAAGGAAGTAATGTTTAACTGACCAGTAATTTCCCAGCATTGTCCAAAAGGAAGCCACTGTGACAGTGCTGATTGGAGTGACTGTTAGACAAGGAACAATCGTAAACTGTGAACCCATTTATGCAATAATAAGCTAACAAACTTAAAGGTGCACTATGGAGATTTGGTAGCGAAATGTAAAAGTTTGAGAAGTTAAACAATTCTATGCTATATTTTCTGAACTGAAAATACAAACTTTATTCAAAGGAAAAGTATTGTTTTCAATTTTCTTGTCTTTTTGTCGTTTTAGTAATAAAGGGGATTTCAACTGTGAAATCAAAATGCTATGAAGAGTGCAGTTTGGTACAGAGAAAGAAAGAGAGACTACTTTAGCTGACTAGTGCTAGCATGTAAGCCGTTCCCTTGGGATCCAAAGAAATTTCCCCAATTTGCCCGTGGTGCAGTAACTACATCATGAAGTACCTGGAACAAAATATTTCACGCGGCAGAATAATTATATGTGCCTTATTGTGGTGTGACATTTGCTGTAGTTGTAAAATTCAATTTCAAAGTAACATCACAAGAGCAACCCAAAACACACATTGTGTTCACACTCAGAAAATCTACTCATAAAAGAGGAGAGCACAAGAAATGAATTAAATTAAATATTTATGCATAAAATGTCTCAACATACACATACAGTAATTCAACTCCTCAGTTTCTTGACAACAAAATTGCAGACGATCTCAAATAATCCACAAGCTTTCTCTTGTTGTTAATCGCTGGCAATCGATTTTCACACAAAGTAAGTGTTCTGTTTTCCTCTAGCAGAACAACTCAGCCACTTTAACACATTAGAGATCCATTTACTCCCGCTGCCGCCCCTCGCCTCCCGCCTCCTAAACCTCGGTGACATGATGCAGCCATTAGAGCTGAGAGAGCAGGAAAACAAGTGACACCAACATTTCAGAAAGCTTTGTTGTATTTTACTCAACAGTTTACGAGACATTCACTCTATCAATAAGAGCGAAATAAAGCAAGTTTGTTTTGTCTTATAACTGCACGAGTTCCTGTGCGATGTTGAGGTACACTGCAGGTCATACGAAACACAAAAAACAGTGTTTTCACCTGCAACAAATTCATGCAGGTAGTCCTCCATGAAAACAGATACACATTAAATCATTAAGTATTTTCGCTACCGAGTCCTTTAGTTGTAAAAAAAAAAGAAAAGAATAAAACTTTACAATTTCACTTAAGTTAGTATATTAAAACCGCTCCAGGTGAAAGAGATTGATGTTGTACTGAATATCAGCACTGCACGGCTAAGAGGCTGCACGCTGAGTGCCGATGAAAATCACAGTGTGCTGATATTCACAACATCAAGAACCTCTGGTGCAATTTTGTTAAACATCTTGTCTCACTTCACCAACATTAGCCCCGTTTCGACCGGAGGAACTATCCCCCAGAACTATGGTCTTTTTGAGGAACTACGTGTGTTTCCACCAGATCTACCAGGGTAGAAATGTAGTTCTGGGGTGGAAGTTTACCCCTAGAAAAGACCCTGCTAGGGGTTATGTACTTTCTGAAGGTCCAGGGACTTTTGACAATAGGGCATGCAGCCCCTGCAGAGCTGAATGGCTCTGATTGGTCAGTCACAGCAGGGTGTTAGATCACCCACTGTGTTTAAAAGACTGCAGCTGAGAGCCCATTGTTTTTACCCTACCTTTATTTTAATCAATGTTTGACTGTTACAATTATAAAAAGGTACAAACCCATTAGATTAGACTAAGTATGACTTTAACAACAAATTAACTAAACTAAAAATAGAAATGAATAGAAAAGCAAACAACAGAAGAGTCAGAGGTTTAATCTGGATTTAAAACCTTTCTAGTTTTTTTAATCTCTTAAATTTGTTTAGTTTTTATTTAAGTTTATTTTAAGTTGTTCACTCATGCATGGAGATAAAACAACTTGGTTTGACTTCTACAGAAATAATCTAACTTTATGTTTGTATAAAATAATGAGGGACTTGTGTACTTTTTCTTTCTTTATTCTCCATTAAAAAAACATCTTTAAATAAAATATATTCTAACTTTGGTGACTACAAATATTTTTTTAGAAATACAATTTTAAAATGATCCCTACACAGATCTTGTGTATTCACAATAAAAAATCAGATGTTCTAAAGTTTAAATGTCAAAATCATAAAAAATACTTTACCCTAATATTAACTTTAAGAAATTAATTGCAGGGGTTAAAATCATTTATCTTCCTTAAAGGTGTGTCTTGGTGAAATAAGGGGAGTGAGGTATCCAGTGTTCATTCTTCTAATACTTTGATTAGAGTCCTCTTTCCTTTAATGACACTAAACACAGCACTCATCTTCTTTCCATTGTTCATCAATGAAGTCATTTGCAAAGCAATACAGCCTGATTTGCATAAACTGCCCAGAACTTCAGGCAGCAGTGGAAACGCAGACAACCATTTGCCACAGGAACCTTTTAGTTCCTTGAAGAGAGTTCCTGAACCTTTTAGTTCTGGGGGCCTTTGGTCGAAACGGGGCTATTGGAGATGTTCATTTTAATGTGAGAAATAACAGCTTGGTGAGTTGGTTTTAGGAAATGTTTAATGTAAGTATTAAAAGGTAGTTTAGCTCATATACAGAGGCAACAGTTGCTATGGACACAGCTCTAACTCTAAATTCTAACAGACTATTTCTTTAGCGGTAGGAATATATCATTTTTTATCAATTCATTAATTTTTAAATCAATACCGAAGGACGTAGTCGGGAAATAAGCAGGATCGTGTATAGTGAGCAGTTTTTTGTTGTTGTTGTTGTTTATTTGTATCTCCATTAGCTTCAGCATAAGCGAGGAAGCTATTCTTTGTGTTTGCAGGGTTGTTATTGTGGTGGAACCCACAATATCTTTGTGGTCCTGCTCACTCCGTTGAGGATCGATTCCATGGTAACAAACCGCTCAATATAAGTTATCCCTTACATATCATACACTTCAGAATTATGTTTTCATGAATATTTGAAGCATTCTTAAAGGAAAAGCTATCATCACCTGCTATACCATTTAGTAGCTTGACTTAAATTTGCAAGAAGCACATGATGTAAATTTAGTTCCTCACGTTTGACTAGAGAAAGACTAAATGAACAGTAGATTATAAATAGGTAAATCATTTAGAGACTGATTAATCATATCGGACAATTATATTGAAAATCAGCTTTATTATTAGCAGCCGTGTTTAATTATTTTTTTCACATGCTTTGGATGAAATCAGACCTTTTAATAATCAGTTGTTATCGCTGCCATAAGAATGTTTCAGATGGTCCTAGATGGGACGTATGGTCATTTATTTCCATCAAAATGTCAGAAGTGAAATGTTCAATGTTACTTGATCGGTCTCCACCAACACTCAAGGCTTAAGCTATGTAATTCTAACTATAGACCCAAGCTTGACACTCCGTCTGTTCTTCATTTGATGCTTTTACAAGTAGATTCAAATGGGTGCAGTCAAAAATGACAGCCTTCATGCTGATCATGTTGTCAGTCCATGATCAGTGTGTTTTCATTCAGATATGATTCCAGTTATTAATGAGAACATTTTATTTTTGATTGTCCGCTGATGAAGGTGAGATTACAATGCCCTTTGCTAAATCATAAGACTTCCCTCTCATGCTGCGTTGAGTAATAAATCAAATATTAATGTAATAAACTTCAGCAATCATTTCCTTTCTATCACAGACTGATCAGAATTCATGTCAGACAGAACACAAACACGCACACAGGGCTGCTAATGCTGATAAAGTTTGAAAAGAGGTAGTGTGGAGAAATTCAAAATGGCTAAATCTGTCTTGAGATGTTTGTGTTTTTGCCTGCAGGTAAAGAAAACTGTGATAATGTCAGCGCTTGGATGTTGTGTCCCAAATTAGCAAGAAAAGACGAATACAGCGGGAAAGGAAAAAGAGTTTTATCCCACCTGCATCTTTCCCCCTGTTTGGAAGCTCAAAACCTCCAAAACAGACCAGTCAGCAGCTACACCAGGATATCTATTCTGGAGCTTTACTGTGTCTGGCAGTTTTTAAGACTTTATCAGAGGACAATCTCAGGTCCCTCTAAGGCCAGCAGCTGTTTAAATCCTGATTGTTGAAAGCTACTCGAAGTGGCTCTTAGGTTTTAAGCAAAGAAAAAATATCAAGACATGTCCTCAGATATTTTAACCCAAAAAAGTGTTGGTGGGAAATGATGTGGAAGACACGGTCTATAATGTTCACACAGTACAAACTCCATTGAAAGACTTCTAAAAATGATGTCAAAAGAAATTGTCAACTCACATTTTGCCGTTCCATTTACATGGTTTTCAATTTCAATAGAGTCCATTATATCAGGGGTGGTACAATTTTAAACTATTGTATGGATATTGAAATCTAGAGGAATAATGGACGGAAGAAACTCAGATCTGGTTTTTCCCTCCAATTCTGTTGAAATGATGTTTTTGGTGCAGGTAAGAAACCAAAGCCGCTAAGAGAAAAGGTATCAACTGGGAAATAACTTTTGTAATCTAATAGATACTTTCATAAATAGGGATGAATGTTTTATTTTGATTATTGTCAAATCTCAGAGAACATATCTTATTTTGCCAGGGAGCAGGGGACTTTATGCTGTGGACAAATTAGAATTTTAACACAGAACTGCAACATGAAAGAAAATAGGAAATAAGAAATGGAAAAGTACTTTTATCAGAGACACATTCCTCAAGGTTCCCCGTATTAGAGTGATTATACATGAAGGGTATGACTATTTTTATAGATCTTAACTGAGGACCATTGCTGCATGAAGTGTAGGGAGGAAAACTGATGGTGCTTTTCTTCGGACCATTTAAAGCGCTTTGACAGTACAGGTGGCATTCACCATTTAGCACATGGAAGACAGACATGCTTTGTTCTCCTTTAGAAACCCAATGGATATTCAGGGAAGTTTCCCCAAAGTACTACAATTCTTACTGTATTCACCTTTGAAAACATTTTAAAGGAGATTTCATCTTAAACTTTTCTCAGATAGGTTTAGAATTGCATCACAACTCATGATCAAAACAAAGCAAATTCTTGTGCTACTCTTTGTTTTTATTTTTGTCAATTAGACTAATAAAAAAACAAATGTTTCTTTTACACCTTTCCTCGTGCCATATCTTGTCTGTCTCCGAAGCTCAAACTAATGTTATTTTAAATGTTAAAACCAGCTTAGAAAGCTGTTGTATTTTAATAATTAAAAGATGCTCAATCATTTAACTAATCAGTTGTGAACTGTAGTTTTAAGAGACAGTTAGATATGGGAAAAAGTGTTATTGTTGGGGACTATTTTCAGCTGCGGATCAAAACACATTGGTGCTCTAGTACAGTGGTTCTCAACTGGTGGGTTGGGACCCAAAAGCGGGTTGCGGAGCTGTTTTCAGTGGGTCGTTAATGTGTGCCTGAAAAAAAAATGTGTCAAAAATTCTGTATGTAGCGCTTTCTAGCCATTTTTGTTTTGTTGTTCATTTCCTGGCTTCGTCACGTTTTGTACCGTCTGAGGTCCAAACTGAACAATTCTTCATTAAATGAATGTGATTGGTTGAAAATGTCATGGTGGTGGGTCCTGAGGCTAGACCAGTTGAGATCCACTGCTCTAGTGAGTATTTACAGCAGCAGGAGGGTTTATTCTAATGGGCCTGGCTAAAACTAGGAGTGCCAATTTTCCTTGGTTAAAAGGAACATTTTATATATCAGACTTGCAAATACAACAAGCTACAGCAGGATAGATTCATTGTTGGTTTTGGTCTTTCCAGTGGTTTTGTTGAAAATAAAGAAAAGAGTATCATTTGTGGCATCATATGTGCAGGCCACTCTTCTTTGACTTGTCTATGCATTGTAAAATAGCTAGAGCAGTTTGTTCAAAAGAATGTGAGAGAAGAATTGAGTGCAGTGCAGGCAGTCTGCCCGGAGATAAATGATGAGCCCTGCTGATCCCTGGCAGTGATCAGAGGCTTCAGGTCAGTGTCAGCCGGCTGCAAGAGCAAGTCATTCATCCTTTCAGACGCTTCAGGTGGAGACTTCACTGAAAAAACTGCAAGATCCTCACTTAAAAAATCTTCTGTAAGCCTGTCTGTATTGTGTTTGACAGCATTAAAAGCAACGTTAGTCTTGGTGAGCAGAAATTAAGGACAGTTTTTGTCTTGAACATAATGGCTTGGCTCATAATTTATTGTTCATCACTCTTTGTCTTCCTCGCTAAAGCAAGTGATGTTCAAACTTCTGTAGCAGATCATCATCATTTTTATGTCTTTATCTTTTTCTCATTATGGAATTGAAATGCAGTGGATTTTGTTGCTGTTTCCAGTTTCAGATGAAAGTTGTTCACAAAGCATCTTAGCCCTTAAGAGAGCTCCTAAGGCCTGGCACATACTAAAAGATTTATAAAATCTTAAACGATGTTGAAAATGTGAGAGACCCCACACATGACGACAAATCATGACGGATTTAACAGTTCAGTTCTTAGTGTGTGGTGTGCAACAAGAAGACCAACTCAGCACACCACACAATAACTGATTCATTCACCAACAACCAGAGTCTCGACTATCAAAACGTGTCATCTCGTGCGGTCAAACGGGACTTTAGAGTAAACAAACATGATGGTCAAGCTAAATGTGGCTATAGCTGTTAGCTGCTACAGCCATTGCGGTAAACGTTTTGGTCCAACTCCTTTCCTTGTCCGTTTGATTTTGGTTTGTTACACGTTGTATAAACCCTTGTGTTGTTGCCACAAATCAACAAGTTGGTCCTGCTTTTATGGCATCCGTCTAACTTTATGTTTCGCGTTTCATCGCCATGGTAATGTTTGTTGTGCTTTCTGCTTCAGTCAGCTTGCTTCCTTATTGGCTATTGTTCCATTCCTCATGACAATTTACAGAGTCCGTGCTCGGCTGTCCTCGGTGTTCTCCCCACACAACAGGACTTCTGATCGTAAAAATTGAACACGTTTAATATTTACGATTTCAAATCGGGGTGCCTCCAATCATTTTCCGAGCAGATCGGGGACGTTAAAATCACTCTTAACACGCCTCACACCACAGGAGAATCTGTCAAGATCATCTTTGGAAGCATCAGATAACCGGGCCTTTGCTCTTCAAAATTTAAGGTAGGAGTACTTACACATGTATGTAATAAAATAAACAAAGTAGTTTTTCTTCTTTCACTCTGAAGGAGTTGTTAAACAATTCATAATGGCTGGACCTACGCTCATTAAGTCTACCATGCAATAATAACAGTATGTTAAATCACTTCACACTCATTAGAAAAACAAATCATGTGATGGATAACCTGAAGATAATGATCATTGTGGCTGAGGAATTAGCCAAAAGCAACATCTGATGATGAAATTACTATAGAGGAACATATCTGCATGCAGCGCGCAACAGTGTACTGCATCTTCATTACTGCATTATGTTTAACAGATTTGTATTACATGTAGGTTCAAATGTATGCAAATTGCATTTTCAGAAAGATGACAAGAGTGTGTCGTTGTCAACATATGTTTATTAATAAGGCAACTGTTGCGTTTAAGTATAAAAGTCAAAGTCTTTAATAAAAACAATTCAGCAGAAAAAGGGAGCAGTAACCTCTACATCATTCAATTTAAGATGCAGACAAACAGTTTTATCTTCCAGCACTGCTCCAAACCTGTTATATAAGAGTGACAAAATGAAGAGAAGAGGTAAATGAAGAGACAGAAGAGTATATTCTGAAATAAAAGGAGATCCTGTAGCAATTGATGATGAGCCCAGATTAGCACCTCCAACACGTCTCAAGGCTTCAAGACAACATATGTTGATGTGAAGTTCCGTTGATCCGTGGTTCAGTAGAGGAGTTGGAGCATCCAGGCACTTGTGAAAGCAGAGTGAGAACACACAAAAAGAAATGCATTTCACAACGGTCTGCTATGAGCAAACCCCTTGTCACTGTCCAAGGTGCTGTAATTACTCTGAGAGCTGCAGGCACAGAGGGGAGAAGCTTTCCCTCGCCTCAAGTTTAAAAAAAAAAAAAAAAAACATTTGAGAAATGTACAAGTTTGTTTTTAGAGTAAAGATGTCAGTGAGATGCTACCTCAAGAGCAATTCCCTGTACATCTTGTTCAAACCCTGCAACCAAAATCATTGTTAACTGTCTATTTCTGTCAGGTCTCAGAAATATACAAAGTTAAGGACCTTAATACAGGCAAATATATAATTAATGAAAAAAGGAAAACAAAAAGGCTTACTAATGACACAAACATCATGAAAACACAAACACTCCATTGGAAAACATCAAAGTCCAACAAAGGGAAAAACAAAAGAAGACCAATCAAAAGCATACTTTTCAAGGCCAGGAAAATGAAGTCATACAGAAACAAAAAGGTCCAAACTGACAGAAGGGAAGTAAGCCTGGCACAAACTAACATGAGAGACCCCACACACGATGACAAATACTGACAGAACAGTTTTGGTCCTATAGTGTGTGATATGCAATGAGATGACCAAAGATCGTAATCTAGCGCAGTCAACTGCTACTTATGAGATGAAAGAGGGGAAAGAGCAGTTTCTCAATAATTTAGACGTTATAATAATGAAACCTGAACCAGCTAAGAGTTCAATCCTGGAAATTCACCTGCAGAGTGGTCATGCCATGTTTTCTAGAAAAAAAAGACAAGGTGTTTTGTCAAATCAGTTTTCTGGAGTGAGTGATTGGAAGATCTGTAAAGACTTAGCAAAACAACAGGTATCCTGAACTTATTCAATGTGAGGATCAAAACTACACCTAACAAGTCAATGACACACATCCTTTGGGATAAAGGCATTGCATTTCAAGGTTTATAAAAGGCATGAGAACTGATTGGGTCATTTTTCTGCAGAAAACGTCAAGCTGTAGATTTGCACAAAGATCAGTTTGAGCACCGGCAGAGAAAAGGAAGGAGTTATCTGATATACTACACTAAACTATTCATTCCCTCTAGGCTGCATGGTGGGAGGTCTCCAGAGGGCTCTTATCAGACATGAAAAGTTGAGTAAAAAAAGAGTGTATTGATGAACGATTGGCTTTTAGAGATTTCTGTTTTTGTGCCATACATAGAAAATAACATTTTAAATAGGGACAATGTATGCAGGGATCATAAAGTACATAAATGTTGACCAATTTTGTCTGAAGTGCACACGAGAGATCTCAGGCCAAATGCAGGATGTAAACAACAGGCATGGGGACACTTGAGGAGGTACTAT
This sequence comes from Tautogolabrus adspersus, assembly GCA_020745685.1. Lineage (NCBI taxonomy): Eukaryota > Metazoa > Chordata > Actinopteri > Labriformes > Labridae > Tautogolabrus > Tautogolabrus adspersus. Next base: position 22,867,554 of record CM036534.1, read on the forward strand.
CATGTTAATTCTGCGTTCATGGCAGGAAAAGCTACAGCAATGCCTACATAATATGTAAGGTGGTTAGAGCTCACTGTCGACACCATTCCTTCTCCATTTTTCTTAACACTTTCCTCCATGCTTGGACATAATGGTCCAGGACTTGTTTCCATTTATTTTTGCAGGTTTTCACATCAACTTCTTACTTATCTTTTGCCAGCTATTTTGACACTGTGCAGTGGCAATGACACATCGTGCTGATGTGAATAATTGTGGACTTTGTCCACGACCTCATCTTAAAAACTTTCTGCCATTCTTGTCCCTGCTGCTGTGTCAATTTTGTAACATCCCCTCTGCCTAAACACTGCCCTCACCGTTCATGTGTAAACTGCATATCACGTCTATTTTTGAGGATGTGTACAGGTGGCATCCCAAACAGATAGAGGGGACACTGGCCAGCCATCATGTGCACTCATATGTAAAGCAAAGTATATCTCCCACTATCGGATGAAATCCTGGCTGGAGAGACTTTGGCAACACAAACTTTGTAGCCTACAGGAGATATTTAGATAAGTCAATTTGAAGCTAATGTGATGAAAAGCAGTGTCCTTTGGCAATACACAAGTGACATTTTGTGGTGTGACCAATTGTACCTGAAGTATGTTCCATAATAAAATCTCTGTGAAATTACTGACAGCTGTTCTGAGGACCATACTGTACACAAGAACATAAAGCACATTTCAGTTTTGTTGATCAAACAAAGCTCTTAAACAAGATAGTGAGAACACTGCTACTTATGGTGAATACACAATACACAGTGAAGTCCTAACTAACTCACCCCCAGCCCCCTAACCCCCACCCACCGGGATGGGGGGGGGGACAATAATAATTTTTCAGTACAACTATTCTGCCTCACAGAAAAATGCTTCCTTTTGAAGAAAAAAAAGATCTCTTTAGTTTTGAAGCTATCTTACTCTGTAAGGCTGTGAGAAAGGAACAAAAGGGGGTAATGGTGCTGACAAAGGATTTTCTTTTCACAAGGTGAGAAATGTTCCAATAATGCAGCCGCTGTGATTAGCGAGACCTTTGTTGAGTCCCTGCGATGCTATCAGTCCTGCTAAAGGCAGACAAAGATCCGATGTTGTACTCACATGGGACTTCTGCAGGAGGGAAACACAACTATATAGGTTTTATAAGGTAGGAGAGTGTGTGCGTATGTGTGGGCATGTGTTGGTTGTAAACGTGTTAATTGAGAGTAGAGTTATACATCGCTGTGCAATAACACCTAACCCTCTGTTTTTTATAGCAGCTGTTGTGACTTTCCTCGTGTTTTTGGTTAATTTTCCCCAACTTTTTGCTTTTAATAAGGTGTCTGAGGCAGTATGACTTTCACTATTTAAAAATGTACCAGAATACAAAATCTTTATCATGGAGGGAATAAAAGTGCAGGTTTTCAGGTCACATAATAATATCTTGCAACGTCAGTCTCCAATGCAAAGATGTAGAGTTTTGATAGATGTTGATGTTCTAGGCCCAGAGGAAGGTGCACATTCCTCTCGCTCAGGAGTCTATGTTTATGTAAAAATATGTAAATAATTGATTTCACTAAAAGTACTTGAAATGACTAAAACTAATTTGAGAATTAAACTTGTTTTTTTTCCTATTTAAAGTTAAAGAAAACTGAATGTTTACGTTATATATGTGTTTGATATGTTTGGACTTAAGAAGGGAAGTTGAATGTTTTTTTCCTTTGTTTAATCATGCCGCTTGAGTCTCATTAACTCCAGGGGAGGGGAGATTAATGACAACTGGAGTCAATCTGGCACTGATTGAAGTTCCTCTCTGATTGGCCCTAGAACAAAGGTAACCTGGTATTTAATGTCTGTGAGATCAGCAGACTGGTTGGTGTGTTTTTTTTTAGAAGCTGTGAGGGAGAACGAACCCTATCGTTATGCAATCCAGGAAACCATTAGGGGTCAATTTTGCACAATGAATCTTTATAAAAAGATATCTGCGTACAAGTGCAGCTAATAATGCCCTATTTGAAGTCCTTTTTCATATCCAACGCCTTCTTAACGCTGCTTCTTAAGTTGCTGATAGGACTTTAAACAAAAGGCAATGCACAGGAAAAGGATGGTTTGGCCTGAAGATTTCCAGAGATACATGTGATAAGGCAGGAGCTAATTTTCACTATTTTCATTTTTTGGTAAGATACATAAAACATCCCAAAAAAGTAATTTTGCAGTAAAATATTTGTATACAACCATCTGTTTCATAAACTAGACATGTTCAAGTTATGAAAAAATATGGTTGTGCTTTGTTCTACCTTGGGTAGGGGTATCTCAAAAACTAAAGCCTTTTTTGCGGGTTTGTTCGTCTACTAATTATTTTCATAATTGAGCCTGTGAAGTGCGAGCTGAATTTGAGCTCCAAATGACGAATAATACACATAAAAACATTTTCACTAACTTCAAATGTCTGCCTTTCAAAGCGTCCGTCTTTATACATGTTGGCATTACTGTTACAAGTTTTGTTCCTTTTTTACTATGCCAAGGATGAATATAAACAAGTGTCAGTTTGAAGGTGGTTAAATGGTTCTCAACAGGGTCATATCATTTTCACAACTATTGGTGGTTGGATACTTGATCACATTGCAGTCATTCAAATATGTAAACTACTTGTGAGCATTTGTTTGGACAATCAATCTATATAAAGAAACAATTATTAAAGTTATATTAAATGACTTTGTGTAAAACTGAATCATAAGATACTTTGGGGAATTGTAATTTGGGAATTGACTTCCCCACATGACCAGCTGTCGTGGTAGTGAAGAAGCATTATATAAAAAAGACGTACGAGGATTGGCTGTGAGCAAAACCATGCCAACATATTGTCCCCCCTAGACCTGTCTAAGAAAATGATCAAATGATTTGACTGGGACAGTTTCAGTACCACTGAGTACTGATCAGTTTGTTCAGCCTCTTAAAGGTACAGCGTACTGACACAGTTTACTGTTCACTCCCTGTATGCATCGGTTCATTTAAAACATGATTTATTCTTTCCAAAGCATGTTTATTTGTACTGTGGTGTTCACTTGTCATGGTCCTCTCCTTAGATAGCACCAGAAACAGAACATATGATAAAAACTATAAAGTGCAGTTCCATGCTAACCCCCATCTGGAAGGCTGGGGACTGAGAATTCAGTTCCCTCTGCGCTGAGCTATAGTGAAGTATTTTGGTCCACAGAAAGTGAAATATACAGAGTAACAAGGTTATCTTGGGCTCAAATTGAAGCTTATAAATTAGGGTAGTTTTTTAAATAAAAATAAGACAGTGATATTAACAATGAAGTGCTTAAAACTAATCATAATCCATAAGAGTTTGTGCCGCAGAAGCTGTTTTTATTGCCTTTTTGTGAGTTTTAGTGATGATAACTTCAAATGTAATTGCAGAAAGTACCAGAATCTTATTTTGCTACTTTCCCCTATATTTCAGGATACTCTGTGCCAAATTTCATATTTGTATGGCTATTGATGACATTTGAACAAGATCATTTGTGACTTTACATTATCTTGAATAAAGCATTTTTCAAAAAAGGGGTTTTTGGCTCCCAAGGACCAAACGGCCCCGAGTTGGGAGTGGTCGTTATCCACTTGTGATGGCCCAAGGTATGGGCTAACTAAAAATCATAGTGGAAAAAAAGGTAGCAAAAAACATCCTGAGGGAGGGACCTGGCTCCCGGACTAAATGGGCAGTGTGAATGGCTGCCTTTTCTGTACAGTCCCTGATTGCAAATTCTGCAAGTGTTGTAATCAATTGTTATGTTGCAGTAGAGAAAATGTCCCAGAGAAAAACCTTCATTTTATGCAATAAACACAACACAAGTGCATCCACTGCATATAAATAGCATCATTTCATGCCAACCATCATTACACCAGCATCATTAAACACTGCCTCAGTCAATCAGACCTCTGCACAGAGCCTCAGTGGTTACACTTCCAAGCCTGCAGCTGTCTGAGGTATGCTGAGGGATATTTGTGTCCTTGCAGGGCCACAATGTAGTTCTATAGCTAATCAAAAGAAACTGGAAATGTTTATTTTAATATACAACAGAGCTGCCAACGTAAGGCTATCCACAACTTTGATGGAATTGATAACCAACACATAGTAGATATGCTAATTCTTGCTTTCTATTAATGGCTTCTATGTACAACAGATGAAGGTTGTTTGGTAGTTTTTTAGGCTACCTGGATAGGTGCATTCTTTTATCTATGCGTTATCTATTGTTCTTGTGCTTTTTGGTTTTGCAAAGGCTGTTGAAGATACCAAAAATATTTTCATTATTAATATCTCATTCACACCGCATGTGGGTAAGGCTTGACAGACCACATCTATCTACTGTAGCTTACCTATGAGTCCAAAGTTGCTGATTTACGAGGATAATTTAGCAAATAGACAAAACAATCAATACCTTACAGTACAAGTTTCATCACTCCGTTGTTCTCATAACACATAGCGTTGCTTGTTGGAGGGTTTATTTTCCAAGCGTCTCACAGCTTAGAGCATATAAAATCACAGTCATATCTTGTGCAAAGCCTGTCTGGACGATTTTAAACTCCTCTGAGAACTTGGGGCAGTTTGAGTCCTGTGTTGTAATTCTCAGAAAAATCTTAGATTAGGCTCTACAGCTCGATATGCCTCAACCTTGCAAGATTACATTTCACTCTCTCATGAATTGGACGTTTTCCTTTGCCATCACTCAAACTGTGGCAGATGGGAAGTGAAGTCATCAGTATGCGACGCCTGAGCTCGGCTGATGCATTCTGAGGCGGGATGTTACTATAATCGGACCTAATGGAAACAGATGTTGTGTTCCATGATACATGGCATCTCTAGCACAGCGTGATGGCTGCCAGGCGTTTGCTTCACGAGAGACTTCTTGCTGCTTTTCATCTCCACACTCACTTCACATCAGAAATACAATTCTGTGAGCAATGTCGTAAATAACATCCCTCTTTAACTGAGGCAAAGTGCAAAACCAGACAGGATCCACAAATATATCACAGCTTCAAATCCAAGCAGATATTTCATGAGCTGTTTCTGTTTCCTTTCTCTGCAGATGCAAAAACACAAAAGGAGAGAAACAAATGGCCTTTTTCTCAATAACCCAGACATAGCTGAACACAAAATTATCTCTGAAAGCCAGGGGAGAGGCAAAACAATATCCTGACAAGTGCAGAAACAGTTGTGCAAAATAGAGGGTGTTCAGAAACAAAGAATATTATTATGCGTAGCCACTGTGTTGCTAGGAAACTCTAATTGGAAGTAATTTTGCACTCTGTTCTAATAAAGCTAATGGAAGCAGAGGTATCATATCATGGTCTGGCACATTGCTCTCTCTATTAGTGTGGCTCTGTGGAAGAAGGGTGTGTCTTTGATTCCTTTTAGCTTGCTCTGTTGTCACCGAATGTGCAGCCTCTAAAAAGCCTCCTCTAAACGCAGCAACAGAAGTGAGGATGGAGGTCCCGACAACAGTGCCATCATACCGATGACATCCTGACTCGGTCACAAACCATAAAAAAGGGAGGATCGGCGAGATGGAATCCATTATCCCCTCCTCTCCAAGCACTCAGAGCGCTCCTCAATGCCTCGTGAAGACATCTCACAATCAATGGGCTTTAATGATGTCCATTTTCCCCCTTTTTCCCCTCAATAAGGAGGAGAAAATGTCTCAAGCTCAATCGACACTAATAACATTGAAAAGGGCGCAAGACATTCATGTGGCTGGGATGGCTTCAATTGGCAAACAGTGAAAGAAGTGAAGGGTCATATGTTCACCTGCAATTAACAACGATGTTGTTGTTAGAGCTGCGACTGTATGAGCCCTGCACACACTGTAAGTTCAAGATGGAAACATATATAGATTTCTTTGGTCAAGTTTTTACTGCTAAAATGTTAGCCATAAAAATAGCCAGCCTACAGGGATGAATCAAGCAAAGAGGAACACAAATTAGCAGTCAGTTTGGAGTCCTGGGGGTATTCCATCAACGTAGCTAAAGAAAGCCAAGCTCACTTGAAAAAGTCAGGCTGAAACTAACACCATCTCCCAATTAAGCCTCATGCCGTTCCATGAGTGCAATCCAGCCTTAATTAATCAGGGCCGACTCAAGACAGGCTTGCATATAGTCTCGCTTTGTGCTCGCACCCAAGGTTTATAAGAAGCCCAAATAAATGTATGAATGAAAAGACGATCAAATGAGTCACGCATAGGGGAAAGTTAGAGCGCCGTTTTTTTCAGCTGCTGAACCAACGCTGCTGATTGAGCTGTTAAGCCAGGGAGATGGCATGGTAGAAAAGTACCGACAGACTAACTGTGTAATGCCTGGCACACACTAAACGATTTTTAAAATCTTAAACGATTTTGAAAATGTGAGAGACCCCACACATGACAACAATCATGACGATTAACAGTTCAGATCTCATAGTGTGTAGTGTGCAACGAGACGACCAACTGGGCACACTAACCGATTCATTCGCCGTCAACAAGAGTCTCGACTATCAACACGCGTAATCTCACGCGGTCAGACGCGATTTAAAAGTAAACAAACATGATGGGCAAGCTAAATGTGGCTAGATGTTAGCTGGTACATCCATTACGGTAAACATTTTGATCCAACTCCTTTCCTTATCAGGAATGTGTTTTGTTTTACATGACACGTTGTAAAAACAATCATGTTGTTGCCACAAATCAACAAGTTGATCCTTAATTTATGACATCCATCTACCTTTATGCTTCGCGATTGCTGTTGTCGCCATGTTGTGCTTCCTGCTTCAGTCAGCTTGCTTCCCTATTGGCTATTGTTCCGTTCCACGTGACAATTCACAGAGTCCGTGCAAGGCCGTCCTCGGTGTTCTCCCCACACAACAGGATTTCTGATCGTAAAAATTGAACACGTTTAATATTTACGATTTCAAATCGGGGCGGCCCCGATCATCTTCAGAGCAAATCGGTGAGGTTTAAATCACTCTTAACACGCCTCACACCACAGGAGAATCTGGCAAGATAATCTTTGGAACATAAGATCTATCTATCTATCTTTTTAATATTATAACATGACATGAGTGACGTGAGCGCGGAAACTCACCTGACAGAACGGTCTTTTAGTAGTCTGTTTCTATGTGTCGGACATTCTTTGACACACTGCTAAACTAAGTTCGACAGTTAGCCTGGTCCGAAGCAGACTTGTGTCACAGCATAAGTTACCATGGTAACTCAGCGAGGATTTATAAACTATGGTGATGGAACCAAACTCCCACTTAGTTTGGTTCCATCACCATAGTTTATATGAATCCTCGCTGAGCACTTTTAGAAAAAAAAAACTGGCTAGCTGCTAATGCATGCTTCCTGTTTTCTTGTTAATGTACCGCTGAGCTCCATACTGAACTCTTTAGGAGAGGTAGCCTATAAGCATCTTCTTTAAAACATCATGCTTATCCTAAAAGATGTGCCAATGTTAGGAGGGTGTCTGGGCTCAGCCTTAGAGATAGGGTGGGGAGCTCACCCAGTAGTCAGGGAGAACTACTCCTTCACATCAAAAGGAGCCAAGTGAGGTGGTTTGGGTATCTGATTATGAGGGATCCTTTGGAGGTTTTCCAGGCACACCCAACTGGGAGGAGACCTCGGGATAGACCCAGAGTTTGCTGGAGAGATTATATATCCCGTCTGGCCTGGGAATGCCTCTGAATCCCCCAGGAGGAGTTTGAAAACATTGCTGGGTGGAGGGAAGTCTGGGTTGACTTACTTCGCCTGCTGCCACCGCAACCCAACCTGAGATAAGCAGAAGAAAATGGAAGGAATGGACTTTTCTAATGTGTGAGTGTAATCCAAGCTTTTTTGTAACTGGTGGATCTTTACACTGTCAATGACAGTCAAAATGCACATGAAGAAAGTTGGTGCTGTAGTCTTGACTGACTGAGGCGCTGAGTAAGCTACATTACTTTTTGTTTGTCAATTCTTCAAAGTCAGATGTTGTGTCTAAGATAGTTCGTGGACTGTAAAAAGATGGATCACATACAGTAATAGCTCACCAAGCCAAAACATTTGGCTGGCAGCATAGGTCGTAAAGCTGCCTCCTTAATGATGACAGATTGGAAATGGGTAAAACAAAAAAGAAACTTAATATACAGTACATGAAATACATTTCTCTTTAAAAACAATTCTATCATGATAGCTGGTTCGTTGGTTTATTTTAATTATGTATTTCATTCTGTAAAAAGGGGTGTAACGCTTGACAGCTTTGTTGACTAATGCAGCTCCAGCTCCTGTGCATTGGATTAGCAGAGTAGAGGAGGATGCTAGCCTGTAAATGTATTTAAAAATGTCAAACTATTCCTTATACAGTAGATGTGAATTTATAATGTTAATCCCATCTGATGAAAGTCAGGAAGGGGAAGTACTGGTACAATCTCTTTAAGTTTGCTGCATCAACATTTAGCACCAACAAAGGGGCGATGAATTAAAAGCAGGCAGTGCCTTCCTTATGCCTCCCTGCTTTCTGCAAGGTAAGACTCAATCTATCTTTTCAATGTAGGAGCCTCTCCTGTGGTGATGGAGAAATTTGCGGCACCCTGTGAAGGCAAAAATTGCATGACAAACTTATTCTGAATAGCTATTAAAAAGAATGCCATGTCCATCTTTCAATTAATCAAAGCCCCCTTCAACTTTCCACCATGTGTCTCTTCATCTCTTCTGAATAAAATGTACAGAAAGCTGAGACACCTCTAGTGAGGTAGCACAGGAATCAAAGTTTTGATTCCTTTGAGGACAATTGTGTGGAGAGAAAGACATGGCTCACTAAATTTCACCCTTTTCTGATCAAATCTTAACAGCAGAAGAGTGATCTCATTTTTCAAACTGGACCCCAAAGTCAGTGTGAAGGTTGTTGCTCAGAGCTGAGAATATTAGAAGATTCATGCCTTTTTTTGAAACAGCAAAATCATAATGGAATACATCAAAAGGCTGTCTACAATAAGAAAATGAATAGAAAATAGGCATCAGAGGTGTCATTCTAGATCTATACAATAGCTTACTATATCTTATGAGTGACATGAATCTCCAAACATTCAGTGACCTTGAAGCAACAAAAAGACAAGGTCATTGTGGACCGACTTGTACTGAAAGCTTGTTATTGTCTGCAGGAGTGTGTCTCACTCTGAATATCGATTTGGAAAGAATGACACAAAGTGTCACAAAAGCCTCAGTGCTGTAATCCATGCAAACAGAATACATACATTACATCACACTTGTATTTTTCTACTTATTTCAGCTTTTTTTGTTACCTTCTACACTGTTAAAATATTCATGTCAAGTTGATGGTGTGGCTGTCTCACAAACTATCTCATTTTCTATCTCTTGATTGAGTTATTATGGGATGAAGCTGATTGGTTAAAGACATGCTGTTAAACTAAAGCATGTGTGAAACTAGTAGTGCCATGCTTCTACTTATGGAAGCCAGGCTACTTTTCTTTCTTTCTTTCTTTCTTTCTTTCTTTCTTTCTCTTCTTTCTTCTTTTCTTTCTTTCTTTCTTTCTTTCTTTCTTCTTTCTTTCTTTCTTTCTTTCTTTCTTTCTTTCTTTCTTTCTTTCTTTCACACTGCAGAGGGTTAAGTCCATGTGGTATAAAAAAAAGATACCCAGTAGGGTGATATCTGCACTTCTCTACTTCTTGTAGAAAGTACAGTAGTTCCACTTCAAGTGTGCATAATGACAACTCTCTCTTGGGGTGTTTTTCTTTGACATTTCCGGCCACTTCTGTGCCATTCCTCAAACAAATCACCTGTATGTCAAGGACCGAGTCATTGTGGCCTCTTCTTTTGTCATGTCTTGTGTTCCTCCAAAACTGGATTACTATGTATGGAAAAAGACAGGAGAACAGGATGTTACTGCCTGTGGTCATCCATAAGTACAGGGCAGGTTTAGGGTGAGGTTTTAAAGGCGAACAGGTCACAGCAGTAACATCTTGATGAGTGCTATATTGGGGAAACAATAACAATAACTCCCTCTGTCACACCTTCTTGGTCCATCTGGTTGCAGCAGATGGCTGTTCACCAATGAGTGTGTTCACATGGACTTCAGTATGCCGGTTATGAGCCTTATCCTGGTTTGCATCAGGTTTGGGATATGGCATTTGCATTCACACAGAGAAACCTGGTTATTCATGTCCCTGTATACATGATAAATATCCCACCTTTTTTGTTCTGATGTTTGGCCATAGTAATGTTTCTTCAGTACTTTCAAACATGATCTGACTTGTTCCACCATACCACCATGTTGGGAAACCAGCATCCTGTAGACTGCCACAGACTTGAATAGGTCAGCTTTTTGATGCTTTGTCTTATCTAAAATTCCAACTATATATAATTCTTTCATCATTAGTCACTCCTCGTTGCCACAGCCATGCTTGTTTTGCTGAAAGGTCACTTGGCTGAGACTGAGGCTGCGACCGCGCAGGTAGTCTACATCTGTCAGAAACCAGGGTAAGTATCCAGTTTTCTTTTCGGAGTTCAGGTAGCAAAATCGTGTTTCTCAAAATCGGGATAAGGGCTTATCCTGGTTTCTGAAATCAGGATAAGATGTTTACATGTGCAATAACAGGATACTTAAACAAAACATGATAAAAACTGGGATATTCAAGTCCATGTAAACGCACTGGTTCTGCTTGAGGTTTCTGCCTGTTAAAAAGTGCTTCCTTGTTGGCTGAATAATATGTCTATGTAAAGAATACTACAAAGAGTACAATCTACACCTGCTCTGTCTGTAAAGTGTCACACTATAACTTTGTCATAATATAACTTTTTTACAACAATAATTTGGGGCTATTTAATAAAAGTGCATTGATTAATTTATTAATATAACCTCAAGTAGAATGCAGTTGACATGACCCCAGTTTGAAGTTCCCCAGTTCCCATTTAATTTAATTATAATGCTCTTGCATAGGAAAAATGCACATTTTGACTGAGCTGGGAGAAATGTGTGCTTACAGAGGCACCTAGTGGCTCGATATTGTGCATTGGCAGATTAATCTGCTCATGCCAATATAGTTTAACGCTTGTTGTGTCTCGTAGTTTGTGTTTTATCATAGGTTTGTATTTAAATCTCCAACTGTGCAAGTAACTCAAAAGTCAAACTGAGATCATACAATTTTACTGTCAACTGTTTTTGCTTAATTTATTCATTGCTCTCAAACTGTTCAATGGTGGTCAAAATATACTAGTCAGGATAAATCCTGGTGTATTTTACAATGTGTTGTTATTGTGAACTTTCAGCCCATGAACGTAAAAGTTAGCTGTGATAATGCTGCATCCCTTGAAACTGTGGGAAAGGCTGCGAGGCTGCAGTTCATGCTTCAAGAGCTTAGAGCGCTAAACATAGACACTGTTTGGAGGAGACTATCATCATTAGGCAATTCTCTTTGAATTAGCAGAAGAGCTGTGAGAGCAAACACAGAAGTTTAGTTTTTAGAAGCTGAACTTTTCCTGGATTTAATAGGTGGGGAAAACACACAACAACCACATAAGAGGTGCTATTCACTATATTCACACAGCAGCCAATTTCCTCTGACATCACACTCTGGATTGGAAGCTCTACAGTTGTTATAATGTCATACTGTTGTGGTGATGGTATCTTTAATTTCACCTGATCTTGTTATTTCAGTAAGTGTGGCGTGTGCAGTCACTGTGCTTAGCAACTGGTATTAATTATTAATGTAGTGTTGTGAAATCAGCTGCTGGCCTGACACCATTTGTTGACCTGACATTTTAGATTCAGAACGATCTGACCTATGAACCATGTGTTGAACAGTGCACACAGCAGAACGTTAGCACTCTGAAGATCAATATTTAAATAACCTGAAGTGGGAGAGGAGAAGCTGTATAAGACTAACACTAACACATCATTGTAAGGCAGATTGTATCTGCTTTGTTACTTACAAGAATGTTTTCAGATCCACAAATTCCACCTATATTTGTTTTATTGATTCTCTATGTGGCCTTTGAAACCAACCACATAGTCTCGGTTGCAGATCATATAAATTTAGATAATCTGATTTAACTTGGCAGTTAACCTGGCCAGATTTAGTTATACAACATAAACAACATTTACCTTTTAACAATGGCTTACATTAGCATTCGACTTCCGAGTAAATATACCTGTTAACTAATGTTAAAACTGATAATATAGAAAAGTTATAAACTGTAGCTGTAGTCTGATGGTCTCTAATGAGCAATCATATATCTTGAAACATGGCTACAGTCCCATTCTAATGTTACAGTAAGCTTCATTATGCTCATATTTCACTTTAGCTAGCAAACATAACCATTAGCAAGCACTCAATTTCTACAGTAACATTACAAAAAACAAGCCCTTAAGATTCACTACTGGTGAAAGTCTACTCCACATATCACATTTTAAATGTAATAGTTGGTTGCTCACACTCTGGCCTTTGTGATGGGTGTTTTATTTAGATTTCTTCTGCTCTCTGTTTTCTGTATCAATGTGAAACAGCAGCTAGCTAAACAGAATAGTCCTGAGCACATAAATAACACATGACCTGAATTTTTTAATGAGATAACAACATGAATGTTTAAAAAGATTAATATTACCAAATGGTCCAGTGAGGCTGCATATCAATTTTTTAACCCAGGGTCAAATATCGAGAGTCAAATTTGGAGCTTGTGCTGTAAATGAATTCCTCTCCCTGTGGAAACCTGCTAGAGAGCGATAAACTGGAGCAACAGGCACACATACATGCGCACACGCACATACACAGCAGGGCCTTGCAGGGTTGTCAAGAGGCTACCATGCTCTCTTCAGACCACCAGAGGCAAATCTAAGTCTGCCTGGATCCCTCTCGGTTCCCACCAGATAGTGCAGAGCAAGAGGCAGCTCTCCGCCTGGAGCCATGCATGGAAGTGCTAACATGCAGTGGAGCGAATGCTCAATTTAGGGAGAAGAGGATGAAAGAGGAAGTTCTGTGCTAGAACCAAGGCTGCTGGGAGATTGCACGGGGGATATATATTGACGCCCCGGGTGACTTTTTCTGCATACAAGCAATAACCAACAACCAGGAGTATAACAGCTCCAGTGAGACTTAAAAACAAACCAAAACCACAACCAGAGCTGCGAGCCTGATCCTTTTGTCGTGAGCATGGCGAGCATCAGCAGGTGTTTTACACACTCTGATGGACAGACATAAAGCATGATGAAGAATTAAATTATCACTAGAGGGCTATCTACATGCATAAGTGCTCCCAGTGGCTTGCATTGCTTGCTCAGCATATTGATTTAAGATACTATAAACAGCCACCTGCAGTGAGAGCTTTAGATCTATACAACCCAAAGAGCTTCAGATTGATCATTGGAAAGACAACAATGTGAAGAAAGGAGGGCGAGGGCCGCTCTTTGTTACATATGAAGTTAATTGGGTCATTGACACACAACCTTATACAGCACGTTGAAGACAGTGGACTGACCATTCCACCTTGTCTCTTTGTTGTCATTTTGCATCTATATATCTTTCCATTTTATCTCTTTGTAGTTGTTTGTGCCTTTGTTTCTGTTTTGCCTCTTCACTTTTTCAGTGATTGTTTGCCTCTCCTTTTTGTCTTTTAGTGTATTTCTTTGTAATTGTTTTCTCTCTGTCGCTGTTTCTTTCTCCCCCCTCTTATTTTTAGACAACATCTTGTCATATGTTATGGCTTTGTGGCATTCTTTTTGTTGTTGTTTTTGGTTTGCATCTCTTTGTGGCTATTTTGCATAAATTAGTGCTTGTTTAGTCCCCTATAATTATTTTGTCTCTCTATGTGGTATTTGTGTTTCTATGTTCTTGTTTTGCCTTTCTTTGTGGCCATGTGTCTTCTCTTTCACAATCTTTTATTTATTTTTTGAGTGGTTTGGTTGCATTGTTTAAACAAACAATCTCAAGTCACTTTTCATAAATGTTTTGATCACGGGCCATGAAAGATTTTTTTAGTTATTCATCCATGATATGATTTCTAACCATGTAAGTCTTGTAATTAGGGTCACCAAGGGGGATCAATCTCATACTCATACATGCGTGTTGCTGACCAATCCTGCTTCTTTTACAACTCTGTCTCTAGCTCCTGTATCCAGATCAGTTTAAATTGCCCCCGCTGTGTGGTCAAACAACACAGTGGTTAGATATAGTCTGATGCCAAGACAACTCACATCAAGTACCTCAGTGTCTGTTATTCTAGCCTCAACCAAAAGCCAAACAGGGGGTACAATGAAGGCTCAGACTGGCATCACATTCACTATCAGCTCATTTCATGCCGTCGCAGGAGACCAAGCAATCACACCTGATGGCTTCTGCACAACAAGCCTTTTGAGATGAGCCCTGCATTTTGTGCAGCATAGGAAAACAGTAATTGCCCTCCTTGTCAGGCTGTGTCATTAAGTCAGGCGAAGTGAAACATGCCATCCGGTTAAAGTGATAGGACACATAAGAAGGAAGAGGGAGGAAGGCTACTCGGCCGGTGGAGACCTGCGCTGAATGCCAAATAATTCAGCTGTTTACAAAGTTGAGGGACGGATGAGAGCACCTGTATGAGAGGCGTGGAACTTTGAACTGACTTGGTCAGGTTTATTGAAGAGAAGCTGGCAAAATAATGTGATCTAGAAAACAGCCTCATGGTCATTGTGCACCGAGGGGAAAATACAGAGTAATTCAAATGCTTGATTAGGGTCAGAACAAAAAAGTAGCAAAAAAAAAAACGGGGAAAAAAACCTAAAATAGATTCTTGTTCCTTCTGTTTTGGCCAACAACTCCACCGTTTAAGCTCAGTCATAATGCTCCTTCATTTCCAGCCATGTCTCTCGTGTTTTTTTCTGGCTTCCACAAAAGAAAAGCTCTAGCTACTGTAGCCTATGCTGGCAGGTTAACTCCAAACGTCTTCGCGCATTTAACAGCCACAGAGCAGATATTTTCCAGTTATTAAACACCAAAACAGAGCTGCATTAGTGTGGATATTGGACCTCCATTTATAAGGTCATCAGAGAAACGACTTCAACTGAAGCTTGCTAGCACTTGCTAGCTTGTCTAAAACAGCTGACGTAAGCAGCATTACAGTGCCTGTTACTGCCTTTTTTAAATATGTTGCTCAATCAACTAATTTTATTTTGCCTGACATATTTAAAAACTCACTTTTACTTCGACGCCCCCCCCTTTAAATTCTAGTTAATCCAATGTAATATTCCAATATGGATTACAAATTGGTGCTTCCAAGACATTAAAAGTCAATGGTCCTGTTCTTTTCTGAAGCACTTTCTTCAGGTCCAAATTGAACGTTGCTAATATAATTTTCAAAAGTACACTTTCTGTTTCGTGCTAAAAACTACGTTATTGCATGCTAACAAACCAAATAAAGAAGGTGAACTATACTACTGTTAGCATGAATGATATAACAAAGCATAACAGATGCTGAAGTCGAGAGTTTCAAGTTCATTCCTGATTTAATATTGCTTTTATGACTAGTTCAATCCAAATGAATTACTTGTGGCTCTCATAATTATTAAAGAAATAAACCCTTTCATCAAATTATTAAAACAAAGAACATTTTTAATAAAATGGAACACAGTACAATTCAACTGTCAACTTAATGCTCCACATACAGTTGAACTTCTCCAGATCATTCACATATGGAGAATTTCTCATAAAATAAGAAAGAAAATAACATCAAATCCTCAAAATACATTTTTTTTAAAGAAATTCATACATAGGACTTTCAAACAAATTATTAGGACAAACCATCAGCCCAGAAAGCAGCCTCTATTCCTCGATGACAGTGCAGGAGACTTATTCTTTTTGTAACGGTTTCTTCTTCAGTGAAGGGATTCATGATGTACAGCCACATCTGCTGCGAATTCTCATCAGTGTCTTAGTGCCTTCGAAATCAGTGAGAGTTGTGAAAGTGTTCAGGAAAAATAACTTAACCATAAATGTAAATAAGACCGCATGTTGTAGAAAAGAGTTGTAAGAGACAAAAAAAATAAGGGATCAAAGCAGGCTTCTTTAATACCAGTAACTGCCTTCACACACATGCCACATAGTGACAAATAATGCTGGAAAACAGTAGTAACTGGTTTATGTGGGAAAACTGATTCAATCTGATGGGACTGTGTGTGCGTATGCTTGTGTTGTGGGGGATGATTTGTGGGATGGATGTTAAAGAATAAGAGGCCACATGTTAAACTCAACTGAGAAGCACCAAATAGGGGAACTGGGGATGAAGAACAGGGTGGATGGATAGACAAATGAACAGATGGTAATAGGGAAGGGAGGGGTGGGGTAATGTTTCACGCAGCCGACCGTCGACGGATGACAAACGCTCCCCTTTGCAGCTGTCCCAGGTAGATCCTCATCTTTGTACTGTCGCTCGTCTTCCTCACCCAAATCTTGAGAACAAACAGATACAGTCACTTGATATAGACATAAGAACAGAGGAGATACAATTCCATTTTCCCTCCTGATGCTGATTATTTTGAGATACCATAATGAATGTTAACAGAGATGTGTAATGCATCTGATAAAAGAGGAGGATATACGTATATATATGTTTCACGTGGGTCACCTCTTCATCTCGGATAATCCAGAATTCCGGATTATCTAGAAGAATCACATGACTGATACATATTATTAATATTCTTCTTCTTTAGCAGCTAAACTGATGGATTTGGTATACTAGCATTGTTGTATAGCCTGGTTCAGGTAAAAGCTTTCGTAACACACGAACATATAAATACAGATAAAGTACAACATAACACTTTGTTTTAATATCTTGTTAGACATTAAGTCATGACTGAGAAAAGTCCCAAATAATCAACGAATAAATGTAAGTTTGGTTTAAACAAGAGTTAATGACAAATCCCTCTTTACCTTTCTCTCATTGATGGACAGGCAATGAGGTAGTTTGTCCAGCAGGGGGCATTATTCACCCTTAACATGTGGCTAAAAACTGCAGCTTTGCATTTTTCACACAATGTAGTAAAACAAGTGGGATTTTTGGCAGGTTGCGATTGCGTGTGATAATTAGCCTTAAATCTGTTTTTTTCTGCCATGACAAAAAGGAGGTTTTGTCTTACAGCTGTAATAAATTCATGGTGGCAGCACAGCAAAACTTGTTCTGTTAGGCTTCTGTTTTCTTGGGCCAAAGAAGTGTGTGCAGAGACTAATTCATTAGTGATACCCTGCTTTCTTTCAGTTCCAAGGCTGTCTGTAGTTGCTAAGACAGCTAATAATGACTGAGTAAGCAATTACGTAATACAGCTATACACTGCCTGTATGCATGTCTATTTTAGCAAATGTTACTCGGACAATTATTCATTTGTTAGAGACCATTTTCAGCTGTTGCTCAATACACATTTGGTGCTCTGGGAAGATTTGACAGCAGCATGGTGGTGTCTGTGTTATCAAGTCAAAATAAACTACAATGATTGTTCTTGGAAATGACAGATGGTTCAAGTGCAGTTGTGATGATTGCAGTGATGGGTTTTTAGTGTTTTTTTGAACTACAGTGTAGCTGCACAGCCCAGAGGAATGAAATAAAACATATTGAACTTAGTCTGCACAGACAATAATTGTTAGAAAAATCTACTAGTGGTCTTTTCTGAGGATTTTACAACCAAAGGGAAAATACAGAATTTCACCAGCCAAGCAGTCAAGTTCTATATGCAACAGGAGCTGAAATGTGAATTTAAGCTCACCTCATTGGTCCCGACTGAACTGATGACACAGCTAATCTTTGTGTTGTCCTTAGACTCCAGGTAGATAGCCTGGCTCTTATGGTACCTGTCAGCAACAAAAACAGCATTAATTCAGCTTTCAAGGTGAGCACTGAGGGACAGGAACAAGTGCAGACGGGAGAGGCGTTCATTATCTATAATTTCGCCCAGCTGAACAAATCACATTCCTCCTGAGATGGCACTAAATGGATAATTGGAGGGGAAAGTCAAAACAAAAAGTCTGTAATATTTTTCATGGCTGCAAACTGTCAGAGGACAAAGCCGACCCAGGGGAAGAAACTGACAAAAAAGGCTTTTAATCATTGAGGGCGCACTGAAGTATAATGACGCATATGTCTCCTTGCAGCGCTTTGTGAAGGCTTTCTGGTGCAGCTGGTGTCTTCTTTACGGAAGAATAAATGAAAATTAGCCTTGATGGAAAAGCGCTCATACCTGACAGTTTGCTTCAACTTTCTTTGTACATAACGGCAGCTACTCAAACAGAATTCTGTTCATTATTCACCCTCCTTTTATATGACCTTATGTTCTGACACATCTCTGCTTTACAGTTCGGCTCTCACACAGAAGGACATCAGAGCCTTGTCTGATCATTGATTTGTATTCCCTTCCTCTCAGCGTCACAACAGGCTGAAGCACCGGCTTCTTATGTAGCCACCTTCTCTGAATACCTTTTTTTTTTATGGTGGCTACAAGCACTAGCACGTGTTTGGTGGCTGCTAAGAAACATCTCTCAGACAAAAAAAGAGGCCTCCATCAAAGAGGTTTTAAATTGCCTATTGAAGACCAACCAAACACTATCATAGCTATGGTAGTGTGGCCATCTAGTGGTGGGACAAGAAAGCAAGGAAATCCTCAGAGGACTGTTTAAATCCCCTTACTTTCCTTCTTTGTTAAAATTTGGGAAAGGTAGATAGTCACGCCACCTTGAACATGACTGAGTTGTCAGAGTTTTGACAATTATTCTATTTAATTTCCAGTTTGTGAAGAATAAAGATGGGGGCACTTGATTGGGCGGGGGGGTGGTATTCAAGTTTTTTTAATAATATATTTGTATGTAAATTTAAATTCAACATAATTTATTTCAGATTATTAGATGTGCACAACTGGAGGTGGAGCTTTTCTTTTTTTTTTTTAAGTATTTGGGTTAAATGTGTTTTTGTTTAATGCATTCTTGTCTTGTTCTGCTTCATCGGCAGTAGCTCAGTTTGTAAGGACTTGGGTTGTGAACTGGAGGGTCGCTGGTTCAAGTCACGGCACGGACCAAGTCCAGAAATTAGCCTGGTAGCTGGAGAGGTGCCAGTCCACTTCCTGAGCACTGCCGAGGTGAGCAAGGCACCGAAAATGCTCTGTAGCGCTCGCTGTGGGCAGCCCCCTCACTCTGAGACCTCTCCATTAATGCATGTCCATAGGATCCTGTTTGTGCATGTGTGTGTATTTCGGCCTATGTGTGTGTTCATGTTCATTAAACAGAGTGTAAAACCGAATTTCCCCTCACGGGATTAATAAAGTATAAATTATTAATTATTATCCTTAAATTTGTGAGTATTTTCCTGATGTTGGGTAAGGGTACGTGTTTATCATGTATTGTCATAGCTCATTTAAAAAGAAAACTCACCATCTTTTGTCGTAGTAAAGTTTCCCCTCCTCGATACGGGCCTCATAACGCTGTGAAGGATTCTCCATGGGAGCGGAGGGGACATGCTCCGGGGACGAGGGAGACACTGAAGAAGGACAAACACCTGATAAGTGTCACTGTGCAAAATGAATGTACACATAATGTTTTGTTTTTTATATAATATAGAAATATACATTTATCATGTTATCAATTACACATGCAGAGAAATAAGCGTATTCACTGTCTTGCTGAGGGAAAGGGGAACATGATACTACTGTCCTGGACTCTCTATTTAACATGAAGTTACAAGCAGCAGCCACTGAGATGTGTAATAAGGGCAGGAGACAGGTAATAAAAAACAATGGACCCCGACTGCAGCATTGTACTTCTGGGCATGTACTCCAGGTGGTTTCACAATAAAGGAGCCATTCTGAGCTGCATTTCCTGACCGGCACTTACTATTGACAATTACCTCCTAAAACTCCACTTAAAATAACCTCTCTCTTTAAAACTTTTTGAAAACACTTATTGTCTTATGATGAAAAAGTGCAAATACCTGTTAACGTTATACCAAAACTGCTTCTAACCAGAAAAAGAAGCCCAGATGTCTTTACCTCTGGAGCAAGCCAGGTTAGCTATTTTCCCCCTTTTTCTGAACTTTGTGCAAAGCTAAGTTCACCAGCTGCTAATTGAAGTCTTATATTGAGTGCACAGATGACAAATTCCGCATTGTCTTCTTGTCTAACGCAGAAAATCAAATCTTAATGACAGAGGCTGAGCCTCATCATACCTGGCCGTTTGGGTGACTTGAGCTGTAAAAGAGAAGGTGTGAAAATAGGACATAATTAGAAAAATGCAGATTCAGCAGGGACATGCATAATATTAAAGATTTTAAATAAATGTATCATCACCTTATTAAGTGTTCTTAGATCTTCCATTATTTGGTCATCTGTTAACAAATAATTTAACTGAGGTTTGAAGAGTTAAGGATGTTTTTATTTCCCGCCAACAAGATTTCATGGATGAACTTCCACAAAAGTAGATGCTAGCCGATCTGACACCTGAAAAACCACCTTCAGGAGTTTGATATGATACAATTACAATTTACCCATTAGAAACTCATCTAATGTGACAATAAACTCCAGGCCATCAGAAACAGACAGTGCATGTGAAGGATATCTGGTGCAGGTTTTCTCCGTTTGTCTGGTATTGGGACCGGATCATTAGGCCGTCTCCTCAGCTTACGAGTCATGATAGGTTTGACCTCCATCGAGTCTGCGTATGAAATAAATAATGTCAAACTGAACTCCAACAGTACCATACAAGTTTTCTCAAAAAGCATTGCCATTGTGCTTTTTGTAAAACATACAGTAAATTTAAAAACAGAGAGAGGATAGTTTAAAATTCAGTGTCTGTAAGAAGTCCTGCTTTAATCAGACAGCTTAATATGAAAATGTGTGGAGAGAGAACTCTCACATCCACCCACATACTTCTTTTTTTACAGCTTATTTCTTTCTCTTCTGCTTAGTCCCTGATGAAATAATTCCATTCTGGCTCCCTTACCGCCTGTCAGCTCCATTGTTAATTTTTCATTCTCGATCATCTTCTTCTTCTCCTCCAGCTCTGCAATTAGATTTTCCTTCAGTTCAACCTTTTTATCGTCAAACTCCTTCACCGCCGCCTTCTTCTCCTTGATGTAGTTTCTCTCCACCTGCTCTGTCTGCAGAAAGTTGAGAAGGAAATTTAAAAACAAAACATGTTTTCCTTGGATATAAGAAAAAAAGAAAGCGTGAGCAAGATGCAATGTACTCACCTCAAGCTGTAGAAACAGGTCTGTAAAGGGAGAGCAAACATAACTGGTCAGTTCAATTTACCACTAATAGTTTAAGCAGATGTTTATGAACTTTAAACGAGAGAGACAATTATGCCCTGAGTAATACAGAATGCATTTCTTACTGTTTTTACCCTACTCTACTACTTTGGATTAGTTATCATGGGCTGTGAGTGATTTTGCTTGCAGTGCAATTTGTAAACATTTTCAAATATACATTTTGATAAGCAAAAGCACTGCAATAAGGCATAACTTTAGAAAACACAGCAAGGAAAAAGGAAAAAGCTGATCCCACGCAAGCCACTGAGACAATAAAAAGTTAAATGAACAAAATAATTCATATGTCAAATGAAGGAAGTGAGACATATTGGGACATATTGAGAGAGAGACACAAAGAGCGAGAAGACTCATTCCTCCTCAAAACTAATTAGATTTCACACAGAAGTGTGTTTTATGTCAAATATGCCTCAGCTTGCCTGCATTTCGAAGTCTCTCTTTGTACTGCTGGTCCAGCTTCTTCATCCTCTTCTGATACTCCTGCAGCGTGCCTGTGAGGTGAAAGAGTCATATACAAAAGGATTATATCAATGAAATCACAACATTTTCTATAAGACTTTTTTGCTATTATTTAATAATGACTAAGATGCGTGTGTAGGGAGAGGACAACTTGATTCTTAACTATTACAAGCTGTTTCCATAAAACATGTCATCAATGTTTCTAGACAGCACATCAGACCTGCTACTTTCATTACCCACCTACAGTATTGACTAGATTAGACTGCTGCTGCGACCACATTTGGATTAACAAAGAGCTCTCAACATGTCACTCAACATCAGTCTGCGCAATGAGGAGGTCATGTGACTGGTGTGCTAAAGTGAGCTGTTTTAAGACACAGTCCAAATGATTAAATAAAAGCTGTTCAAGGTGGGTTATGTTTGTGGTTAGTTATCATCCTTTTCTCAGCTGGTTTTAAGGCAGATAGTGGCTGCGTCTGAAACCACCTTTTACTTTCTGATGATGTCATCCTTAACCACCACGATGAACAATAAGCATCTGTGCCTGAGTCCTTTAAAAGTCTCCAATAAAAATGATTTCCCAATGCAAATACAGAATAGATCCCATTCCACGTGAAGCAGCAGCAGTTATTCAAATGTCAGTGATAAAGAACAAAGTGAATACCTTCTTGTAATTGCTGCAACTGTCTTTTCAGAGACGCCAGTTTGTCTTGGTACATCCTGCGATGAAATAATAAACCAGAGCTTAAAATATCACACTGGCTTTCACTGTGTGCAGCATAAGGGAAAACATTCAAAGGTTTCACCTTCAACTTGTTTTTTTATTAAGGGCAAAACAGCTGATCCATGGTTGGCACAACACTTACTGCTCTTTGATTTCAACATAGTCATCCTCGTCATGCTTGGCAAGGTCTGTTTCACTGGCATCTTCTGTGTCTGGAAAATGTGGCATGACAGGATAAGAATCAACTCACATTTTCAAAACTACATCTTAACTTGAAATTGATAGTGATTCTCTGATGTAAAAATACTAAACATGTGATCATTTCAGCATTTTGTACCTGGAGATAATATGTTAGTATTTGTGTGTCTTTTCAACACAACCTTCACAGACAGCAGTGTGCAGATGAAAGGACGTGCGTGGCACTGGTAAGTTAATGGTGAACACCCTGCTTTGGAATGCCCTCTGGTTAGATTCGGGAAACTAAGGAGCACCCAAGTTTGCCATGAAAGCTCAAACACTCGTCTCGACATCAGGGGGAAAAGTTCAGCAAGGCAAAGTTAAGTTTTGGCGAGGTACATCAATACAACAATCGAAATGAATGTTGCAGTTTCTTTGAAGTGACAAGCATTTGCCGCATGGTAGGATTAATCAGTCTCCGGCTAACTTGCTGTCAGCCCACCTCTCTCCAGACAACTGACATGTTGAGGCGAACGCAAATGTGGCAAACTTGGGAGCTAAGTTTATTCGCATGGGCTAACCTGGGTTAGGTACGCAGCGTTACCTTCAACACCGGACACATGAGAGGGGTAAGGCCCAGCCGTAAAGCTGAATCAGCAGCTTTCAATTTCGGTTAGCATTTAATGGCTAGCATAAGTTAGCTCTGCCTACAGTTAAAAGAGTAACCCGACTCTTGCCCGTGTAGTCAAGTACACACGGAACCGTCAACATCTCCGGAGCTAAAAAACAAAACAATTTGTCCGCTTAGAAGTCAATTACAAGAAACCAGCTAACCTTGAAGTGCTGTCATCGCCCAATTCTCCTCTTCTTCTCTCTGTTCTTTACTGCAATCCGTCCTGTCTCACTGAATAGTGTGAAAAGGGCAGTGCAGTGGACACAGCACGCAAGGTTTCTCCTGCCTGCCTGCAGACCTGTCAATGAGAGCTAACGTTGCGTGGCTAACGTTAGCTAGCTGGCTAACCGACGCTCTATGTGGTAACCTCATTTTGAAATAAAATATAATACACCTACGTTTATATCCAAGTAATATTGCAGTGACATTTGATTTTAAATATGTATTGCACACTAAGCAATTCGTATAAGTGTTGTTATTTAAGCCTGTTGACCACGCGTAACATGGGTATTGAAACACTAGCTAGTTAGCAGGTACACAAATGCCAGTATTCAAGTGATAATGACGTTAGCCATGGGCTTAGTTATGAACACACACCAGAAACGTTTAACAAGTGTTAGCAGTGTAACACGATTAATCACCTGCTCCTGAAATGTTGCGTGGCATGGCAACAACATAGCTGGCGAGAGTTGGTCAACTGTTAGCTAGCGAGCTAGTTACGTGTGGCTAGAGTTTGCACTGGACCAGCGTTCCCGCATTGGATGGAAGCAGTTCATGTTTACCGTAGAAGTTAAGTATTACACTGAACTACGTAACGATTTCACATCATACGTTGTATTGTAGAAGTAGCTATTTATACGCAGTTATCGCGCGTTTCCGCTTCTTCTACAACATTAAGACCGCGACGGAGGTTTGGTCAATTGGTTTATCGTTACCTTCTTCTGAGTCTCGTCCTCTGAAACTCCGATCGTCGTCTTCATCCACGCTATCAAGTTCTTCTTCATCATTGTAATAATCCACCATCGGTGATAGTAAAGTCGAAGCCATTAGTTCGCGTAGAAAATGTAAACAAACACAAAATAAACAATCGATTTGTGTTTCGCAGCTTGCTTGGAACAGCGCCTACAACTGGCAGGACCTCCGAGCATCAAGCTGTCCGAAGTTGTGCCTGTATAGAATCTCTGCAATATTATCGCGTTTTGTCAAAACAAACAAAATGTATCTGATATTTTTATACAACCTAAAATGATATACTTAAGAGAAAGGATATTAATAAAACTAACGTTTTTTAGATACATTCAAAATAAGTTAGAGAAACATTTAAACAGGCATATTTTCCGGACTTTAAGAGCTGTTAGTGCTCTTTGTTTTGGCTCCTAGTTTAGTTCTCTTCCCGACCAAGAACCAATAGCTGGCTATAGTTGTTATGTATTTGTTGCAAACCGACATCCTTGAAGATGTGGGTCAGTTTGTAAGTGTACACACATGTAGAGACATATAAAGATGTGTTTGCTTTCCCACATTTTTATAATTTAGTCATCGCATGTTATTATCTTCTAATATTCACAGTCTATGGTTATCTCTCAATATTGTTGTATAAAGATAGTTTCAAAACCTTCACTAAACTGCCGGAACATGATTGGCCCACGATATATTTATATTGATTTCTTTTTAAATCATATTCTCGTTTATATCCCCAGAAAACACTGTTCAGTATCTTCCCAAAAACATTTAGGGACATTCTGATTATGTATCATATTTCCAAAACATAATATCAACACATGAGATCATTATGAAATTCCAACGTTGACTCTTTATTAAATCAAAAGACATTTTTCAGATATTGTGCTCATATAGGTAAAATGGCCCATATATTATTGTTCATCGTGTCCAATTCCTATGTCAGTTGCCTTAGAGTAGACTTCACAGGGGTATTTTCTGTTTGAAGATTTTACTGCCATGATTTTTGACATCGCATAAGCAAAGTCATTCTATTTCAATAACATGACACCCCTGCTTGGATTCAATACCAGTCATGTTCATTTTAATGTTGTCGAAAAAAAGTTAAATGCAAGTTTAGGTGTGCCACATTAGACAGTGTCACACATGACTATAATCCACCTTATGTGTAAATGTGAATGTAGTTTTAGAAAGTGAACTCCCAAGTCTCTCTGAGGTCCTCTGACCAGGGTCTGCTGGTTGTTCCTCGCACAAGGCTAAAAACCAAAGGAGACTGTGCCTTTGAGGTTGTGGCCCCTAAACTCTGGAACTGTCTTCCCCCAGAACTGAGAGCCTTGACCTCTGTGGACACTTTTAAAAAGCAGCTGAAGACCCATCTGTTCAGACTTACCTTTGTTCGATCTGTCTGTATTTGATTTTATGTAATTGCTTGTATTATCTGTTTTTCTTTGATTGTGAAGCACTTTGTGACGTCTACTCTTGAAAGGTGCTATATAAATAAACTTTACTTACTTACTTACTCAAACAAAGATAAGTTAGAGCAAGTGACAATTTGCCATGAAAAAATATTGAATTTCTGGAGAAAAGGTTGATGTTTACAGATTAATATCAAAGTCATGTATATTCTTAGAATTGTGTGGGTTTTTATAATAGTGGAGCTTATTCTGGACATAAGCTTGATCATTTTAGTTTTGTTAGTTTTCATTATGTTATTGATCCTGGAACTTTCCCTTGCATCTATCAACATCAGAGTCAAACACAATTTAATTGATCCTTTTATCCAACCCTCTAAATATATGTTCAGAACTGGACTGGAAATTAAAATCAGGGAATTGTTTCAATTAATGGTCAGGACAGAAATCAGACCACTATATTCTTAAAACTTTAGTTTCTTTACAACGAAAGCTATGCATATTATGGACTGCTGTGACTGCAAGCAAATGGTCTTGAAGGTGCCCTGCAGCAATCATTTTTTGTTTAAACTGGACAAAGTTTTAAATAACTTAGGCTCGTAGTGTGAATTTTACAACCTGCATAGGGTTTTGAATTTCACATATCCGGTTTAAAAAGATGAGAGGAAAACCTTTGTTTTAATCAGCATCATTTTTGAATGATGGCATTTTGATTATTGGAAACATTAGTCAGTATTCTCCAAAATAATGTGTAGGCCTAAGTGATTTAATTTGACTTGAATGTATAAAGTTGCCTATTAGATTGAAATAAGGCCTATTTCTGCTTCTTCTTTTTTTAAATACATGTACAGCTTCTCACAAATAAAACGTTTTTCCTACCTAATAAGGCTCCTCGGTTATTTTATCTTCATATATTTTATCTTGTGAAAAAATTCATGGAAGCACATCTACCCTATTAGCATGTTTATTGTATTCCTACATGAACAAAGTAATGTGACTGCAACATGCTACACAAGCACCTGATGCATTGCATTTTAGTGTTCATAGCCTTATGCTACTTTACAAAGACTGTCCACATAAGGGTTTTTGAAAAAGGAAAAAAGAAAGACAGGACAAAAAACTGAAAGGGAAAATAGAAATACAAAACAAACAGTATCCTATAATGAAATACAGTTGTCTTTAAAGGAAGATTTGTAAACTTTAATTCCAGGTTGCCTAAATCCTCGTGGCTTTTTAGGAAATGTAACCTTATTAAATTTCTGATTGTTATCAAAGTAGTAGCATAGACCGCTTTGGAAATATTATAGTTCATGAATCCAACGGCAGATGGCATCATTGTACCGAGTACGTTCAGGAGACATAATGGCTTGCTACTATGAAGTTGCAACGGGATGACTCAGTCCATGCATGTTTAATGATTTGCCAAGGAAATAAGGTGTGGGATTCTTGGTCGATTACTATGACACCTGCACTCTTTATTTAAAGCAGCACTGAGAAAGACTTATTTAATGCTGTTTAACATTTGCATAGTATTTGGGTACTTCAATTAAGCATACGATACCTGCAAAACAATCAGCTTGGGTTATATTTAGAATAAAATACCTTTTTGTAAAACACTTTCTTCAGCAGGCACTTCATTACGCACGAGACAACTTTATTTCCGCCTGTCTGTCAAAGTAGCTGTCAAACACGGGCGCGAGGGGTTGTGCTCCCGCTGCTCCGTCATTCAGGAAGTCCAGACCAACTGACAGCACTTCGGAAAGTCACATCGACATCTTAAGACTCGGACTAAAAAAAATCCTGAAGTGTTTTTCAACCACAACGACTTTTACAAAAGGTGAGTAGTTTTTTCTCCATCCTCTGTTGTCGTGTTGCTGTCAATGTTTGTTTCCTCTCAACGGAACACGGCTCGCTCCATAGCCTCGCGCACTTTAACTAAAATGACACTTCCTCTTGTCTCAAAGCTAGCTACCAGCTATAGTCAAAGCAGCAAAAGTGGGTATTTACGAGAAGTGGCGCTTGATGAATACACCTGAAGTTGTAAATAACCACCATTGTCTGGTTTCGACGCAGTTCGGCTTGTTGTTTGAACGCCAGTCTACTCATAGGTGGTGAGTACCGAAACAAGCAGTATCAGTCCGCTGGGGTTAAGTGCGTAGGTTTGCTTTTAAAAGGTCTTAAAAGCGAAGCATGTTTGTTGATTGATGTGTTTCTGCACCTGCTACAAATCTACGCTGATATTTGGATACGTACGTTGTAAACTGACGGAGGAGACGCTTTGCTGTTTGGTTTGTTCCTCAGGGGGTGAGTACGGAGAGCAAAGAGATGACAGGTTGTAATGAAGTGTACAGCTGAGGGGTTTTAAAACCGACGAAGCGGCTGCACGGTATGTAAACTTGGCCTAGGTGTTATTTAAGCGTTGTCATGCAATGTGGGCCACACGTCTGTGTGAGTGTGTCACAGCCACTATGACTGTGGTACCTTCCATTGCATCCTACATTGTTGTGAGTGAGATTTTACTATCAACGTACAGTCACAATGGCTCCGAATGAGATGCTGTAACGTCCACTACACATGAGCCGAACCACATTTAAGCCTACATCTCTTTGCATATGTTCACCAGTCACTAATATTGTAAATCCTGGCACTTTGTGAAATGATTGTAATGTTTGCGTGCATGCTTTTAATGCGCAGATAGAGACAGCACGTAATTCACATTTGTTCTTCCTGGTTTCGATGCTACAAGAGAGCATCACCTGCATGTGAAACAGTGCTTGATTACATACCCACCGTTATAAAAGTAAATGTAGGCTAACGTGACGCGCTCGAAATGGCAGATGCACATTGCAAGCTGAGCACTAAAGCCCAAGCTGACCCAACATGATGTCATCTCTTGTGAGTAGAGCGCATGAGTGAGGGGAAGCAGACCTGTCTCTCACGGCTAGACTGGTTTATTTGTCAATGATATATTTGATGAGGGATAGAATCCCATAGTATGACAGGATTCTGCACCTGCATGTCATTTCAGTCGACTTGTAGTTTGTTGTTTTTTATTTTTTGTTTTCAACTTAAGAGGTGCAAAGAAGTGAGGTTGTATGGATGGAAATTCAATATCATTTCACACATTTGTAGCATAGAGTTTACTTGTCTTGAGATTTTGCTGAGTAAGAAGTGCCACACTGATGTCAGTTAAAAATAACATGTTTTTATTTTAAGCTGTTGTTGTATTTAATTTTTGTTTCCATTTTGTTGACATTGTGCCTTTATTTCAGTGTGTTTTTATTGTCCCACTGGCTGCCAGATCCTCATTCAAAGGGAACTTAACTGTTGTGCAAGACTTTCCCTGTTTACCTCATCCATCTCTACTAGGATATATTGTAACCTATTTACCATGGATCTAGGAACAGGAAGTGATTCATTAAAACACTTAACTTAAAGGTAGGGTTGGTAATCTAATCTAGCATACACTATTTGTTATATTCATTAAAACGGTCTTTAAACCTTGCAAGCAATCAATGAATCATGTATTCTGAAAAAGGACAGAAAAAGAGCCATCATCTCAAGCTGCTATAATCCTGTAAAATCTCCAACCTATCACTGCTATGAGGTCTGGATGGAAAGTACCAATCAAATGCCTCCCTGACTCCTTGTGCATATCTCTTCCCTTGCCATGCACAAGCTTGCTCTCAAGGCGCTACGCCGCTGCCAGAGGTAGTCAACGTCTACCAGAGTAGGGCAGAGAAAGCTCAGCTCAAGTTGCCATAGTTAATGGTAACTGCTCCTGAGCAGGAGCTCCTGAGCTCTCTTAGGTTCCTCGGGATTGTTGCTCCTGATGAGCTCTCTTAAGGCGCATTCACACATACTCCGTGCGCGCCGCGGTCCGTCACCGCCGCGCACTACGCTGTAGTTAGCCGCCACTCTAGTCTATACAAATAAAGATTGATTGATTGATTGCTCGACCTTCTAAACAGGGCAGGAAAAAAAACACAGAAGCAGAGAAGGCTGCTACAAGTAAAAGTTTGCATGAGTCAAGAAGACAAACCAGAGTAAACATTCATAAAGCTTTTCAGCGACAGTGACAACTGAGGGACTTGAAGGTTCTGAAAAGTGACACCAAGCTGTCTTGCTGTTGCTGTGTCTTTCTTACATTGAGTATGATAATTGTAGGTGTTTTTTATACAGCTGAAACACGAGGTGTCATAGTTGAATAAAGTTGAAAGTGATGTGCTAAAGGTTCTTTCTCTGCTCTACACAGAACGGTTGTGATCTAGCTGGTGCAGGAG
Source organism: Tautogolabrus adspersus (assembly GCA_020745685.1). Taxonomy (NCBI): domain Eukaryota; kingdom Metazoa; phylum Chordata; class Actinopteri; order Labriformes; family Labridae; genus Tautogolabrus; species Tautogolabrus adspersus. Next base: position 22,897,541 of record CM036534.1, read on the forward strand.
CCCTGAGGGGAGGGGGTAGGTTTAGATTGCACCTTGAGGAGATTATACTTTCAAATCTTGCTAACTTTCCAGAGTTACCAACCCTGCCTTTAAAGTACACATTTAAAATAATTTTAAACTTAAAAGTCAAAGAGACTCCTTATTGAGCCACAGCTCATTTAGTGTTTTGGATGAACTTTCTGGATGATTTTACAAGTTTCTAGCTTTTGGATGATGCAGTTCTCTGTATGTATGGTGACGGCAAGCTTCCCTCAGACAGGCAGATGCTGTTATAAGTATATGCTTTTTAGAGCTGTGTCAGGGATTATTGGCCAGAGGTCTTCTCATGAATTTGGTGTTGTGTGTGAATGTGTGAATGGTGATGGATGCATTGGGAAAGGACACTTCAGCTGCTCTTGACAATTGGCTGATATGGCCGTCAGACAAAAGGGGTGGGGTCTTCTTGTTGTGAGCCAGACATGCTAACGCTAAGGCCATGTTCACACTAAAGGCAGACCGCAGGACTGGGTTAGATGGCGCATAAGATTATGCCGAGGTCAGGACGTCAAAGTACAATAATGTAGAGGGTGCAAACATGCTATGGAAAAGTTTGTTTATCAAATGTTTTGATATGGACTTTTAGTACATTTTGTTTCTTTAGCATTTTAAATGATCCCAACCTTTTAAGAACATGGGATTTACTCACTGGCTTTCCATGATACTTTCCAGTAAGTTTTGTGTTCATCAGCCAAGCATGATTCAAACATGTAATTGATCACAGTTCATCCTTGATAGGTTTGTAGCAACCCCAACCGTTACAGTTGCATGTGATCCACAGATCAATAGAAATGTAATCTACATGGTGTAAAAATTAACATACTGCCCATAAATCCCTGTGTGGAGTCTCTGTGTGACTTAAATGAAGAAAGGGGTCTTAAAGTGTGCGTATTATAGTGTTAAGTGTTATGAATACTTTGTTTCATCTCACTATGTCTGTATTTATCATGTGGGCATCATCTGGGGGCTGCAGATAGCATGTATCAGCTGTAAACTTAGCCAAACAGAATCTCTTAAAGAGCATTGTGTTGGGTCCAAAGACTGAAGATACAGTCCCTAAATGCACGCTCCCTGTTTTTTGTTTTACAGATACAAAAAAATGATCGGATCTGTAACAAATGTACTGAATCCAATCTGAACTGTGACATTTGTGACTAATGCAAAAGCATTGTCATTTTCTTATTATAGAACTTTAACTAGAGCAAGACTGATATGGATTTTTCAAGTTGAAAACATCCCTAAATTCAATGATCAATTATTTATTGAGCACCAGAAGAAAACAGTGAAGACTGACATTGACATATAGTATTGAAATTGGAAATAATATAAATATCTGACTCCAGTCAACATGTTTTTGTCATTAACTTAAGGATTTTTTGTACAACAAATTAGGACTGATGATCCATAAAACAGGTTCCAGTCTTTGCAATTGTTGGTGTGACCTCTGCAGATCTGCTTTAGCTTCTACTTCACAGCTCTTGGAAGTTACTGTGGTTCATAATGTCATCTCTATCAGTCTCAGTTGGATCTGGATGTGTCTAATTTAAGAAAAACCATAAGCACAAGGCAGGCTTTTTGGCCTTATAGAACATGAGACAAAAAAGTGATTCTGATGGCCTCCTCTGTCTACTGACCCAGTAAGTGATGTCTTATCACAGTTGGAAATGTTTCCTTCCTCCAGCTTTTCGTCTTGTAATGGATCATGTGGAGGTCAAAGATAAGTTTACCTACTCTGCTGTCGAACAACCATGACAGAACCACTGCTGTTCACATAGGACTCAAAGCTTTCCATACTGTAATGTCTCAAAGGGCTGTATGCTCGGTCAGCTCTGCATATCTGTCTGTAAGACAGCCATTATGATACTCTCCTGAAGTAAAAATCCTTGATGTCAGTGAAGAAAGTTCTTTCAGATTTTTGTTTCGCATCTAGGGCAACCTGTTGACAGCAAAAACTCCTCCCTGCTGACTAATCCATCTCAGCATCCCTCACAACTCTCTGCTGTAGGGATGAACTCTCTTCAATGTGACGGAAGGCTGACTTGTGAAAAATATATTACATTATTGTGAGTTTAGCTGCTGCTACAGAGCAGTTTGGTGGTTTATGCCACGGTAGCAGAGCACATCAAATATTAAAGCGCTGCTGTCAGGCTTAATGTTCTGCAGTGATCTGGTTTAGCATGTCTAATATAGGAATGCTGTCTCAGATGATGAGGAGAATTATGCCCTCCCTACCCCGACTCTCCTCTACCAGCAGATTTGTTAACATATACTGCTTTAAATGGTAATTTCAAAACAAAGCAAAACTCGGCACTGCTACAAAATCATGGTCTCTTTAAGCTAGCAAAAGAGGGAACCTGTACAGATTTTTGGTAAAAGGATAAATAGGGTGACAAACTATTACTTGAAAAGAAAACAATATTAGACTTTTTTTTTTAAAGACTATCAAATGTCTTCAGTGTTCAACATTAAGCAAGGCCTGTGGTCAAAGAAAGTTAGTCTGTGGCCACTAAATGGGTGAGTTTCTGCATAAGAAGGTTGATTGAAAGGTACTTCCAGTTCGGCATCTGCAATTAGTTTTTTCGCCCAACATTTTTGTAAATCAAAGCCAGTTGGTCTGAGATTACATTGAGGTGGCCTGTTTTGACCACAAAGTGGTATCTCTGAAACATCTACAATACACAAACTCATTTACAAAACATCCCCATTAAGTGTTTTCCCACAGAGTGAGGCTATACCTGGGTGGTGGAGAGTGTGCACAGATATACAGAAAAGATCATACTATTATTGATAGATAGAAAGATTGGAGTTATATCTGTTTTTCTTCTCTCAATAACATGACAGACTTTCATTCTCACTGCGCTGCTTTATAAGGTGGTAAACCACATGTTGATCACATCTCTTAGTTTTGTCTTCTTGTAGTCTTCCCTCCTATATGCGGGATCGTCCTGTAGCCTATTAAAAAAATTAAATGCAGTCCTCTTCACTGAATTAAATAGACAATATACAGCTGGATTTTCCTACAGTTCTAGTGCATAAAATATGTCTTCCCATATTTCTATGACACAAGAGATCATCAAAAATACAATTTTCAGGGAACATAATGGAGAAATGTTCATGTAAGAGTGGAGAGTTGTCTGTTACTTTACGTTATCATAGCCTAGATACGGGGTCCATCCACTAAACTAACTCCATTGCAGCTGTCTTTCATGTTTGTTTTCCATGAGTGCGAGTAACTCCCACTCCCGCTCAATTCTGCCAGCGCAAAACTGCGATAAGTTATACAAAATGTCAAAATCGCATGCTTTCAAACCGAGCTGTTCAGAATGAGATCGCACTGCATCTGAACTGTATCTGATTTAGGACCACATATAAATAAAGAATAGCTTTTATAAATAATATACATACAAATTATTTTCTGTGCCACTGATTAACTTAATCCACAGCTAACCCCAACCCTTTCTTTTTTTAATGTCATATGATGATGTAAAGTCCGGTCCGAGGAATAATTACAGTCACAGTTTTAAGCAACTAGATTAGATATTTTAAACAAATATAATGTTTGCTATGCTTTTTAACTTTGACATGTCTGACCTAGGAACATGACTATACCAGTCTCCACTGCATACAAATGTGAGAATCTATCCCTATAATCTATTACCCTAGTTTTGTCTATAATCCATACGGTTGTCCAAGATCAACAAGTCATGAGTAGCAATTCTTTCAGCTTCATTCACTTCTGGATTTGGTGTAAATGATAGGAGTCACAGGGAAAAATGTGAAATGGATCTAGTTGTGGCTCAGCAGCTGTAGCAGACCTGAGTCATGGCCTTGGTCTTCTGAAAGCTGTCTCAGGGTAGGAAGTCATGGCCCAACAGATGTCTCATCAACAGATGCCTCCCTGGGATGTGTATCACTTTTGCCGTTAATTCGCCACCTCCCAGTGCTGAAAATGGTCTTTGTCTGAACGACCTTTTTAGATCCTTAGTGAAATTTTTGACCATATTCAACTATTTGTTCTCTGATTATGACAGTCTCTTACAAACATTTTTTTAAGAATAAAATTGTATATCAGTCATATTTTTACCTTTAAGGTAAAAAAGACAACTTTTTGTTAAGTCATAATGTCCTGTTCTGGCTTACATTTTTCAACCCTTTCTTGTGAAAGGGTTATTTCATGTTTTGACCTTGACAGTTTTTTTTAAACCTTTTTAATATTTGTAATGTATTTTTTTAACCTGTCATAGATAACAACACCAACATTAGTTAGTGTATTCTCCCTCAACTCTTTTTGCAAGCATGACATCTGGCCTAACTTGTTTACCCCACACAATATGGATATGCTACAAGAAAATGCGGAACAGATTGGTTGTTAAATACGTCATTCTTTATTGTGCATTACATGTAACTCTGTCATAAGAGAGGCATTTTGGCATGTCAGCCTCACAGGGTGTGGGAGGTTAGCATCAGCAACTTGATTACAGCCCTTCATTAGAAATCCGCCTCCAATCATCTGGTGAGGTTGCAGCTGTGACCATGAGTTGGCCCCTACGCCCCCAACCCCCAATGCTCTTTTCAACCCCCATGATGTCTGGCTACATCTGTCTCCAGCTCTTCTGTGAATTTTGCAAGCCTCTCTCTGCTATTCCGTGACTAGGCCAAGTTGAAGTGCTGGGGAATTACAAGCAACCATCACCATCACCCAAAGAGACATCACAATTGCAGATGGCTGACTTGCCTTATCTTTGCCCACCACCACCACTTCTGGGTGTAGGGCTTAATTTAGCTCAGCAGAATGACGGAAAGGGCTCAGGCTGGGGTATATTTAGAACTACACGGTACTTTAATAGGGGCTTTAAAAAACTGAAAGTGTCATGTCAGAACTACAATTTGTGTCCATTCCGCTGACTCTCTCCTTCATGAAAGCAGCTAGGAAAACTCCAGTATATGCTGGTAGCTTAGCAGAGTGGGCCATGTCGGCATGGCTTAGGATGCATGATTGTGATGGACATATTTGCTGATGTGTGTGGGGGGTGAGGTAATACACTGCATCGCACTGATCTATTTTGGGAGCTTCCTTTGCCAGCTCAAAGCGGTTTTGTGTCTGGCAGTTCTACATCATAATTGCTACTCAGTGAATTTAGAACATGCTTCTAATTTTTTTTCATTGCTTTAGTTTTATCACAGAGGTTTCTTAGGTGTGTTGTTTGAGTACTTTTATGGTAGCTCAGCTGTGGTCAGGCAGTATTGGTATGAAAATGTAATGACTGTTGATGGACAAGCTGTCATTACATAGCATTACCAATATGTTAAGGGCTTTTCATGTTGGTGGATGAATTGGTTTTGGCTACAACTGAACCTGATGTACAGTATATGCTTGATACTCCTCTTTCATTAGGCTACCCGAGAGTGTGCAAACCCCCACCCCTTACCACCCTACCACCACCACCACCACCACCCAGTCCCAGGAGAAACTAGGCCTCTGCCCAAGCTGCCTTAATGCTGTGACTGGATAGCCTCCATTGGGTCAAGTGGAGATTTGCCTCTGATGAATCGGGGGGGAGATTGCGTTGTGCTCTTGTTGGCCAGCAGCAGTGATTCAGTCCAAATGTGACTTTTATTTTTTATTTTTTAGTTAAGTCTGACATCAAAGGTAACATATATACAGGCCATTCTATTTTTTTCTGAGTAATGAAATCCACAACCTTTTTTTGCGGCTGTAGTTGCTGCCATTGACCATATTCACTTCACAGCAATCTCCTCTTACCTCATATGCCTAATGTTTTCTACGTTTGCAAAGGGATAAACCTAGGGGATCAGACAAATGCATTTTATTTCAACTCGTCCTAATTGATCAGTAACTGAAAAGACAATGTGCAATAAAAATCCAGAGGAAAATTGAGTTGTATGTAAAAAAAAAAAATAATAATTTTTGAGCTTTTAGTTTCTTTTGTACAACAGCTAATGTGTGTATTCAACAACTTCCAAGCGTATTTACTGTTTGTTGAAGTACAAGATAAAAAAACAAAAGCACTACTTTATACCGTAGCTAGTTAAGCTTCTTTCTTCACTCACACTGATAGATCACTGCTTAGAAACGCTGAATGGCGTGGGAGACAAGCAGAAATTTTGTAAAGAGTAAACACATTTTTTTTTACGGAGAGAATGTGCACTGGCTTGGTCGGTTCGAGTTGGAGTTTTTGGGCCCGATCTATGCTCTACAGTATATCTAGCGAATCTGGCTGTCAAATAATGCATTTTTAAAATCATGATTAATCGCTGAATTCACTTGACAGGATGTGAATGGTGTGTCATATTGCATGAGGGAACATAAGGAGAGAAAAGGGCCAAAATAGCCAAAGCATGTACTTCTGCCACCCTTTTCTTGCTTAATAGTCCATGCTCAGAGAGCTTTGTACGCCTTTGTGAACCCAGAGAGCCTGGGGTTAAACTGAACAATTGTCCAATTAAACTGTGACTTGGAGGAAACTCTGTCAGTCAACAACACAACCTACTACCTCTCTTACTCATTCTTGGTCTTACAAACATAAATGAACCAGATGTGCAGCGCTGCAAAGGCCACGAACCCTAGGATAAGTGCAGAGATAATATTGTCCCAAAGGGCCAATAAGGAAATGGTTTAATTATCAGACCGTGAGGGTATCAAAGACGCCAATGCATGCACACACCCTTTCCTAGCTTTTTATAGAGCAGCATTTTTGACCTGTGTGCAGCTATTGTTTCCTAGTGTAATACATGGGCCTTGGCAGAGAGGAAATCCTGTTGTGCAATCTTAACAAATTCACAGTGAAGCAGTCGGAAGCAGGCCAATATTTTAATCCGATTAGATGCCATGGTTCAGGAAACTCCTTCACAAATAATCGCAGGCTGGATTTTATAAAAACTTTGTGATTACTGTAACACACAAGATAATAAAGAGTCATTCACTAATAAGGTTTGAAACATCAGATTGTATTAAAGTGTGGAGGGTAAATGCAAGGGTTCTGTCATCCCCATCCTTGGAGGGGCTCAGAAATGACTGCGCCCTCCCATCCCTACTCCTCTTTTACGCTTTTTACATCAGGAGTAATCATATGTACTTTCATTTAAAGTTTTACATAATTTCTTCTTATTTTCAATTTATATAATAACTATGAAAAGCAACACAACAGTGTAGCAACTTTTTAAAATCTTCTCTTTAGATGCATACGCTGTCATCTTCTGGTAATTTGGTTTCAGGCATTAATCAAATGTTTCCTAAGAATATAAATAAATTCATTCTTAAACGTACAATATGTAGAATTTTGTTTACATTAAAATATCTAAATTAATTAAAACACGAGTTAACCTATGTTATATATTTCTTTGTTAAGGACTTGCATTAACAAATATTTACAACAGTTATCAAAGCCAGAGAAATCCTTAATTGTGGTGGCGGCTGCCATGATGACCCGCCATGACGGGCAAAATGTTTATCGTTGCCGTGGAAACAATGGATGCCACGTCAAAGACGGCTACATTAGGAAGCTACTGAAAGCAACTGAAAGCTGCCGTACTGTTGTTGTATGTGCAGCTCTGATAAAAACGTAATGTAAATTATACATCGCCGGTAAACATATTCTCTTCCTCAGGTCTGTTTCGGCCGTATGTCTTCACTATGGTCAATGTGGAGTTTGTTTTCACTGGGGGGGGGAGTGAGAACACCCTTGATTCCCCGCTAGCCTAGACATCATCTTTTGTTATTGTAGTTTTGATTGAGAGCTCCCTGGCTGCGGAATCTACATCTTTAAGTGTGCTAAGCTGAAATCAGCTCCATTTGGGGTTTCAAGTCCTTCAGCAACTGAATGAACATAGTCAATTCACTTTAAAACTCACGATGAGAACATTTTTAATTCGAGGTAGTCTTTGAGCACTCCTCAACCATACTGTAAGACCTCTGTGTTATAGGGAAGCCTGTTTGTTATATATTTTTGATAATTTCCCCGACAGCCTCTTCCATTCTACATCTTGAGAAATCTGCAATTGAGCTGTTTTTTTAAAACTAGGTTTCTAATTTTAATCAGTGGGTATTTTCAGTCTTTTTTTTTTAACGCTTAATGGGGCTCTCAAGTTTTAAGCCAAAAGCCAGCATTCTTCAAAGAAGCTGGGGCTGAAGGCTTCCCTACATATGACTGTTACACCGCGTCCTAATAGTATGCGAGTGTTATATATCGCATCGTGTATGATCGCACGCTGGCTGTCCACACTGCATCCGTTAAATATATAAATCTTTGCTCTGTGAATTTCAGTTTCCCCTTGCAAACAGTTTGACATCTAGCGCTTTCGTATTGAAGGTGGACGAATGGAAGTGTGGTGCTTTGTATTGATGAGCTGTTGACTCAAATCAAAACACTGAGGCTCATCAATTAACGGCTAAACCAGTGAAAAGAAATTCTCTCAGACAAAACTTGGCAATAAAGGATTATGTATGGCTTGGTTGTACACAGTTGGTGATGAGAAATTATAAAATATGCCATCTTGAAATACAGAACAAGCAATTCAAATTGTCTGTAGTCTGGTTTAATTCTATTAATTCTATTGTTTCACAAACAAAAACTCATCAATCAATACTTTAATGCCGGGGTTTTTAAAGACTCAGTGCTTTACTGTTGGCATATTGATTGTTTTTATGTAAATTGCCCTACTAGTTGTATACCCACTCTAAGCATGGAATTTGCAAACAAAATATTTACTCAAGTGCCTTGTATTAACTGTGATGTTGGTGTTACCTTAAAGTAATCCGTGTGGGTAAAATCCAACCTCCACAGGGCAGATCTTTTTTTTTCACTCCGTCTGAATGTGTGTGAGTGTTTAAGAGAGGCTTGGATGAATCAGTAGATCTAAAAGAGGAAGGGGGAGGAAGTTCTCAGCCTGAATTAATTCCCAAACTAATTGCGGGCAGACTTTACAGGGGATAAAACACTGAAATCCTAAGTCCTAAAGCCCATGGGCTCTCTCCCACTCTGTGTAAACCCATATGATGATGTACATAATTTATACTGTCAGTGTATATTTGAAAAAGAAGAAGAAGAAGAGGCAAAACACAGGGGAAATGACTCAGTGGCCTAGATGCGTGTTTCCATGTTGGGGTTTCCTCTGCTTGATTTCATCCCTGTCTTTCTCTTTCAATTTTTGCTGATCATTTTTAAAACAGAAGGTTGTAGGTTAGTATGCCTAGGCTTTTCCAGATGAAACATATTCTTTGAGGTGTATTAGAGGGTTCAAAGTAGTGCTGAAAAACTGACATTGCGATATTTTTGTCTTTCTGCAATATATATTGCAATAATAACACATTTTAAAAGATAAATACGGTGTCTTTTTATTTACATCCAGGGTCTGAAATGAACTTCATGACTCATCAGCCGAGGTTGCAGGTAGATAAAAAATTAATCAGCCAATGATAGGCCTGTAAGGGTTCTTGTATTCGTCCCGAAATGTTACAGTAAGTGTCACGGTTTGGTGCATGCATTCACAAGACGAAAACGTCTAAGTGGAGATAAGAGGCAATCACACACAGCAGTATTCACACCCCGTTCCAGGTGGCGGTAATCAGCTCTTAACTGTTTGCCAACCCATATTAGACAACAAATGAAGAAGAAGAAGTAGCAGCAACAAAACATAAGAAAATAACACAGTAGAAACATCACACAGCAGAGCTACAACAAGACCCATCTGCCTTTTTTAAACAGTTGTGAGGGGGCAGTGCGGGTTCAGAGTGAGGTCGAACCATATCGGTCTATGGGTCGCACACATCGGAATGTTGTAAGACGGCATCACCCGGAGGAGCCAATCACCAGAGCTAGGCAAAAGAAAACGTGTATAACAATTTATCCCAATTGTTTGTCAAGCCTCTGTATGGGAAAACAGAGAGGGTCCAAGACTTTGAAGCTTCTTTTTTTGAGGCTGTGCGCATTTATGCAGTAGAGGATCCAATGTAAATTTTAAAAAAATCACAAAGATGATACATTGCTCTCAAAGAATGGTATTTTTTTAGAAATTGCAGTCTCTGGCAGCAGATCTCAAAGTAAAAGGGTGCCTGACTTCCTCTTTTTTTCTGGAAAAGGTTACACATGCATGGATGGTATGTTAGTATTCGGGCCCCAATCAGATGGATTGGAGTTTCTTATTGGAGGCAAAACTTAAGGTGTATCACTGTGCCGTTTTTGTCTAGCCCCTACATTTTAAAGAGGGCAGCTAGCCATCAAATCATACATTATAAGCTTCATTTTTTTGAGAAGTAAATACACAAATTGGTGCCTTTTTATCGGATTGGACTAAGGGTAAAATAACGCAAACAGTGTTAGACAATATATCCTGCTCTGACTTGAAGAATTATTAAAAAACCTATATGCCTATGACTAGCATCCTCATTTAATTATTTTCCTTTATGATTAAAGGATATTTTATTTAATGTCAGGAAGAGTTCAGTTAAAAAATGAATTAATTGACATGAATCAAAAGTTGATCATTGTAGGCAATTTTAGTATCTTCAATGTTTTATTATAGGGAAAAAAACTCAGGAAGTGGCAGCTGCATGTCCTACTCACTGTCTGAGTTATAATTTGTCTTTTGCACTGCTTTCACTACAAGCAGAGCATGCAATAGGTCTCTACTAATCTTTCTGCTGCTCCTGATTGGAAAATCCTGTTGGGCTTTAGAGTAGCACTCCATGCTCAGCCCTCCCTTTGTAGACGTACAAATACACACATACACTTGGAGGAAGTACAAATACACACATACACTTGGAGCTGAAACTAGATCAGCTTGTGTGTACTTGCACAAGAAGAAGTCCCTCTGTGTGTGTTCATGCACACTGCTGATTAAATGACTGCAGCGCTTCATAATGATTACATGCGTTCTTGGTGTTATGTGTGTGGCTGTGTACATGTGCAAGGCATTCGTGTGTTTGCACATTCTCTCTCTTACACTCAAACTCTCTGGTACTCTCATGCATTTTGCATGGCCTTGTGGGAAAGCAGAATGTGGTTACAGCGGCATGATGACTCACTAGCCTGTGTAGGCATTTGACCATAGGCACTTGACTTGTTACTGTGGTGTCGGGGATGCGATTGGACCCTCCCTGCATGAGTCTCTTCTATGGCACATATGTAAAGAGTTTGTGAGTGTTTGATGGGCGGGTATAGTTGTCAGGGAGCTTAAACCTTAGCCATGACACAGCGGGAGAAGAGGTGGTTTATATGTCCTCAAATTCATATCATGGTATCAAAAAACCTGTTTTATGGGATACCTTTCTCATTTATGTTTGTGAATGCAGGGAAATTATCTATTCTAGATAGTCTATTCAATTAATTTTTAAATTTAATGTGCGTTTAGATCTCAGTAGCTTCCAATGTGTGTGGTTTTAAGTTTTGTTTGTCTTGTGTTGAGCTGCTGCTGAAAACACCACATTTCCTGATATGAATCTATCACAATAAAAGAGTCTCAGGAGCTTGAAAAGTTGGGACTTTTATTGTGAGATATTTGGCAGAAATAGAATGTATTTTTAGTTATTAGCGGATATTTTCAACAACACTGTCATTTGCCCTCTGATCAGTGTGTGTGAGACACTAGCTCTGCTGCGTCAGAGAGAAACATGCAGAAGACAACAGGGGTCCGTTTCAGAAAGAAGGTTTAACAAACTCTCAGTCTTACCCTGAGCTCTGAGTTGATTTACCCTCAGGTGGGAAACTCTGAGTTTCTGGTTCCATAACAGCTGATTTAAGTTTGTTAAAACAACTCTGAGCATGTTCACTCGGTGTTCAGCGCATGCACCACGACTATAAAAATCCAACATTAATGGAGCCCCAATACTATGATTCACCATGGCAACAGGTGACAAAAAAGAGGTTCTCATACTTTAAACCTCTCAAAATATACATATTAATGCGGATATAGTAAAGAGGCATAAGTAAAGAGAAGTGGTGTGGGACAAAACTGCTGCTCGCGTCAGCACGTAATGTAGTCTATTCAATTCAGAATTATAATATCGCAGGTCAAAACTGGTGGAATGTTATCGAACCTAAAATGTATTTTCATTAAGATGCAAACCAGCAGGAGAAAAGCGACTTTAAAGCAGCTCAACATTTAATATAAGAACAAACTAGGCTAATGGTGGCAGGCAGCCTACCTTATTTTAATCATATTAAACAAAGTAAACTTCATTCAGTGTCTATTTGAATGTACATTAGCTTTATCCCCAACATAATGCTATTCACACACATAGGTTAAATGTCCTCTCACCTTTATCCTGTTTAGTTTATTAATTAGCTCTAATTGAATTAACATCTCCCGACTTAAATGTAGGCTTATGCCCTGCTGAGTAATGTAGCCCCTTCATCTCGAGAGACTGAAAGACATGCCATGTTCGACAAAATAGTTTGGTTTATAGGTTATAGCCTAACATGTAATATTAAAACAACCTGAATTTTTCTCCACTAACACGCTTGATACGGACTGAATGAAAGAATGAGGACATTAAAGTGTGTTTCTGGCTCTGAAAGAGGGAGGAGACAGAGAGAAACTCGGGGTTCATTGAAGAAATGGCCAGGTTAGGTTCACAGACTCAGTTACCATAGTAACTGACTCAGAGCTAAAGTTAACTCTTTCTCTGGAACGGGCTTGAGTACCCTTCTTTCTCGGGTTTGAGTGACCTCCCTCTCTGAAACGGAAAACCCAGAGTTTCCCTCAATTCAACCTGCTTACTGAAACAGGCTTCAGGACTTAATCTGAGCTGTTGTGTGTCACAAATCACTATTTAACACTACTTTTATTTATCCACCAATGTGGCTGACAGGTTGAGCAATAAGTATTGCCTCGTGTGTGGACTACAACCAAAAGTGTATGTTTGAACCAATGATGGCGGTACAGCAAAAATCCATCTTGTGGCAGAACGGTGACGGTACTAATACAGGTTTACCAGACACCCCTAAGCCAGAGGTCTTGATGTCATACAGCCCCTGACTGATCCCTCTCGCTGCTATTATGTGTTTTCTGCCACTGTGTGTGTGTGTGTGTGTGTGTGTGTATGTGTGTGTGTGTGTGTGTGTGTGTGTTACATTAATATTTATTTACATATATGCACAACTCATAGGTTTTCATTCATTATGTGCACTTGATTTTTTTTTTTTCTCCCTGCCTTTGTTTGGCTCTCTGTGTGTTTGGTTGTACCACTGAAGAGTATCCTGTAACCACAATGAAAATCAATACAGCTGAGAATTGATAGTGTCATAAACAGGCCCTGGGTTATTGCCTAGTCGATATGGCCCATCTTGTCACCACAGTCCCCAGCTGAGCCTGGCTTGATGTGTCCAATGGCAGTGAGTGTTACACACATATTGATGAAAGCACCAGTACTTATCGAATGTCCTGTCTGGTTTTTCACACCAGTTTAGCACAAACAACAAACCCTGTGTGTTACCCTGGGTCAATAGAAATGACCTCAGTGGCTGCACCTAATTGACATTTACCCTTAATTGTTGTGTTGCCTCCCCTCTCCTTAATACACAACAAAGATATCATTTTATTTTTCCCAGGGGAGGCTGCTTATTCAGATGCACCTTTGTTATCAACCACAACATAATCATGAACAATGTTTTTCCTGGCTCAAAATTAGGCGGAGATAGTGCCTTTCCAACCCTGTCCATGTGCATATATGTACTGTGCATACTGGCTCAACAGTTTTACTAACAATATTAGAGATTCTAATAATTGTGTAATTGAAGAAAGGACAAATCCAACATTAAAACCTCAGGTTTATCTGATGTTTATCTGTTAGGGGTGGTGACCTGACATGAGGAGGGGGCAACCTTTCTTGTGTGTTTTTATTTGTTTGTTGTAAATTAAGGGAGGACGCTATAAGATAAAGGACGTAAAAAGTCGTTTGTGCGCTGCTGAAATAAAACAAGTGCACCTAAATTAAATTAAGTATGTTGTGCCTTTCTTCTGTGGTGGTGGGAGGTCGTTTTTGGGTGGTGGGCCAAACTAACCCAAATGAATGGTAGGGAAACACTGAACCTAGTTAATTATACGAATTAATGTGCCCTGTTCAATGATTAAAATAAATACAAAAAAAGCCAAAGTGTTAATTTTCCATTGTTAAAGCAAAGATGTTGAATTAAATTAAGCCCATCATTCACATGGAGTCTGATGATGAACATAAAAGACGAAAAAAGAAATGTACTTCTACACCTAAGCTGTATTCTCCCCTTACAGCATGAAAATGAGCAAGAATTGAAAGCCTCTAAAACTATTTATGGTTATTTATTTAATATTTTGAACAGAAATCAAAGCATTGCTTGAATTGAAAATGTCACATTTTAGCTTTGAAGTAAAAATCAACTTCTCTAAGACAGTAGGTAATAAATAACTTGTATATCTTTCTTGCAAACTAATCAATTTTAAACATTGCCATGTGAAAACTTGCATCTCTTGTTAACAAATATTTTAAATAATGACATGTCCAAAAATGTAACTAGATCACTTCTGATTGACTTGGACAGGGCACCTCTGATGGATCAGCAGGCTATGTATCCTGTGTGTAGATGTTAATCTGACTGCTGTTGCACCTGATCTCCCTCTCAGTGATCTTGTCCTGTCACTTTACTCTATGCACTACTACTTCCTCCTTCAAGTTCTTACTAAGAAACAGTAGCATATTTACCTTTTCAGGTTTCAAGCAGGATCTGAGGTATGTAACAATGTTTCCATTTGAAATGAAAACCCACTCGGATGGGGAGTTAGCGGTTGATATGCAAAGATACTTTTTTGCCCCTTTACTTTGAGTGGGGAAGTGTACATGATGCTTTCTCCACCATTCCAGTGGATTTTCCTCACTATAGCACGGGAGCCACCAAGTAACTGCTCAGCTCAGCTTCTAGTGTTTGCTCAAGTGACACAGTTGGTGCAGTTGAATGGGTTGCCTTACTTCCTTTTGAAAAAACTTCCTAATGACTTCCTTGACTTCTTTGCTTATGATGAAGACGTAGCGGGCTCTGTGCTCACTGTGGTACATCCCCTGAATTCATCTCTGTTTTCACTTGCTCCTGAATGGTGGGGACATGATGCACAGAAATGTTGGCCTTTTTAAATCTGGGATCAACAAAACTGGCTGTGTCTAGTAGCTCCTCTGTGATGGTGTCGGAGGACTTGGACCTGGTTTGGACTGTTTTGGTCAGCTCCACGTCATCTTCCTCCTCAGCCAGCACTTGTGAATGGAGGATGTGTAGGACAGGCTTCATGAATGAAATTGTCACATACTCTTCTCCTGACAGGGAATCTGTGAACTCCATCCATGGAGAGAGAGATTTGTTGTCAGTCTCAATAAGACTGCAACACTGCAGCTCGCGCTGTGTGACAGGGCATGTGTTTAGGAGCTATAACATTTTTGGAGCGAACACAGCGCTCTAACGGAGTTTCTCTAAGTTTACAGACTAGAGCAGACTGTAACATTACTAACATAAATCCACTAATTGTTGACACTACACAGACACCAGCTGTTACCGGCATGGTGCAGACAGGGTGACCGCACATTTTGAGATATTAACACTTTACCACCCATTTCTGTGTGACACTGAAAGTCCGCGAAAATTACATAAAATGTATTTTAAAAGACTGTAATGTATTCCCTTTTTTTACTTAAACGCTGCCTCCTTTTCATTGAGACTCAGCACAGAGATTTAGCAAAGGCTACGTCGTATTTATACGTTTTCCATCGATCTGTGGATTACGTGCGTCCAGAAACCACGGAGGGTGATCCGAACTGACCAAGGATCAAGCCTGATCTGTTTCACCACTATATATGACAAACCCAAACACAGAAAGAATATAGCAGCCAGTCATCACCCAGATACCTCCATTTAGATTATCTTAAATGGTAGCAAAGTGTCTGTTCGCCAGGTTCAGTTTGTGTCCAAAACATTGCTCATGTGTCCATCCATTGAGCTCTGCAGCTATGACAACATTAGCGCTCTTGTCTGTCGTAATGGCCACAAGGTGCTCTTCCGTGAGGTCCCGCACAGAAAGCATATTTCTCAAGCTTTGTGCAATCATCTCTGACGTTTGATCAACAGGAAAATATGCAGTCTCAAGGCATGTTTTACGCTGCTTCCATTCATCGTCAAAGGAGTGCAAAGTAAGGCTCAAGTATGGGTCCATCGTCCTAGTTGACCTAGTTTTACTGCAGCCCTGCCTCCCATCCGTATCCGTATCCAGCACCAACACTTGTATTTAGATTCTCCCCTCAAATTCTACCTTAGCCAAGATAATAATTTGCTTGTCCTATTTTGGATTCTGCTGTCATGGTGTAAGCATGCAAGAGCAGTCTCAGTGGGGAATCAGTCTAAAAGTAAAATAACAGTGTGTTGTTTTTATTTGTGGATTGATTTTCATTCATCTTTCCCTGAAGTTTTTTTTTGTAGTAGTAAAAGTTAAATGCCCATAGTTTTATTTTTGTTCCTTGTTTTCAAATCTGACTCATCAAATGTTCCTAAAGCTGTAGAGTAAATGTGTGGTTCAATTTCACACTGATGCACAAACGTAATACCATTTAATCGATAACAGGTACTGCATACTTAATCCTTTGTAACGCAGTTTCAGCTTAGTATTTTAGCTGTTCATTTTTGTATTGAAGGCTTAACTGCTGCAGACAGATTTATACAGATTCTCTGTTGAACCCGGTGACTCCTAGGTCAGTGTTATGGATTAAATTTGGCTGGTGTGCGGTCCAATGCTTTACAGATTACACCCTGATTGACAAGTCTCCAGTCACCCAATCGTGTCATCAACCCCTGATACCAGCTCATTAGCCAGCAGGACAACCACCTGAGCAAGCCACAGGAAATGAGAAGATGGAAGGAAATGTTTTGAAGAAATTAGGGATTGTTTTCACATAGAAAGGTGTTTCAACTTATTGATGAAAAGTAGACTTTGATCTACAATATTTAGAATGATTTGAGATTGTTTGAGGTGTAATAAGTGACACTGGATATTGATGGATTCTGTTTGGTAATTAAGTAATTGAATCATCAAGAAACATAAATGTTTTCTTCATGCAGGACTGAAAAGCATCATCTTTGGTTGCACATAAATAGTGTGGTGTTTTATAAATTGAAATGAGCTTGACTCAATCAAGAAACAGCTTTTTCATTTCATTGTGACCAGTCAGTCAACTCCATGGGTTGGGCAGACACAAAGGCGACCCAGGCGACAGAAAGGACAAATGTTCAAAATGTTAAAATGTTCACTAAGCTTTTTGATCATTCTGACATTTTTCATGTAAAGTTAGATTATTGAAACAATCCATTGTTCCCCTTTTCTTTTCTCTATCTCTTTCGTTTTTTCCCTCTGACCTCTTTGTCTTCACGTATTGAAGAGATACATACGCAAAAGCACACACACGCACAAATCCTCCTTGTGCCACAAACTCTGCCTACGTACACTCATGGAGGAGTGTCATTCCACATACTCACACTCTGCATACCCTTACTGACCCACAGCCAGAAGCCAAGATATGCAGGATATAATTTGTCCAAGTTAGCAGAGGAAGATCTGGGTTAGAGTACAGCTGTTTTTTTTTCCTGTTACACCCAGATTTGTGCCTGAATGACTCCTGCTGCTGCTGGTCTGCTATATGCTCCTCGTGCAATTTCTCCTCTGTAGACTAGGCGCTATTGGGATGATTCAAGTGTTATTTTTTTTACTCCAAATTCTCCTGGGGACAATGAATAAAGCATTGCTGCCAAGGTACAAGAAATGTCAATTGAATGGTTTTGTGGACATAACTTCCATAAAATCCAACACATGCATGTTGGTGTTTGTTCAGTGAGTCAGCTTAGAGGAGGTGGCGCTGGTGGAGTCGTGTTTTCAGAGTGATTAACTGGTACTGTGCGTGGCCTACGAGGGTTTTCAAAAATAGTTTGACCAAAATAATTGTGAGAGATCCAAATCCATCGTACCCTATTCATATTAGGTCATATATAATGTATGTACTCTATTCTCTTACTTATTATAATTTGTTTCACAAATGACTTTCATTTGCTCATCTTACTTCAATTCAGGTCTCTTCATTCTCTTATCTACACATTCTTACATATTCACACATATTTCAGACAGTGTCTTGTCCCACTCCGTCTCAATCTGTTAGCTTTGCTTTTTGTATGTTTCTGCTTTTTTGACACTATTCATTAGCAGTACGCTAAAGACACTACATAATTTGAGCTGCGTTTTGAAGTGTATACGTACCAGGTGATCCGTGTGTGGAGGCGTGTTGATGATGAAGTGTATCACAACAATCATCATAAACAAGTGAAGTGAAGTGCAGAAAAATATGGATACAAAGGCATGAGAAGCTTCAGTTTAAACAAGAAATATCACACCTTGATCGGTGCATTTACAGGAGTATAGAGCACCAGTGGAATCTTATCTCTCTCTCACCTCTCCCTCTTGCGCGCACGCCTAGCGATAATATACAGCTTTTATACTTGGGAGGCCATGGGCAATGTACCCAAGTATCATTTATGGTTAGGAAAGAGTTGTGTGACTTGCAAAGAATCATTTCAGCTGAAAATGTTTCCCTTTTTAAATATTTGTATTTATTTATTTTCAGTAGGATTTAAAAGAGCCACATGTGGCTCGAGAGCAGCGGGTTGAGTATCAATCATCAATGAAAATGAGGAATAAGGATGTGTGTCTTCCAGATCAGAATTCGGCCTATTTATGTTTATCAGGCTTGGTCTAGGTGCTTAATCAGGTGCATTCAAGCCAATTCTATCCCCCTGTTCCCTTCATTGAAACTTCTTGTCCATACGATAAATAACCGACCTGAATTTCTATTCCATAAGAACCTTAAGTTTAAGAGCAATAACAATCACTTTTACATTGGTGTTTAGGAGATTACAGGGTGAGTCAAGTGAAAGGATTGTATTCTCACTTTGTAGCATCTGATTACCTGATTTAGTTCATTTGCCACCTCAAAAGCAAAAGGCACTGAGTGTGTGTGCGTGCGTGTGTGCGTGTGTGCGTGTGTGCGTGTGTGCGTGTGTGTGTGTGTGTGTGTGTGTGTGTGTGTGTGTGTGTGTGTGTGTGTGTGTGTGTGTGTGTGTGTGTGTGTGTGTGTGTGTGTGTGTGTGTGTGTGTGTGTGTGTGTGTGTGTGTGTGTGTGTGTGTGTGTGTGTGTGTGTGTGTGTGTGTGTGTGTGTGTGTGTGTGTGTGTGTGTGTGTGTGTGTGTGTGTGTGTGTGTGTGTGTGTGTGTGTGTGTGTGTGTGTGTGTGTGTGTGTGTGTGTGTGTGTGTGTGTGTGTGTGTGTGTGTGTGTGTGTGTGTGTGTGTGTGTGTGTGTGTGTGTGTGTGTGTGTGTGTGTGTGTGTGACCTGTTGATCCTCATAACACTCAATCCCTGGTACCCATGACGAGCAGCCCCCTGCTCCTCCTCCACCCTCACTTTCTCTGATGTGCAAAATTGTCTGTGAGGGACTGTTGAATAATTTAACAGCGCTGTGATGGGGCTCTGTGTAACTGAACGTAGCATGTTAGCTTGTTGCATTAATTCTGTGTGTGCGTTGTTTATATTTATCTAAAGGGGGAGGGGTTTGGGAAAAGACACTGCAGACATTGATTTTGTGTGTGTGAGAAAGACTGTGGGTTTAGAATCAGGAAGACAGTAGACCACACACACCATTGACCAAGTTTGAGAAAAAAGAGCTCAGCTGAAAAGGCGCAAGCACTGATAGTTGCCAGAGAGGATGAATGGCTTTAATAGAGAAAACTCCAGGCTTCACTCCAGGGGCACGGACACAGGCTGACCCCTCTGGATTCATGGGGTTGCTCTAAAAAAGCTCTCGCATTGAACGAGGGTTGGTCTTTGTTTGGCAGAGTCAGTGTGACCAAAGGTGTGTGCGTGCATGTGTGTGTTCTCGTCTTAACATATTCCCCGTTAGATTATCTTTGCGATTTGATTTAGCTGCAAGGATCTAGCTGTGTTCCCAAAGTTAGTGAAGCGCGAAGTAAATGCAGACGTTTGCTGTGGTATTAAGTCAAAAGCTATTTTATATCAATACCTGGTTTGATACCATTCGGCAACAAAAATATGACCCCTGCTGAAAGTTGTGAACTTGTTTGTTTTAATTACCAACATGCCCACAAAAAAAGTTCTTCATCAATATGGAGATTAAGATTGTTATTGATTTAAAGTTTCAGAGCAAAACACAAACTGAATTCGGCTTATTAGTCTAGTGGTGTCAATGATTTGGTTAGGCAATAATAGGAGCTGTACTTGTACCAATATAATAAATACACCGATAGGCACTATGCAAGGTGGTGATATGTTTGCAGTCATCATCTAAACAGACCATATCTGCAGTATTTCATGCTAGTAATTAAGGGGATTGTACTTGAGATATCTGCGTAAATTCAACGAAGATTTGTTATAAAGAAAATCCCAAATCCAGATATTCACCCGTGAAATATAGAATATCCAGAAATCTAATCCACTCAAGGTGCTTTTGTGACCATCTCATGCATTACAGTGTTTTCTATGTGTTTTCCCCGTGGTTGATCAGTTAGGGGTGTTGACCTGGTCCCTGGCGGTGGGCGGGGACTTCACTGCAACAAATC
The DNA here is from genome assembly GCA_020745685.1 of Tautogolabrus adspersus. Classification (NCBI taxonomy): domain Eukaryota; kingdom Metazoa; phylum Chordata; class Actinopteri; order Labriformes; family Labridae; genus Tautogolabrus; species Tautogolabrus adspersus. The sequence goes on from CM036534.1 coordinate 22,918,220, forward strand.
AAAGCAATTTTTTAACATTTTTAGAACATTTTAGTTTGTTTGTTTTGAACAGTTCATTTACTTTATAAGGTTAAAAAGTGATACCATTCTGAGGAAGAAGATTTGCCCGGACACTTGCTCAAATGCCACAAAAAGTTTTTATTCCATGGCAATCGCAACGTTTTGACCAGAGGTCTTCTTCAGGTGTTAATTTTTTTTTTTAAGTGTGCGGGTATATATTCTTCTTTAGACTGCTGTTTCTGCACTGTCCTGCCCCTACTTGAGGTACATATAACTACCCCCCTTTCTTAAATTAATTTTACCGTGTCATATTTTAGATACTCATTCAAAAAGCAGATGCATGAAGTGCTGCATGGGTGTGGAAAAGATCAGGAAATTGATCAATGATAACAAATATTTTTGCTAGCTATTATTTTTTCCTGTGTATCAATGCTCCTGCCACAGCGAGTGTTGTAAGTGAAATGGGGAGTGCGCATTTATCGTGCACTTTATCTTCAATGTTTGGATATAACGCAGCACAAAGTCTGTATGGTGAAGTTCACAGACTACAGCAGGCGATGGGATAAAGTTGGGAAAAGTCGAACCAACCGTTTGACCGGATCACGTGCGTTCTCGACTCAGTCCGTACAGATCATGGACAGTGTCTGTTGCACTTAAAGTAAAAAGGTGTGCGTGGTAGCTGGCGTTCCCGTGTGTTTGTGTAAGTGTGTGTCGGTGTGTGTCAGCGCGTCCCTGCAATGCTCCGACATGCAGACAGCAGAGGAGCTGGATAGAGAAGCTGCAGCTCCACCAAAGACGCTTAGAACTCAGCACATTTTTATAGATGACAATTGTTGTTTCAACATTTACCTGCCATGTGGCGGATATGGCCATGTGGCGGAACCACAATTTCCCCGTAGGGGATTAATAAAGTATATAAAATAAAAAAAAAAAAAAATAGCCTTCTGAAATGTACTCGCCAAACAGAAAATCTACCTGCATTTGGCGCTTGGCGGGTGTTAATTTCAGACCCTGGATCCAACGTTATGAAGAGGTCTGAGGCACATAGGGATAGTTAATATAACCTCCAAAACATCCTAATAAAAACATCCCAACATGCTTAAGCCATACAGGCCAGGTACCTTTATCAGGGCATATCTGGTATCGGGAGAATATTGTGTTGATTTTGAAATTTACGACATGCTTGTCTGACTTCCTGTCTGGCTTGATCTTTTCCGTTCAGCTTGATGCGTGCTTGCAGCAGGCTCCTTTGAGTTTACTGGCCGTTTCCACAGGATCTGTGTGCATTCTGTCTCCACTGTGGTTTTGCTCCCTGCAATGGTGCGTGCCTGACCCTACTGGGTCCATTTCTGAGAAAATAAGAGCATAGGAGTACAGTCATAAGCAGTTGGACTCTTAGGTTTAGAAGATCACAGGAAAACTATAAGATCATGCGGTAATAAAGAGAACAAGGTAAAAACAACTGGTTCAGGAGTCACTATATTGTGTTTTATTTTGAAATTGACCGGATGATCTCTGCGTTCCCTTGTCTGAATTCCTGTCCGGGTTAAATAATAGACTCAACACATATTTGGAGCGGAGTGGCACTGGTGGCATGCGCCAGGGACAGACTATGCGGCGTGCAGTTGAAACACGAACATTGTCTTTAGAGGGCGGGATCAGCTCCAGAGTGTGTGGCGTGGACGGGACTGGCTGATCCCGACCTCTCTGCACACAGATCCTGTGGAAACTGCCAGTAGAGTCTGCATGGGGTCTCAAAGTCGTTTGGATTTGCCCCTTATTTGTCTCCTATTTGTCCCTCTATACACCATTTATGTTGGCATTAGCCTTAAAGCTAATCTGACAAGGTAACATTATTTGGTGTGTTTGTGTACGCATGCATGTCTCAATAGTGTCACTAAGCTGTAGATATGAGAGCAGCCCTGAAGTCTCTGAATCCTGCTTTACAGCACAGAGTTTGTATATGTTTGTGTGTGTGTGTGTGTGTGTGTGTGTGTGTGTGTGTGTGTGGGTGCATTCTTCACTGTAAAAATGAGTCACAGCTCTAAAAATCCACACCATGCCTGATAATCAGGACTGAGGACATAATGTTTAGTTTCTTTCTATCTCTGAGGATTATTATATTTTCATCCCAGGAGAATTTTTGTGAAATTTGCCTTGTATTTGGTTGTCTCAGCTCTATTTAAAGCAGCATGTCACTGTGGGACGTGGGATTTAAAGCACAACTAGCTCCAGTGTGACTCATCAAAAGCTCACCTCAGTTATCATCCAGCAAAGTGACACTGAGACTCATTATTATTGATTAAATTCAGGCAAATCAGGGCTCAAAGTCAAAATAAAGACGGGTAAAGTATAACAAGTTGTTTATTGCACATATTGCTTTTAATGTGAAGATTAATAAAGATTATTCAAATTAAGTCCAACCCTTTTGATCAACTGTTGGACAGTAGGACGTTTCTGAACTGACTGTCTCAATGGTTCTTTGTCCGTTGTTAGCAAAGGCGAATAATTACTTTTACACATAACTCCCAAGCTAGTCATTGAGGAAGTGATGTCAAGTCAAGTCAACATATAACAAACTTTTCAAGTTTTTATGTGAGAAACTAAAACAGAAAGACGGCCTGAACTTGGACAGGGTCTTTGCTTGATACCAGTTATCACATCCGCTTGATGAATTGTTTTGCCAATCCCTCTGAAAGCTGTTAAATTGGATTGTTTTCCCCATGAACAGAAATGCAATACAAGGTTGTCAAAGCAGTTTTATTTTCCAAGATCTGCCTCTGAAATCAACGGCTCATGACTCAGAATTAATGATTCATATCCCAGCGTTCGTCATGCAACAGGAGGAACAGAAAGTTCAGTTTGATATCAAGATTTCTATCATTAGCTCTAGCACTAATAAACTTAGTCATAAAGTCTGTGATACTTTAGTACAACAGATGTACATATGCTACTGTACAGTTCACACCTACACTACATTACCTTAAACCTACAGGCCTTGAAATAAGTAAGGATTATATTAAATGATCTGGTGTTGTCACTCCGTGCTTTGAAACTGCATTTTTCAAGGATACCAACACAACTCACAGGACTATTTTCTATTTATCTAACTAAATATGTGTACTGTGTCACTCTTTCTTCTAATGGTTGAACATGTTGTTTGTAAGCTGTCAGAAAAAGGCAAATTAGCATTAACCTTCAAAGAAACATAAAGGCTGGATCTCTTTTGGAATCTCTCTTTCTCTGTTGGTTTCATGACAATGCTGTTTATGACACATAAACATTTTTTTCAAGCTCTTTTCTCTCTCGCCTTTTCTTCTTGTTAAACTAAATGATCGAGCCTTTCCTCAGCTTCCCCTCAGCCTTTTTTTGACTGCATCTTTTCCTCAAACACAACTGTCAAGTATCCTACTGTGCTCATCTGCGGTGTAAAATTCTAATTTAAATCTTTGCAACTCTGAACAAAACCCATCTGCACACAGAGAAACTCTTAGGGCTCAAAGGGACACTTGGCTGACATTGTTTGGCAATGACTGGTATTTTTTAACCACAGAGCCACCCATAAACCAAGTTGACCTCTTGCTAATTAAATACAACCTTTGTTTCAGCTTTGGCCCACTTACAGAAAATCTGCAAGTTAAATTTGTATTCATTAAAGGGAATCATTCAACATTCAGTCATTTAGACAAATATAAGGTTAATAAATATCAAGCCTTGATCTGACCATTAACCACTGTTTTGTCATCATTCTGCTCAACCAGAAAAAAAACCTTTAAATCAGTTTTCAGCAAGTTATACGAAAGAACTAATCTAACTCTGGTAATTGTGGATATTTCTTGTCTGTAGTAAGTTACATTTGTGTTTTATGGCATTCCACCAAAATCCATATTGTGTTGTGATACTTGTACAGCTAGACCTGATACCAGTAGTCATTTGAATGATAAGACAATTGTCAGAGGACCAATCAGCATCAAATTATTGTAATCAACGATTTTCCAAGTAAAAATGCAAAGAGTTGTTCTGTTTCAAGTATTTACTGCTTTTTTGCAGGATAAACATAAACGGGATAAATTTAAGTATTGAATTGTCTAACAAGACATCAACTAAGGCTCTGAAATGTTATGTTTTATTTTTATTTAGGCAAGAAATTAGCGAAAATAAAACAAGGTCTGAAAATGATACAGCCCTAAAAAAGGTTTGCAAAGATTGTATCTTTAACGTAGGATCACTCCCAAGGCCTTTTGAAGATTGAATTAAGTTTAAAAATAAAAAACACACACTAACACACTCTGACCCTTACACTTTCCCCTCTTTTTCTCTCGATCCATCTGTACCTTTGTCTTGTTGGTTGGACACAAATGCCAACCCGTTGGAGTGAGCAAGGCTGAGAAGTGCAGCAACAACTTCCCCAGAGGCTCATGCAAGCGTCAGTTTGTGTTATAAATCATTCAGAGACATTCATAAGGGGGACACACAATACATTTTTATCCTTCTTCTCTTATCCCTCCATCCATTCTTCTGGTCCCAATCTGTCGCTCAGCACAATCAAAGTTACAGAGGAGGAGGATGTTGGAGGGGAAGAAACCAAAAAGACAAGAAGCTGGAGTGAAAAACTGATTAAAAAAAAGAGAGGTAGAAGAGAAAAAAAAAGAAGCTGCTACAGTTTAATTCCTCACAGGAATAAAGCCGCTCAAAGCAAAGTCACAAGGTCATTTATGATCTGAATTATGGATCTACTGTACCTCCTGATGTTGGTCTGCTCTTATACCACAGATTGTTTTAGTGTTTGCTGGTCTTGTAAATGACGATGCATAATTCAGGGTCTGGTTGTGTTCACTTGTTTACACTGTGATGCTCCACACCTGCTTATCAAACTGAAACACAGTCCAGTGGCTGATGGCGCTCTGCAGTCAAAACAGCTCGCTCAGGTCTGAGGTGTTTGTGTGAGTATACTGTGTTGACACCGTGTGTATGTGTGGAGACAGAAAACACTGAATCGTTGCTTGTGGGTGAGTGCGTGTGAAATCTTGTGTTTGTCTACAGCTCTGTGTGTGTAGTGTCCTTGAACTGGTTTGTTTGGAAGAGGAAAAACTGGATGCTTTAAGCTGCAAAGAGGAGGTCTGTCCCTCAATTAAAATGGCATTGCATTAAGTGTGAGATACGTCTACAATGTAAATTATGGATTAGACTTTTGGCTTCCTGTGTCTTTGAACATAGTCAACTGTCTTGAAGATTACTTCCTGGATCAAACTAGGGATATTTAAATAACTATTTAAATCACAACATGATATGAGAATGATATATTTGCTTATATCAAATATCACAATTATGTTCAATTCAGTGGCTTGCATTTGGTTTGAGATGATATCATAGGCCTCTTTAATAGTCAACATAAAAAAATCACTTGAGTATAAATTGACAATTTGACCCATCTTTTGTATAGAATTACTTCTTCCCAAGAGGAGACTTCATGTTTAGCTTTTATTTTAAGTGAATGGCCGATATCTACCTGGAGCTTTGAGGCGTGCTTTGACAAAGATGCACCAAGGGAATTTTCAAATAAAGAAGTATCTTAAAAAATGAAGTGGATTATTGTTCCACTTTGAATTGATGAATTGATCTTAAATTCATATACTTCACATTTGTTGATCTTACTGATGACACTGAGTTTGGCAATGCGTCCAATAAATGAGTCCACATGTCCTCGAAACCTTCTGCTGCGGAGGTGTCATCTTTTCTGAAGCTGATTAAAGAAGGGATCATGGCTCTGGATCCTGGTCTTGTTAAGAGGATAATAACTGTTAGTCATTAAAGAGGTTTTCATTAGCCGCCGTCGAGTCATACCACCATCTGCTATACTGGTGAGGACATTTGAATGTTTTTTTTTTTGTACTGGAGGGACACTGCTTTCATGCCAATCCTTTTGTATTTAATGAGCTCAAAGCAGCAAGTTTTTATGCTGTAAAGCTATCCTGCAAGTTCTTCTAAAATCTGACAACATGTCACATGATATAAACTACAGCGCAGATGTTTTTAGATAATCCTGGCCTTGACATTTGATCTTCTTTGAAAAGGCATACTGTATGTATGAGACAAAATGAGAAGGGAGGTTGAACTTTTTTTACATTCAGAGATTGCAGAAGTTGGACTTTATGAGATCATGGCCACTGTCATTTAAAATAAGAAGGTGTTATATAAGAGTCACATGTAGGGCTGAAACTAATGCTGACATTACTTAAAGCTCAATTATTTTTGGATCTTTCCACTAAAAGCCCTGACATATTGACATCAGTGAGGACCAACTAGAGTTGCTTTTTGGCAAATTCAAGAAAGATAAATGTACATTATTTGTTTCTTCTTCTTTTTAACTTTAGGTACAGTATTATTCCAGCCATGGGGAAAGTTGACAAGAAGTCTACACTGCACTGAATCTAAGAAGGTAGACACGGAAGGAGGCAGGATATTTGGACAGCCTCTTCACACATTTCTACAGGTCGGTTACATACACGACTCTCTCTTACGCTGTCCTCTCTATCTTCATTCTTGATCATTGAAAGCATCCAATAGACAGACCACTGAAGTCACCCTGCACTTCATTATTTATACAGTTACAGCATTTGTGTGTAAGTTTCAGATTCCTGTTCATGATGCAGTTGGACATGCAGCGTCAATTGCCTGTAAATTGGGTCTCATTTGCCTCAAATGTAAGCTAGCTGCCCTGCCAACTCTCTGATGTACATAATAACTAACAATACCTCTGTCACACTGAAGTAAAGCGGAGTCTGGAGGTTTCTCTGGCCTGTGCCATGCCTTTTTAACATGTCTTTGTGTGTTTACATATGCATATTTGAACTCCAGTGTGTGTTTGTTTGTGTGTGTGGGGGGGGTTCTTCAACAAAACTATAAGGGGTTGCTTGTTGGGAGTATAGGAAAAAGTAAATTGTTGGACACCTAAAATTAGAGGCCGGATTTTGTGGTAGATATTTCTCAACTGAAATGGAGTTTGACTGTTCATGCAGCTAAGTAGACATTGCATATTTGTGTTTATTAAATGTCCAGAATGAACTTCAACATTTTTTTGTTGTTGACATTATTGAACTAAAACAAGTTTGTTAAAGCAGATAAGAGTGGACTTGAGATTTTTTGTTAAAAATGTGTTGTTGAAAGGGGTAAACAAAAGTATCCTGTAGATGCTGATATTTAGATTGTTACTTAGAAAATAATTGTTTTTGCTTTATTAGAAGGCAGGCTGAAATGTATCCATGGTTTTAGAGTCTTATGTGACTTGGGCAAAAATGTAAAAATCCTTCTTTCAACTTGTGATCATCATCGCACAGAGCCAACAGCAAAGATTGGGTTCAATCGGAAGCCAGGCATGTATGTGTGAGTTTGCTGTGCTGTGGGCAAATCTTGTTGTTGAGTCACACCCTGATTGGTAAAAGAGCTTGTGGGGACAGAGTGTGGTGAAGGGGAACAATTTGGGTTATAGATCGACCAAGGGCTGATTTCAATTGGCTGGACTTTGTCTCACATGACTTAACCTGAGGGCAGAGTACCTGTGAAGTTCAAATCAGCCAGGGCTGTCATATTCCACAATCAGGTCCACAACAATGCTCATTGTAGCTTTAAGACCCTGCGGGGTCAAAGTGGGAACAGGTGTTTGCACTATTTTTGCCTGATTAGATCTCTTTGGAGGGCAATGGCAATGTGTCATTGAGTTTGTGTCTCTAGTTTCCAGGGCTTCACTGCACTGCCCAACGACAGAAAGACAGTTTAGGAAAATGCGATTTATTTGTGTGTGTGTGTGTGTGTGTGTGTGTGTGTGTGTGTGTGTGTGTGTGTGTGTGTGTGTGTGTGTGTGTGTGTGTGTGTGTGTGTGTGTGTGTGTGTGTGTGTGTGTGTGTGTGTGTGTGTGTGTGTGTGTGTGTGTGTGTGTGTGTGTGTGTGTGTGTGTGTGTGTGTGTGTGTGTGTGTGTGTGTGTGTGTGTGTGTGTGTGTGTGTGTGTGTGTGTGTGTGTGTGTGTGTGTGTGTGTGTGTGTGTGTGTGTGTGTGTGTGTGTGTGTGTGTGTGTGTGTGTGTGTGTGTGTGTGTGTGTGTGTGTGTGTGTGTGTGTGTGTGTGTGTGTGTGTGTCCTTCTTCCTCCATCAATGTCCTCCTCAATATCATTGCGTCTACTATGACGCCTGTACTGACTGTCAAGAGTGGCGATGGAAGAAGTTTGCCATAACCTTGTGCCATAAAGCATACCTCTCATGAGAGATCATATCCACGTTACTTAAGTTACAGTGCAAGAGTAGGCAGCCAGGCGGAGGGGTGGAAACAACAGTGTACCAACAAAATAAGGTTACATTTGATATTCTAAGATATTATTCTTAAAAAATGTTGACTTCATTTTGACAGTCTGGACATTAAAACTGCATTAAGATAGGCCGATATCGTTGACAAGATTTTGACCCATATAAAGCCATGCAGGAGGCATGCACACACATTTACGTCACACACGCATGGAGAACTCTCAAGGGACGCTGCATTATGGTGAGATCTGAGGGCCTACCTGCTTGCTGTCTTTAAGTTTTTATTAGACATGATTACTGAAGTGCAGGGATTTTCATTTTTCCTGAATGTGTTTGATACAGGCCTATTTGCTCACTCACTACATATACAGTATATACGTTGAATCACACCAACTCCAAAGCTCTAAGCCTGCTCTCTTTAACGTCTATAACATGATTAGAAAACGTGACAGAATCATTACATAATTCTTATTCTTTTTCTCCTTTATGCACACTGCCGTCATGCTACGTCTCAACTCACAATTTGTTGGATTTACCAGTTCATTTTTTCTCTCTATTTCTGATTAGAGCTGGTGATTTTAATCCCAGTAAAAATTCCCACAGTCTGCCTAATTCCTGTTCCTGCCTAAAGCTGGTAGGGGGTCCAGTAAGCTGTTAAGCCCCCCCTGGCTATACACGCACAAACACACACATCACTGACACACACATATGAACACTCCATCCCTCTCACTGGCGTGGTGGGGCAGAATTATTTTCTTGCTCAACCTGTGCATTGATTCTTCAAATATAAACACAAAGAGCATACTTTCCTACCTTATAGAATGTATAGAAGCATACACAGTCACTGCGCTCCACTAATACTCTCTTGGGATTTGAATAGATTTTAGCAAGCCCAGGGGACAATACTACATGAGAAAAATGAGTGATATGAAATTCAGTTTTTCTTATTGATCAAAGTTTCTTTAAGGAAGTTGTTAAAGATCTGAGTTACAAAGAGGAGAGCAAAGTGTTAGAGAACTGAAATAATTAATCAAAAATGACTCACTGAAGGGATGTTTTCATGCATTTTTATCGTCCATAAAAGCATTTAGAGAATGACTTCATTGAATGTTCTCTCCTTTGTCTCCTATGTGTCAGCCTTGCACTCACAAAAATAAACACAAAGCAAACCATCTCTGCAGCATTTGCAAGAACTTGAATCTTTAAACTACTAAGAGTATTTAACTGCACCTCAACTGAATCAATGATTCGATTTTTAGCAACTGATTAATCTGATTTAGTAACAAAATAGAACAGGAGTAAGCTTTATATTTTTTCCCACATTTTCATTGTGTATAATTCTTTCTCCTATTTATTGCTTTGTAAAGACAATGCATGCAGTGTCCCATTTAAATATGTCTGGTACGTCACATGGTATGCAGCCATATCCAGCAGCCTGATGGACATGGTCCTGCAACAACATGTTGGTACATCAATTAGTAATAACTGCACAAACAGGAAGCCTGGGGCTGGGATTGTGTAGTTTGTACATTTCTCCTCGTGTCTTTCTTGTGTAGCTGTGCATATTGAACTTTGGCCCATATTCAACACGTCTATGATTGAATGTCTTCATGTACAGATACAACTTCAGTTCTCCAGATAGGTATGTGTGTCTTTTACAATGCAGTATTAGCCTATTTGAAATATTGGATATCAGCCTTTCACTGTTTGTGGGGTTCTTTTTGATGCAGTCAGAGTCACACGCAGGGAAACACTGAATTCATGATCTATTTAGAAAATTGTCAAAACTTTGAGATTATCGTTTTAAAGACTTTCAGTATGAAATCCTTTTTTTAATATCCTCCCAAAACTATTTGATCCTAGAGTGTGTGCGTGTATGTAGTCGGGCCAGAAAAGCATAAATCTCTTTTACATAATTTGTTTTTAAGATACATTGTTACTGTAAACAGCAAATCTCACCCCCACAGTAACCCTCACACATGGCGTCTCATTTACTCACCTTATGCACACCTGCACATAAGTACAATGTCAGGCATTGATTTGTAGTAATGCACATGTAGCAAAGAATTCACACACACACACACACACACACACACACACACACACACTCACACCGTTTAATCTTTCTAAGCTATTTCCCTAATCAGCTCTCTTTTAGCCACAATACCATTTACAGATCCAAAGTAACCACATACACACACGCACACACACACACACACACACACACACACACACACACACACACACACACACACACACACACACACACACACATACTTTATATATACATATATATATATATACATACATAAACACATACTGTATATACAGTACACACCGCTCCTAGCAGACTGTCCAAACACAGTGCTTTGCTGGACTAGTAACAGCTTTAGCAAGCCTACCATGTTACAACCTGTTGTTGCCACATTGCATCACTTCACACATCTTAGAAGAAATGAGAGGAGGAGGAAGAGTGAAAATCGGGGTGAGAGGGAGGTGTGCAGAGTCTCCAGGGGGATCACATGACTTCAGTGTTCATTAGTTCCATTTTTATCCATCTTTTACGCCTCCATCAAATCCTTCCATCATTGTGCTTTAGATCTTCTTTTAAATTGTCTTTTAAGTAAAACGGGTCTCTGACTCTGTAGGTCCGTATTGAACCCTCTTTCTCTTGTATCGCTCTCAAAATGATGGTGTGTGTGTGTGTGTGTGTGTGTGTGTGTGTGTGTGTGTGTGTGTGTGGGTGTGTGTTTATGTTCTGGATGTTTGTTTGTTTTTATAAGAAAAGGGTTGAAAGGATGTTTTTTTGTAGCTATTTGGAGAGCAGGAGACATGAACAGACAAGGGAAACGCACAGGCTGATGCAAACAGACACGTTATGTTCACCAACACTAGTTGATTTTATAGGTTAATAGATAGAAATCACACACACAACATAAATACACAATAAGGTATGCATAAACAAACGCACATAGTAAAGTGATACTACATGTCATCTTGCAAAGATTCATTTGTTGCGTGTTTACATGAATGTCTTGGTTTTAAGCTTTAATAAACCTGTACTTGTGCAGGTCCATGACTCATGAAACACCTAAAAAGCCCCATTTCTAATTCTTTATAGCACTGCTTTTCATTGAACTCCTTCATACCACAAATATTATGTGCAGGACCCTGCAGCCTACAGGTTGTATAGCTACAGTCACATTTGCTGTACTCTGCTATTCATTCATCATTAGTCACACCTCCGTCACAGGCGTGGAGGTCTTAGCTGAGGGGTTTCATGCTTCTCAAAATGCCTTGAGGTGGTGAGCATGTAAGCCTGTATATGTGATCTTACACATTATGTAAGCGGGTGAGCTGAAACCATGCCTGGTGTTCATGTGACAACCCCACCGTGATTTCCAAGCACGTCCCTTGGCATTCTTAGAGAGAAATCAAAGCCTTATGCCATGAAATTAGCTTTAGTCCTCTTTAGTCAGGGTATAGTTCAACTGGCTGCCATTCCCAAAGCTGAGATGTGATGTTGTAGCTTTATAAAGCATCTTGCTTTAGAGGACACTTCCATAAGCTGAGGTTCACAAGTAGGCAGCAAATGTGTCCTTGATTTTGGCCATCACACTGTTGAGGCGATAATAGCTTATATGGAAAATAAATAAATCACTGACTTCAAAATCACAACCTTAAAGCCTGTCATTAGTATTTCCTAGGTTACAAATGAAATCAGAATCAGAATTGGGTTTTATTGCCAAGTACATTTACACTTACGCACAAGGAGTTTGACGTGGTGTTTTGGTGCAAAACAAATAGCGAAGGACTAAAGCAACAATAGTAAGAAGCTATTGTTCCTGTTGACAACTTAAATAGGATACGATAAAAGAAACAATTAAAAAGTATATCATAGAATATCAAAATGTGTTTTTATTTAGGGTAGGATTATACTGAACCTGTAGGCCCTACTTTAGACCTTAGTTAGTATATTATTTTTTTTAAAGATCACCTCCTCTCAAAACTGTGATTTCCCCTGAAAGTGTCTTTTCTTAACTTCACTAACATCTAAGTTTGTTAAGGAGGGTTTATTGATATTCCTGTGTTGAAGGTGTGGAAATCTGTATACCTCTCTAAAGCCTAAGATTCAATGTTAACCTAATTTAGTTGTATTTCATACAAATATAAAAGCCAATCACTGTCTTTATTGGGGATGTAAAGATTAATCATGAAATCTTGATAAATAGATTCAAAGGTGTCAAGTTTCACATCGGTACTCTGAAAAATGAATCGCAATAATATCGGAAGCGTCAGCAGCTTCAGAGCAAGATTTTGAAATTGAGGTCGCACCACCGTCTTTTAAATCAGAGGTGTGGAAGCGTTTTGGCTTCCCCAAGACAGAAAATGAAAGAGGTGAGAAGAAAACAGACAAGACAAAAACTGTGTGCAAATATGGCAAGAAGACGGGGAACTACAAAAATAGCACAACCAACATGATGCAGCATTTAATCGACAACGTAATGAGAAGCTCCAATCACCTCCCCTTGTTGAGAGAAAAAAAACATTAAAAGGCCAAACCACACTGACTGAGTAAATAGTTGAAGAAGACATTTTCATACAAAACAATAAAAAGCACTCCGTGGCCTTGACCCAAGGTACAGTATAAACTGTACTGACTTGGATTTGGACTCAGTCTTGGGTAGAGTAAGTTACTTGAGGGAACAAAGCCACTTTAAAGCTGTAATTGATTTGGTCTTACCAAGCTTAGTGCAATGTGCAGATATTTCTAACAGAAAATTACTATCATGTTGACACTGGGGGAATAATCTGTATAATTCCAGCAAACTTATTGCTTGAATCCTCAATGAAAGAGTGCAGCTTTAGAAGCCCCCCCAAAGCCTAGAAACTTCATCTTTATGCTTCTGGTGCCATGGAACAGAGGGCACAGGACTTTGCCTTTAAGACTGATATTTTGGGAGTGGATGTGATGGCTTAGATCCCTCTAAGAGCAAGGGATTATGGTGATGCTGATGCTTAGTGTCTTGGCCTGTGTGCCTTTGTGTCTTGCTGCCTCTGCCTGTATGTCAGCCTGCTCTGTGTGGGGCTGGCCTTTGGAGCCAGATTTGCTTGCTGCATCTGGCTGATGTGCACAGAGATTTCATGGAAGACAGAAACAGAGGGAGAGAGAGGGGAAGAGACACAAAAAAAGAAGAGAGAGAGATGGTGTGTGTCTGTATGCATGTGTGCGACTATGTGATGCATGTGCAGTGAAGCTAACTGGAGCAGGGTGTCCGGGATGCATACACGCTTGACAACCCGGCTGCAGCCTTGTGATACAAAACATTTAGTGTTAGCGTGTGTGTCTGCACGCACACAGGCAACTGTTACACTGTGCATTTGTGGGCATGATGCATCAGTGACTCAGCTTCAGCTGTCAAGTGTGTGTCTGTCTGGCTGTGTTTGAGTTTATATGTTTGTATGTGTGCGAGTTTGCATGAGCAAGTGTGACTGAGACTTATATGAGCAGGACCAGACAGCTAGCAGTCATCATATGACTGTCTTTTTTCCTGCTTATCACCTATCAGCTGTCTATGAGACACAGAAACACAGTCATAGAAAGCCTAACATACACAGACATGCACACACTCAAAGCACACACACATTTGGGCATTCTTTCGAGGGCTTTTGAAGTAGCATTAGATCAAACAGTGCTCTAATTGATATTACTGGTCAACCTCAGAATTAATACATTGTTTTACTCTTAATCCTTTTCATACATGTTGTAATATTTAATATAAATGTTTTTAAATGTGCTTACTTGGATCATATAACATTTCTTTTTTACACAGCTAGTGAACTGTTTAAGTTTCCCGTCGACAGCTTGGTGTCAAATTAAAAAGGTTCTGCAGAGTTAGTCGAAATGACTCAAATGTCACAATCTTGTCCACCTCAGTGCACACCAATAAAAACATCATCAGATCATAATCTGTCCTCTTCCCTCTTCTGTTTCCTATGTCTAGCTGGCCAATGCCGGGCCCGTCGTGGACATCTGGTGGAGGCAGAAGCAGCAGCAGCAGCAGCAGTAGTGTGTATGTGAGCAAGGTACCTGAGGCCTAGCCCATGTCCAGCTCATAATGCCGTCGTCCACACGGAAAGGGGTGCCGAAGGACCCCGAGCTGGCCGACCTCTTTTTTAAAGATGACCCTGAGGACGTCTTCTGTGACCTGCATGAGATCGGACATGGCAGCTTTGGGGCCGTCTACTTTGTAAGTGCTTTGTTAAGGTTTTAAACACAGTTTGAAGGACTTAATCTAAACTGTAATTAAACCATTCGACAAATGTTCTTTGTTCGACTCATTTGGAAGACAATTTAATCTAAGATTGGATAAGATAACATAAAATACACTTTAATATCTCTAACATAAATGTCTCTGCTACATTCCTCAGAGGGAGAAAAATCATACTTACTCCATAGAAAAACACACATGGCACAGAAACACAACACTTCCATGTTACAATATGCACATACATAAACACCCTCTTTCAGCAGCTGCATATTGACATATTGCACAACCCTCATGTTCAACATCCAACATCCTACATATCCCTGGTTGCATTGGATATTTAATGAGAAAAAGGTCTTAAGTCGTTTTCATGGCCATTTTAGTCGAAAAATCGTGGAATAAAAACTTGTTTTTGCTATCTGCTATGTCTTTTGTATTGAGTTGTAATTATAGATTTGTTCATTAGAATATGGCTGGAACTGAGATGTATTGAAAAGCTCCGCAAGTTATCCCATGGAGAGTAAATCAATAAAGCTGTAATAGTGATACAGTTGGTGTTGGAATCGGTTTATCCTGAGTTCGTATTATGTAGACAAAATATGAATGAGGGGCTCCTTACTAGAGGATCGTTATTAATACATAAGTATAGCTATGATTTAAATATTAATTAGTTACCCCACATATTCATTTATTGATTAACTGATTTGTACTCGTTGTAAGAGTAACCTCTGCTACATTATGAGCTCTTTGAATGCAATTAAGTGGAAACAGATTCCCTCACAGCACTTTCTCTGTAGCCTTTCTTATTAATCTCATCATCACTAATTACCCATCAAGCCTTTGATTCTAAAGCTGAGTCGAGGGGGTGGGGGGGTGAAAGCATGCTACATCTCTCTGCTCTCCATTTATTCTCCTCTTCGCCTGTCATCGTCAGTTCATTCCTCTCTTTATCTTTCCTCCTCCGTCATTTCTCTCCTCTAGTCTCCTCTCCTCTTGCCTCGTCTCCTCTCCTCATCTATCTCCTCTCCTCCAGATGCAGGGCTGGGGGCAATAAAGCCTCCTCCCTCCCTCCTTAGACAGCTGTTTCTTGCTATAGAAAACAGAAGCTGTAGACAGTGGGGCAGGATTTTCTCAGTGGGGCAGGATTTTCTTGGCAGGGAGGGCTTTATGATCCTCTTCTATCCCTATGTCATTTACAGACAAACACACACACACACACACACACACACACACACACACACACACACACACACACACACACACACAGACAGTGACCCAATACATTACTAGTAGCCATAGTGCCAATGTCCGTCTGGCTAACAGTCTTCAATGTGCGACTAAATCCTGCCCTGATGCCAGCTCTGTGCTCACTGACACACTTATTCTGTTGGCATTACAACTGGTACACAGCTAGCTTTAGCTGTTAGCCTGAGCAGCTTTGGTGAAAGCAGCCCATAACAGTTTATCAGACCGCTTTCTCCTAAATGTAATCACTGAAATTATGGATATGCTAAAAAATATGAGAGGTTTCATATCTACTTTCATTAAATGTTTATCATGACATGTAATACATTTATTTCATTCACATAAAAGTATGCTTAGTTTCTTTAAACAAGGAACCTGATAAGAGTTCTAGTGTTTGATTATGTTGATTTGCAGCTTTACTGCAAAAAATCTCTATCCTGCCTTTTTTGTGATTTATGCAGTTTTTTAAAAATCTTTTAGGTTCATTATTTCCATGTTATAAAAGGATTATTATTCAATGTCATTCAGATTTCTTTAAGCTGAAATACATGCATATTAAATCAGTCTATTTTTTCACAGCTGATAAAAAAGTATCTTCAGTCTTTATCACAACCTATGGGTTAGGGCTACAGTCCCAATAACCTCTAATCAGAAGGATGACTAGTCTTGATTTTTCCTGAGAGGCAAGAAAAAGGGTTGAAAACAACTCGCTGCTACTTATTAAGCTTAATGCTAACAATTGATGCCTGCTCACATGAACAAATATGATATTTATATCAGAGTTTCCCTAATCTGGATTAATGCAGCGAGCCAGTTAGAGGACACAGAAGTTTAATTGAAAATCAAAGTGAAATATTTCCTTTATCCTTAACGGAAGTTTTGACCTTGCATTTAACTCACTGGGAGAGATAACTGTGCACCTAAAAACTGATGGAAACATAAGGAAGAACATTCAAACACACTTCAAACGTTGGTTATTTTTGTAGTTGGACAACAGTACTAACCACTGATGCATAAGCTGTAATTTTACAGCACTTTGATTTAGTTTTCAAACATCTAAGGAGTATATATCCTACATATACAGCTTTACTGTAAAATATAGCTGCAAGCTCATTGCATGAAGACAGGGAGGTACACTGACTACGTCCATAAATGCGTTCGTATTCTCCCACTCTATGTGCATGCATAGTCAATAAATTAATGAAGTTTTATGTGCATCCATAGTTTATGCCTGGGGAGATTAAGGAGGAACTCCATTATAGAAGAGAACAAGGGGAATTCCCCCTGCTGAGTTAGCAGGCCTATCATCCAGGGATTTGAACACACAGCACGATAGCTAATGCTGGATGAATTAGCCTATTGTAATTATTGATACACTTCCTATCTCTTGCAATGACAATTAGCCTGAATGTATTTCAATATTTCAGCATTCCATGTTTTTTCCCCTTTTCTCTATTTCCCCAACTTTCTATACACTAAACCAGGGGGAATGCTTTTATACACGAACTGACAAGCAATCATATGGATCAAATGAATCTGAAAAAAGTCAAATGGGAATACTGTGTTGCCTGCTGTTACTGTAATTCCATTTGAATCTCGACATGAAATTCCCATTCATTTGTAAGTGGGATGAAGCCGAGATAAGGGCTTAGGCTGAGCCGCAGCGGAGCTGTCCATGAGGGCAAAAGCCTTTGAGGTTAACACCACGGGTTTAGCATGGCAATGTGGATGTGCACTGAGAATTCAAGCACTTACAGTAGCTGCAGAATAACCACACATCATTTACCTGCAGGCTTCCTCTAATCATGTTGCTCAGTGCTTTGATCAGGTGGAAATTTGTTTATATTCAAATGAGAGAATCTGTTTTTGCACTGTCACTGTGTCGTACATGATTTGCTTTGTGCTTGTGAAAAAGTGTTTTGCATGTAGAGAATTTATCAAGCTCACTTCTGGATAAACATTATGAATGTTGAAAAGGGGATTTAAAGCGACGTGTTAGGAAAAGCAACTCATGTCATGTCATAAGTCATACATAAACATTGAATACATTGTTTAAAAAGCTCTATAACAACGCTTTACAAAAACAGATAGACATGTCTCTCTGTGTATTGTCAACAAACTCAATAGCTCCTGTCAGCACCCATGAGTAAAGGCTTGTGTAAAAATACAGAATAAATTACTATATACAGTTGTAATGGCAGAAGATTCTTTTTATAGTCTTATTGCCAGGGGACAGAAATACATTTCTCGTAGTCTCTCGTAGATTCTAATCCCTCTGTGTTCCTCTTCAGGCACGTAACTCCTACTCCAACGAGGTGGTGGCCATCAAAAAGATGTCCTATAATGGCAAGCAGACGACAGAGGTAAGAAAAAGTATTTTTTTTAAAAATGCTTCTGTAAATACATCCACTCAACTTGGCGGTTATCTCATACTAACAGATCTACATAGACATAGATCTATTGTCACTGAAAGCAGGAGCTCAAATACAAAAAAAAAACTGATCATGTCATTCTCTGATGATAGTCACCCTACATTTGACAATACAGTAGCTTGTGCAACAGTCTCATGTGTGGGGCTTAATTACCCTGAAGGAACAGAGATAATGTGAAAATGATTAAAAATAATTACCCACCACCAGAAGCAAAGTTTGCACGATAACATGTGCTCCCCTCAGGCAAATCACAGAAAAAGTTTATGCTGAAGATTATTTTAGAAGGAGCAATATGTTTCACAATTCACAATTCCACATCTCTGCAGTTCATTAACCTCTCTGTTTAAAACCTGGGAGTGATGTCTTTTGTCAATGTCATGCAAGAGTGTGACTCTTGAAACACGGTTCTAATTACCTGAGGCTTTTGGTTGCTTATCAATACTTCCGTATTTTTTTGTATTTAATCACTCACTATTTATTCTTGCTCCACTGCTAATGAATATGGTATACATGATAGTATCTGATGCATAATGCCAATTTAAGTGGTTACAACTGAAAGGCCAGCTGCACCACTGCAATCAAAGTCACAGCAATGCCTCCTAAAGTGTTCCTATGATTGTACCTTTAGTGTGTAACCATCTGTGTGTCTGGATTGGTTCTTGGCAGAAGTGGCAGGATATCATAAAGGAGGTCAAGTTTTTGGGACAGCTGCGACACCCAAACACAATTGAGTACAAAGGCTGCTACTTGAAAGACAACACTGCCTGGGTGAGTGGATCCTTCTCCGCCAACTTTTTTGTTTTCTTTAGTTCCTATCTTTGTCGCAGTCTTGCACTTTTGCTAGTTTCATCTCTTTCCTCCCTTCCTCTTTGTCTGGTTCTTTTCCTCCTACATTCTATTTATTTTTCTCCTCTCGTCGCTGTTTTGCCGACTCCTGTTTTTCTGCATATGTTGTAATCAGTACTACATTCATTGCACACATCAGAATGTGAAAAGTTTGCAGCCTAAAACAACTTTGATTTTGCACAAACTTGACCTCAAGATTTTTGTAAAAGAAGATTTTGAGAATGATTATTGATTCAGCTGTAACTGTATTATTTTTTAGCTGGTGATGGAATACTGTCTGGGCTCTGCATCAGATTTACTAGAGGGTAAGTGTTTATTAATGTTTAATGTGCGCACAAACACACAAATATTGACAAATTTACAAAGCACCTTTATTGTGTGTATCAGGGTGTTTAGAAAAACATTTTTCCCACCCTGGAAAAGGCCCCGAAACAAAACAAAAAACGGATTTGCTTCAATTTTGGTTATTTTTTGGATTAAAAGAAACAACATTTAAAGTGTCTATTAGTGAGCCTTAGAGGAGAAAGGCTGATTGTGTTAGTTACTTTTAGATGGAAGCACACAAGATGTTTTCGAGGGAAGATATTTTAAGCAGCACAATTCCCAAGTTCCCAAGAGACACTGAAATTAGACCAGAGCAAAACATTGAGAGAACTCCCTTACATCCATGAGGTTTTGACATCCAGTAGTTTGTATTCTCTATTAAGTTTGAGAAGTTTTTTTTACTGTACTGAAAGTGCACTTTACTTCACTTTTTGGTTTGACTCCCGTTACTTATGTCCAAGTGAGCTTGGATGTAAAACAAGTCATGATAACCCACAAAGAGCCTGTGCCTGTAGGTTTAGTCGACCTCAGACGACTTGTCTGTTTTCTTTGCACAAATATTAAGTAGCTGAATATGAACAATCCAAGTGAATGTATGACCTTGGTCTTTGAGGTTTAGCTACACATTCTAGGTATGAGGAATTGCCTTCCACCAGCTGGCTGCATTGACAACTTAAAACCTCATGTTCTGTGGATATTTGATTCGGCCATATCTGGGTGGTTTGATTTTTAGTTTCAAGCTTACCTACTGCATCTAAAGGCCAAAGAACATCCTCCAGTATAAAATGCTTGACCTCCTTATCTGTTTACCCTCCAAGCGTTCCTGACTTGAACCGTATGTGTTATTTTAAGCACCTATGTGTGTACTCGTCACTGACGCAGATTCACGGTCACGACAGTTGGCCTGTTTTTTTTTGGGGGGTGTTTTCTCTTGGCCTTTTCCTCAGTCATAGTTGCGCCGTGACCTTTTGCCAAGGCATGCACTCGCTCTGTTTCTGAAAACGGTCCACAGGGAGCAAATATCTTAACTGTGCTCTTGAGGCGCGAGTGGCCGCGTGGTTAGATTGTGTGCCCCATGTACAGAGGGAGTGGCCCGGGTTTGAATCCGACCTGTGGCTGGCTACTTTCCTGCTCCCCGATTTACGACTCTATCTGCTGTCCTGTCTCTCTAATAAAGAAACAAAAATCCACAAATTAAATCTTAAAAAAAAATGTGTGCTCCATATGGTAGATGCCTTGAGAATATGTTGTTATGCTGTAGAAGCAGGACAGTTTTAATTCCAAAAATCTGATTATGTTTTTTAGTTACCAGGCCCTTGATCAGACATGAGGTCCACACTACACAGCTATATGCAGAAGCTTTTTTTTATGTTGTAGGCCTTTTTTCTAGCACTACTATGATTCATTTTGTAATGTATTTGAAGGGTTGGAACTAAATTCTTCTTTACTTCTTTCTACATAAGTTCATAAGAAGCCGCTCCAAGAGCTGGAAATTGCTGCCATTACCCACGGTGCCTTGTTAGGACTGGCTTACCTACATTCCCATAATATGATTCACAGGTGAGTCAGTTTATTTCGTCAATCCAAACATTTCCCAACAGGACATGAGCAAAAGCATGATAAGATGGGATGAGAGACACTCGTGTTCTCCCTTTATTGCAGGGGTTTCTCATTAAGCTGTAAAAGCTCACGTCTGTACTTACAATTTATCCATCTCACACATTACTGAGAGGAGGTAACAGCCCTCCTGTCTCACTGGTTTCTACAGTGTTATTGTATCTTTGTAAGGCGGACAATATGATTAGCATCTAATAACAGCACCATATGAAGCCTTTTACTGTCTGTAATGTAATGTAAATGTAATGATATCTATATATGCATCACACTAGAGACCTGTATGAAACAAATTGAAGTATAATGTCTTAGATGAATGGAGCTGAGAAGGTTTTTCTTGGCTGGTTTTCCAAAACTGTTTGTTTTCTATGTTCCAACTCTCTTCATCTGCTTCTCCTCATCCAGAGATGTGAAAGCTGGTAACATCCTGCTGACTGAGCTGGGTCAGGTCAAACTGGCCGACTTTGGCTCCGCCTCCATTGCCTCACCTGCCAACTCCTTCGTGGGAACACCTTACTGGTCAGTATTCACAAAATCAAGATAGGTGACAACACAGGACTATATAAACTGATTTGTTTAAGTGTCTGCTTCCTTCTGCATAGAATTTCACGTAGTTCTGATCAAGTTAGCTGCTTTTCTTGCCCTGAGTTCTGTTGTTGAAATCTTTCCCTAAGTGTTGATTTTCTACACCTCAAGTCAGTCTCCATAAATTAGCGGTATTTTGTTTGTGAAGTTCATGAGAAAATCAATGTAGGGTTTTCACTGTGAGAACAGGGTTGATCATTGATTCAGCAAGTGCTAGAACTGACAAAACTTTCCCCCATTAAAACCATTAGTTTCACCCATCTGATGTTCTCCAACAACAATCCACTATGTTTGGAGAACTGTCCCTGCAGAATAGTCCTGATACACAGTATATAAAAGGACATTTAAAACCTAAACAACAAAAAATAGGCAGCGAGAATAGGCCAACAATGTTACATAGTCGAACTGTGAAAAAGAACCAGGTTTCTTAAGTCTATGTCTCATATTTTATGTAAAGAACACTCTTTGTAGTTTGCCTCTGATACAGAAATCATCAGCTCAACATTACCCACCATAATATTCCCTTACATACTCAGCGTTTATGCTGAATGAAAATCATCACAAAAACGGCTAGACCAGTGATGGACCCTCATCATCCCAAAAGCCAGCATCACACAACTATGGCTCACTTGTCTTACACACACACACGCACGCATTCACGCACGCACACACACACACACACACACACACACACACACACACACACACGCACACGCACACGCACAAACACAAACACAAACACACACAAGTTGTCACAGTCCACGTTTAGAGGGACACATATTTTCTAACAACTGAGCTGCTATCACAGCATAGCAGAGTCTTTAAAAGCTCTGAGAGGCTTAGCAGATTATAACATTTTCATGGATTTTTCCCCATACTTAATAAACTACGAGTGCATGTGTATATGAACGTCTGCATTTGCATGCCTCTCTCTATCCTCAGGATGGCCCCAGAAGTGATCCTAGCCATGGACGAGGGCCAGTACGAGGGGAAAGTGGATATCTGGTCCCTGGGGATCACATGTATTGAACTGGGTGAGCATGCCCAAACCTGCTATTTAAAGGATGCATTTATAAACTAATAAAGTCAGAAATTCAACAGATTTAAGCTGATGATAAATTAAACAAAAGGACAGAAAGTCTTATTTGTTGTTGCAAGCATTTGGGACTCTGAATCTGACTCCTTGAATAAGAAGCTGATTGTTGATTGTAAAAACTCAGGCCCTGATACATCACTGTTCTCTGATTGTCCCATATTTTCTTATTTCAGCGGAGCGCAAACCGCCCTTGTTCAACATGAATGCCATGAGTGCCTTATATCACATCGCACAGAACGACTCTCCCACGCTACAGTCCAATGAGTGGTAAGTTTCAAAGACACCTCCTAAATGTTAACTTTCACTCTTGTGTCAGTTTTCATATTCCTTTTCTGAGACCTTTATTTAAAAAAAGCCACATTTCTTTTGAATGCAGTTCACAGTGGGATCAGTTAGACCACAAAACGACAAAAATGTTATTTCAACTGAACTTAAAAATTGTCCACCCAAAAAAAAAAAAAGTTAAACTGCTGCTACAATTCTTTCAGTCAATTGTGAAAATGTAAGCTTAATCCGATCAGGCCTCCATTAGGGTAAGACACCCGTGTGCTACTCTTCATGACCTGTGATCCCTGCAACAGGCGTTGTGCAAGATCACACTTTAAGTCTCTTATGTAATTACTGGGGAAACCTCCATCAAAGAAATACTGTCTAAAGAACAACACCAGTCCTGCGTATATTATGTGATGTTTATCAACATCAAAACAAGGAGTTTGGATTATTCTAACGTTGTTTAAACACAAAGATGTTCTGTTTACCATACTAACTAGGATGTTTCTTTGTACCCCCCCCCCCCCCCCCCCCCGTTCCAAATGAATTATTGGAAAACAGCCTGCCTTATGCATTTTTTACACGCTGCTTTCAGCCTCACAGTTTATTATTGGAGCAACTAATAGATTCTCTAGAGACTGTCCTTCCAGACATCAAAAAACTTTAAGCAATTAAATTTAGGCCAGCAGGTTTAAAACAGCTCTTTGCTGTGTCTCACGTACAGTGTTGGAAGTACACCTTGTTTCAGTTTGGACTAGTTGTTCTATCCAAAAATAAGACCATTTTCTCTTTAGTTCATTTCATAAATAAAGCAAAAATGTGGAATTGTTTTTTAAGTCTTATCCAGAAAATATCTTTGCATGTAAACAAATATAACTGATCATGTCTGTTTCTCTGTTAAAAGAGCATATAATCAACATCATAAGAGTTTGTTCTGTTTGAAGGACTCCCTTTTAAAAAGATTCATTTCAATTTGAACAAGTTATTTTAATCAGAGAGCATAAAACTGACTTTTTGCCTCACACTATCTATCCATGTATTCATATATTCTCCTTAAACCAGTAAAGAAGCCATGCACATTTACAGTATCCATTTATTTGGCTTGTAGAAAACTACTCAATCTATGCATCACTATAAATTATATACCACTCTACTTACCTCATAATTCATTTACATGCACAAGTACTCATATGAGCTGAAATAAGTAGGAAATGAGGTGAACATGTGTACAAAAGGAAAGGAGATATATATTAAACACTTGACATATATTGAGTGTAGTAAGTGAAAAGTGTTCTAAATTGGCAAAATGTATATCTATAATGATATAAAGAGATAGAAGCAGGAAATTAGCTAGGCAGCAAATATTCCACAGTCGCCCTGAGTCGCTGTAGCCACTGCTAACACATTGCATGTGAGGTGTGATTCTCAGGGCAGAAATAATTCTTGTGAAATATTAACAAAAAGTTTGATGCTCTCCCTGTTATTTACCCTGTGTGTACTTCTTTCATGATCTTACTACTATGGAATGAAGGTACATTTTGCAGGCAGAGTCTTGTTGGTGTCAGCTTCTTGAACTGTTTTGCAAGAATGTATTTTGAAAGAATGTGTCTCCCCAGGGTGAAAGTCTGAATTTTGTTCTCTACCTGCCTTAGAGCACCCTGAAGGCATCTGTGGCCTTCCCGCGTCCTCAACACAAGCTCTCAATAAAAAAACAAAACCTAAAAGAGAAAAGTTATCATGGATTCTGACAGAGTAAATCATTAGAAACTAGAGGACTGCTACCTATAAAGATCCATGGAGGAGGCCTGCTGTAAAATTAGCGTTTTTTGAAGTCATAGTGTTCAGGCGAGCGATTGTGTGGCGCGATGCAGGGTTGTAGTATTTTTGGAGGAGCTCCAGCAGCCAGAGGCGTCGGCAACATCCCGCCAGATGAGACTAGTAGAGACATCAGCCTCATAGTGTAACTTCAGCACACATTCACAAGGACACACTGTACACGCATTGGCGTGACATACAAAGGCACTCATGGACCTTTGCTTACCACATGGGACGCTAAATTCAGAGT
Organism: Tautogolabrus adspersus; assembly: GCA_020745685.1. NCBI lineage: Eukaryota > Metazoa > Chordata > Actinopteri > Labriformes > Labridae > Tautogolabrus > Tautogolabrus adspersus. The sequence goes on from CM036534.1 coordinate 22,943,261, forward strand.
ATGAAGAGGAGCAAGGTGTAAAAAGGTCCACGATCTAACCCTAGAATGATCCTGCATGTGTATATTGACTATCTAAATCTTATATATCGCCACAAATTTTTTTTATTTTTCTCTCATAGCAGCAACCCATACACACAGAGTTGCACATTCTGTGTTATCATGAGTATATTTTTAGATCTTATTCAGTGGCACAGTGCTCCCAAGCTCCAGTGGCCTATATTTATATTGCTCCACATATTTACATAATCCATATATGGTCTATTTGTAGGGCTACACTTAGAGATTACATAGGACTGTTGTGGTTTAATTCATTGATATGATAAACAAAGCACTTCACAGGAGATTACTTGTCACATAAAGCAGTTATTGACATTAAACAGAGAAGGTGTGGCTTAAGGCAGCTTATCATTAAATGATCACTGCCATTTCAGCGAAAGTTGTCCTTGTTTAAATATGTTTGACTGAGAAATTGTCATTGACCTTCATCTCCCCGTCCTCTTTCCCCAGGTCTGACCCCTTCCGGAGCTTTGTCGACTACTGCCTACTGAAAATTCCTCAGGACAGACCTTCGTCAGGGGAGCTGCTACGAGTGAGTGGGCTCACTCCTTTGTAATCCCTCCAGCTGTGACCTCACTTCCTGTCTCAGTCAATCCCTCAGCCATGTGGGATGAGTCATTCCCACCCACCCTAGGCTCCATAATACTCAAGAATATACAAAATCTCTTCCTGAAGCACTCTCGCTGAGAATGGCTTGTTCTTTCTCTCTATTTTTGTTGCTGCTATACCTCCACTTCCCGTGGCCAAAGGACTGTTTGTGTCTGCTGCTTTCACATCAGTTCTTTGAATAAGTCCAACAGATATGGCTTTTTAAGGGGTCTCTGGCTGGACAGGAACTCTATTTTTCATGTTTGTTTTGCTGGATTTTTTTTTTGGCCATCCTTCCCAAAAACCCAATGAATTTACGAGTTAATCCTTGCATGTTCATTGTGTTTCCCTGTAATTGAGGAGTTTATCTTTTTGTTTGTCTGACTGGCAGGTAATCCTATTGGCCTACTAAGAGTTTTATGTTCACGCTTATCACACCTGTCTCACTTTAGGGAGGACAAAGGGAAGGTGCAGACTTGGGCCAAGGGAAGATGCAGGGCTTTGGACTGTTGTGTGGAAAGAAACTGTTTTAGACTGGAATTCAGTCTTCCCAACACCCCTGACCCAAATCCTTTCTAAAAGACCATTAAAGGGGGATAAGTACCAAACAGACTTTGGATCAGTGTCCAAGGGGCTGCTTCATAGTGAAGAGCTTGGGGGGCTGGGGTGTTAGCTTATGATTAATACCCCACTTTCTCTTCTCACACACAAGCACAAAATCACTTTCTTTCAGTGCATACACACACGCACGCACGCACGCACACACACACACACACAGAGACACAGACACACACACACACACACACACACACACACACACACACACACACACACACACACACACACACACACACACACACACACGCACACATCCCTCCAAGCTCTTTAAAGGGGAAATCAGGTCACTAATCTGTAGGCCTTGAGCTATCAGTGTTCTGGCTTCAGGTTAGACACCCTCTCCCCCTGTTAACCTCAGTAAGAGTTAAAGTAATTAAATACATGATGAAATAATAACCTCTCAATGAACTTCTACAAGTACCTTAATTTAAGCAACAACTAAAAAATACTGTGTTAAACAGTCTTAAATTGCTTTTGGTGTTGTTTGATTTTGGGTGTATTTTTTATTCTATATATTAACGAGCAGATATCTTCATTATAGCAACAGTTTTTCAGAATAGGAAAGGATGTGTTAAATGTGTTTTTGTCCGACCAACAGTCCAAAAGCCAGAGATAATTCAAATTAGATTAACAAATATCTGCAAAGATTTGAAAAGGTAAAACCTGTAAATGTTTGACTTTTTCCATTCTCAGAGTCATTGCTAGTTTATTTATGTTGTTGTGTTTGCTTTTTAAGATTCAGATGACCGTCTTGAAGTTACCTGTATGGTAAACATGTAGCTAAAGCCTTAAATGCTAAGCTTAGCTGGAAAGGAGCCGTAGGTCGGACTTGAACCCTAGCCGCTAGTTTGGAGGACTATAGGCTCTGTACATGGTGAATGATCTAAGCGCTAGTCCATGGTCCATACTAGTCCATACTTTTTTATAGAGATTACACAGTGACCTTAAAAACCTTTCCAGAATTTCCCCTCGGGGATTAATAAAGTATATAAAATTTAAAAAAAGTAAAAAATTAAAAGGTGCTGACAGGTGGAGCTTGATTGCTTTGGACAGAGCAAGGCTAGTTATTTCCCTTCACTCCTCTTCATGCTAAGCTAAGCTAAGTGACTGCTGCCACTAGCTGTTTATTTAATTGTACTGACATCAGACGGGCATCTGATCCAACTCTCCATTAGGAAAAAAAAAATAATAATAATTATCAAAATATTTCCCTCCAGTGGATTTGTACTACTGCCACTGTAGCCTAATTGCAGTAGAAGTAAAGTATCAAAAAAAGTTGACAATAACTGCCAAAATCCATGAACCTTATAAACCTAGAAGACCTGATGGAGTTACTGCAAGTCTCCGATGATTAATTTTTGATTCTGGCCTCAGTGTACATTTAGGAAATGCGGCGAGGTTGCTGTGGAAATGCTGTCACTTTTTCTTAACACTAACCTTATAATGACATGAAGAATCCTGGTTGATGGGACGGGGGTGGCCAACCACCCACGCTCTGGTGTAGGACCGTCAGAAAACGGGACAAATCACTCTCATCTCTATTTTCAGCGTGTGATGTCACTCCCCCGTGTCCTGACTAACCCATTACACCAGCATCTGTCACATGGACAGGAAGGTGTGCAAAAAAAGAGAGCTGGAGATGGACCTAAAAATATACTTTTGCCCATTTTCTCTACACAATATGTATATTTTAGTCCTCTCCTCAAAGGTTGCATACGTACATTTCAGCCTTTTGAGCACTCGATATTTTATGAATGAGAGTGACTAAGAGGAGGTGTGAATATGAGAATGGTAGAGTAGGAGGAGGCACAGGCGAGAGAAGATGCGATTTGGGTTTATTTTTATTTTGATACTGATGTCACAAAATCATTTTTTAGAAGGAGCGTAGATAGCAAAAAGTGCACATCATCACCTCATGTTTTTCCTGACCCCAACCACCTCTCCCCATCCTCTCTGACCTGCTGGTTATGTAACACAGATAAATAATTACATGAATGCATTATGCCTCAAAACTCGACAAATTACACCTCCATCAAATTACAGAAAGGTTGGTATCTTCCGAAAGAATAACTCAACACTTAGTAATTTGATTTAAAAAAATGCATTGAATCAGTTTAATCAGTGAAGTGTAAAATTGTATAAGAAAATGACCGTGAAAAAATTATAAAGTTATTTTCATGTTGTAAGGATTTAACTTTCTTTTCTCGGCTTAGACAGTGTCACAGTCTACTTTGGCATCCTTCACATTTTGTGTCCCTTACATTATCAAATGATGAATTATCCCTGTAAATATTTCTTCTTTACAGGCAGATTATTGTTTTAGGCACTCTAGGAAACCGAAGAATATCCGTATTAAAAGAACCAAAAGCTCTGTGAAATGATCTTCATGTTACTCGACGCTTGTTTTGTGTCTTTTTATAATTTTAGTGAAGCTACCATTATCTTCCAGTTCCTGCCAAGTAAAATCCGGTTAGGATATAACTTTATGACATGGAAAAGGATTGAGTTTTTTCCTGAAAATCAATTTTATGGCCGATCTTACACATATCCCACGTGTACTGTGCACTATAGGATGAAGAGCACTCGGACTCCCAGTGCTGGCTGAGCAACCTAACAGCGCCCCCTTGTGATAGACACTGATGTAGTGCTCATTGAATTAATGCACCGGATACACTAAATGAGAGAAGTTGATGGTAATGCAGTCTTATAAATAAAAATAAGTTGACCTAAACGCACCATTTACAAGATCCTTGAAGAAAATCTGTGTTATACATTTAATTAAAACTTTAAGGTTCTACAAAAACTCATCATATTTATGGGGAATAACTTATCGTTCATCTTTCTAATGTCCTACATCATCCAGCAAACACAACTTGTTTTTCTCAAATAAATGTTTTAAAAAAAATAAATTTGCTATTTATAATTTAATTAATTAAAAAGATTCCATGATGTTGACATTGTTTTCCAGAGAACCCACAACAAGGAGTCCCATCCCTAGTTGCAATATCACTATTTGGAACAAAAAGAGCTGAACATAAATTAATTAATATTCATATTACTATGAAACAACATCTTACTAAGTTACTCACTTTGCTCCACTTCTCTCTCCAGCATGATTTTGTGCGAAGGGAACGATCGCCGCGCATTCTCATCGACCTCATCCAGAGGACCAAGGATGCTGTGCGTGAGCTGGACAATCTGCAGTACCGCAAGATGAAGAAGATCCTCTACCAGGAGAAACACAATGGGCCCATGGGAGAGAGCCAAGAGGAGGAGGAGGTGGGAGAAAGTTAATCTAAAAGACAGTGGGAGTTTAGAGAGAAAAACACAAATAACACTGGTGTGGAGATTGTGAAGTTTGACAGGGGTAGCAGCAGAAATAGGTGAATGTAAAACAAGGGGTTAAAATCATGACATGTGTTTCTTATTTTAAAGTTTCGTGGAAAACTTTAAAATAAACACACCACAAAAACCACATTGTAAATATGATAGGAGCAGAAACAATCATCGTGCCAACTAGGATGGTTTATGAAAAATGAATATAAATAACAACAGTAGTAGTAGTCAGTTTTAAAGTAATAATTAATTGTCAAGGTAGTCTATTTACAACATTGTAAGAATGCAACAAACAGTTCTATTCAAACAACTTGATTAATCCCACTTGGACCAGTTGGTATCATAAACAACATTGAATGAAACACAAGATCTAAGATGTGAAATATATCCTAAAATGAATACTGGAAGTTAGGTAGATGAATACATAGACATGTTAAAACAATAAAAGATCAGTGTTGATAAAAGAATCAAGCAGGTTAAACACTGATTTCTTGATGACAGCAGAGAAATTAACTCAGATTCACAGCACAAAGGCTGAGGACAGGATAGTTTCTCTGGAGTGATGTTAATGAACTTAAGCCTGAATGAGAAACAACATTTTTTTTCCCCCAAAGTCTCCCTCATAAATGCTATATTTCCCTTTGAGTAATGTTGATAGAACATGGATACGTAGTCGACGGCTGCTCACAGCAGTCCAGCACTTCACATCACAACAAAGCTCTTACAGCCACAGTTAGCCTGACACTGAGATGAAATGTCCCTTAGTTGACCTAGCTCTGAGGCAGCATGAACACACATGGACAGCTAGCAGCCACAGCAGCAGTGTCATCCTACACCACAGGAAAAAAGTCAGAGCAGCTACCAGAACTCACTGCAATAAGAAGCAGCAGCAGGCTTTACTGGGGGGAAAAAACCTGCAGTCCCAAACCTTGTATTCTGGTTTCATGGGAAGACACAGAGGCTGATAATAACATCAAGCATGGTCTTTTACTGCAGACTTAACTGAATTGTTAGCTGCACCTAAATGCTATTTAGATTTCCCTTTATTTATGATGTAGACACAGTCAAGTCGCCTGAGTGGAGGGCATCTAAACCAGAACAAATGTATTTACATGAGAACTGACATAGATGATACAAACAAACACAAGCTCATCAGAACAATCTTAAGTGAGTTGGTGTTTTAGGATGAGTATGATTCTAATGTTATCCAGAGGTTATTGGTTTGATGACAGAAGAGTCCTTGTATGTAATGTATGTTGATTTTCAACTGTGTATAATGTCTCTGTTTGATTCTGGTAGCATGTGTTTATTAATATATGTGTGTGAATGTTTTGCTGCAGGACAGCGAGGCAGCGAGCTGTAAGATGAACAGCCTGGGCAGCAACCACTCCATCCCCAGCACCTCTGTCAGCACAGGCAGCCAGAGCAGTAGCGTGAACAGCATGCAAGAGGTGCTGGACGACAGCTGCTCCGACATGAACATGATGCACCCACAGGACTACAGCAGCACCCTGGAGTCCTCCCCACACACCAAGAAGGTAAAAAGTCAGGGGTGAAGGTTGATAAAGGTCAGGGTGTAGGCGGTGAGTGTTAAAGAATATAAGGGCTCAAATTGTCAACATCTAAAAACCAGAGTTGGAAACTGTAAAGAAGTGTAAGCACAACCTTTGGGTTCTCAAAATAAAAAATTAAGAACCCCTTCATTGATACAAAAGATGTTTATTTGAACAATATCAGTAATAATAAAGGACTACTTTTTCATATACATACTGTATATATATTGGCTATATATTGACTGTTTTTCCACAAAATCTTACAGTAGGGATGTCACAGTAAGATTTTTTCCAGCAGGTAATAAACAAATCGCATAACCAATAAATGAAACAGCCCAAACCCTCCTGTAACAACAGAGGGTACAACACACAGGGTACTACACAAAATATAATGACCGAACACAAGACAGTAAAGATCACTCTTTAAAAAAGATATTTAAAATATCCATAGTAGTACTAGAAAGAAGTTCTGCATCATAGCGAGGTCCAGTTGTTTGATATTTATTGCAGACATCTTGGAGCCAGACACTGTAATCCATATGACATCAGTTTAATATCAAATTCAACCAGTTGTACATTTCAGATTTCCTTCTAAAATTAAGAAAAGCAAAATAGCTCAAGCACAAGCAAAAGTAAACCGTCCAGGGTAGATCTTAAACCTAATCACAGACAAGACAACTTTTTCCTTTTCAATAATTATTGTCATGAGATTTGGTCAGGTTGTAATCTTGCAGTAGAAAACACTCACTATTACGCCATGTACCTAGATTTCTAAGAATTGTAGTCCTCAGTGAGTACAAAACATATTCACCTAATAGAGTGTTATTAGTACAATGGCTTCCTTTCTGGGGTAATAACTGTGCACTCTATGATGCATGCATGGCTATGTACAAACATCCTCTGGATTTCTATTACTGTTTTCAGAATGGTTTCCATGAAACCATGGAAACCATCAACACAGTCCTTACAGTTCAGCTGATAGCCTTAACTTTATAAGTGACACCATTCACAATGTGACAACAAAGGCTGTGTACACATGTCAACAAGTGTCACACACTCCCTAATTCCCCAATAATAGCCCTGTCATCATCCTGCACACACACAAACACACGGAGCACATAGGTTAACACAATGCCTGACATTCTCACTAAATACCTCAAATGACTTAAAAATGAACAACGAGAGGGCTGTCACCGCTGTGTCATTCTCTTTCCTCATCTGCTCTTTGTATTTTGACAGTGGCTGAATAAGGATGTCACTTCATGAACAGATAGACAATGTGTTGTTACAAGTTCATGAGCTGAGCTGAGAACAAAGAGTGGCACATGTTTTTAAATGCTTATGAAGTTCCCTGTTCACATGAATTAACTCTTTGGTCTCCTGCCAAAAACCGAGGGGTTGAGGGTTAACATGTCATCTTGTTTTTTTAAGTGGTTACAGTCTACACAGTTTGAGCAAATGCTGTTGATTCCTTTTAAAAACAGATTTCATAAGATTCAAATCAGGGGGGAATTTTGATATTTAAAAATGTAATCAAAGATGTTAAAGCAGTTGAAACACTGATACACTTATTCTGTGAGTTAAAATTCGTGAAATGACATGAAGCATTTCATTTTTCACCTCACTTCATCTGTTTTTATAGTAAAAGAAGACAGCTGTCTGACTCTATTTATAACTTAAATATCTTAAATGCTTTTTTCATGCTTTCTACATGTGTTTGTTTCACACAGGACCCTCAGTACAACTGGGATGATGGGCTCCATAGGGACCTACGGTCTGGGCTGAGGCCGGCCTCCTCCGACAAGAGCAGCCAGGCCCAAAACTACAAGAACCAGGGACGCTTTGCCACAATAAAATCAGCCTCACTGGTAAGATTCACAAAAAATTGCTCCTTTTTTTTCTTCTTCCAAAAAAACATGCCCCTCAGGGGTTTCAAGATCAATCATTTGTGGAAGATTCACCCTGAAAGTCGTGTTACTTTGAAAGCCAAAAATACAAAAACAACTTTTTGCAGACGCCAAAATCTTTCACAGTGTTTTGTTTACACCAGAGTTGCATACTAGGACACAGAAGGGGCATTCTTTTGTTGCTCTGTGTTCAAATCTGTCTGAGTGCCAGTTAAAAGGCTGGTTGTGATTTAGTGTAGGGTGTTAACGCCGAAGAAAGGTGATGAAGATCCGTGTTCTAACAATCTTGTTTTATTTTTTTTCTATTAAATATAAAAGCTTGACTGTATTTCTTTTTTTTGGACTCTAGTTTTGCAGAAATCTGTAATTTTTGATTTGTTTCCCCCTCAGTCCATTCTTTGGTTTAAACCTTTTTTTTCTGGCTCTTTCTCTCTGCTCTCCAGTTTGGTCCCTTTCTCTGCTTCAGATTTTTGTTTCTCTGCGGTCGTACCTCTGCTTCACCTCACTTCCTTTGTTTTCTCCTCTTTACTACGCTTCACATTACCCCTCCCCTCCCTCCACCCTCTCCTTTATTTCCTTCTCTCTTGCACTTGACAATACATCATGCTTAGATCTTACTCAATATTCTGTGTTGAAGGGGGTGGATTTCTCTCTCTCTCCATCAGTCTCTTTCCTTGTTTCTCTTTCTCTCTCTCCCTCCCTGTCTGTTGTCATGGAAACCAGCTCTAGTAACTTGTAAGTAGTTGTGTTGCTGTGTGTAAGTGTAGATGAGTGTATACCTGTTTACCCATCCATGAGCGGTTGGTTTTAATTGTGAGTTCTTCCTGCTGCCAGGTCTTAAAGCGGACATGAGAGAACATGAGAAATAAGACGTGTGTTTATGTGTGTGGTCAAGGACAGAATAAGGACACAGATGGACACACACAGAGTGTAACACACTGAGGGCTGTGATTTGTGTTTGTTTATGGACCACAGGTGTCCTTTATGTGTTGTTGCACACTACTTGATATTTGGCTCATCTCAGGAGTTTCGTACCCCAGTTTAAAGTGCTGCAATTCCATAAAAGTTAAAAGGTTTGAAATGAACATCCCACCTGGCTAGACCTGGTTATCATTATGTCAGACATGTAGACTGTATAAAACATGGACATGGGGAATAGAGAGAAGTGCAGCATCAGGCTGCATTAAGATTCATCTGAGCTCCTGTTGCTTTCCTGACTGCTGATACAAATGCTACCCTCAACACTACAGCAAAGCAAGCTAACACCGTGGTCAACAGATGCCAGCTAAGCTTTAACTTCACTCCAGACGCAGAATTTGTTGTTTCTGACCCCATACAATAATTATCTCATTGTCTGCTGACCAAGGTAGATCCTAACTACCACTAAACCAGGAAGCACAAGCTCACTACTAGTAGGGCGCATGTACAATTCCCATAGCATCCTACCTCTATGAATAAATGCTACACCAAGCATTCTTATCTCTAGAAACAGAACCAGGTACTGAGGAGAGAGATGAAAGTACTTCTGACATAGTGTGTTGATAATGAGCCTGCCACATCCTTGTAATTGTACAAAGTAATGTGAAAAAGTCCATTTAGTATCAACTGTTATCTTTGCATTTATCATCTGTTGAAATATTCTTAATTACCAAAACTACTCTGAATGCAAATGCCATTGCTCTTTTTTTCTGGTTAGCTTACTGTTTATTCAACTTTAAAGTGCTTCTGTTGATGCTTTAATAGGCATTTGCATTTCACACTTATGTAACCTGTATTTGATGCTCTTTTGTGTCAATATTATTTTACTGTGCTGTCATTCTGGAGCAATCTGGCACTAGAATATCCTTTAGGATTGATAAAATGGATCTAGTCTTACCTTGTTTACAAAAGTGTTTGTTCTGCTGACGAGCCTTAGTTGCTTGTCAGAGAACAGGAGTTGCCGGACTTAACCCAACCTAACCTTAACCCAAAGCACACAAAGAGCTCTGTACCCAGTGTCTACAACTCGCATACATTTGATCTAATAAGAAAAATGATCTTCCCTATACGTAGCCTCGAATACATTTATCTTTTCTAATCACTAAAGCATCGTTGAAATATTGTCAGTACACACAGCAGAGTTTAGGCTCAGTCATTTTGTTCTGTGACTTGCTGTGGATTAAAGTTAAACTGAAATGCCTCAGATGTAAGCAGCTGAGGCGGCTCAAACTGTGAAGGCAGCTCTTTGTAAGTGAGTGTTTGTCTGTCTTGAAAAGAGGCACAGTCGTGTAAACCTCAGTATCTGTGCCGTGTGATATCGCCAGTCCTGCCTGCCGGCGCTGAGAGGGATGACATCATCTTTTTCTGCCGAGTGCAGACGTCCTCAGATTGGCCTCGACTCGCTTAGACTGGAATCAGTAGGTAGACAAAGAGAGACAGAGAGAAGAACACAGGGTCCAGATGGAGAGGGGTGATGAATCGAAAGGAGATGGAAAGAGGAAGGTGGAGAACATGAAAAGAGAGATAAACAAGAAGAAGGGATTTAAAAATGAGAAAAAAACATCAAAAATAAATGAGTGGCATCCTTGTGAAATCTAAGAATGCAAATTCCCCAGGTGAAAAATTAGCTCATATTCCCAAAACACAAGGGGGGGGGAATCAGTGATGGAGAGAGATTTTAAAGGATTAAAGCATGAATTTAAAGAGATGTTCCTGGAGAGGGTAAAGAGGAGGAGGAGGAGGACACAGACGACAGATATCAGGGGATGAGAGGGACAGATACGCTAACAGAGGTGAGACAAAAGAGCAGTGCAGATTGAAATCTGGACAGGCAAAGAAGGACAAACAGGAGGGCGAGAAGAAAAAAGGGCGATGGGAAAGAGCGGAAGGAAAGGCTTAAATCTGAAGAAGACAGACAATGTGAAGAGGGAAGGGGGAAAAAAAGGGAAAGACAGAAAAGGAGATAAAAGAAGGAGGAAAATGTATCAAGGGGAAAGGAAGGATGAAAGCGGGAGCAAATGTGGGACGTAGGAAGCATTTGAGGGGGAGGGCTGGGGTTATTATAGGTCAGATGAAGTAACAGACTCAAGCGTGAGGCTGTTTGAGAGACAACACTGTAAAATGTTTCTCCACATCTGCCGCTCTGCTCTTCTTCAGATTAAGGCACATACATATATAACACCTTACATCACCCTGACCCTTCTTCAACTTGTTAATAAACCAGATGCACCTCTTGTGAATTTGCATCTCCTTTAAAGGCCCAAACAGACATACAAGAGTACAGAACCGCTCACATTAGGGCACACAGGAAAACAGGATACTAAAGAGGGGTCTGTAGAGGCTTTTTGCTTCCTCTGTTTACTGAAATGACTTCAGCATATGTTACTTTACACCTGTAGCAACATTGAACGCACAGCCAGTCTTCCTCTTCCATCTCACAGCTGACATTAAGAGCTGGATCAAGCATAAGAAAGAACATTACAGTGCTGCTCTCTTCTCATATGAAAGTGTTTGAAAGAGCAGCTTACTGGTGTTTTTTTTTTTCCTTATTTTGCTTCAAGTCATTTATCTCTTGGTTGCTTTTATGCTCCTATTTTAAATTGCAGCACTTTGAGATTTGCTTGAAATGTAAAGTGTGTTATAAATCAAATGTATCATTAAATGATTTAAATGTTCTGCACGGCAGGATCTTTCATGTTCAGGAAATTGAACCTTTTCGTTTCAGGCTTGAATTCTGTCAGGAAAACAACCTTGACCTGCTCTGTCTGAATGCTTTTACTCTATCATCAGAAACTAGCTCTACTTAATGGCGTGTGGTTAAAGGGTTGGGATGGCTTTAATTTGTTATTGATTAGTAGACATTTGGTCAATTCGTATTCATTGACACGTGATACTCGAACAGGAGAGCTCAGACGTCTGTGAGTCTGACTGAACTTTGCTGTTAATTCATTAGAAATAAAAAAAAAAACATATTTGTTTTTGCACTAATCAGCCATAAAAACCTCCTGTAGCATTTCATCATGTCCTCTCAGTAAACAATTAACATTTCTTCCACCTTGATCCAAAAAGTAAGCAGAATAATGAGCTGGCTGATTATGGCTGATCTCAGTGAAACTTTCACCTTTAGCCTGCATGCCCCCCCTCCCTCCCTGAATATGATCTCCTTCCAGTCCCTAGGCCTTGTGTGAAAGAGGCCGTCACATGACGTGACTTGGCCCTTTGTGGCAGCATGCAGGGTGCCAGCGAGGCGAGTGACTTGGATTGGAAGCTGCTGTTACAGTGGGGTATTGATTCAGCACAGATTAAGGAAAAGGGGGGCCTCAGTCTCCACCTATTTCCAAGGAAAATCCCTCTTCCCCGTTATCACCTGTAGGTGCTCCCATTTTACTTCAGATTATTTTCATTTTTTTCTTTTCCCCTTAACTCTCTCCCAGTCACTCTCCATCTGCTGTTTTTCCTTTGCAATCACCTCCCCCTCTGCCTGCTCTACTTGGAACCCCCCCTTAACTTCTCTCACTCTTTCTCAATGAGGTATTCATGTGACCCACCTGCTGTCCGCCGCTTAGCGTTAGCCTGACTAAAGAGCAGCTCTGTGCTCTTGTTGGCCCGCGCCGTCGGCCTGCCTCATTCACAGTTCACACGCCTGTCTCACCCGCTGCATGCCCACGGCGCGAACCAAGGAAAGGGAGGGCTTAGTGGGGGGGTCATCGTCCAGTAAGGGTGGGGTCTCAGGGGTGGCATCGGCGTGCAGACCGGGTTCTGTCGCGCATAGGATGCTGCACAAGGTTCCTGGATGCTGGTGCACTTGGCTAAAGTTGCCATCATGTTTGGCCTGAGGAGTTCAGGTGGAAGTTACGAGAAGATGCGGAGCGAGTACCAACTAGATGTGGAGAACCCTTTCAGTCTTGAGGTTGGTTTATTGGTTGAAGAGTTTGCTTAAAAATGGGTGACATTGCTGTTGAGACATGCCACTTGTCTTGAAATCCTTGATTTATTCTTAATATTGTTTGTAAACTTTGTCTTCTTCCATCAACTCATCCTGAGATCTTCTGTGGTTGCCGAATAGGTGAAAGTGTTGCGCTCTGGTCAGATGAAAGAGCTTTTGTTTGGCTCTAGTTTAACAAAATCCAAAAGGACTTCACAGTATTTCTTTATTCAAGGTGTCTTTTCCCATGGCAAATTGAAACTTCTTTCTTGCCTCTCTAAAACTTGTGTTGCTGAATCAATGCTGTTATTGAACTGAAATGATTGTTGTTCTTTTTCATTTCTTCTCTCTAATTAATATTTTCTTGCAAATGTGTTTACAAAGGGAAGGTGACAAGTCAAGCACCTTTATTTCATTCTCTGTAATTCTTGCATATGCTTTAAACAATCTGGTTTTCATTTGATCAAACCATCAGATATGGCTGTGTTCCAACTCCTAACTTCTCTTCCTCCACAGGTGACCAAGCAGATCCACGAGCATGAGCAGGACAATGAGCTGCGGGAGCAGATGTCGGGCTACAAGCGCATGCGGCGGCAGCACCAGAAGCAGCTGATTGCCCTGGAGAACAAGCTGAAGGCCGAGATGGACGAGCACCGGCTAAAGCTGCAGAAGGAGGTGGAGACGCAAGCCAACAACGCCTACATCGAGCTGGAGAAGCTGGCCAAACGCCATGCGGGGCACACCGAGAAGGAGGTGGGATATGCAAGGGGCTGAGGGGGGGCTTACAGGACATGATTGGAAATGCATGACTGGATGCATAAGAACAGTAACCTTTAAGTTTTTTCCCAGATGGTCAAGCTGACCTACATGTAACAGGCAACAGTTGTCTGGGGGATAAGGTGTACTTTGGAAAAACAGGGGAGGACGTGACGTTTGATTGTATAACTGCAGTAGAAAAGCTTGTTGAAAAGTTTGACTCTGTTCAAAATGTGTTTTTAACCATGAATTAGCAGCTTTAGTTTTACCTTGAATACTAAGGAAAGTTTTGACTTTACACACTGCTGTCACCCAATGATAGATACATGGGATGAAAGACGAGGGCAGAAATGTGTCACAGGATCTCATGCTCTGAAAAAACAAGCTGCATATATCTGTGATTAGCAGGCAGCATGCCGGACCTGTCAGGGAGATAGTGTATCTGTTCATATACAGTCGACCAGCACGCACACATAAACAGTAACATAAACAAAATGTCACATGTGGGCATGTCACTCAGATAAACAAAACGACTTCCATCACTAGAATGACCATTGGTTGGAAAATAGATCGTTTCATTAAGTAAATCTGCCATTTTTTAACTTGATCAAAAACAGCTCAAATACTGTGATGTTTTTGTAGGTAGTAGAAAATCAAACCCTCTTATGTGGACTGGACATTAAACAGACTTTTACCAGTAATGACATTATAAATGCTAAAGACCTGAATGTGCTTGTATTTTTATATCTGTATATCTGACTTTAGCTACAGCACTTAATCACAAAACAACTTGCAAACAATCGTTCAGTTTCTGAAGCCGGTCATACTATGAATAAATCAAACTTACCAACAAATAAAAATGAAGTACACATGAAGCTTCAGGTGGAATCTGATCATTACTTCAATTGATGATTTATCCTCAGATAAAATATTATCTGTTGAACATTTTGTGTCGATAAATTGCTTTTTAAAATGCTTCTCATTGGTTTTAGAACCACAATATAGAATATTAAAAGGTGTTAAAAAGTATCAGGATAATAAAGCTAGAAAAAAGATATTCTTTTTAGTTTGCCATAACTGTCTCAAACAATTTCTTATCGTGCACTATCTGAGAAATGAATGTCATTCATTGCAGATAATAGTCTACAATTCACTTAGCAGACGCTTTTATCCAAAGCGACGTACATTTACGAATTGTCTTTCATACAAACGTATTTATTCATTGGTCAGTGGTGAGCTACTAGCTTGTCATCAGTTAGGCAGTCCATGCTAAGCTGACAGCCTCTCGTCTTTGTTCTTCTCCTGTCTTGTGTTTCCTGCAGATGAAGACAGCATTGACAGATGAGAAGAAGTTCCAGCAGCAGATCGTGACCCAGCAGAAGAAGGAGCTGACCACCTTCCTGGATAACCAAAAGAAACAGTACAAACTCTGCAAGGAGAAGATTAAGGAGGTGTGCTGTGTTTGTTGGTTTCTTTTTTTTCCCCTCCTCCTTTGTACGCCTCTCCCTATCGTGTATTACACATGAGGTCCTGTATGCTGTTTACTGTTGAATCAGCCCTCCTCCACACATCATGCACATTTAGTAACCCCTGAAATGGTCTTCTCTGAGATGTGTTGAATCACTCAGTCCACTCACTATGTTCCTACACATGTATATACGCAAAAACAAGGGAAATACTACACATCCTTAGTTTGTGCAATGTGCATTTGTGTGCTTCCACAACCTCAAAACGGAGAGAGAAGGCTCATGTGGGCTGCGAGCATGATGCACTGTGTTTTCAGTGACTAGATAAATGACTAAAATTAGGTCAGCGCAGTTAAAAGAAAGCGTTGCTGGCAGGGAGAGATATTTCCCACCAACTGAGGGCTACAACAGAATCAGACACCACAGAGAGAGGGGATCAGGCTCATGTGTTAAGTGCATTAGCTGGAGTTGTAGATTACCTTAAAGCCCATGAAAGAGAAAGAGAAGTCATACTGAGGAGGGATAGATGTGGCTGAATTTTTTTTTGCCAACCCTCCTCTGGCTATAATAGTTTCTGTGAAACAGAAGGTCAAATTGAGTGTTGTATGCTCTTACTACAAACACAAAATATTGTGAACACGTATTTTATTGAGGCATGTATGGATGCATTATCACATTGGAAGCATGCATCCATTGTTTGGACATTTTATACTTGTGAAAAATATATTTGCACACCCCACATATTCACTGGTTCAGACTTAAATCTCAGACTATATAGTTCTTTACCAACTGCACCTAATGGATAAACCAAATGTACGAGTCATAGACTAGATAAACTGATATTCACTTTATCAGATAAAGCACTCATAATGTCACACATTTCCACCCGTCAAGCTTAAATGAACAGATAAATAGGCTAATGTTTTCAAACGTTGTTTCTTCTCAGGAGATGAACGAGGACCATAGCACACCCAAGAAGGAGAAGCAGGAGCGTCTGTCCAAGCACAAGGAGAACATGCAACATTCCCAGGCCGAGGAGGAGGCTCACCTCCTCGGCAAGCAAAGGGTTTTCTACGACAGGAACTGCCGCGGCTTCAAGCGCAAAGTCATGATCAAGAGGCACGACGCGGAGCAGGAACAGATCCGAGAGGTGCGGAGGATGTACATTTAAAAAAACAAAAAAAACATCACGTGCAGTTAAATATTTAATAGTCTAAAATTGTTTTTTTAAGGACATTGTTACTAATTAAATGTTAATTGTCCAGCTCAAGTTAACCATGTCAGTTTCACAAATTGACCCCTTTCTTTTTATTTGGTAATTGTTTGTGATGACGGTGTAAACGGGCCCAACAAGATTATAAAACAAAAGAAGTCTTTGTCAGCAAACAGCAGTGTTTTTTCCCAATAATTACGCCCATTGTTCCTTACATCTGTGAGGTGTTTCCTATTAACTATAAGAAGATTATTGCAGAGTAAAGCAAGGCAACAATTTCATAATCTGAAAAGCCGTTGTGTAAATCTGACAAATTCTTAGAAGCTTCAAAAGCTGTCTTCAGGAAAATGCACAATTTTCAGAGTCATGTTTTTGTGTTTTATAGATAGATATATTGTTTTAGTAGTGTTTGCATGAAAAAATGAGACCACATGATTTAGTGTTGTGGTATTTATTGTTTTCTCAGATGTCCAAAAAGGCAGGCAGTGTTTAAACCTGAACACACACACAGAGAGAAATTGATCTTAATTTGAAAACGAAATTCAACATTCAAAACGTGTTTTTTTAACAATATCACCCCACTGTTTGTCATCCCCTCTCTTCCTCCACCCTCAGGAGCTGAACAAGAAGAAAACCCAGAAAGAGATGGAGCACGCCATGCTGATCCGCCACGACGAGTCTATGCAGGAGCTGGAGCACCGGCAGCTGAAGAACCTGCAGAAGCTGCGGATGGACTTGATCCGCCTGCAGCACCAGACGGAGTTGGAGAACCAGATCGAGTACAACAACCGGCGGGAGCGTGAACTCCATCGCAAACATGTGCTGGAGCTCCGGCAGCAGCCCAAGAACCTCAAAGTGAGTCCACAAAGAGTCGGTAAAGTTTCCTATCAAAGATTTGAAGAATATAGGTGCTGAAAATGCAGGGTGCATGCACCTTTTTGGATTTCTTTTGTTTCAATACCTATTTTTAAAATTCTACTTGTGTATTTGATATGCTAAATTGGTTCCACCTCTAAGATGGTGCAAGCCATGAGCAACATCCTTTATGGTTGGAAGATTTTAATAAAACACTGATGCAAGATGGATGTAAGAAATTAATTTAAAAAAAAACTGTGCTAGAACATAAAAAGTGAGTCATCCCTGAATGTCATCTCCGTTTGATTTGCTTTAAAGGATGATGAAGACGAGTACTGTTCCCCGAGGTTATTTTAGACCTTAAACCTTAGAAGCAAAATTCTTAAAGCACACCTTAAAAAAGGAACGGAAATTTTAAGTATTGATTCAATAACATCTTTATCATTCCTCATTGTTTTCTGTCCGTCTCTGTCCCCTTCACCAGGCTCTGGAGCTGCAGATAAAGAAGCAGTTTCAGGACACATGTAAGGTGCAGACCAAGCAGTACAAGGCCCTGCGCCACCACCAGATGGAAATTACGCCCAAGGCCGACCACAAGACAGTGCTCAAGGCCCTGAAGGATGAGCAGACACGCAAGCTGGCCATCCTGGCTGAGCAATATGAGCAGAGCATCAATGAGATGATGGCCTCGCAGGCAGTGAGTGGAGGGACATTAATATGATGTTTTTGTTATTTCTGAAAAATATTTTTTTGACAATTTTAGAGATAAAAGTTTTTGTCTTTATTGGAGATTATGAGGCGTGTATGTCCACTGTTGCTTATGAGTTAATTTTTCTTCCTTCTTGTTTGTTCTGATCTCATATTCTGTTTTAAATTACATCTCTCTGTCAACCTCCATGTCTTAATCAAACATCTCACCCTTCCCCTTTCCACTGTATGTCCTTGTTGCCCTTCCACTTTCCTCCTTTCCCTTCCTCACCACCTCCCCTCCTTTCTGTCCTGTCTCTCTCTATTCCCTCTTTCTCCTCTCTCTCTCCTTCTGTGTGTCTTATCAATGTACCCCCATCATCAACCACTCAATCTATCTACTATCTCTCTCTCTGTGTCTTTGTACCTCCCTCTCCCACGTCGCGCTCCATGGTCGGCTGTGTCAGCTGCGTCTGGATGAGGCCCAGGAAGCCGAGTGCCAGGCCCTGAGGCAGCAGCTGCAGCAGGAGATGGAGCTGCTCAATGCCTACCAGAGCAAGATCAAGATGCAGACCGAGGCCCAGCATGAACGTGAGCAGCAGAAGTTGGAGCAGAAGGTGTCGCTGCGCCGGGCTCACCTGGAACAAAAGGTATGGTGAAAGAAACACTCAATATTTTAAAGGAGACATTCATTCGATGTATTTCAATGCTCTGGCATCTTAAATGAAATACAGTGACGTTAGTGTTTCCAAGTGAACACAATAGAAGGAACTAGTCCTGAATACTTGAAGTCAAGCTCCTTAAAAAAACACTTCTAATAGCTGAAAAGTGGTTTCTTAGTTACAGTACATTTGACAAAAGTTAGAGTTAAGAAGAACTCCAGTCCTTGAACACAGCAATGTTTAATTCAAACTTCTTCATTCAACGTTTTTGAAAGTCCCCTTTTGACAAAGAACAACTGCTAGCCAAGGCTCCACAAGAAGTTGTATATTTGAATAGTTGGCTTGTTTAACAGATGTATTTTATGAAGTCATTTACAAGGCACAGTATTCAGTTAGTATCTGTTGATCTTGTTGCTAAAAGTTTTCAAGGCTTACTATCAGCTGAAATGCAACTGGAGAGACTTTGCATATTCCCTATGTGTACGATACATCATGTATATTACCTCTCTATGACAGCAGACTTTCTGCCACACAGTCATTTTTTTATAAACATGTTTGCCTTTAGTTTGCCTTTGTTTGAAGTATAGATTGTCATAAAAATGTCACAGTCTTGATATTGTCACCAACGAATCAGTGATAGAGAAGCCATTCACGAGATCTCTAATCATGAACAATTCTAAAATGAAAAAATTCACAACATGAAGCATACACATGTGCAGACACACACACACACACACACACACACACACACACACACACACACACACACACACACACACACACACACACACACACACACACACACACACACACACACACACACACACAGGTGGTAATGAGTAGAAATAAAAAAACAGTCCAGCAGCTCTTTTGAGCACATCCTGATGCTCAAGCAGACGGGCCTGGATACACATTTGCATCCACCTCAGCAGGCAGTACAGGCGTCAAAAAGCCACCAAGACAGACAGTAAGGAGTTCACACAGACACACACAGATTTCCCTCACCACAGGTGGTGATGACAGTGCTATGCCTTATTCCTGCAGGGAGCAGACATCCATTTCTCTCCCACACACTCCTAATGCTGCTCAAATCTCTACAGGACAGCATTGTTTCCTTATTACAGCATTTTTTATTGGCATCGCCAGTTAATAATAAGAAACAATAACAGAACTGTTATTTTGTGTCTTAAATATGTTGTATGTGTCAAATCCAAATTGCCATTCAAACTCCTGACAATTCATGGCTTTTATTTGCAATTTATCGACTATATTATTTTGAAAGTGACTTAAATTTTGACATCTAAAGCTTTTTTGCAAGCTGGCAACAAGCCTTCCTATTTTCATCTAAATGTATGTTTTTTACATGACAGTTTTATCTGTGTCCCTCTGAATTTTGTTGCATGGCATAGAATGAGATGAATTGTTATGTGGTAAATCAGGCTACCTGTCATGCATAGAAACATCATGTAATAAGATTGGAAACTTGCAGATACGCCTCCTTCCAACGTGACCGACGTCATTGACACAGTCTAGTAGACAGCACTCCGACAACAAAGGAAGAGACGTTTGAAATGCCGCCCTGATCCAGTTCTGCTGGTTCCACTGGTGTCTGGAATGAGCCGTGGTGGTCTGCCACCATCTACTGGCTACACCCAGAACTGCACGGGGACTGGGATGATGTCATGTTTTTCAGAAGCACTATTGTCCTCAGGTTCGGTTCATGGTCAAAGTCTGGAGTTTTCTGTGCATGCTCAGTAGTTGGCCAGATTGCCGTATTGCGCCATGCAGTGCTTTGTCTGCACCTGTGGATGTGTGTACCGAGTCAATGTGAGAGCTCGGCTCAAAAGAGCAGCCGACACAACCCCTGCAGACGCAAACTTAACACAATCACACCTTAACAATAAAAGACAATGCACATTAAAATGCTTAATTTACAAGGGAATGCCAAATCTTCAATGTTATGTTTAGGAATTAAAAGTAGCTGTTAAGACTTTTCAAAAACATTATGAAAAACTCTCCAGTGTCATGAAAACAAAGAAAAGCCTTACAATGAATACAGCATTTAAAAAGGTTACAGTGTGAATGTGTCAGAAATGTTAGCTCTGTTTCAGTCTTCACTTTGGAACACTGCAAGGCTTTTCTCTTTTCTGTGTTTAGATCCAGCAAATGCCAACAAGAGATTAACAATTATAAAAGGTTGTTTGCATTCACACTGTAAGTCCCTACACACCTCTGATACATATCTACATATGTTCAAAATATCATTCAGTGGACTTCCTCTCTCAGACATGATCCAAAGAAAGAACTGGAGCACATAAATCACTTAAGGCAAATTTATTTAGGTGCAAAGGACTAACATTTCACCGCACTGCGTCTTCCTCACAGTCAAACCGTTACTCCTTTGCAACTAAATACATTTGCCTTAAGTGATTTGTGTGCTCCAGTACTTTCTTCTTATCCACTCTGACAGAAGGAGTCTACTGAATGATATTCTGAACATCTAAGGTCCTTCTTTGAGAGCTACGACCTCCATTTGTTGAGTGGCTGAAGCGTAAGAGTTTCCTTCTACTTTGCACACATCTACAGGTGTTTTGACTCATTTGCATGATTAGACCTCTCCTTCATTACCGTGATGGCTTGTCCGGACTAAGCTTGATTGACGTCTTCCCTTCACTGTCCTGTTGATCTAGTTGCACCTATAAGGACAGGACAACTTCAAATGTTAGTGTTGTTATTGGTATAATTATTTTGTGAAGGGGAAAAAACTCTGACACATCGTCAGTACTTAACACTGAAACATTCATCAGCGATTCAAATAACAAATGACACTGTCTCACTTAACACGTCTCGTCAAGCATGAATGCACTTTCAACTAAGACCAGTAGAAAGAAAACATGAAAACTTCAAGTTTGTATGAAATAAAACTTCATCTACTAAATCCCTTATAGTAAGGGCATCTACAACTGAAATAAAATCTAAATTGTTTGAGATCAACTAATTTGAAAAGTCTATTTTTTGGCAGCAGGAAAGAGGGCAACTAGGAGGAGCTGATTCCCATCCTGAATGAATACCAATATATATGTGTTTTAAACAGCATTTGAAAATGGAACCAATGACATTTAATCAGTCTGACAACTGAGACTATAGAATAAGTAATGTTGGTGTTTATGTGATATTTGTAGGCATGTAAAGATTAATCGTGAGGCAGTTAAAAATCGATTCAAAGGTGTCAAGGTTCACATCGATACTCTGAAAAAGGAATCGCAGTAATATCGTGAGCGTCAGCAGCTGTAGAGCAGAGGCAGTTGGTTGTAACAAGCAGGTGTTATCATGGCAGCTGCGGAGGCCAAACCACACTAACAAGCAGGTTTGTAGCGCCGCTCGCCCAAACGAGTGTAAGAGCCAAAGAGATTACGAGGCGCATTGGTGTTTTCATGAAAAAATTAAAGGAATCTTTTTTTAGTCATAATTTGTCTTCAGTCTCATTTTGTAAAATAAATCGTGAGAGAATCGTATCGTGAACCCAGTATCGTGAATCGTATCGGGAGTTGAGTGAATCGTTACATCCCTAGATATTTGTATGAATTTGTAATTGTCTTGTACCTGCAGATTGAAGAGGAGCTGGTTTCCCTTCAGAAGGAGCGGACCGACCGGATCAAACACCTGCTGGAGCGCCAGGAGAGGGAGATCGACAGCTTTGACATGGAGAGCATGAGGCTGGGCTTTGGAAACCTTGGCACCCTGGACCTCCCAAAGGACGACTACAGATGAGGGGCTGTCGTCGTTGCTGCTGTTGCCATCATCATAATCCCCTGGGCGTCTGTCGTCTGCCTCAGTACACCCCTCCCTCTTCCCTGACCTGACAGTGCAGGTGTTCACTGCTGCTGATGACGCCCTCCATTCAAACACACACAGACGCAAAAAAAATACAACATGGCTCCAGAATAAGCTGGTTTCTGAGCCGGTCAAAGAGACGACAGCCCAAGAAAACCCACCTAAACTTCCTCCCCCTCCTTACCTCTTGGTGTAACAAGACGACAAAAAAATATGCTGGATCCTGTAGTTGTCATGTTTTTGTAAGAATAATGATAACGTAGTCACAGTGTTTCTCGTTTCTTGTGCAATGATGACACTTTTGGTGTGACTAAAAGTGGAAGACGAGAGAAGGAGGGAGAGAAAAATGAGGGGCAGTTCGATGAGGAGCAAAATAAGTGCTCTGCAAACATGCATATTTTCAGAGGTGATTCATTTTTTCCCTAGTTTGTTTTTAGGTGCAAAAAATCTCTCAAAGCGATTAATCAAACAGCCAAGCCTTCTGCAGCTGATGTTGGTCTGTGCTACTTCTTTCAACAAGTTTCTGGTATTTATTCATCAGGACATTTTTATGACAAATTTGAATAATTTGATACTTTGAGAAACAAATATCACATTGTACATAGAGGTACGCTTCTGATAAATGTGACTCCTTCGGGTGATTACCGAGGGGAGAGTGAATCATGGTACTCGATATGTGTATCGTACTGATTTCTCTGCACTGGCAGCCAATGTGAATAATAATAATAGTACATGTGAAATCCAACTCCCAGCTAGCACAAAGGGCTTCGGGGGGGAGGGGCTTGGGGGGGGGATTGTACTTTGTGTATAGAAGGATTTATGGAGAGCTTTTACTTATTTTCGTATCGTATTTTAACTGTCACTGAATCAAAAAATACTTTTTAAATGCGCTTAAACGCTCTCCTCAGTATTTGAGGCTCATTCATCTTTCAATGGGATTTTAATTTGATTTCCTTTTCTTCTTTTTTTTCGCTTCACACAACTCAAGCTGTGTATTTTCTTATAAACCGGACCAGTATGATGCTTTATTATTGCATGCACTTTAATTTTGTTTTCCCAGGTTAAAGAAAGCATGATTCTGTCAGAGCTTTTAATTATATTTGTAAATAAAGTGCTCATCACACAAACCGAGGATGTGTTGGTAAATATGTCATATGTCAGTTCTTATGTCATCAAAATAAAACAAATAGGAGATGAGATGTATAAACCCGGAGACAATAAGGTAGTGTTAGACCTCTCAGGTTGATTTGGAACAGTTTGGAGGTCTGACTGCACACAGATGCAGGAGGGCTCCAGTCTTTGACCTTTGACATGTCAACTTTCACTGTGAAGAGGTAAGCTGGTCGCCAAGGCCTGTCATATTCTCTCTAACAGTAAGGTCTTTATAGATGCTATTTACAGATCCAGCTAGTCTAATGTATGGTTTGCTTCCATTTCTTTTTGAGCATTCACCTGTATTAAAAGTAGGACTATGCAAAAGCTCTACACAAACACAATCACATACAAACGTTTATTGAAGTCTTCTCACTTTGCAGATGTGTTTCAAATGTCAGGCTCTTCAAGCGCTTATCATATTTTATTAGTCTACCATAAATGCAGGGTACACAAGACGATGGGATTGCTGGTTTATATGAAGGATCATTTTCATAGAACACCTAATGTTAAAAAAATCAAGCATTTTAGGGGTTTGCTTTCCTAGAAAGAGTTCACTTTAAGATTAGAGATGACTTCAGTATGTTGGAAAAACACTGACCTCAAGTCCAAGGCAACCACTCACTTCTGCAGAACTGCTATTATCTGACTAGTTTTTATATGATATAGAATGGTAATATGAATATAATATGTTGAAGGAATTATCAAAACTACGATAAAATACAGTAATCTACATTTTCTTTCCCTCTAAATAATCTTGCTCTACCATTTAGCTTTACAATAATTAATCACCACACAAACAGCTAGGGAGCAATTCAAAGTCTAGCCCTGGAATGAAGTCATTTTTGGGGCAAAGAACTAAACTAAGACCGTTGTTACTCCGGTCACATCGGAGAATTACGTACCAGCTGACTTTTTTACATAATTCAATGTTATTCTTAAACTGATTTTGATGCCAAATTTAACCCACCGACACTAAGTCTTAAATGTAAATATCTTGGATCACACTCTTACACGTTTAAAAATCATTACACTATTTTAAATGTATGCATGAGATCAATGGGTCTCATCATTTAGAAGAACCAAAAAATTCAAACAGTTATTCCACCACCAACACAATCATTTTAATGTGTAACAGATGTATTGAAGACAAGTGCAGCTGACTTTAAGAGGGTTTTTTAGTAGGCATCAGTGGTGCACAAACACAAAACAAATGCTCTACGTTGGGGTTCTTTCTTTGGGAATTTCCCTATTTCCTCCACGGGAATTCCTAGTGCTGAATTCTTTACCGACTGTTGGTCTGTTTGTTTATTTCCCGGCCAGCTGCTCGTACAGTTTGGGAACGTAGTCGTCCCACTCAGCCTGGTAGCAGGTTCCCGCCAACGGGGCTCCCAGGTTGTACTTCTGCCTGAAGCACTGGATCTTGAACTTTCCACGACCATCTCCACAGCAGTTAGTGAGAACGGGCTCGGAGCAGTTCAGGCTACCTGACTGCTCGTACACCAGCCACACATACCGGTGCAGACCTTGAGGGGGACAGAGTCTGAAATTAACAACTGATTCATGGGTTATTTAATTTCACTTTGATATAAACTGCATTTATTCTGAGGGTGGGGAACTAAAAACCATTGTAATCCTTTAATGGTGCATTCTTTGAGCTTCTTTCTCTCTTACCTGTGCCCTTTGGAGGACCAGATCCCACGTAGTCCGACATGACACAGCCAGAGGAAACATCATTACCTTTCATGTTGACCACCAAGAAATGGTGCCACTCCCTTTAGTGAAAGACAAAAAAAAAGGATGGCACACTCCTTTTCTCTCACTCGTCCATTAAAGCAACCCCCAGAACACTCAGAAGACTTGAAACCTTTATATTTCCTTACAATACAGTACGTGAGTGCAGTGGGACTATTGGATGTCAATAATAGAAATGAATTATGTTTTCTTACAAACCTCATGTATTCATTATTTTGTTACTTGATGTTTTTTTAAGCAGGTTGGCCTTCTACTCTCACCTGAATTTGGGGTCCTTCCTGCTGGGAGCGTCAGGATCGGTCAGGGCCAGAGTGTACATCTTACTGGAGTCACATCCTGCCCACTCGATGCAGGTAGGTCGGTTCTGCACCTGTTGGTGAGCACGGGTATCACTTTACTTTAAACAGTCGTGAAAATTAGGAGCATCAGTTTTGTGTTTTGGTGGCTTGAATCAGACCTTTAGCATCTCTGACATATAGCCACCTGGGGGCGCGACTATCCATAAAATACAGCTGCGCGCATAATGGAGAAGGCATTATGCAACTTTATTCATTGTTGATAGACGTTTGCAAACACGCTGATACCAAAAAATCAATTTAAAAAGCAGTGCTAACTATACTGCATACATCTTGAGAGTTGTGCTCGTATAAGTTCTAAAGACAACACTCAAGAACGATGCCAACTTAACTGAGTTGTTAGCATGACTAGCTCACAACAGTAAGCTAGCTGACTAACCTGTGTTGGCGTGAGCACTTTGCCAAGCTCGTCGATCTCCACGGAGTCGTATTTAATCGTCAGAGGCTGTGCAGGTTTTTCTTCCACTTCCTGAAGGGCAAGAGCCCCGGTCCACTGGCTCAAATCTGCAGGCATTTTCACTTGCGATCCGCTCACTAAACACTACTTGCAGGCACCCAAAACCTGCCAGAAATGCTGCGTTCACGTACGACTAGGAGATCTCTAATAGAAAATGTGCGTGTTTATCTCACAAACTACACCGTCAAAATACAAAATATCTTTCGTTCACTTCATAAATAAGACTAAAACGGATTGTATCTAGTTAATATTTTGTTTTACCGTTATTATGAACTTGTGGTTCAAATTTAAAGTCCTATGTTTTTACATGTACCGACGTTTTGCCCATTATGACCATAGATGTTGATGGTGACGCCATATTTACAGTGTGTGGCGTGACGTCGCATTTTTTAATTCAATGCTGAGTTAAATAGAGGTGAATTTACTTATTCTTGCGTGTTTTGTTCAGTCTATGATTTTGTTTGGCACGACTAGGTGAAGTCTATTTTCCCATTAATCTTACAACAATTGAACGTAACAAATTGACAGTTTATAGAAATGTAATGTTCATCTTCTACACTTTTTAATAACTGCTGTCTCGACTCAATCAGAGATTCAACCAGGCAAGAACGGCTTACTTCTCAAATATGATTAAAAAAAAGAAAACCCCAGAGTTCTGTTTAGCACTATTAATCACTTGGTAGGACCTGCGCCCAGTGATCTCCCCCTCCTCAACTGAAGATTGTGAACGGTATCTTATTATCTATTCTTTGTCAACAAGATCAACTGTATCAGATCCAACATTGCACCTCCAATTTCATCTCCTGCTTTAACAAATTATTTTCTAAATCCCATATCTCAGTCTACCCCTATTACATTGCATAACCTGGTAGATATTATTTCTCACATGCACCAGTCCTCCTGACATTTCACTTAGGCTATACCAGTTTTTTTTAAAGAAGTCTTGCCAGCCATTATCCCTGCTATTCTCGACGTCATAAACGTATCCATCAATGTTATAAGTGACCGCCAGAGGGAACTGTCTCATCACACAAATTGATTGTCGTTCGCTTAAATTTCTGACACCCGTCCTGAAGTCGTCCCTCCTCCTGCTCATATGCTCCATTAACACACTTTCTGTTTCCAGAACAGGGCCATGGCTCTCTGGCTATGAGAGAAGTGTCAAATCTATTAAGAAAATTAAGTAATTTATGTTCTTTTTTTGAGCAGTGGAACCTGCTTTCCTCCAAATTAAGCGGTCTGTGGTTATAGTTGTTTATTATAGCAACATGAAGTAAATGATGAATGTTATATACTTTTATTGCAGTGGTTAAAATTTGCATTCTACCGACCATAAAAACAAACACACAGACATAACCTGTCTATGATTTCTTATTTCTGTTTGTTTATTTGAACAGGGGAATTATTGTAAAGTTTATCAGTAATAAATTGAAGTCACAGTAAATTAAACTCTAATCCATAATAAACTAATTACACTTGAACAAAAAAATTCTATTTCTGACATAGTTATGGGTTCAAATTGCCTGACCCTAAACCCTGCAATGCAAATATTCAGTTTTCAGGAACTGTTCATGTAGCTATGTAGGCTAAGTGTTCATCTTAATTTCACTGCAGTGGTGGAATAAGAAGTCAGACATTTTATTTACTTACAGCTGACGATACCACCACACAAAGTAAAACATATTCTTATAGTACAAACAAAAAAGTAGGCTATCATGAAGAATGGCCCCTTTGTCCTTTGTTATTGTTGTATCTCAAAAGGTGATGCATTAATAATGTGTGCACGTTTAATCTGCAAGATGGAGCTAAGTTTAACTGCTGTTTGGTCCATTTTCTTAAATACCTTATTCTTTGTGTAATTAATATTTGTTATAATGAGAAGTAGCACAGGAGAAAGACAGGAAAGGAGTAGGAGGACAAAATAGTATAATAGAAGTATAAAGGTACATTCGATAGAAATACAAAGGTTCAAATTTGTAGCACTGATAGGCAGTCATATTTATGCTTTTCTGCACAAATCACATTTAAAACCTTTAAACCTCTTTAAGAAAGCAATTTCACCACACAGGATCTATTTAAGGTAACGGTTCTTCATATTTCATTCATACCACATCATCTTTAGATGAATAGGATTTTGCTCTTATGTTAATATAGGATATGTGTGATGGG
Organism: Tautogolabrus adspersus; assembly: GCA_020745685.1. Lineage (NCBI taxonomy): Eukaryota > Metazoa > Chordata > Actinopteri > Labriformes > Labridae > Tautogolabrus > Tautogolabrus adspersus. The sequence continues at coordinate 22,971,585 of CM036534.1, forward strand.
ATTGTTGGCTGTCATTTTTTTTTTTTTTACTTAAAATACATAAAAGTTACAGTCAGGAGAAACTCTTCAATAAATAGACTATTGGTTAATCTTATCCTGCTTCCTTCAGAGTGTCAAGAGTCACTCCCCAAAGGAGCCCCATCTGACAGCAGTTAGGCTACTCATAGAAAAGTAAATGATTGAATGTTGTTAGGGAGAGATACTTGGAAACACAATGTCACTAGCATTTCATTATTGTGTTTGTTCTTTGACATTCAAATTGTTCTTTGTATTTTTATTTTGAAGTTAATACTAGTGTAGACCTTGGAAATTTTCCAAAAAATGTTTACGTTTCCCTTTTTTTTGTTGGTGTCAGATATTTTATATCATAATGTTGACGAACCTTGGTTGGAGGGTCCACGCAGAGAATTGTTGCCTATGGGCCCCAACAGACTCCAGAAGCGCCAGTGTGGGACAGTAGGCCTACAACAAAAGTAATCAATTTTCTACGGAGCCCCTGAAGTCCCATACAGTAAAGAAAATGCGCAATATTATTTTGTGCGCATAATATATAAACTTGTGCGCTCATGACTCTTTTTTTCTCGACATTTCGACTGTTTTCTCGAAGTGCATAATGAAAAAAAGTCTTCCTTTCCTCATTATTTATTTACTATTTATGTCTGTCCCGTAGTCTTTTGTGTTTTATAGTCTAACCAGTTAAAAAAAAACTACAGTAGCCTCGTTTTAACTAACGTGCTACGTGCATGAGAAAAGTGGTAGCCCACCTTCCCTTTAACAAGGTGAGGTCAGGGTGTGGTCTATTCGCACAGGAGTTTCCGTAACAGCGTGCTCTAGTAAACAAAGCACGTCAGTCCACTGCGAGCGTTGAAGTCCGATCATCATGTTAGGCTTACCGGTCAACGTGCTCAGGGCTATCTGCTGAAGTTTATAATGGGCGGACTGGTGCCCACTGTGTGCTGCAGAGTGACTTGGGCAGGTGGACTAGTCAGACAGGTTTGAGACTGGACGCCTTTTGTTTCGTTCACCTTTTCTCAGGGCGATGTAGGTGATTGTAAAGTTACCATGAAGATAGTTACAATTGTAGTGCTTCTACAACTGTGTCTGTGTGCCACAGGTGAGTATTCACACAGCCAAAGAGAGAACACACAAGTGAGTCTGAAAACCTTCCTTACGTTGTTTTTCTTCTTCGATTCTTAAAGCGTCAGTTTCGGGTAATGACTCCACCGAAACGGCCCTGACAGCCGCGCCTGGGGACGTCGCTCTACTTCCGTGTTACACCGCCGGTAATGTAACACCGAATTTAACTACATGGATGAAAAATGGACAGGAAGTCATTACAGGTGGCGTTTCTTCACCTGTCGGACAGCAGCAGCGCCTCGTAGTGCTGCAAGATGGGAGTCTGAACATCAGGGTGGTGATTCCTGGAGATGAGGGCAGCTACCTGTGCAGCTCCACGCTGCCAGGCAACATCCCCTTTCGGGCACGTGTGCTGCTTAAAGTAGCCAGTAAGTGAAAGTTCATAAATCCGTTTATCAGTCCAATAAGATTAAAAGGGAATTTGTTTTTCTATCATTGTGATCCAATGAAGAGCCTTATCTAGTAGCTTAAACTGGTTCTTCTACATATCAGAAATGCCTCACAGGCCATGTTGGAGGAAGTTTTAAAAGCCTTTTAATGAAGTATAAGTCCTGATACTACACTGTAAAAACACTCAATTTCAAGTCAAAGTCCTGCATGGAAATCTGGCTAATGTAATAAAATACGTTTTAATGTAGGCTATATATACAGACTTCAATTAATAACAGTGAACATTGCACTTTATTATGAAGTTTCATCATAAAGCTCTTTGAGTTAGCCTGTAGTTATAACTTTGAGTTTCCCTTTAAAGAGGATTACTAATCGTTGATTTCATGGTGGATTATTCTGTTAGTTTTTTCTCCACTTATTTGATGGATTGGTAGTTAAAATTCTTAAAATAGTGGGATAATCACAGTTACCTCTAAAATGTGAAACATTCTTTTTTATTGATGGTAAAAAAAAAGGACGTTTTAAATAATTAGAAATAAACTATTAAAAAGAAAATCTGCAAATCTTCACATGAATGATGGCAGAAAAAAAACAGAATCAGGTGTTATAACTGCACTATAGAAGTGTGAAACCAGTTTCATTTCATTATTCAATCATTATTGAACAACCAGACAAGAGCTGAAGCATTTGAAGACTTGACAATTGATCAATAAACAGCTGTGTAAATATTTTTTAGGGTTCAGTACTTTTTTTGTGCTTCTTTTCTCCATGTTTTCCTATAACTGAGGAATTATTTTGTAATCCTCTACCTCATTACAAACATGCTTAGTTTACAGAAGCATGTTTTTCTTATCCTCTTTCACTGTTTAATGTTTATTGTTTTGTACATTCAAATGGTGAATCTTGTAGCTTGTTCCAACAAAAGGTCATTCCTCTGCATCAATTTAGGCAAAAAAAACCCTCCACCCAACACATTTAGAATCACTCATACACACTATCTTCAAACATATGTATTTGTAAACATGACAAGTTGCTTCCATATTTCAGTAATAAAAATGTTAATACATGTACGTTTCTGTTGTTTTTCTCTTCAGGTGGTCCAGAAAATGTATCTACATCCATCAGTCCAGCCTCCACCCTCTCCAACTGGACGCTAACTGTCCATCGGGGTACGACCGTCTCCTTTAACTGCTCCGCCTACTCGTACCCGACCCAGGAGCTCACCTGGTCCTTCAGAGGAGCCACTTCCAACAACAAGTCTCTGGCCTCCTCCTCTAGATCCTGGCTGGACTTCAGGATAGACAACATCCAGCCCAGCAACCAGGGACTTTACACCTGCATGGCAAACAACACCTTCACCCATCAGGCTGTCAATAAGGACACAGAGCTGCTGGTTTACTGTGAGTACTACGAGCAGATTACCCAAAATCTCCTACTGAAACCAAGATTACCAGCTTTAACTGATGGTGGTTTTCATTAATCAGGTTGCACTTTAAATTGTTGTGCTGGAAATTGCATGACTCAAACTTGGTTTTACAACATCTTTAGAGAGGATTGTATTGCAATTATCTAGTTATATAATATTAAAAAGTAATTATTGAGCCACATATAGTTTAGACATTGTATTACTGTCTTCAGTCCAAAATCTGATAGATTTAGTTTGAACATGTTAATCATAAATAAAAAGGTAAATAACTGGAGAAGAAAAGCAGCAGAAAATAGAAAACGAAAAACCCACACAACAACATAAACTAACATATTCAGCATCAAATATTCAAAACTTCTGAAACAGGGCTGACAGCAGCTGTGGGTAGGTAGGGGCTCAGCACATGTAAGCGTGCATCATGCCCATGTAATGAAAATGTAGGAAAAAAACAGAAACGCTGGAAATGTAAACAAGTGTTGTCTTTACACAAGTAGCTGCAAAAGAAACAATAACTAAAGGTACAGTTTAAATTGGGAATTGTCAGATCAAACAAAAAGCAAATAAGACCCACAATCTCAACAAGCATTCAGTGCCAACTTTCACAGTTTGAAGAAATGTAGCTGAGATTATTTTTGAGACAAACAAACAAATGGAAAAAAAGGATGGACACAGAGACAATATAACAAAAACAAAAAGGGTCAGAAAAACTGCAAACTTTCTTAAATATAAGGCTAGAATCAAGTAGTTCCTCTTAAACAATCAGACGTCTCTGATTACAAAAAGATATAAAGGAACAACTACAAAAGGTGTCTTGGATAAGGAAATAAAAAACCCTGCAAAAACTCTGTCATGAAATAAAGTAGGGCTTCCAGAGAAAGTGTAACCTCTCTGTCAATAATTCTGTTATATGAAAATAGAGTTGAAAAAATATACAAGAACGACAGGACGCCCGTTTTGCTCATTTTGTTGAACATGTGATTAAAAAAAATCTTTAAAAAAGAAATGATGAATAAGATGTACTTTTACTGATACGCTGATAAAGTAAACTATTTAAAAATATATATATGGAGAAGATGAAGATAACCTTAGACTTTTTAAAGACACTGGTGAAACATACTGGATGAAATGGTTGTGTTACATTTATGAAATAAAACTGGGTTTGTCTTAGCCTTTTGACTCCTTTTAAAACCTTGCCACTCTACAGTTAAAAAAAGAGTTGTGTTTGCCTAAAGGGTTCTGTACTGTTCTCTGTAGTTTCTCTATAGCTCAGTACTTGTCTGGTTTTGTCCTGACTAGATGTCCCAGACAGACACCCTGAGTGTATGTGGGCACCAGCAGAGGACCCCTCCCACGTCCTGTTCAGCTGCTCCTGGTTTGGAGCGTATCCCATCCCTACACTGCACTGGTCAGAAGAGCGGGGCGACCCAGGAGCTCTTGGGAACGGACCCGTTAATGTATCAGGGGTGACGGAGATCCTGTCAGTGAAGCTGAACCGCTCCCAGCTGTCCGAGGGTCAGAAGCTGAAGTGCACGGCCCAGCACCCAGTACTAGCTCCAGGGAAGGAGAAGGAGTGTTCGTTAACCCTCAGTAAGCGCGATGTGGTGACATGAGCCTCTTTACTGTCCTGAGATGTGCAGCTGTTAAATCTTTTATGCGTTTTCCACTTTGGAGGCCACTGACACACATACATACATGTTTTCTCCATTAGCAGCAGTCAATCATTGCCTCAAAGATAGTTTTGCTTTCATTAGCCTCTCTGAAGTTTCTACTCACCCACTAGTACAATTAAAGGGAACAGAATTACGTTTTTGGTGCTCACAGTAATAACGAATAACATGAAGAAATTCAGCAGCAGCTTGTCACTCAAGAAACAAAGGAATACTCTTTTGAAAAAAAATATCTTGTGTGAGCTGTCTGGCTTTTCCACAACAACCGGGTCATTTTTCATGTGATATTAAGTCTTGCAGATGGTTTATGTCACTGGGGTTTACTTGAGGTTATGTGCAGAGGCTTGGAGATAACACACTCTGAGATCCATGCCTCCACCCTTTAGGTCAACAGAATTTTATTTCCAGGGTTCAAAAACTACACTTAATAATCCTGAAGACACTCTCTCCACTAAAGTTTCCGTCTTGCCCTGAATAATCCACAGTCCAATGTTGCCCTCTCTCTCAGAGCCTCCGTATCCCGAAGGCGAGCCTCTGGTCACAGCCGTGGATGGTACGAGCATCACCTTAATCTGCTCGGAGTCCACATCCATCCCACCTGCAAACACCACGTGGAGAAAAGGGATGCAGCAGGAGGAAATCAACCCCGGATCTAAGTACATTGTGTCAGATGAAGGTCCCGTCCTGAAGCTGACAATAGTCAACATCACCAAGGACGATGAAGGCGTTTACTTCTGCCGCAGCGAGAACCCCCTCACTGTCAAAGAGCTGGAGGTCTACCTCACTGTGAGGAGTGAGTGTGGGAGGAAAGGGAGGGTTTGGGCTTCAAGATTTACTCAAAACACTGTTTTACATTTGCACATTAATGTTTTATTTATGAAAGGAGAGGGTATTTCATTTTTAAACGTCACAGGAAAAGATGAATCATAAAAAACACGAGTTGAACATACAGTTACTACTACAAGTAAATAGATAAGAGATTCAGACAATGAACCAGTCTCTGCAGGTGTTGACTACACCTCTGGAATGCTGATAAACCTGCTGCTTCTCCCTTTTCTGCCTCCTAATCTTCTGCTGTCGTTTTGTTTTGTCTCCGCAGCCTCCTCTGCATACCCAGGAGCGATCATTGGGGTCTTTATAGCCGCACTGATCATTGGTTTAGCAGCAATCATCGCTAAAACCGTTTACTCCAGCCGGTACAGAATATGCCTGGGTAACTTTCATTTATCTTTGCAACGTACGAACCAAAGTCACAAACTTAGAAAACAAATAACTCTACATGCGTGAAAATTCAATATACTGTTTTTGTATCATAAAGAGTATCAACTAAAAAAAGCCGCAAATACAAATTTAACATTGTCTGTTTCTATTTTTGTTTCAGGAGGTGGCTTCAGGTGAGAATCTCACATTTACGTCTCCAATACATTTGCATGCTTAATTAACACGTTTTTAAAGGTTTATTTTGGGGCTTTTTAGGCTTTTATTATTAGAGTGACAGGACAGAGGATAGAGTCAGAAATCGGGGAGAGAGAGAGAGTAGGGGTTGGGAGCCACAGGTTGGATTTGAACCTGGGCCACCCTTCTTGGAGGACTATAGCCTCTGTACACGGGGGGCGCAAACGAACCTCTAATCTACCAGCGTCCCTGAACGACACGTTCATTTAAAAAAGAGATTCAAAACTTCCTTTTCGATCAGTTAGATTTTTATTTTTTTATTGGCACCGGCTGTGTCGTGCAATTTTTCAATATAACAATATTTAATTTGATGCAGCAACAGGATGTCTCAACTTGTTTCTATTGGAAGTAACTTGCCTGAGCTTCTATCTTTTGAAACCATTTGGCATTCCTGTTTAGTCATCCTACTGTCAGATAAATCCATCAGGAAAGAAGCACAGATGCCAACTTATAGATGCCTCAAAAGACGTGAATACATCTGCAAGCCATGTTGTATTGAAGGATTAACATGATACATATTTATTTGCTTTTTAAATAAAGCGTAATTCTCTAAATATCTAACCTTTTCTTTAGAGTTAAATTTTGGCAGTGGTTATATATAAGAAGTAACCATTTCAATCAGGAGAGACTTAATTGAGAATGAACAATTATTTATTTAACAATGAAATGTGCGACAGTTTAGAATTAAATGTGCAAAGTCTTTGGGGATTAGACTCCATCGTGACGACTTCATGTACTCGGAGGGGTCATGAGGCCGACAGCAGGATAGGATACCCCCCTAAGAGTCGAGACACTGGTGGTGGTGAAGAGGAATGGAGGCTGTGATGAGGAGTGGGTTTCTGAGCCTGAATCTGGACTCAGCTGAGCTGAGATGGAGGTGACTGGGGCGGAGGAGGGTTGCAGCGGTTGCACTGAAAAGACACAACTGTGGAGCATTTGGCAGCAGCAGGATGATTGGTTGAGAGATGTTGTGCCCGAAACTTGTTGATTAATTACTTAACGAGTAAATGCCCATAATCAGCTGATCACCAGTGCAGGGAGAGGAGGAAATAATAGGGGGAGTGGTTTAGGTTGAAGTGAAGACATGAATGAATGTGTGAAAGATATAACCAGTCTTCCTGCTTGAACTTACGCTGAGCTCCCTGTCAATGCCATAGCAATAATACAATACAGCCATAGATATCATTTCAACTTTGACCTTGGAATCCCACTGTGAACAAAAAAATCATTTTTTTGGGGCCTTTATTTCCAGGTCAGTGGATAGAGTAGGGAATTGGGAGAAGAGAGTTGGAAATGACAAGCAGGAATGAAGCTGTCTGCTTCGAGGACTACAGCCTCTGTACATTGGATGAGCTACCTACCGTTAAGCTAACGGGCACCCCTCCAAAGTCTTTTTAATTATTACTCTGTGAACAACTCCTACAATTCCACTCTGCAGGGAACTTTTGGACAAATGTGTCAACATCAAATAGTTACTTTTGCTGCTAACATCTCTAAGTAAACAAACCTTGTGTTTTTTTGTTAACAAACATTATATTGTTAACATAACGTTGCTCACTCTTACAAACTGCCTGTACTGTACCTTTAAGATCTGATTTGGGTCTTGGAATTTAATGTTCTTCCACATAAAATATTTACAGAGATTTTTTTTGTTAAGATCCATGCTTGCTACCTAGCATACCTCCTCTTCACGCCTTTTAAAAGTGAATTGTTCATTTTTTTTAACACGTAACTTCTGACCTCTGCTGATTAGTACAATAAGGTGATTATGTATCTGAATTAGATTTTTTTTTTAAATGCTCCTCAACAATTAATTTTTATAGCTACTCGTGGTCCAAACCTCCAGGGAGTACCTTAACTTTCATCCCTTTTCTATCGTGAAAGCACCCAGGGCTTAATACCTCCATAACCCTCCATGGAATTTGGACACATATGTTGACACAACAGAGAATAACTTCATGGGATGCTTTTAGCAACAGAGATTTGATGGTGTGTATCAGGGTGAAAGAGTATCAGGTATGTATAATAAGGTAGCCTTGCTCCTGACTTACACCTAAACTCTACTGTCACATTTCAGAAGACACTCACCTGCCAAGGAATGCAGATAAAACTTAGCCTGTTTGGTCAAATCAGGCTCTTCTACATGAGAGAACTCAGTGCTCATGCTAATTAATGTCTATTGTTCTTCTTGAATAGAATAAACATTCATAATATCTCTGCTCTGCAGGCAAATGGAGGAGGACAGAGGAGACGTGCTGAGTCTGGTGGAGTCTGACGACGAGCAGATTTTTCAAGATGCTGTTCCCCGACTGCCTCCAACAACAAATGGACATCAAACGACACTCGTCCAAATACACCGAATCCCGTCAAGTAAGTGCTTTACATGATATGTTTGTTTTTTTTAATTAAGGATTTTAAGAGTAGAGTAAGAGTAGAGATGTTTTATTATGTAACATATCCCTCTGGGTTCTTTTAGGTGATCATGAGGATGCAGAAACGGCAGACACGAGCCCCCAGCAGCAGGAAGATACTGTACAGACAGAAGAGCCGGTGGATCTTGTAACCTTTTAGGTATCGGGGCTTTTATTGGATATGTGTTTTTATCTTAGGTAAATATTATTCTCGTCCAATGACACTGTGAAAAGAATTGGTGGAAGACTTGTGTAAAAAAAAAAGAAGCTTTTAATTAGTTATTTTTTAAAACAGGGTTTACAGCTTTTCTAAGCTTATTTCTATGATCGATTGTTTGTACATCATTTTGAATATGTTGCTCTACAATGTTGATATGAATGCAGTAAATTAAGCTGTTCAGACAAATGTGTGATTGTTTGCATCTTTTTGGGGGTAAAACAAAACATGAATTCCTCCTTTGACCTTTATTGATGTACAGTGCCAGCCTGTAATGAACCCATAGACGTCACACATGAACCATGGGTGTCTCAGTGTAAAATGTAACTCTGGTCTGGAGCTATTTAAAAAATGTGGTGGAGTCTGTCAGTCATTGTCTGTTGTGTTGTTGAGAATTAAAAAAAAAAAAAAAAAAAATTAAAAAACGTCCCTATTGAAATCAAATGACTTCATACGAGTTGACTTAATATCTGGTCGCAGTAAGGCTGACACGTCACAATGTTTGTCATTATTAGTAATATTTAAATACTTTGGTCAAATGTTTAAAGTATGAGTGTGAAAGCACTTACATCCCAATATAAGAACATAAATATACCTCCAAATATCCACATGTGTATTTTATTCTTAATTACACAGAGAAGGATTGGTAAGACATTTGTGTCTGTGAATGTAAGATAACATTTTCTAATAAATAATTTGATTTATTAAAAAATAAGTTTGTTTTGTGCAAAAATACAACTTATTTCCACATTGCACATTCTCAACAGTTATGACACTCTACTGGGACTTGTGATAAAAACACGTCATTTAAATGATTAAACAACCAATTTAGTTCAACCTCTTGGACTTCAGGAAAGTAAAGGACAATGGTGTTTTATAGACGGTATGGTTCATTGAGAAAACCTGCAGAGTCATGCATTATTCATCCACAATGAAAATAAAAGTCGCTCAATATTAAAAAAAATAAAAAATAAAATCGTATATGAGAATGACAATGCTTATTTGAAATAAGATTATTAAGTATAAATTATTATTATTAAATAAGATGAGTCTTTATTGAATAAATTATTTCAAACCATTATTTGTTCTTAAATCAATTGAAACGATATGTTGTACTATTAATACATACACACTTTAGAGCAGAGAGTTTAGGCATTATTTCTATCACAGAAGCCAGCGAACTTTCTTCCTATCAAAGTTTTCTAAATGTAGAAAAGCGCCTCATTATAGAGACTATAGTCCTTGACCCATGTTTGCAGGTGTCACTGTCAGCCATGATCCTTTGATGCACGTCTTCCCCACTCTCTCCTCCCCACATTTCCTGTCTTATAAAAACAGGTTTATACAAATAGATGAAGATTTACTTTCCATGGATAACATAAGGACTTAAAGTTTCAGTATAAAACAGTGGGGAATATTAACTTGTAATCTTGATTCTAAAAGCTGGACCACAATACAAGACCATAACAGTAACATTTAGACATGAATCTTTGTAGTATTCTGTCTTTGTTTTCTGTTTGATCTGGTTGTTTCAGTCCATTTCATCAATATTTATGACGTGGGTTTAGGTTTTCAAAGTCAAGATGTTTTGGGATTAATTCAAAAAGGTTTCTCTATTCAGTCTAACATTTGGACATATTTTGATAACTGATGGAATAATGTTCTTCAGAAGAATCTGACCTACATATTACAATCATGACATCACTTCATAACACATAATGACAGGTTCTGTTCTCATGCTATTAATATTTATCAACAATGAAACCAGAGATACTTCACATCTATTATAATTTAATCAGAGGGCGTGGCGTGGCTCTGTGATCTTACGTAATGAAAGAAAAACGTGACGACGTTTGGCAACACCGCAGCCAATGGTACAAAGTGAGTCAGACTACAGGAAATCAGCTGAACATTTTGTTTTCTCACTCGCGCATTTTCCACATAGCAAACAGTACAGTCTCACACACAGAGAGGAGTCACAACACAGCAGAAAGTCTCCTGAATAGTTCAATGGGCGGTGGGACTGAAACACGGACGACAAATTCAGAAAGACGAAGAATGTGAAGCGGAAAAAAAACGATGTGCTCCACGGAAAACAGCGCGGAGCTAAAACGGACATGTAAGTAACAAATGTATTAATAATGTCAGTGCTTGCTCATGTTTTCATCGCCCCGTAACTAAGCAGCGGTCTCTACGTGACGGTGGACGTCCCGGAGAAACCTGACAGTCGACCGGGGAGAAGGGATTAGTTAATGTGGAGAAGAGCTGCTGTCAGTGTCGGTGAAGGATGAGTGTGCACTGTCAACCGTTGACTTTATTTTGCCTGTCCGCCCTCTTCCAGCCTCAGACCAGGCTCTCATCCTGGAGCTGAAGACCAGGAGACCTCCGTCCCTGGAGGGCCGAGCGGGATGTGAGACCTGGAGCGTGGACTTTTCCCCGGACGGAGCCTGGTTTGCCTGGTCGATGGGACACGGAATCGTGTGGGTGGTCGCCTGGCCTCTGGACTCGGAGTAGGTTTACCTGAATACATTTAATCCCACACATGATGCGTTCAGGTGTCACTCGTATATTCTAGATTCTGAGTAGGCTAAACTGGTGGCTGTCCGTCATTTGTGCCAAATCTATTGGAGTAAAAACATCATTGTTGTTATTTGTTTTTTATTCAAATTGTCGGTCTGTTACAGCCTCAAAGTTAAATAGATAACAACATTTTATTAGCAGCCCATAGACAGGTAAATCCACAGACGAGCTATAATGTAAAGAAGAATAATTTGAGGGCATTTATGTGATTGATTTATACATGAATTCATGTATTTATGTATTATTATTTAAAATTATTATTTTAAAATTATGGCAACCTAAAATACAAAGGTAAAATTATAATCAAGAACACTTTTTTTGTCCAGGCTATTGTTTATGTGGACAATTGGTATTAAATAAACAATAAAACACATTATAAAATGTAGTAATGTAAGAATGTAATGTACAGAAAACAATGGCTTTTCAAGAAAAAGACAATAGGGGAAAAAAGGTCATGATATAGAAACGTGTGGAAAGGAATTCATCAAGACGATTAAAATGTGCAGCAAAAAAAATAGGCTTGAAATAATTATAGGTCATTTAATGGCTGTATAAAACATTCTCCTTCTACTTATTGTCAGTGTCTTAATCATAAGAACACTTTTGGTCTTCATACCATGTCCTCTGTTGTCTACTTTCCTGAAAACAGCCCCTGGAGCACGTCATATTGACATTTTTAACCCAGGGTCATGCTGTGAACAGAGTTCAACTGTCCAGAAAGAATTGTATTTTTGATTTTCTGCACCCTGTTTTCAATAGTCCTGGGGGAAACCTGGTAACCTGCGTTGAGGCACTAAATGAATCTGTGCAATAAAATATTTTAAACCTTTTTAAAACTAGACAAACATGCCAAATGTATAAACACACTCAAAAGAATAATAATACCTAAATCCAATGGCAGTCTAAAGTAAGTTAGGAAATGAACAAGCCTGAAATGTGATTAACATTCAATGTAATATTTTAATACTGGATGGTTCCCAATACACTGTCATACAAATAGATTTTGGTGTAAACATTAAGTGATGAGGTATTATGTTTACAATGAGAGCGATGATCATGTACAGTCCATTGTAATATGAAGAAAAAGCTGGATAAATGAACATTATGGAAGCTGCAGAATGAATCTTTACTGAAATAAATCAAATGTGTGTTTTTAGCTGATTCAATTTTTCACATTTTTAAAGCAAAAGGTTTGGAACCAGAGTATTCAGACTTTTCCAACTGTATTTAAAGGCAGCATCATTAAACCACTGCTCCAGCTTCACACCACCTACGTTAGTTTTTTTTTATGGTTACTGCATACTTGATACTCCTCTCGCCCACAGAGACAGTCAGAATGGAGAAATGGATCGAGAGGACAAGAGCTTCAGTTGTGGTCAGCCAGTGTGGGGCCTCACCTTCGGACCCAGACCTCCAAGATCAGCTGCACGCCCTGCCAGAACACCACCAAAAGGGAACAACAGCCTGCTACTGGCCACAGGCCTGGAGAGTGGGGTGATCAAAATATGGAATGTTCTAACAGGTGAGGGTTTAATCTGTGCAATCTTTTTGCAATATGACGAGTATACTTGAGCCGGTATTAAAATGCTTTTTCATGTTTTTTTTTAAGGTGAGGCTGTATTTGATCTTCACGGTCATGAAGGCGTTGTCAGGGACCTGGTCTTTCCTCAGAATGGAACCCTCACACTCATATCATCTTCCCGGGACAAGACTTTGAGGATTTGGGACCTGGCTGACAAAGGTACAAGCCTTGTTAGAGTCCACTTCTTAAAGAACAAAATCAATCAAATGTTTTTCAAGGTTTCCAAAGATCTTGGGTTGTGCCTCCTGTTGTAATGACATTTTAAGAGGTGCGCAACAACAATCCTTACTGATACGTAGTGTTTACTCTGCAAACTTACTGTTTCGCAGGTAAATATCTGAAGCAAACAGCTGCTGTTGACATTCAGGGAGGCTATTACTCACCTCATCGTGTGGTTTTAAACAGATATTCCAGTTAGTGTGTTCTAACACAATTTTGATTTTTGAAACTTGACAATCAGCTTCTATTGAGAAACCTTATATCAACAAACTAGAACTGAATGAAGTCCATCGAACATTTTTACAGTGAACAAAGAAATTCTAGTGGGTGTAAAACGAAAAATTGTCCAACCAGAAAAAAGTTTGCGACACAAGGAGGGAATGAGGAATGTCTGTTTTTTGCACTGCTTTTTCTTCTTTAACGAGCGATATTATTCGTGACTTACAGTTTTTGATTTGAACATCTGTTAAAAGAGGACTGTGGATCCCCCAACATGTTGCTTTTCAATCTTGTAAATCAGTTTGTCCATGGAAAATAAGTCAAGAGTGCAATCACTTTTCAAAAAAAGGAACCGGGCGTTTCACTTAAGCATAGCTTTTTGGCAGCTGACTGATTGTCAAATGTCGGAGCATCCTTGAACACACCTATTGAACTTGCCCTCTTCAAACATGACCTCACTGAGAGGCTATTACCAAACAAGTTTCAAGGCTCTGCAAACTCAATTTCACACTACATTGATATCCACTGAAACAATGGCTTCCTGCAGTGATGAAAGTCAGGCTAAAGGCTTCCTGTATTCATTGATAAATAGTTGGGAAATTAGCATTCAGATAGTGGACTTCCACATTTTTAATCAGCACTGAAACATGTTTCTGCTTCTGCCTGTATTTATCACTTCACGTCTGTGTTTCGTAACAATGCTAAACAGTCTGTTCAGATTGAAGAGGTTAAAGCAAACAAATGTTCATGTTTACACACACAGGAGTTTCATTTCCACTCTTCAGAAACTCTGTTTTTTTGTAGTCTGTCTCATTCGGATCATTACAGTTTTCTGTTTCTGTCTGTTGAAGGTAAAAAGGTGCATGTGCTCTCTGGCCATAAAGACTGGATTAGCTGCTGCAGCGTGTCATCAGACTGCAGCATGATTGCTTCAGTCGGCAGGTTTGACAGAGTGAGTTAATCAGTTGTAAAAGTTTATTGTTTTATAATCAAGGCATAAACAAGCATCCATTAAAAGGAAAAGGGAAATACTGGAAACACTATTGTATCCATTTTTGTTTGCATGTTTTAGTTTTATGCATTCCTATACTTTTTACCTGTTCAATCGTAACACTTCAGAAAACCTGAAGTCTCCAAGCTGCCTGACATTTTTCTGAATGAACAGGTTGGTAATGTAGACACATTTTAGCAGACCGTTTTTTGTAGTGAACTGAGCAAACAAGCGTTTTTTTATGAACATAGAAACAATCTTTAATTTCAGGTAAGTTTTAAAAGATTAGATTGACTAAAGATTTTAAATTTAAGACATTTCTGTCCTGGGTTCACTTGTGTGTTTGAAGGGCAGTAGTCTGGTTTTCTACATTTCATTCTACCTTCATTTGCTCCTGTGTATAGCTGTTTGAAGACTGTCAGAGTTCATCAGTGTAATTCTTTGTTCTCATCATTTGGAGCACCATTTAGGCTCTTCATGCTCATTAAACTGTTCATTTGACACTTTCTCATGTGCAAAAATAAAAAAGCAGGCAGCTTTACTTTATGTAACACCAGATTTTTATGATCATAGAATCAAGCATTGCAATCTCTGCTAAATGCCGCAGGGCAAAATTACTCATCCTAAACTTGACCTACATTCATTACTCCAAATATAAAACTACAACTCATTAACCTTTCTTCATTTTGCCATCTATAGATGGTGTGTCTGTGGAGTCTGCGTTCGTACACGTTCATGAGGAACCTGACAGGAGGGACCCACAAGTCCTTGTACCTGCTGTCTTCCTGTGACTTCTCTCCTGACGGGGCGCTGCTCGCCACCGCAGCCTTCAGAGGCTCCAGCTGGTGGATCGACCTGTGGGATCCATACACTGCAGAGAAACTGGCCACTCTGGTGTAAGTTCACGCTCACTTTTCAGTGTCAAAATGTACTTTGTATTTACAGATAAGTGGCCGGCCACAATGGTGGCAAATTAAACGTAGACAGCACTTTATTGATACATAAGAAATCAGTAAATAACATCTCTACTATGCTAGGTAAAGTGTTAATGCAAATTTCTTTAGGGCAGTTTTCACAAGGAAATGTCAAATTACAATCACTGGTCACGTCTAACACGCTGACTGAAAGTATGTCCTGGTGTTATGTATCTGGTGCAACCTGTTTTTTTTCCCATTCTTGTTCATATTCAAGCTCAAATTGTTAATATTAAGGAACTCTGACTTGGGCTACTCAGAACATTACTTAAAACTCTTCTTTTATAAACAGTGACTACTTTGAAGACTACGGGCAAAACCAAATCTCAGCAATACAGTTCTCCCCCAATGGTTTGCATGTAGCGATTGTGACTGATGACAGGTGAGTAGTTCATCAGTTGCATTTAATACATCTTTTATGTCCAGTTTAAATTCAAGCAACAGACATTGCAAAATATAATTCAAAAATTGCAGAGCTCTTCGCATTTGGGAGCCAGGAAAAAGAGGGATGGTGATGCAGACAAAAGCTGACAGAGACTCAAACGGACTCTGCTGCAAATACCATCCTCAAGGGGGAGTGGTCGCCACAGGGTAAAAATCCTCATGCCATCATATTGTTTAGTATATACATTTGAATTTGCTTGAAAGATGACTAAAGTCTACAAGTATAAGCTTAGGCAGCACGCTAACCAAACCCTCTCGCTCCAGAACCAGAGACGGTCACGTAAGGTTCTGGAACGCTCCGAGGACGGTGCCCTGTCTGAAGCACCTGTGCAGATCAGTCCTGCGCGACTCTGTCTCCACGCACCAGATGGAACCGCTTCCCCTCCCCAAACGGATCCTCGAGTACCTCACTTACAGGAACATCCCAGACCGCCTGAAAACCTGCTACTCCTCAGAGGAAGAGGACTGGGAGGGTTAAATAGGAACACTAATGCAATGTAACCACTGACATTTACAGCTAATGATTGTTATGCATCATGTGTCATTATTCAAAATGCCTTTATTGTTTGCTACAAGATGTTTTCAACATTAAGCGTATCTTAATGTCGACCCATTCCTACACTAAGGATTTCATGTTTGCACTACTACTGTAAGATGATGCATAAACTCAATTTTCACATGCTTGAATTGAATATCACAGTTTTATACTTTTTAATTTATTGTGTATATATAGAATGTACATGTATTTCTAATTCCTGTCTTTATCATGACACAGCACATGCATTATACTACTGATCCTGCACATCCTAACTGTAAATATATGACAACAGAAACTAGACTTTTAGGAAATAGTTTTAATAAACAGATACAAAACATGTACATCTCCAAGACCCATTCTTATACTGTTGTATTTGTTGTCGCATTTTAACATTATGGAATGTTTAATATGTTTTCATCAGTGAATGAATTGGTTACCGTACGTTTATCCTTCACTCTTTGCTAAATACAAATATTTTAAGCTCTGAAGAGTAGATTTTTTTTGGGTACTACAGCGACAAAAACCACTGCCTTCCATTTCACTCGGGTCGTATGCAGATGTGAGTGACTCATTTAGCTGCTAGCATCAACTCTGTGCGGCGGTGGTGGGCAAACATGCAGTGGCCGCTTAAAGGCTTCTGTTTTTTCTTTCTAAATCAGCAAACTCCAGAAGATATTTCACTAACTGACCCATCATGAAAGCGTACAAAACAATGAAATCATGTGTTTGGTTAAAAAGAACATCCACCTATTAGCTCTTAGCTCTTCATGGCATTGTTGCAAAAAACAGCCCCAGGAATTGAATTGATGAGTAAACCTTACAAACACTTCCATAAATCTGAGACACAGCAGGATTTCTTGCCAGCTATTTGAAGTTTTTGGTTGCAGTGACTAAGACATCAAGGTGGCAAAGTAGGAAAAAAACAAAAGAAGTCAATATCGTTTGAAATCTTGGTGTGGCTGTGATTTCATTTGACTAATGTTAGCCATAGAGGAATTGTTGAGAAACAGAATTTGGATTTCTGTATCTATGAGGCCTCGCTGACCACCAGGTCTCTCACCGCCTGGAAGGCTGCGACCATGGAGCTCAGCTGGATCTTCTCATCGGTGCCTGAGGCGAGTCTGTGTCTGAGGAGGAGACAAAATATGAGCGCAAAAGCAACAATTTCCCACATCTGGATGCCTGTATGAAATTAACTTGCTATATTCAATAACAACTGATCTCACTTACTCAATATCAGCCAGCTTGATGAGCAGACCGATCCTAATAGCTGGAGGAAAGTCCACTTGAAGGAGAGAAAAAAACAACCCATTTCAGATCATCTAGTACGAACTCCTGAAGGACTATGAAGTAGCAAAAAGTCACCAATTGATACTGAACTTATATATGAGGACGGTTCAGAGGAAGGACACTCTTACCCAACAAATAGTTAATACATAACCAACATTTTAGTGCTGGTAAAGGGAGTCATATCAAGCAAGCACAGATCTGCTTGTTCTCTGGCCTGACTCTGCTTAGTCTTGTGGCAGTTAACAGTAGACCGCCCACACATCCTACAGTTATCAAGCCAGGGGCCTCGTTTGAGATTCACAACTGCTCAAGGTAAAGGAGCTAAAGCATCTAAATGAGGAAAGGTTATATCACCAGAACCCTCCTCAGAGAGGAGAAGCTGGATTCAAATGTTCTTTTTGAAATCAGTGGTCATATCTCATACATTATGATCCTGTTTATTTCATTTTTAAATGTTACTTTTTATGCCTACCATCATGCTATAGTGGGAAATTGTAAATGGACTTGAGCTTGTATAGCGCTTTTCTAGTCTTGAGACTACTCAAAGCGCTTTTACACCGCATTACACTCCCATTCACACACTGATGGCAGAGGCTGCTATGAAGAGAAACCATCAGCTGTAACTAATCCCATTCATACGCCGCCGACAAAGCAGCGGGAGCAATTCAGGGTTAAGTGTCTTGCCCAAGGACACATTGGACATGAGGGGATCGAACCCTCGACCTTCCGATTGAGAGATGACGACTCTACCAACTGAACCACAGCCGCCCCCCAAAAAACAAAACCTAAAAGTATGCTATAAACTGTTTCAACCAAAAGCTCAGGAATTTTTCTTGCGGGAAAACTCTCCTTTTACATCAATTTCATACAAAAACAGAAAAATCTAACTTTGTACCCAGTTTGGAGAAAATGCTGATACATTTTTTTATTTATTGTGTTTCCATCTGCAGTGGCCTCACCTCTGTGTATGAGCAGATGAACCTCAGTGAGGATATCGTGAAGGGCCAAACCTTTCAGCGTCTTCAGCTGAAGGATTTCTGTAGACAGGGTGTTAAGGAACGGCAAACACACATCCAAACTGGTGTAAGTAGTTGTCTGCTTTTACTAAACAAATCCCAACATTTCATACAGATCATGCCAATCATTATGACATCACCCGGTTTGAAACGTAGTAATTCAAAGGATGTTAAAAATAGTTTCAAAACAGGAATGCGCCAAGTAAACAGCAACTCTAGAATCTAAAGTTTTATCTTAACTCTACAAAATAATTGAATCTATTTGTTTCTATTTCACAAGATGGATTAAAGCTTCAAGGTTACATGGAACATAAATCCAGACTATTATTTCACAGTAAATCTTCCTATGTGAATGATTCAGACAGGCAAGTAAAGGGGATCTGAAGGATACGCTTGTACGCTGTGGTGAAGTCTTTGTTGAGGGACCAGTCAAGGATGTTGGCTATATCTGAGCGGAGGGGGTGACCCGTGCAGGTGTACACTGTGTCCTCTGTCACCTTTTCATACGCCATGCTGGTGCTCTGTGATCACACGAGGGAAATGCACACACCACAGTTTAGCCTTCTGTGATGATGAAACACGGAAACAGCAAAACACGGTTGAAGTAATCTGTGAAGATAAGCTGCCGCTCTTACCTGCAGTATGTTGAGCGATCTTCTCATATCACCTGAGGATAGAGTCACGACGGCCTTCATTCCATCCTGTGTTACGTCAATACTGCAACAAAAAGATTGACTCTGCCAATCAGCAGTCAGACTAATGGAAACACGCAAGATGTATCATACTTCAGATACATAGATACATGTGTTACTGTCAAACTGAATCATTTTTTAATTTCACACTACTGATTCCGATATAAACAATCCAGATTAAAGGCATTTACCATTAACCATATTAAATGCTGCTGCCAATAGAATTATATTTTTCCAAATGTACCCTTTGTTTCTTCCTCGTCAGCCACTGCAAGAAAACTAATGCAAAAACGTACTTCTCCTGCTTGATCACATGCTCCAGCCGAGGGATCATCTGGTCTGGCGACAGCGGGCCGAAGCGAAACCTGGTGCAGCGAGACTGCAGGGCTGGGATGATCTTGGACAGGTAATTACAGATGAGACAAAACCGGGTGTTTTCTGTAAACTTCTCAATCACTGAGAGAGGGGCATAGAGGGATGATAAGAGAGAGAAAAACACATGACAGAATAAGATGATGCTAAGAATTGTGAAGAACACATTCAACTGAAAAATGAAGTGCAATCAGCTCTAGTATGTGTGAGAAATCTCAAAGTCCTCTTCTGCAACTGCTCTGAAATCTAGCTGTCAATATTCACCAAACATCATCAAATAAGACATTGTGGTCATTAAAAAAAAATCCAATTAAGCTGAAGAAAGTTTGTAGACTATTAATCGAAAGCATCCATCATTTCATGAAGTCTAATAAAGTAATATAAAATAAAACAAATAGCAGCTACAAAACCGCTTCCTTTGTATAAGAAAAGTTGTAAACCTTTTATTGATAGATGACTTTTAAATATTGGGCTTTAAAAAAAAGTTTGATTCATTGTGCAGTTATCAGTAAATCTGCAAACGTATCTGCACAGCAGGACACATTTTATTCTCCACCAAAAGATGGACCATTGCACAAAGCACTGAAATCCATGCTCTATTATCACATTAGATTTAGTTTAAAGACATCTCACACAGAGGCCAGTTTAACTAAAGCAGTGTTGTATTGAAATCATCAGACATGTATTTAAAACAAAAACAAATATCAGGGTGATATAGCAGAGAGTCTGTGATTCAGGAGCAACCATAGGGTCTGGCTGCTCAGTGAGCCGTGTGGCTCACACTGGGCGAGGCCCGGTCGAACAGATGGCTTACCTCGCCGCAATGCATTCTGGGCATCCTGGGTCATGGCATCGGCCTCGTCCAGTATCACCAACTTGAAGCCCTTCCTGGAGGACAAGAGAGACAGACACAAAGGCAGCAGTTTAAATAATTCTCCTTCCAGCCGTGTGTTACCGATAAAGGAAAAATCTTTAAGAACAAGTCTTCTGGCTGAACCTAAGATAAAAAAGGTTGGATTAATATTTAGACTTACTTGAAGATGGTTCTGGTGCTGGCAAAACTCAGGATTGGACCTCGTACAACATCGATACCTCTGTCATCTGATGCATTTAGCTGAAAATGAGTGAAACTTCAAATTTAAGAGCCACAGATCTCATGCATAAACTTTTGAGAATGTCAGATGCCAAAAGAAGCCCTCACATCTCAATACAAAAAAGCTCATAAGTAGAAGGTCCAGTGTACCTCTAGCACCATGGAGTTGAACTCTTTTTCCTTGTACAGCTGTTTTGCACAGGCGAGGATGGTGGAGGTTTTGCCTGTACCAGGGGGGCCATAGAACAAGAGATGGGGAAGCTTGTCTTCGCTGATAAACTTCTGGACTGAAAACATAGAAACAAAATAAACTGTCAGAATACTTCCTAAATGGAACTAATAATATAAAACAAGAGAATTTTTTTGAAAGCTATGGCATTGAATCCTTTAATTATAAATGTTATTATCAAAACAACCATTGAAAAGAGCAAAGACAATAGTCAGGAACAGTGAACACGGACCGTTCCCAGACAGAGGGGAAAGTTAACGCAGGTGTAGTCAAAGTACTGTATATACTCTCACTGGTCACTACATTAGGTAAACCCGTATAATCGTATTATCTAATACAACTTCTCTGCTCTGAACTCTACTTTTCAAAAGCTTTACTGTAAATGTTTCATTTTATTTGAATCAGTTAGACATGTAATAACTCTACTTCAGTTAAACTGAGCTTTTACTGGGTAATGCTGTTGTACCATATAGTCACAGTGCATTATAATTAAGTTGTGTTTCTAGTATTTTGCCTCTGCTGTGCAAGTATATGGGTGGACAAAACATTAAGAACAGCTTTCAAGACAATGCTTTCAACCAATACACCACTTCAAACTACAATGTCAACAACACTTAAGATACAGTCACATTAATGGCTTTCTAGCAGTAAATCAAAACATGAAAATTAGAGGCAGACCATAATAATTATCCATAATGAAAAGTGTTGCAGGGGAACTCTCGTGTATAGGCTTTTATTATGATGGTTATGTATACATTTGACAGACCAAATACTTACTGGTGCTTAGAATATCTTTGTGTGAGATCAAATCATCAAGTTTCTCTGGTCTATATTTTTCAACCCTGGAAACGGAGGACAAAAGAAATCGGCCATCAATATTGCTTTCAATCGTAAATGCTTCGATATTACTGGAGACGTGCACTTGTGACTCTTGGGTAAGTAAATGTTTATAAAGAACACGCTTTCTTAACAAGGAAACTCAAATAACAACACATATAAGCACCGTTTTCGGTATTCGGTACTAACTACAGAACGAACTTCATTAATATTTTGACCACTTTAAGGTTCTTACGTCAAAGTTTTGGAATACATGCAATAAGCTTTTAACAAAGGTCCAGTGCTCCAGATATTTGTGTGCTACTCATCAATTCGGCATCAATATTTTGCATCATGCACCAATCTTTCAAACTAAAAATCAACTTTATAATCATCTAATATTAGACGCTGCTGCATATCCAATAGGGAAGTTGGTTCAAGTTGCAACAAGACCATGGTTGATGAATTAATTAGCGTATATGTATGACGAATATGTATAATGTCATTTGCAGCTACCACACGAGTAAGAATAGATGACATAAGTCTATATTGTGTGGCCAGCTGCTAGCTTCAAGCCACAGGAGAAATGTTAGCTAGCTAGCACTTACAATTTCAGCTTTCAGTGATAAACAGCAACGTTCAACTCACCATGGTAGATTTCTGGTTTGTAAACGGGCTCTACTGGTTGAAGCCATATGTCCTTAACTGTGAATAAGGCTCAAATATGTTTCAAATACTTTATGAATGTAAGGAACTTCCACTCTACGCTTGCCTGTAGTGGTCGTTTTTGCCGCGCTCCTCAGCAAGCTTGCGCCATACGTCACGGCGCACAGCCAATCGGATTACTTTGTCAGCTCATGTGGGCGGAGTCTCTGTGAAATGAGTGGCCACTGTAAAAAGTGTGTGTGATGGAAAGTCCAGGACGATGAAAACTGCTGCGAAAGACAAAACATTTCAACCGCTTCTACTGTAAAAAGTAAAGCCTACAGTTCAGAGCCAGACCCCACTCTCCTGGGATACCTTCACCCACCCTTTATAAAGAGAGCAAATTGTCACAATAAGACATTAATCTATACGATTTTATAACTTTTCAATACAGTCACCTTAGTTTCATCTCTGTTATGAAAATTTACCTAGCATTTAAATTCGTAATAAAAAAAAATACTTGAAATTTGTATTCAAGTCAAAAGGGAATTGAGTAAACAAAATGAGTCTGAGGGTTTGTTTTACATTCCTTAAGTGAGAAATACATAAAGCAGATCCTACATGCAAGTCTCTAATAATTATCTTCACCACATGTGAGATTAGATTTTCGTAAATGTTGCTTTTGCACAAATCTTTTCTCTCCAACTTTATATGTATTATCATATTGGTCTTATGTGCAATCACAATCAAAAGTGCCTGTGACCACACATATCTCTTTAAATTAAAAAGTTTCTAGATGCAGTGGTTAGTGATATAGTCTAACTTTAGTCAAGTAAGACATTTTTCCTCCTCAGAAGTAAAACACCTTGCTCATTCAAATGAAGTTTTTCTTTACTTAGGTAGTCTCATTGAAATCAAGATAGTAGCCTTTATTTAAGGAAATAATAACAGAGAAGAGACAAAACAAAATCCAACCGATGACACACAAGGACAGGATAATAATAAAATCTAAAAAAACACACACACATGCACAAAGGTTCAAAAACTTTTTTTGCAGACAAAAACAAAAAACTAAAGTAAAATTAATTCACTGCAAAATAGGCCTAATGAATAAAAATGCCATTTCAATTGGATATGTAATATAGGTGAGTACGAAAGATAAAGTAGATATTCTTGTGTGTAAATTTCATGATAAATGAACAAAGGCTCTCATCTTTCCTCTGAAAACGTGTACGTTTTGTTTCACATATAGATCTTGATGGTTGAATTGAAGCATCGTTTTCTGCACTTGGCGCTAATCTCGCGATAGCGGCCCCTCACGGCGATGCCTGGGCGATGCGATGCTGTTGCTGTGGGTTTGATTGACAGGAAACATGTCGGTGTGGTGGGAGCGAACCGGGATGCAGCTGCTGCCAAGGGAGACAGGGAGTACCTACATCCAATCCACACATCAGCAACTCTGAAAACCGCCAGGCTTTCCCCCAATACGTCTGCTTTTGACGCGCAGGGCAGCTTCTCCTTTTTATTTAAAAAAAAACGTCCATTTGAAAGGAAGGGATACCCAATGGATGCTGTGGCAAACCGCGTAGTCCCGCTCGGTATCTTTACATTGTGTTTGATTTAGCCTTCAAGCAGAGACACCTTGATGAAACAGCAGGAACTACGAGGACTGTTGTTGCAATGGAGTCGACTCTCTCACGGCTCAAGCCGCGTCTGTAAACCTACAATATCTCGTTTCATGGCGTTTTGCAGGTGGCTCGTCTGCTCCGTGGGCTTCTCCACGTTTCCTTTCTGAATTCTTATTCTTGTTCTTTTTTAAGTGCACCGGGAGAAAATAACGACCACTGCTTGCCAAACTATGAACGAGGAGATGACAAAAAGCGAGGAGCAGCATCTTAGTTTGCAGAAAGCCTTGCAGCAGTGCGAGTTGGTGCAAAATATGATAGACATAAGCATTTCTAGTTTGGAGGGTTTACGAACCAAATGTGCCACATCCAACGACTTGACACAGAAGGAGATACGAACGCTGGAGGTAAGCATCGATTGAGCGGAATTACTGAATATCTGTTTTTTATCTTCGTCTAAATCAATCAGGAGGGCTGTCACTGCCTCTTATTAATTTGTAGGCCACTATGCATATTTTCAGCGCCTTCTCAGCGACATACTTGTTTTCTTGTACACTGTTTTCCCTTTGCATTAATATGCAAAGTTCCCAGTTAAAGCCCACTGCTATCTGTTTAGTGCAGTGCAATAAATCAGGAGGCTACGGGGCTGCAGTGGGCTGTTGTAGACTTGCGCATTCTGCAGGTGGCGGGGAGAGAAGGTGGCTCTTCTCCATCAGAATATTTGAGGCAGCCGAGGCCTATAGGCTGTCCATGTTTACAATCCATTACCAATACGGCAGCCTGCGCATCCGTCCTCGCAGCACACCCGGGCCCTGCTGTTATGCAAGGCGAGCGGTTTACTGAATTCGTTACCAAATATCTTTATCCATTTAATTAGCCCGTAGGGTATTCCGTAAATTGCGTTACGTAATTGCCCATAATATCCTGTTGTTGTGTTCGAGATCCCAGACTGTCAGTTTTGAGGCCACTTTAACCAGTCCATCCACCCCCCTGCCCCTCCAGACCAGTGAGAGGCTGTTACAGGACATAAAAATCGCCATAAAGTGCGATAAGGTCACTGAAAAGTCACTATAGAGAGAAGGACAGACACTGCACAGCATTTAAGGCCCGAGAGAATGTTTAGTGATGCCTCGGGAGATTAAAACAAATATAATTAAGTGAGATAAGGTCGCCATAAACTCACCACTGAGAGTCTCTGTGTACCATCAACACACATCAAGGCCAAGTAGAGATGTTATTGAGATATTACATAAAAATACCACAAAGTAAAGTGCCACACGCTTATCCAAACCCTTCAGTAATATGCCACATATGTTACATTATATACACATGACATGGTTATGTCCATATTGTTTAGTAAAGTTTACAAGTGTTGTATGTAAAACAAATGTGCTTCAAGCAATGAGCAAGCTACAGCCTGAATATAACTGTTCACTATGTTCCCTGAATGCATCGCAAAGCATTCTGAATCCTGGGTTTTTGTTTCAAGCATTTGGGATTTTAAAAAACTAACACTGGATTAATTTAGTCTTAATCTGACCCTCTTGTGTTGATGGAAAAAAACAGAGATTTAACTTTACTTGTTGTTTGATGAATCTGTTGCTTTTCTGAAAGAAAAAGTAAAGAAATATGATTGTATAGGTGATCTAAAACACATTAATTCAGCATATATCTGTATAATATCTCTACCACAAACTGCACAAGATGTTTGAAAGACTTCTGGCAATGTAAGGAGATTAGAGTGAGAATAGGGGCAGGAGGTTGTAACTTTTCTTTGGACTGTGACTTGGTAGAAAAGTAGGTGTTGTTGTTCTCATCCTTAAGTCATAATTAATTTCAGTCTTCTTAGGCAATGGTTATACACGTTACAGAAAGTGTTGTATCAAAAAGTAAAGGGGATATAATATCATTGTTGATGCATGTTGGGAGATAAGAAACCTAACAAAGTTACCGAAGTATGACAACTTTCTGGCCACAACTAGGGTCAATGAGTGGGTTTCAATGGATCTTTATTGTGTGAATCTCTTGTTCAAGTAGACTAACAGGCCACAAGCATGACAAATGATGTAAAACACATGTCTGGAGCCTGCAGAGGGCAGTAGTTCAAGGTAGACATGTGCCAACACCAGAGAAGAAGACAGCTGCTAGCTAGTGCAAACAGAGCAGGTTCAAAAACATTCATTAGTCATTTATCTGTTGGTCCATGTTAAATTGAATACAATGCAGGGAATCTAATACACCAGGGGTAATGTAGTGGTTCAGTGTCTGTCACACATCAATAGTGCAACATCTTGGCTTCACTTTGTGTGGTCTATGTTGTTCTTCAAAGTGGTAGTGTTCTGCAGCAGCACATTTGCTCCACCTGCATTGCTTCTACAGAGTAAGTCAATTCAGATCCACCTTCCTCTGCACGAACAGAGAAAACACGTTAGAAAACTTCATTTTTGCACTGAGTTAGTGTTTTGCTGAGTGAATCCAAGCCATGCTCATTGATGAGAGCTACAGTTGATTATTTTCTTTTTGGGAAAAACAAAACAACAAAAAACAAGCCACATTTCAAGCCACCATTAATGATAGGTAAAAGGGACCCCGTGTCAAAGCATATTTAGATGACAACAATTACACAAAAATATTCATTACAGCAGCTATGTGGAACTTCCATTATGTGCCAGTTTTAGAGCCCCAGCCATGTGCATGTGTGTTAAGTATTCTCTTGGGGAAATTATCCTTTTACTTCATTTTAAATATCTACATTACTGCTCACTGTGAACGCTTGCTGGGGAAAATGTACAAACAAAGGTTTTCAGACCTAATGCAGTATATCTCTTTGTTCAAATCTGTCTCAGTTATTGTGGCTATAGATATTAAAAATGCTAGGTTTAGGGCCCCTTTTGCTATTGTGTAGCATATAGAGGCATCTGTATTAAACTGACTACGTCTTGTAACCAGTTAAACGCAGCTGCTGTGTTGAGCAGAAAGAGAGGGACATGAACATTCATTTTAAGTTATCTGTGTGGCCTCTTGATGTATTTAAATCTAAAATACCTTTTATTCTAGCTTGTTTTGGTTTATATCGTCTTCATTGCATTCACCAGCTAGTTGCAATATTGCCTCTCTGTTGTTTAGTACTTGACAGGAAACCCAATTAATGCTACTCCGCTAAAAACAAAACGCCAGCTGCAGCTAGAAACATGGTTGGTTAGGATCAGGTTTGTTGACTTTTCATACAATACATAGTAATGTGATTAATGTAAGATTATAGATAACAGCAGTTTTCATTTGTTTGTCAAGTTTCATACAGTGCTTTATTATAACCCCCTTTCGTTCCTGACAATAAAACACTAAAACATGTAGTCATGTTTGAAATAGTATGTGGACCAAATCTTTGCAAATAGAAAATACTTTTTAAATATTTCCATAGTGTGATGTTTGAAGCCCATGTACATTTCAATATTTACTCATGTGCAGCATATAAGGATAAAAAATGGGAGTTGATATTTTAATCTGATTGACCCCCCTCACTCTCCCTTTATAACTGCAAAGACATCTTTAGAGATGATGGATGTGATTGCTACAGACATCATAGAGCTTTAAATCAAGCAGTGACAGTGAGCCATGTAAGCCTAACTTTGAGTTAAATTCAGCTAAATGTAAACTCGGTTAAGTTAAATATTTGTTTGTTTTTTTAAATACCAATTTCAGCATGCTGCAGCATCCTTTACTACAAAGCTTTTTTTAAAGAAGAAAGTGAATATGTTTATAAGAAGATTCACTGGGCTTGGGACAATACTGTCACTTTTTTTTTAAGTGCGGACCCACCAGAAAAAATAATAAGAGCACTAATGGGCATACAAGTCAGAGTGAGATATTTTGGTATGCATGTATCATTGAGGGCTGCCATTCTTCTTTTGCATACATATTCTATCCATACACAAGAACCAAAACAGTGATGACTACTGCTGAAAAACTTGGTCTGGATGGTGTATTTTCTTCATTTTCTTCTGTGAGATTTTCCTCTGCAAATATTCCACTAATACCTGAAAGAAATAGTCAGCTGAAAGAAACAGAAATGAATCAGAATAAATGAAAATAAACCACTCTAGTGGACCGTCTGAGCTTTCCTAATCCTCTGAGTTGCAGAATCTCTCAGGATGGTAGACCTCTTGTTGCCTCAACGACAAATGAGTTGTCCACCAGGGGATTTGATCAGGATCACAGTGGTGTCAGTGGTACGCAGAGCCTTCCTTGTTAACCTGATGTATGATGAGCACTGTGTTTATGGGAGATTCCTCTATGACATCCCTGTTTTCTATCTCTATTATTAACTTGAGGGACCAAGATTGGGCCTCAGGAACAATCTGTTAGAGCTGTTGAGCACTGACCTTGCTATTGCTCAAAGCTCCACCAAGAATAGAAGCCTATATCATTACCTGGATGAAGTGTTAATATCGGTTTCCATTAATATGATTATGCATTGTCGGTGGTATCCCTTGGATACACTGGAATGACCGCCGCACATGATGAGTGATGTGTTTTTGTGAGGCTTTTAGAGGGACGCAGACACATGTTAGAGCCTGATGTAGGATCCAATTATTCATTTCATATAACAGAAAAGTGAGCAGGCCAAGTGTTTCTCATTATTGATATTCAATATGAGATGGGCAAATGCTTTACAGTGTTAATTTGAGAAAGAAGTATCAGCCTTATTTTTGGTTCAAAGGTTGAACAGTGGTATTTTTCTTTCAGAGTTAATAGATCAAAAGCTGTGCATGACAGTTCAAGCTGTCGGTCAGACGATCAAAGGGTTCATTGGTCCTGAAGCATACTAGGTCATATATACTGATGTCCAAGGCACTACTATTTATCAATATTACCCCTGGCCTCGTTGGAAGCCTCTTGTTGTGTGTCAAACAACATGCCTTCCTGTTCTTGTACAAATAATCAATCAATAAATATTTATTTGTATAGCACCAGTTCATCACAAAGGTTATCTCCGGACACTACAAAATGAGCAGTTCTAGACTGTACTCTTTGTTATAACATTAATCCATCATGAGCACAGCAATAAGCAACATTTTGCAAAGTTACAGTGGTAAGGAAACATGTCCTTTTAACAGGCAGAGACCTTGAGCAGAACCAGACTGATGTTAGCCATCTGCTGCATGTGTGTTGGGCTTTGCAGGAATAAAGCCTGTTGGTTGGTCTGTCTCTGAAGGCACAGGAATAAAATACAGAGAGCATGGAACAGAAATTCAAACCCACCCTACTTTCACACCTCTGCACACCTGACAGACTGTTGCATAGTGAGGGCTTGAAAGTCTGTCAGACATACCATCATTGTTTAAGTTGATAAACTTGTAAGCAAACAGTTGCTTATTTCAACAAAAGGAAGTTACCGAGCAGCACTATGTCTCATTTAGCCTTTGACATTTTTTGTTTATTTTGTGTTTATTGTTGATATTTAATTGTATATTTTTGTCCATAGAGAGCACAGTTCATCGAAGTCAAACTCCTTGTGTGAGTAAGCTTACCCGGCCAATAAAGCTGATTCTGATTCTGAGTATGAGGGTTGCCCCTACGAGGGAAGAAGGCCTAATTTTTAAGTAGAATACTAGTCATTAGTTAAAGCAATTAGTTCACTGGCCATACTATGTTTTATAATAATTTAATCATAACAAAATCTTTTTTCCGGCCTTAGAAAATGATTTGACTGCAGCCAACATTGTTCGCACTGTGCTACATTACAGAGTAAAACAAAACCTTAATATAAAGCCTTTGAAAGATATAAATGTTATAAGCTAGTGCATGCTAAGCAAGCTGGCTGTTAACAACATAAACACAAAGTGTGTTGGACAGACAAGCTGGACATGAATTTTAACTAAGTGTACGCTTTCTTGCTATGACCCTCTGAACTGTAGTTCAGTGAAAGCTAGTTTCTTTATGCTATTTCAGTTGACTTTAGCCTGGCGACGAGATGCTAACTATAAAAATATAGTGAACTATAGTGGTTGTGATGCATACAAACTACTTTCATTTCACTACATGAGAAGCGTGCCCCTATATTCGTTGAGAAGTTTAGGTGAAAGAGAATAACTGTTTGAACAGTGTTTTAGCAAGTGCACTATTTTTATTGTTTGCTGACATTAATGTGGATGTAGCCTTAATAGTTTTTCTCCTGTTACAGTTCCTGTAAGTAAAATCTTTATTAGCCAGCTCAATAGAGTGGAAGCGTCAGGAAAGTGCTTCGGTTTCTCTAACAGAAAACAAAGCACATACAAAAAAATCCCTCCTTTGATTAGTTTCTCAACATCACTTTTCTTTGGAATAAAATTTGGACTATTCATCATATCAATTATATGTATATTTTTGCTGTTTCCTTTATTACTATGAGATGAAATTTATGAATTTCTATGCAATTTATGACGGGGGAGAGGCTTGATTGTGGCATTTTTTTGATCATGAATACTAAAAATATACAAGTAGGTAGCATTCGGAGGATTCTGTAGCAGTTGGTGCAAGGGCAGAGACAGAAGGTAAAGATAATGAAGTGTTAAAACAGGGATAACTTCAGCTTGTGCCAGTGTTAGCCTGCTAGCCTTAGCAGTTTATGCCTGACCCCTCCACTGCAGCTACATATGTTCAGATCTGTTGGGTTTTCTACACAGCAAGGAAGGAAAGTTTGCCTCGCCAAATCTGCTCTGACTGGAGCAGTTCTTGTCTCAGTTGTTGTATTAGATTAGGGGGGCAATAAATTCCCCTTAAGGGTACCACTGGCCATATTTCTCTCATGGAGGCGACTTCTTAGTGCACAGTGAAAACAAAACTTGTATTTTTCTTGCAGAAGACACATAGAGAAGTCACATCTCTAGATTAACCCTTCCTATAGATTAGATGGAGACATTTCTTTGTTAGATGTGGTATAAGATAATATAAGAGAAGTTTTTTTGATGCCCTATAGGGGAAATTCAATTGTTATAGTTGTTTTGGTCACGGATTATGTCGTGATAATGTTAACAAGCCACAGATTTAGTAAAGCTTGCCAAAGTTAAGTGCGAAATAGGAAAACAAGATATTCACAATGAGGCGCGTAGCTGACCTGATTGATAGGTGGGTGCGATGTAACGGTTTGTCAGGAGGCTTTAAACCCGCCTTAGCTCCAGATCTTAGCCTGTCGTTAGGTTGACTGAAAGTTATGGTGAAACAGCATTTCCAGCATGGCGACAGCCAAGGACTATGGGTCCGAATTGCAAAGTGCCTACACAATCTGACAGTAGACAGTGTCTTCGATCCATTCATTATATACTGTTAGGACCTACTGTTCAGTAGGCGCGCACAGTAGGCTGATATTTGTGAAAGTGGCATTAATTAGCCTACCTCATGTTATTGACACTCCAACTCAGATGTGATGTTCACGATGGCTCAGTAAATAATACAAAACTTCACATTGCATGTAAACAATTTAATGACTGAACATTTGAAAGGCGCGTTAACCGAACTGGCCGCATCCGTCCTCTTTTTTTTTCTCCCTTTTTTTCATCCTTGTTTGTTTTGATTTGTTCTTGTGTTTCAAATACATGGGCCAGACGTGGCCATCGAACAGGCCGGGTGGGTCTGGCACTGTGTAGTTCCTAGAGCATACTGCAAAAAACCCGGAAGTTAGTATCCATGATGTAATGTTCAGTCTACTGAGGTGGACCCAAAAAATGCCTACTGAATGATCACGATGGTTCAGTCTATTGAAACCCCCTACTGAATAGTCCACACTGCATACTAAACTGTGGCTTTTCGGAAAGGGCCATTGTAAACATGCTTCCAAAGCCCCCTGCAGTAACAAATGGGTGATGTCACTCAGGCTCCGCCCATAATGGTTTACACCCATACAGGTGTTACTGTTTGAAAGCATGATTAGACCTTAGGAATATGTGGGTGTGGTCAAGTTTGTTTGATTGACAGCATTGAGACATTGAGCATTTGGCTTGACATAGCATTGAGCACTTTTTAGGGAGACGTTTTCACCTTTTCTCAATACCAACGCATTCACACTAATAATAAATAAAATGGTGGTGGTGTAATACTACAAAGCTGTGTTAAATAGTTTGTTTTTGGTAAAGTGTTTTTTTTAATTGTTAAACATTGTTAGATTCGATCAATCACAGTAACAGACGGCCAACATTATTGAGGTTGTCATAGTAAAGCAACTTTTATGTTCTGTAAGGTAAGATTTCTGTTTTTGTCAATGGAGGTGGTTTCTGCTGCCTCAATGTATGGGGCACTTTCAAAACTTTTGGTATCTTTCACTTAGACCACGAAATATATTCAAACACAGCCAATGTTTAAAAGTTGCAGAGTTTTTCATTTCAAACCTTTATGTATTCTCGAAAGGACACTGAGGTTTCCCTCATTTCCAAGAGTTACCATTCAAATCATTAGTCCAAGAAAAATGTCCCTTAGGGGACAATAAAGTATACCTTATCTTATCGTCTATTAAACCCAATGATTTGCTGAGGTCAGTGGATGATCAATGTGAAAACCTTAGGGGCACCATGAATCCATTGGGAATTCATTCTGATGATATGGCAAGTAAGTAATCAAGGTTACAGCTACTAGAAATGTACGAGTATTTTTGTTTTTTATCAATGTTTTTGATCATACACATACAGTTAAGCAGCCATTACATTATTACAAATATACACAACCTTAACCTTTAAGTATATCTTCACAGCCTGCTGAAATATTTCTGAGTTTTTCTTTTGTCTTTTATCTTTTAAACAATAAAAACTAAAACAGAAAAGAAAAAGAAACTCCATAATCCGGCAATAACAATCCACACTAGCCAGACAGGACAAACGGATACTAAACAGACGAACAAAAACAAACCAAAAAATCCCTGGGAAATCCATACAGACAATACAACATGTACCTGATCCCAATACAGAGAAAGCAGCATCAGATATCCAAACGATGATTAAGAAAAGGGTCCCACACTTCATTAAATTGATCCTCCCTCCTAGCCACTCTATAGGTAACTCGCTCATAGTTCACCATTCTACTCAATACCTCGATCCATTCATGTATGAGGATTTTAAGATATTATACCAAAGATGTATTCATTGAAAAGTCCTTAAAAGTGTCTATTGTTTTTATGTCTTGCTGTCCTCTCTTTTCTCACTCTCATCCTTCTTTCATTTGCAATGAATCAGAACCTCTCACAATAGAGATTCTACAGCAGGCAATGTCGCTCTCTTTCATGCTAACATTTTAATGATATTTAGTAGACAAGTTGTTACTGTATATATTGTGAGACTATAATAAAGAAGTAGACACATTTAGCCAGGGTGAATGTGTGTTTCTCTGTGGGTGTGTGCGCTGAACAGACGCCTTATCGGGCAGAGTGTTAGCAGCCGTGGGCAGCTGCTGCAGGCTTTTCTGCTTTCAGAGGTGACTTGCGAGTCCCTCCTCCACTGGTTTCTACTTTGGTTTGCACTGATGTAAGCCGACTCTGTCTAATTTCTAGCAGTCGTTTTGTGGGTGTCTGTTTGGAATTGGGCCATTCAGCTCATCATGAAGTCTTCAAGCATCACGTCACCCATTGTGGGCCTGACAGGACATGAAGTGACCATTAGCTTCAACCAGACCAATGGTTTCTGCTCAAAATAGATTCACTATACATTCACTAGTAGAAATATTGTCTTGCTGTTTATTAGACATTAAATAAAGTCAAAACAGAATGAACTATTTCTTCATAAACATGCTTATTGTTTTCTTCATACATAAAATGTAGAATCCTTAATGACTTGCTTTTGATGCTCTCTTTTTTCAGCACTGAGCTTGAAATACAAGTCTTAAGTTGTAATACTATGTAAGAGATTTTATGTCAGAAAATTAGAGAGAAACTGCATAGAGCTGCAAATAGTTGAAAAAGAAATAGATCATTTTTTTGTAAAGTACAAACTCAGTCTTTGATTTGTCAAGGTCTTACATTTCAAAGTCCAACTGAAGTTAGGTGACTTAATTATTACTTTCAAAATAAGCTAAATTTTTTAAGTGGAAGGACTGAATGCAAGAAATAGTTTCACTAACCCTACAGCTAACACTCTCCTAGCTGTCTGAAACTGGAAATCAACAAACAGTGAAAGAGCTTAAAAGGAAATTCATGAAAAAACTAATGTCAATAATGAAAAAGACAAACTGTAGAATAATTAGTGTACTCATGTTTACACGATTTATTAGGATATGTGACACTTCTTTTTACAGAATTTTAAATTTAGTGTGTTCATGCAAACATTTCATTTGAATTTGATTTCCTCCTTAAAACTTTAATATTTATAAATTATTTTACATGATTAAACGTACAGTATGTAAAATCCGCCGCTAGGGGGCTCTCACAATCAAAACAATAACAAAAGATGACGTCGAGATTCGCAGGGTATCATGGGAGAAAACGAACGAACTCCGTGTTGAATCAATACGAACGGGCGAAACCGACCTGAGAAAGACAATATGTGTACTGACGATGTATCCAAGTATAATTTACATGATGTTTTATATCACAGCAGCACATACAGCGACAGAACGGCAGCTTCCAGTAGCAGCTAGCGCTAGCGTATGCCGCGGCCTTTGACGTAACATCCGGTGTTTCCTTGACAACGATCAACATTTCCTGTCTATCGTGGCGGCTCATCATGGCGACCGCCTGTAAGACACGTCCCGTTACAACTATCAAATTACGGATTTCTCTGGCTTTGATAACTTTTGGAAATATTTGAGATGGTGTAAGTACTGAACTAAAAAATATATATAACATGGGATTAGTCAATTTTTAATTTAAGTTAGATATTTTAATGTAAACATTACTGTAGCATGAAATTCTACATACTGTACCTTTAATTAAGCAGTTAAAGTAACATATTGGGACAAATTGCTGTGTTGAAGTGGTTATGCTGATTATTATAAACTTTACTTTACCCAAACCTGCTTGCACTAACGTTCCCAACTGAGCTCTCTCCTACTAAGAAAGGTTCATATAAAACCAGAGGAGATGAGTTGTGTCTGCATGTCATTCTCATCTTATGAAACATTATTTTCCAAAGTAAACCACATTCATTCTATGACTCTCAAATGACAGACTCAGACACAAAGAAAATTTTTCCATCACTGAAGAAATGAAGTACTGTTATGTGTCCCATGACCATGGAGTGAACTCAGTGTTGTCCCAACAAACATTTGTTACTTTATTTCCTCAAGCACAGGTTCATTGCCAGTTCACAGCCCTATGAGATGTTCCAATAATCAGCCTTTAATAAACAATTTGTTCTTTGTCATGAATAGAAACAAAAACATGACATGATCTTTACAAGGGACGTAGGCCTTTTTCATAAAGAGGCACACCTACTACATTAAAAAATAATTACCTGTGGTCAGATGTGCGTATTCTACAGTTGTGTTAATGTATTTAAAACATGTTTCTGTCATCTTTTGATTTTGTGTTTGTGATTCTGCATCAACACTCTTTTGTTGTCCCCTCTTTGCTGCTGCTCACTGTGTTGTTATCTGTTTAAAGTGAGACGTTTGAGCCTGTCTTTGATAGAGGCACACGTGTAACATGGAAGTTTAATGTGTACATGGCAGTGTGATTCAAAAGATGTCATGGTAAGGGGTGAAAATTAGGTTATCTTTTAGTTTTTGTTCCAGAGGCTAATACAGTTTAAAATCATAAAAAGAAGAAATCAGAAAGAGAGAATGATGTATTTAAATCTATTAACGTTTTGTTTGTCAGGGACATGATGTTTCCTCTCTGACAACGTGGTTAAGAAGGCCACAAGAAGCATTATTACAGATTCTTTTATGGTGTGGTAATGTACTTTTTATGGCACAGATGAACCACTTCTACAGATTGACCACATTTAAGAGATTCAAGTCTTTATATGTAAACAATGCTGGAAGTCATCATGGCTTCCGAGCAAAAAACTGTGATTTACACCCTGAACTAAATGATTTTGATATGACTCTGATTGTGATGTTCAAACAACTTTATCTAATTTTGTGTGAACTTTTTTTCTTCCAGAGACACAAAACTGAATTCACTTACAGTTTATATTCGTATGGTGTTTGATTTTGGATCAATATTAAATTAGTTGAACTCCAAAATATTATGAAATGGCCTGTTTCTCGTTTACTCTACACATGGTGATGAAGACTGCAGTAAAAGGGTTGTTGTATGTGAGTCCAGTATATCACCAGTATAACCACAACTTCCAACCACTATCCAGTGAGCAGCTTCACTCGACTAAACAGACTTTAAGTGATTTGAATGGTTAAGGGAACGTAGAGTCTTGCATTTATCTTCCCTGTGCTGGTTAACGTCCAGGGGTTTCAGTAACTTCACTGTAAACTGTGAACAGCTCCATCTGTGAGTGCAGCTGGTAGCTGCTGACTGTCAGGATAAAAACACCACTGTTGATCTGAAAGGTTGCAGAAAGATTCCCTTTGCTATCATTTTTTTTATTTCAACTTTGATCTGTGGGACTTTAAACAGTTTCTAAATCAATGAAAACAAAATCGTTTTTTAATGAAGTATTATGTCTTGCAGTTTGAGAGAAAACAAATTGTAACGCAAACAGTTTGTTTGTAGGGTAAAATGTTACATATTTCCAGTTGTCCCTCACTGTGTGTGTCCTTTTCTCTCTCAGGGCAAGTTGGTGAAGTACTTCAGCCGCCAGCTGTCCTGTAAGTGCAAAGTGGCCTTAGAGGAGCGCAGTGCTGAGCTGGAGGACTTCCCTCGCATCGGACACTGGTTCCGCATCATCAACCTGAGAAAGGAGGTCACACAGGTAAAATGTCCACTCACTATGTTAAATCAAATTACACTCTTCTCATCTTCCACCTTTTCAAAGCTGAGATGTAACTGAACCTATGAAATAATCTGGTGTCTGATTGTACAGATACACTTATGTTGAGCTGCAATGATATTATAGAAACATTTGTTAATCGACTTTTACATTTTAACCAACTTTAATAATTGACTTATCAGTTTGAGTAACTTTTAAAGGAAAAAATATAAATTTGGCAACGTCTTAAATCTGGATATTAAAATATATAAACTTTTATTTTTTTACATTTTATGACATTTTACAGACACTCAATTCATCAATACTTGAGAGCCTAATCAATAGATAAATCACCATGAAATAATCCTTAGTTACAGCCTAACTCTCATGACAGTGAGGGCCATAACATTTTACATTTTCATACTCATACACCATCCAGTCATCTATTTTGTCTGTGATGGAAGCATCTGCTTTTGTACATTCTTATCATTCGACATCAACCAGTTTTCCTCGTAGCTTTTGTTGTCTGTTATCAGTTTCACATTTTTCCTCAGAATGTGTTGGCTGATTTTTTTACATCAGTGGGCTTTGTAAGCTGAAGTTCCTCGTGCGGCCACTAGATGCTGCCACCAAAAAATCCTATAACTTTTCTTATAAAACAACAAACAAACAATATATGTCCAGCACAAGTTTCCTCATTAAGTTTTGCTCTCAAAAATTAACAAAACATCTTCTAATGTTTGTTTGGCAGCAGTGTGGGGAATCATTAAGTGCACAGTTGTTGATAAAGAAATAATGACATGATACATTATCACTGAAAAGGGTTAAACATTGTTTCACTGTCACTTGAAGCTTCTAGTTTAGTGCATCGTTAACTGTATACAAAAGCGTATTCTTTGCATTCACGTGGAGTTCTCATGTTCAATGTTTGTGCCTCTGTATCTTTGTATCCTTTGTTGTGTGTATCATGCTCTGTGCACATGTGTGTTTTGTAGGAGATGAGTCCAGGTGAGGTGACCCTTGAGGGCCTGCTGGAGCTGAGCGAGGAGCAGGTGTGTGAGCTGCTGCAGAAGTTCGGTGCCAATGAAGAGGAGTGCGCTCGACTCAACGCCTCCCTCTCCTGCCTCAGAAAGGCCCACCAGCTCGGTATGGCTCCACCCAAAACACACATTAAAACATCGGTAGACATACCTGCTTTTAAATGTTCTTAAAGGAAAAATGACACTATACTTAAGGTATCACCTATCACAACTACTACTGTATGTGTAAAACTTTACTCAGTGTGAAAACATCTCCCTCGAAAAGAACTTCTGTTCTTTAACATAGACTGCACTGTGATCACACATATGAAGCCAACTCTAAAATTCTCTTCTACTCTGGGAGGTCATTTGACTTTAGATTTTTTGGAACTGTCTGTCAAATTTGAGAATCATTGAGCTGGTTTCACCCTTAAGCTAGAATCACACACACATTTTAGTATAGATATTCTTGATTGAAGCCCTCTGTCCCAGGTTTGCACTGACAGAGACCAATTCATATTTCATCAGTTCATTAATGAGAATCACAAAAATCTTCATTAAGAGAGATACTACACAACAAGGTCTCTCATTGATCACTCTTTTTTAACTTATTTTATATTAAAAAATGTATTATTTTACATATTGCAGATGTAGTCAGGGACTATTATGTACAATGCTGTAAGGTGCGTTCAAGGACACTCTGGAAATAAAGACTTGAGAACCAGCTGCTAAAGAGCAAGTCATTGCTATATATTTTTTTTAAATAGTAGTTTTGTATAAACACTTTATGATTTTATTAGACAGCTGTTTTATTATTATTATGATTATCATGATTATTGTTATATTATGTTATATTAGACACTACACAGTAAAGATCCAACAGGGAATAGAGGATGATTGTTAAATCCTCTCTGGCAGATGATTAGTTTCACATGTCTGTGATATATGTTCTTAGATGTCAAGACACATTTTGTGCAAATTCCCCCTTCAATAAAGCTGAAGTTGTAGTTCATTTCAGTTAATGAACACACATGCCACCATCACACAAACAATCTAAATGATTTATCTGTAAATATTTTAAAAATCATTGTTCACTTACACCATAGTTTGTCCTCTGGATCTGATTTCAAAGAGCTAAACTATTTGAGTTATTTACTTTTAGCAGTTAACTTTAAAGTCTCAGATGTTTGAGCACCTTTGAACACACCAACAACACCGTACGTTTTTTTAACAATGGTGTCTTACTTTTGTCAAACATTTTTTAAGGCTCTACTGGCAGATTTTTATGAACTATTTATTTAAAAGTAATTACCGTAACCCTATTTAGCAGGAAATCAGTGTAAATTCTCAAATGCATTGAGAACTGGTTTGTAATGGCTTATTTTTTCAACACTTGTACTTAATGGGCCAAAACATGAGAAAAAATGTTGTAAAGCCTAAGGTGGGAAAAGTAGAGTGATGCTTGTTTACATCCTATTATACGCATTATTCCCCACCTATAAAGTCACCATCCTGCCTGTGAGTCCAAGTGAAAGTCTTCAGTGTGTAAGATGTGGTCTGCATTTTATATTGAATTCATAAAAGAAGAATCTTCTGTGTGGTGGAGATGATGATGAGAAAGGAACAGTAGATATAGCAGGGGATTATTATTTTATCATATTTACCACTTATCAAAAGTGTAGTCAACACCAGTATGGGGTATAAATAACCTTACAAACCAGGAAGGACAACAAATGAAAGCTAATTGTAAAAATCAGTGCTATTCCAATTTGATCAATGATGTGAAATACTTTGATGGATGAGATACGAGAACATCTTCCAAGTGTTAGACACAGCTCATCAATGAAACTGTTATTACAAAATATAGTATAACCTAAATAATATTAAAAAGTTGTATATAAAAATGAATGTGTTTGTGCCAAAGATTGAGGTGTTTCCAAAAGAAGCTTTCTTTATAACAAACATTTGATACTGGGCTTATAGCACTTTCATAAATAGAGGTGGAAGTTAAATATCTCACGGCATCAAATCTTTATATGTTTATATTTGATGTGGGACATTATCTTTGAATACGACTTTACATGCATTA
Organism: Tautogolabrus adspersus; assembly: GCA_020745685.1. Lineage (NCBI taxonomy): Eukaryota > Metazoa > Chordata > Actinopteri > Labriformes > Labridae > Tautogolabrus > Tautogolabrus adspersus. The sequence goes on from CM036534.1 coordinate 23,011,548, forward strand.
AGCAAAACCTTATTCAGGCCCTCACCAAAACCCACTGAATGTGAATTATTTCTTAATTAAAGCTTTATAGAAACAGGTCATTGCTTGCAGTTTAGTATTTGTTTGCGCTTTTATTATTTTAGAATGAAAAAAAAATACAATCTCCCTTTAAAGGTCAGTCAAATATAGTTTTATTTAACACAAACTCACTCTGTTTTTCACTGGATGATCCTACACAGTTTGCTCGTCATGACAAATACATGTATGTCAGTTCATGCTGTAGGGTTGATTTACTGCCTGTCCTACAGGTGGCTCTATAAATACACTGTGTGGCCAGTACTGTTTGAGTCTCAGGAGGTGGCACTGTGTCCTTCATGTGCTCAGACTCTGATCCGTTTCCTCTCTTTCTTCTTTATAAACATTTTAATTCAACTGAATAAACTACCTTAAAGTGAAAGAAGACTCCCATTGTGTAGAACTGAAGCTGAATAAGTGGATACATTATTATGTTGTTATCAAGACTCCTCAATGCAGCAAGCATTGGTAGTGATTTAAAAGATGTGTGGAATATAGTTCTAATATACGTCATTCACAGAAATTTGGCTACCTGAAGATTGCACTGACTAATGTGAAGCAGAAAGCCATGCGCTAACAATAAGAAGTCATCACTGTCAGTTTTTGGTTCAGCCTGCTTTCAAGTATTTCTAATGCCTCAGTGACACAACTCAGGCAGGTAAGATGTAGCGTTTTAACTTGAATTGATTTCATGAATAAGTTAAAGATGAATTCCAAAAGCAAGTCCCGGGTACACAAAGGACTGAAGGCTTGGTAGCAAAGCATATAAGATGTTTTAATGGAGACGGAACAGGATTGGGACGGTATTACCAATGTAAGGCTGATGAGGGAGTGGGAGCAGGTGTGCAGGTGGGTGAGGGAGGTGAAGCGGGGAACACGGGAGTTAATGCAGGCTAGGGGGGAAATGTGAGATAACAGGAGAGTTAATGTAACTATGTGAAGAGAGAGAGCTGTAAGTAAATGTGGCATAAGAATGAAAGGCATTTTGACAGTTTGTAACAGGCCAATCTGTTGAATATGAAGTAAAAACACGTCTGACAGTCTTTTTTCCTCCTTTGACATTTTTTGAAAACCAAACAGTTATTTATACAAAGGAGAAATCCTGTCTGAATATTATCGCATATGCTCTTTTGTAAAGCGTTTGAGATAACGCTTGTTATGAATTGGCGCTATACAAATAATGATTGATTGATATTTCTTCACAACTTATATACTTTTTGTATTTGAATGCATCATCACATTGCTTGATCAACATCTTTTTTCTTTTCTTACCAGAATTACACAATTTACAATTTTTCATGTTAACTAGACATCACATAAATATAACCATAGCTCCACCTGCGCAGGCTTCCAGTAAACCAGACTGAGTGAGAACTTTAAGAACCTTTGGCTGTACGTATTTATTCTATGATCCTGCAGTGATGCATGTGTTTTGACACCCAGTGGCCATAATACTATACTGTTTCAGGCAAATTACAAATACTTTTAATTCACAATATTTTATCATACAGAGCTGGACTAAATTAGAAGTTATGTCAGGGCACTCAAGATCTCTTAAGATCCCTAAGATCTTTTATTTCTCCATTTTTTCTCTGGATAAGACGTGTGTTAGTTCTGCAGCCTTTACCCAACCTCTTCAATAAAGCAAACACAATAAAGCCATATTGTATCTCCTCATAAAACAGTGATCTGAGGTCTTAATAGTATCAGGTTTTTATTTATTTTATCATTATTAAAAGCTTCTCTTACAGGATTTCAGGATAAATGCAAAAATCTAACGGTCTCCATTTATTTTATATGCAATTAATTTTTTGCTGGAAGGGAGAATCATTTTATTTTATGTGTGATGTTTGAGGGTAAAGAAAGTGGTAAATGGTTGCATTTTTGTACTGCTAAGTGCTCTCAATTTGCCACTCATTCCTGTATTATCCTGTCTCCAAATAAAACTCATGTAAGATGTCAGCTTCCCAAACAGTGGGTGCTCGATGTCTTTTTTTTTTCAGTTTCATTTTTACCCACCAGGGGGTGTAACAGACCATACTTTAGTTTCAGTCCTTGGGTCAAAGCTTTAGCACTCATGCAAACAAACCACAAGGGGGCAGTAGATCATCACTTAAACCAAGATGTAAGGTTTAGAAACAACCTTTTGTAAACCCGTTTGATAATGTTTCTGTTTCTCCTCTGCTCACATTCAAACAAACCCTCACACAAACGCACATATGCACACGCACACTACAAAACTTAACAGATTCTTTAACAGATGTCATATCAGATGGAAGGCTGATGATAATTAAGCAAATTAACTTGATGAGTAGTTTTTCTTCAATCTGCCATCGGGCTTATTAAAAGAATGTTTTATTGAAGGAGGTTTAAATCGGTGTTTTCATAGCATTATTAGATTTTTTGAGTGTTATAAAGAACAAATCAGATGTTCAGAGAAAACAGGTTTTCACCAGAGTGTCGCCTCTTCTTGATTCAGCAGGTGCTCAGCTGTCCTCTCAAATATTCACACCTCTCTTTTGGTCCCTGTGCTCATTTGTCAAGTCTGCTGGAGTCGCTCGCCCTCATATGTGCTTCTCTGGCTTCCTTCCTCTCTCACTGTCTCATCGGCTTGACTGGAGATGCAGGCGGATGTTGTCCACAAAGACAGAGAAACAGGCAGGCAGGCATCCACCCTCTTGCAGAGTCTGTCAGGCGGTCCCAGTTGTCTTCGCTCAGTCCAGCTGGCTTCAGAGTCAGTCCAGTCAGGCTTCAGACTTCTTTGGAGGCCAGCTCTTTTTGTGTCACTGACTCAGACCGTGTTTACAATGTGCCAAAAAAATCATCTATATTTGTTTCGCCCTTTTACAGCTGGTGTAGATATCTTGTAAAAATCAGAATGAGTGTGAAAGTGTGAAAAATGGAAATGGAAAGTTCCCAGGCTCACCCTCACATAAAAAATAAAATGCAATGTGTCTTTGATCAGCCTGCAGACTAAATCTCTATAACACCAGCTTCTACATAAGCTTCAGGGCTTTGTTGAGCTGCTAAAAGTGCATTTCCTGAAGCCCCCAACATTAAAACTATTGGCCAGAAAACAGAGACACTGCTTAAAAAGACAGCCCAGTTGTCTGTCTCCAGTCTTCCTTCAGTTTCTGTCCATGGTCCTTACTACTAATCCAGAGTAGATCTCCCTGCAGCTGATGTTAGAGATGTCATACACCTTTCCACTTTTCCTTACTGGGGATTTCCTGTCTCTAGAGACTTAACAACAAAGCTCCTGAGGTGTTAAAGTGCTGAGTCCTTGTGACTTGAAGACTCTGCATCGGGTCTAAATGGTCTGTTCTGGTCTTTAACCACAGCAGACAAAAAGTCCCCTCTCTTTTACCAAACCAAACCTGCTCACACCATAAAAAAGGGCTTTTACTCATTCAAAAAATACATTTAGACTAAATTATACCTAACATTAGTTCAGCTCGATTTAATCACAACCCCCTTGGATAATCCCTGAACTAAATTGTAGGTTCCTCTCCTGCAGCGGTGCTGATCCAGTGTTCATGCAATTAGCCTTGATTTTATTTCAATTATCTGTACATTTATCGTGTAACTGCTTCCTACTTTATGCCATGAATCTGTTTTCTTCAAACGTGTGCTAATTGTGAGGTATTCTCTGGGTTTTTCATTTCTATCCAACAGTATAATATTTTGGGGCGGCAGTAGCTCAGTCCGTAGGGACTTGGGTTGGGAATCGGAGGGTCGCCGGTTCAAGTCCCGATGTGGACCAAAATATGGAAGTTGGTCTGGTAGCTGGAGAGGTGCCAGACCACCTCTCGAGCCCTGCCGAGGTGCTCTTGAGCAAGGCACCAAACCCCCACCCTGACATCTCTCCATTAATGCATGTCCACAGGCCTCGTTTGTGCATGTGTGTGATTCAGGCCTGTGTGTGTGAGAAGCATGTCTCTAAATAACAGAGTGCGAACCAGAATTAATAAAGTATATAAAATAAAAAATATAATCACCTATAAACAGAGCTTTAGGTCGTGGACTCCCCCGATTTAAGACCAAAGCTTCACACATGGGTCACATGATAGCAGCCAAGAAAATCAAAGACCATGAACTGTGATTAAAAGCACAGGAAAAGCATGTTGATATTAGATCAAGGCTTACTTCTGTCAACATCTTTTCCCGTCTTCATTCTTCTTATTTATCACTCTCCTCCCTGCCTCTCCCTCAGTCCCCTCTTCTCCTCCTGCCTCCTTTGGCTTTCTAAAGGCAGGGTCTGGCCACACAGAACCACTGATGAGTTTCTTTAACGGGGGTACTGACTTGAGACGTGTGAATTCACCACAGCAACACCAGAAGCTCCCCCACACACACGCAAGCACTGAGAGGCTCTTTTCAGCTGAGAGAAACGCAGGTTTTTTATATTTTTACCCAGATGGAGCTTGAAGAGGCAGAGATGTCATAGCTTCAAATCAAAACATCGGCACATTTGCACATCAGTTTGAGTGTGCGTTATTTTAACACAAGTATCAGTGTGTCAGCATGTATATATTCAAGAGTGGAAGATGTGATTTTAAAGGGTTACACAGCCCCTTGAGAGCATTTGGCACTTTTAACGCGGCTAAGCTAGAGGCGGAGGATGTTCTTACATCTTGAATCTTTTTTAAGGATTTTTTTTCTCTTTAAAATCTGGAGGTTGTTGCAAAAGTGCATCTATATATTCAGCCCGTTATGAATGGCAACACAGAGAAGGATTACAGATGTATGCCACGTTTTCTCAAAGAAAATGTGTTTATGAGTCATCAGGAATTATGTTAAATCTGGGATATACAGACAGAGGTCTACTTTGCGGTCCTGGCAGTCGATACATCACATAACAGGAGAAACAGAGGGAACATAATAAGTGAATGTATGTTGCTGTGTGGTGTAAAAGTGGGGGAAGGAAACTAATGCAAGTTAATAGAATTTTTCACTCCAGGCTCTTGGGATTGCAGTCCACGAGTTGTGATAAGGATGAGTCATACAATTCGGAGGCAGCCGGTCAGCCCTTTGTGCCACAATACACACATTATCCATCCCGCCTTACTAGACAAGTGCACACACACACATACCGTGACACACGCGCTCACACACACACACACACACACACACACACACACACACACACACACACACACACACACACACACACACACACACACCAAAAAATCTCTTGAATATGATTTCTTCTGTTGGTCTGGCTAATTGTGTTGATCTTTGTTTAACTAGATAGGTCTCCTTGGTAGCTCTTCATTTGTAATCTTTGATAGCTTGCAGGAATGTCCTCACTCCCGGCCTTGAGACAGCTTCACATACATACAAACACCTAATTGGCTTCAGATGCCATCAGCAAAGTAAAGAAAGAGAAAGAAGAAAGACGGAGGAGAGAGCGAGGCACAGATTGTGCATAAAGGGAGAATGGAAGAGAGGAAAAGGAAACTGAAGGAGATTTAGAAGAAGAAAGAGGCATTGACAACAGGAGGCAAAGATAGTCACGCTGAGACGAAAAAGGCAGATGCAGGCAGACCTGAAGGAGCATTGACCGAACCCCACGGAAACCCATCTTCCTGAACACCCCTGGGTGCACCTCAATGGCTGTTAACTCATTAGCGGAGTCTTAACTTTGAGTCCCACTGATTACACTGCAAGAACATCTACAAACTTAAAAGACTCAGGATTTAAAAAGGAACTATGCATCTATTGAATGCAGCCATTGCCCTTTTCCCCAAATCCTGTTTACAAATAGACCAGGCTCTATCCCAGTGGCATTTCACTGCCATTTAGCCCGGAGAAACAACACATTTAGAGGTAATTAGTCTGATTATGAATCAGTTATCTGACTTTCTCAAAGCCACACTGCATGTTAAGATTGTTCCATTAATGGTGCTGGGGTGTGTTATTTCCATTAATCATTACGGAGGTGAATGGTTCCGCTTTGTTCAGATGGACGGCTGATGTGGAGATGCAGGGTCATTCAGGTGAGAGTAGAGAAAGGAAGATTGATGATGTTGTGGTTTCATAATTACATCTGGAGTTATGCATAAACACATTAGACATTTACAAAGACATGGGAGGTGCAGACTGCTTCATGAGGATGAGTTAAAATAAAGGTTTGACATTTTGGAAAACACATTTTTTCACATTTTCATTAAGAGAGAAAGATGAACAGATTCAAACCATTCGGAAACTTTTCCCGATCATTATTTAGATGGGATCCAACACAAAAACACATTTTCTGCTCTTGTCACTGTTCTTAAGTAGGCGCATTATGAGAATCTGTATTAAGTCTGGATTTAAGAACATATGTCGGTGGTTTGATAACTGTCAGTTAGATCTTTAATCTTTTAAAGGCTTATTTTTGGGACTTTTCATGCCTTTATTTAGAGATAGGACAGTGGACAGAGTCAGAAATCAGGCAGAATGGGAGTGGGGAATGACATGCAGGAAAGGAGCACACAGGTCAGATTTGAACCCGGCCTGCACGCTTGGAGGACTACAGCCTCTATACATGGAGCGCGCGCACTAACCACTAGGCTACAGGCGCTCCACTGTCAATCAAATCTGACAGTCATGATGAAGCAACTGAGTTTAAGCATTGACCTTTTTACAAACTGAGTTCAATCATCACCAAGGGAATAAACTTTATGGTTTTGTAAAACCTTTGGCTTATAGTCAAACATTTAATGACATTAGGACATACTTTAAACTGCATTATAGGCAAGATTAAATGAAAAATGCTCCTAAACAGTTACTAATAATTATATCCACCAGTAACATCATGAATCTCTTCAAAATGCCCAAAATAAGAAGAACAACTAAATAGATTCTATTTGATCAAAATGTAATAATCTTTACAACTTGGTAAAAAAATATAAAACAAAATATGATGTATGCTTAAATTTGACTCAAACAATTTCAGCAAGTAATATGACATCAGCCTTCAATCAATATTAAGCTTTAAGCTGCATAGTTAAGACACCTATGTACTATGCCTGCCAGCTCTAGGCCTATTTTAACTTTAAAAAGCATGGCTACCTGCTCCTTACGATATAGATATCAGTAAAAAAAACAATTTTACATGACTAATGTAAAAATAATTTTATTATTAGCATTGAACAAATTAAACATTTTTAGCAATTGATTTCCTCTCACTGGTGACACTGAATGACGTCATGTCATCTGTGGTTCAATTTGACTTGACCTTCATAAAAACCTGCAAAGCTATAAATACCCATGTACAATGGCAGTGCTAATATAGGCTTATTTAATACTACACTGAATATGGCAGCATCAGAATGAACATACTGACAAGTTGAAGTTTGAATCACCATTGAGTGTTGAACTGTATGAACAGTGATCCATTTGCCTGCTGAAGTGCTTTTGAACAGATATATTTCCCTACTGACGTATTTTCTGACATATGAATGAACAGTGTTGCTAAAAAAAATAGGGGAACTACAGAAATCACGGAGAGTGTTAGATTATGCTTTCTTATAGCATCACTATCACTTTTTGTATGGTTAAACAAATGAAGAGTGCTTGCAAATTCAATTGGGATCAAAGCAACAAAAAAAAAAAGCAAAGCTAAAAGAAAAGTATTTCTGTGATGTGAATTCAGTTGCAGAGTAGGATGTTAGTGGAATGTAACTCCCAGGTTGCAAGAAATTGAAAGGCTCAATGTATGTTCTTTCAAATTGCTCCATGAAAAAAAAAAAACCCCAACTTCAAACAGTTGCTCACTAACAAGCACAAGCCACACAAATTCCCTGATATCACAGATCTCAAAGGGAGCCTGCTCAGCCTGTGTTCTTCATCTCATTTAGCGGAAACATTTCTTTAATGTGCCTGAGCCTTTTGCTGAGGTGAGACAAGAAATTCAAAAGTCGAGTCCTGTTACTTTTTTGCAGATGCAGTTGCTAAGATACTAGCGCACTTGATGAATTGACTCATTACTTGAAGCAACAGTTTTGTGAGTGTGATTCAAGTTCAGTGCTTCTCTCGCTGAGAAATTTCACTTGGGTATCAGCTTGATAAAAACTGTCAGAAGCACGTTTAAAGCGAGTCTGCCTCGTGCTAGAATGTAATCACTGAAGGGAAGCTCATATTTTGAATTAAAGTTGATTTGTTGACATTACAAAATAACTAGCTTGTTAGACTGTGCAAGGTTCTAATTTAGAAGCAGAAATTCAAAATAAGTGCCTCATTTGTCAGATATCAAATGTCTTTAAACCTGACCAAAAGCAATCTTTCTGTTTCCTTTTGTGATCTCAGCACTGGTGTTGTGAACTCTTTAGTGGTCATTGATTAGTTTTCTGCAGTCCATGCAGGGTCAAGCTGAACCTTAACATTTCTGAGTGGCCTGTCATGATTTTATTCCTGCTAATAAAGGAGGCTTGAATGACCCCCCCATATTTCTCCTGCGTTTGTAGATGAGCTCTCTTTCAGGCCCACTCATGTGTTCTGCCTCTTGATGTCTTTCTGAAGTGGTTTTCAGGGTTGAGATACAAGGCCTCTTAATGTGGGTTCAGGCACAAGTGTGAGGGTGAACATCAGTTAGCCCAAAATTAGGGCAAAGAGAGCTTGACTCGAGACTACCTTCTTAATAATACTCATGTGTGAGAATAACTGCTGTTTGTCAGCCGAATCCATCTTTGAAAGTCGGATCTGTATTTCTGGGAGTAATTAATAAAAAATAAAAAGTATGCTTGTTATGTGATCGATCGATCGATTTCACATTATGTACCTTTTGCTTTCCACAGAAACATATTGTGTGCAGGTGATGGAATATCATGTGTCATGCAATTCTAAAAAACCAGCATGACAACAAAAAACCACAACACCAAGTGTACTGGTTAGAAAACTTAGCAAGAACTGTAGCATCAGTTTGTGTCCTGCAATGTAAATGATGTGCCTTCAACATACAGTATGTTCACTTCTGTTTTGTGTACTATAAAAAAAGTTAAAACGTTTGTAGATACTATCTACACCATTGACTGTTTATAAAGATGACCAGCACATCTCTTCCCCCTTTCATTGTACGGTGCATATAGTGCATTTGGAGCCAGAGTCTTCGCAGTAGAGAACATACGTGTTTGTTAATAACACCTTGAGGTTAATGATATAAGTCTCATGGATAGTTTAAACCAAACAGAAGTTGAAGTTTTTATTTTATTATTGCATACATTTATATGTGCTTACATGACACCATAAATTAAAACGTTCCAGGATCAGAGTGCACTAGGTAGACTGTATTCATTGTCAAGAAATAAAAAGAGAAAGCAAAAGTAAGTCAAACTAATTAAACAGAATATCCTTCTTTTCCAAGCTTTTGAGACAAAATTAGCAAGCTTAAACACATCAAACTTAAACAGCCATTCCAGTTTGTGCACATCTGTCTGCCCCAATATTTCAGGTTTTTGACGAGCTACCTCATGAAACAATAATTCTCTTAAAACATATATCAACGTATTTTGTACAATGCAAAAGAAAATGGGACTCAGATTTAGTACTGCTCATCTAAAAACATTGTTAGATGCAGCAGGATTGCATTCTTCTTCCCTGTCAAAATCTGACACCAACAATCCCCATAATGCAACTCCACTGCTGATGTTTTAGTCAGAGTTTGAAGGTGGTTATGTCCGTTGCAGCTAATAAAGCTTATAGCTGGTAGCCTCCAGTTAAAATGTGGAGCCGTCTGATAAACTCACTTAACCTCTTTTTGTAACTTGTCACTTGAGTAAACCAACAATGACTGAAGTGATACAACTTTTAATTGCAATTTAAGGATAAAAAACAGACAACAGTTCCTGGTTTAAAGAAGTATGTCATGAGAAGTCAACCAAACACAACAATAACATACTGTGCTATTATCAACTGTCAAAGTTAGCATGGTGACCATAAGCAAACCAGTGCCTATTCCCACAATAGCAGACACAGATCAGCATTAGCATGCAGTAAATGTTCTGTTTGTGACAACCACCTAAATGTAAGTATAGTATGCACTCATGTTATTACACAAAGAAATGTGGGCTCTGCTAAATGCTTGACTATGTTCACCAGATGATTTCTAAATTTGAGTTAGTGGTCAGTTATTAAATAGTTTGCTACACAACATGCAGAAGAATTTTAAATTTGATGAATGAAGCTTATCTTGCTTTATGCATATCCTTCAGCGTTAGCCCTTTACTTACAGTAAATCAACTTGGATTTCTAAGTCAAAATGATCAAATCTTTCTTGAATATTTTGCTCTTTCTGTTATGATTAAAGACAGTGCAGTGAGTGGAATAAAGTACCAATCAAGATCAAGTACTCCCAAAGTCCTCCACCCTTGTCCAGGGGAAAACGGCCATACATAAAAATATTACAACTTCCACACGCACATTACAGGAACTATTTTTCTGTTTTTCCGATGTTTGAACATAACCCATGGTGACATAAAACTTTTTAACACTCTGGAGTTTTAAGGTCTTTAATAAGTAATGTAAGAGCCCCCAGTCAAGTTAACAAAACTATATTTAAAAAAAGGAAATAAGCTTCTTGAAAATTCTATATATTATGTCCCATGTGTCTTTGCAGCTGTCTCTTCCGTTTTCTCCGTTGCTTGCGGCCTCCTATTCTTAACATAACAGAATAGGAAAGGCTCCAGGCTTTCTTTTTGCTTTAAGTTTTGCAATTCCACTGGGACTTTTTTATGGGAAATAGTCCCTGTTTCATTTGATGTTGCTGGTGTTGATATTGTGTTTGAAGTTTGTGCTATTGATGCTTACCCCTGTTGTTTCCCTTGAGACGGTGTCAAAGGCACGGAAAATAATGACGCCCAAACAGAAAAAGAAAAAAAAAGTGGAGGGCTGATGGATCAAATTAGCATAAGATGTGGCTTAGAGGTCAATTTCAGATTTTGAAGACTGTGAGGTCAGATTTGCTCAGACTCAGTCATGCATGAGATAGTGCACCTGCCGAGATGCACCCAGGATCAATTCTACCGAAGATAATGTTTTGTTTTCCTGAGCAGCCTCTTGGCTATGCATAACTGCATATGGAAAGACAAGTAGCAAGCTGCAGACTATTTCAGTTGTGCCAGATCAATAAACATTGTTTTCTCCTTTCTTTCTGAAGAACAACTTGAGGAGGATAAATTGCACAGTAACGGAGGTAAAGTATTGTCATCCCCGCTCAAAGACGCTCATTTGGCTGCTCACTTTCAACTTTTTTGCCTCTGTTGCTCTTAGTTTCTCATTCAAGTCAAAGTTTAGTTTGGCTGGAAGTCGGCTTGTGTTATGACTCATGCAGCTTTGCCCTGTTCTGTTTGGCACACTCCTCCATTTTACTCCCCCTCTTCATTCATCCATTCATGCTTAATCTGCTCCTCATCAGCATATTTGAACACCACTGCACCACTAATGCATTTATGTCACATAATAGTAAAGTTAAGTCTTCATTACCCAAATTGAGCACATTTGCTGGTTGTTAATGACTGCCTGCTGCCTCTCGCTTCTGCAATCAAGAAGTAGAGCTTCTATGTTTTAGAATAAAGGGCATGTCGTGAACCAATTTAGCTTTATTCGATACAGCATATTAAACAAAAATATCACTGAAATTATGAAATGTATTCATCCCTACATTTTTCTCTAGACATTCAGATAGTTTTGGTTTTATTTTTTCTGCTTTTTTGTACTACCTGGCTTTTTACAGTTGTGCTTAATGCTGTAACATTACTATAAATTCAACAGCACACATTAATTCAGAGACGTGTTACCGAATTGCCTTATGCCTGAATTATTTCCCATGGCCAGCAGGGGGCAACTGCTCTGTTAGCAAAACTGATTGTATAAAACCAGGTGGAAAAAATGGTCCAATTTAGATTTGACGAGTATGCTTTTGGGCGTGGCTACCCGTGACTGAAAAAGTTGCAACACAACAGCCTATCAACCAGAATAAGAATAGAAACATAATAATGCCTATCCTGTCGTCTAAATCTGGTCACTTCTGATTTCCAGAAAACACCTCAATATGGCGAGAACAAAAATGCCAAGTTAAAGGCTTCAAAAGGTATCATATGACATACAGATAAAATATGTGGCCACGGTCCACTTTTTAAATGTAGTCCATGTTTAGGAACAGTTCGACAAATGTGTAGGGACTAGTTCCTCTGTTGAGAGACGGTCAATTCAGAGTAATTGACAGAGGGTCTTTTTTTCTGGATAATTTGCTCAAAATTTTTCAAAATGGCATTATTTGAAAACTGTCATCAACTAAAACATCTCAAACTTGATATCTCAAAACCTTAGAAAGTTTATCGAAAGCTAATTGCATGGCTGCAAACAAACCAAATGTGTTCCTTGGATGCATTTATGCAGTATGTCAGGAGTTATGTTGATGTTAAACCTGACTCCCTGTTTGACTTCTTCCAACAGGGAGCCAAGCAAAGCAGGACTGGTCCATCCAATGGCCCACCTCTGAATCGGGCAAAGAAAACACTCCAGTGTGCCAGCCAGAGGCCAGTCAATGGATCCGCTTCCAGCTCTCCCAAAGTCCCAAAGTCCAGTCCAAGTACAACCAGCACATGTGCCACAGCCCCCAGGCCCTGGCCCCCCCTTTATATGCCGATCGACTGACTGTCGACAGCCCCGCCACAGGGCTCTTCCCTCCCCTAGACTTTGGTCATCGCTCCCTGCCCCCATCTCCCCGCCAGAGGCATTTTGGCCACACGCCTCCTCGGACTCCATTGGTGGTCAACACAATGACCCCACCTGGCACACCCCCTATGCGAAGAAGGAACAAAGTCAAGGCCCCAGGAACACCACCTCCCCCAAGCCGCAAGCTCATCCACCTGCTGCCAGGCTTCACAGCTTTGCACCGCAGCAAATCTCACGAGTTCCAGCTGGGGAACCGCTTGGAGGACACACAGACACCAAAGTAAGTGTTAACTCTGCTGGCTTTTCAATGTTTCAAACTGTTGTTGCTCTTGTGGAGCATTGTATGAAACACAAAACACAACACAAATCTAAGCAAAAGGTAACACTTCAAAGCACAGGAACTTAAACTGCTGTCGCTCACAAGTTGAGTGACATTGCAGGAAAAAGGTCTTGTAATGCAGGAAGGAAAACTTATTAAAAAACGTTTTTTCTGAGTTACACATGGAATCTGGCTGCGCGGTGGTGCAGTGGTTAGTGCTGTTGCCTCACAACGAGGAGGGTCCTGGTTCGAATCCCCATCGGACAGGGCATCTCTGTGTGGCGTTTGCATGTTCTCCCCAAGCAGGCGTGGGTTCTCTCCCGGTACTCTACTCGTCTTCCTCCCACAGTCCAAAGACATGCTCATTAGGTTAATTGGTGATTCTAAATTGCCCGTAGGTGTGAGTGTGGCTGGTTGTCTGTCTCTATATGCCAGCCCTGTGATTGACTGGCGAACAGTCCAGGGTGTACCCCACCTCTCGCCCAGTGACAGCTGGGATCGGCTCCAGCCCCCTGCGACCCCAGACAGGAAAAGTGGTATAGATAATGGATGGACACGTGGAACCTTCATTTTCCAATTTTCTTTTATTCCAGAACTCTTTCCAAACACACTTCCAAAATGTGCATCATTCATTTTCATTTGTTTTACATTATGACTACATTTATTCATTACAATGTAAAATCAAACATACACCTTTATAATAAGAGATAGGAAAAGGAAAAATCACGAGGTAATGACAATCACAGAACAGAAGGTCTGAGTGACAGACTCGTTTGTTCTTTTTCTGAGTAAATAGAAAACATCGAATTGGATTTCTTATTGGTTACATGTTAAAGAAACACAAAGATTTTAAAGTATATATATATATGTTTTATTATCTGTTTTTTGCTTTTCAATCAATAGGGGTGTAAAAAAGGATGTTGCACATCCAAACACTCACATACAGGTATCTGTATGTTAATTATACATTTCTTTAAGTTTGTGATATTGTAACCTTATTTAGGTGGAGGCTTCAAATAAGCTCTCTTAGTTTTCGGCCTTTTCCTGCACTGAGCATTATCTCTCTTTGTTATTTGAGTATTTGTTTCATTGTGCAAAAAAAAAACTGAACTAAAACAAAATTGGGAAGGCTGTTAGATGAGCCTTAGATTGACGAGTCTGTAGATGATGCAACGCGCTTGCAGTCGTTAGCCAGTTATCTGACAATAGAAGTATGTAGCCTTTAACGTTGCTTATGTATCCCCTGAAGGCAGCTGATGTGTAGAATGATAAGATCGCACCTAAGTTTGTTGTCATTTAGGACAATGACTTCATTGTTCTTATTGCACAATTTCCTACAGCCAATACTTACTGGTCAGTAGATTTTAGCAGAAGTGAACACTTCAAGATGAATACTCGGATCTGTACGAGGTTTTACAGTCTAAATCCATCCGACTCAAGTCGTACAGAGCTGAAGTTAGAGCTCCACCTCTCTTTCTGCCGTTTTTAAGAACACACTCCTCCACCAGAGCCCAATCACATTAATTCGTTGGACAACATCATTGCCCATAAAGAGCCCATGGCTTATCGGTAGAGATAAGGGGCCGCGAGGCTGAGTTCCTGACCAGCCCTGCTCAGGTCTGGTACTATGCTGATGAGATTTGGCCACAAACAGGGTCTACCGCTGCTTGGCAATCAGGAACCAGAGTCTGCCTCAGGAGAGACGCTCTCATTTTGATAATGCCATTAGACGACAGAGCCCTATCATTGCTTCACTTGGTAAGTTAATATTTGGGAGTCGTCTTCTGCTTTTACGACAGCCATCTGGGTTATATTTGGTGCGTGCTTGTTTGCAGACATAAGTGTCTGCCTTTGGGTCCTTGCATCTACATCCGCACAGCGAGGAGTGGATCATAGTGGCAGTGAAAAGGCTCAAACGGCATTAGAGAATTGATTACCGGTCCCTGAGCGCTGATAGTCTACAGGCTGTGAGTTGAGCCCTGCTAATCAATGGCCTGTGTGTGCCTGGAAATGTTGCAACTCATTGAGACAGGGCAGATCTGCTGGCTTCTCTGATAGCCAAGTAGCTCTCATAATACATCATAATTGGTTTGAGGACGGTGCTGGCAAGCATCAGGTCTGAGGGTTTACTTCTGGCATGAGGCACTCATACTTGTTTACTGCCTTTGTCTTTGTGCAAGGGATTTGCTAATTTACAAAGTTGGCATTCTTGATGCAGAGTGAATACCTGAAGTGAGAATCCTTAACTAGAATTTCTTGAAGGCAGGAAAACCAATAATTGACTTGTTTTTACTTAAAAGTACTGTGATGAGTTTTTAAACTGATTATGAAACAGACTGAAATTATTACTGAAGATGCAAACAAGACCATCAGAAAGATTAACTATTTCTTTAAGGTTATTTTGAATGCTTCCATTCACTTCATGTGGGTCAGTGTCCAATAAAGGATTAGACATGCAGCTTTGTCCACAGGGAGCGCCAAAATCAACACAAAGTGAGTGTATCACAGTATCTTTAATGTTTTAAAGTTAATGTATAGCTCATCTAAAACATCCCCTAAAATAATATTACATACTTTAATGGCTGCTTTTCTTTCACACCGTTCCTTCCATACATATATCCTTCTTTTACTAACCTCAGGATTTTAATAAGCTCCCAGTTCTCCTTGTGACCTCATTTTCTCGCTTGCTTAATTGCCTGACACTGTGACCAGGACACAAAAGCCAAGGATTACCCTCTGACCCCATGAGATCTTAATCTAATGAGATATGGCCTAAAATGTCATTATCACTACAGAATACAGCACAAGTGAGGCAGAATGTAAATAGTGGTACCACACTGAAGGAAAACACAAGTTTGGTTTCAGAACAAAAAACAATAGAGGTTTTAATTACGATATGAAATAATTTTCCTTTTTTCCTAATGCTTTTAGCTTTAGTATTTTCTGCAGTGGCCCTTAAGGTAAAGAACAGAATAATAATACAATGACATTTTGGAAAACATAACAATCAAATGAAAACAAAATATGAGTGCATGAAACACAAATTCTCACAAACCATTACAAAATGTCTGTAACGATGGCTGTGTTTTGTGAAATGTTTTATTTTGTGAAATGACATTTTCTTAACTGAATTGCTGTTAAGTTCTGACTTTCAGGGCCAACTTAATATCTATTAAACTACAGGATAAAGGATAACTCATTTGCTGAAGCACACACGATACGTGGACATACGTCATTTAGGTTAATTACAGTTTGCTATGATTGAGACATTTTTTTTGTTTGTGATCACTACAGAAATGTGGAACAATTCCACAGGTGATTAATAAACAAAGGCAGCTTGATTTTAAAATATTTGTAATATTCATATTGTTGTCTTTATAAACTCTAATATGCATATTTAATGATGCTGTCTTCACCTTCAGAGTTGACATTATAGGCAGGGTTGGTAATTTTCGAAAACTAGCATGATTTTGGAAGTAGCATTCTCTCCGTGCTCCGTCTTCACCCCACCCCCTCCCATCTGTGCTCCCTCAAAAGCCGCGCCCCTCACTTACATGCACTAGCACCATTGGTCCAGAAGCGGATTTCAGCTCATGCTTTGAGTGTGGGCTTGTGCATGCATGGGGTAGAGAAGGAGCAGGGAGACAGGGAGGAAAGATTGGTTCATAAAACTCGTGCAGACATTGGTCGAAGTTTTTACGTGCTTACAACTGCTACAGATGACCGATTTTCTTTGTTTCTTTTTCAGAGCACATGAATTATTAATTTCTCTCAGGACATAAAGACAATTTCAGCCAAAATCTTTAAAAGTGTATCTGGAGAAAATTACTAACCCTGCCTTTAAGTGCCTATAGGGCATATGAATGGATTTTTTGATAACTGTCTATAAAAAAAATGTTTTAGTCCGAAGATGTGTTTTCTGAAACTATAAATGGGATGTTCTGAAATTATGCTTCAGTTGCAAATTGCAATTGTCATCAAATATCAGCAAACACACAGGTCGGCTTGCTTGCACCCAAATCTTTTGACTTCATGGCTTCCAGCTGTTCTATGTGCTTGTCAGCGTGATAATGTCTTTGGACTTGCAGAGAACCATATGTAGAAATAATAAACCTTTTCACTGTTCAGTTATGTCTAGTAATCGAGAATAATCTCTTCTGAGATTGAACTCTTTCTAGTTTTGCTCGTTTTAATTCACCTCACTTTGTTCACTTTTTGAGAAATGGGGGTCTTCTTTCTCATAACCTGCCAAAAAGGAAAAATGTTTGTTTTAAAGTGACAAGGACCTCTAGATTCAATGATAATGCTGTCTTGCCACCCAGTAGCACTGAAGTAAAACAGATGAATACCACCTGAATAAGTACACCTTTTTTAAGAAACGACTGACCTATATCTTCTCCTGGACAAGCAGCTGTACATCACACGTGGACATTGTTAACATGGGTTTGTAATATCAGTTTGTTTCCTATAGTCCTTTAATAGAAAGTGACAACACCATTGGTATTCATTTTCTCACTTTGGTGTAACTCATGTGAAGCAGATTCTGCTTGTTCCTATGGTAACAACTCAGACTTGGTTTGTAGATGAAATGTAAAAAATAAAACCTTTTGTATGCCTTTACAAGTATAATAATCTCTCCAATTTGTAGTATATTAACACATCTGTCAGTGACATGGTTTGAATTCTTTCACAGCTGACGCCATCAAGCGTCTCATATCTTTTTTTGTACTTGCGTCAATCCTTCATTAGCATCTAAGATCTGCAACTTACCTGATTGTAATGCAGTGAAACTCATTTTTAATTGATAATTGAATCTATTTTCTGTCTAACAAATCCTCTAAACAAACAATTTAAAAGATTGTTACTTGTTCCGACTCAAACAAAAAGTACGATTTTTTTTCAAGGCTTTTAAATGTGCAGTTCAGGTGAAGTGTAAGTTTTACACTCACCCCTCCTGTGTTGGTCATAATGATTGCGAAGTAGGAAAACACAGCCCCAATCCTGTTGTATGAAAAAAAAACAATAACTCAGTAAAGGGATGCAGCGAGGGTCAGAGGAAATTAAGTCTTAGTATTTAGTGCAGGGGTCACCAACCTTTTTGAACCTGAGGGCTACTTCATGGGTACTGAGTCATACGAAGGGCACCCAGTTTGATACACTCTTCTGAAATAACAAATTTGCTCTGTTTGCCTTTAGTTATATATTATTATTAATGATTAATGATACTCATCTATGTGAAGACACTGATCATTTTTACAAAATAATCTTTTTAATCTATTTTATTTTAAATATCTTGTCATTTTCATATACATATAAATGCAAGTGTGATTAAAAAATAATTTATTTTAAAATTAATTTAACTTTTTTTAGACGCAGCTCACTGGTGGTGAGTTGTGCTTTTTTTAGAACAGGCCTGCGGGCGCCTCATATGGTCCTTGCGGGCGACCTGGTGCCCGTGGGCACTGTGTTGGTGACCCCTGATTTAGTGTGATATTAATCCGAGTCCTTCAGTGTACTCACAGCAAATATGCAAATACTTCAGAAGAGAGCAGTTTAACATGAGAAATGAGAAACAGATGGGTATTTCTCAGGTGTATTAAAAAAATGAAGCCTATATTTGATTTTCATTTTTCATTCCTTCGCAGCAGAAGGCTTTCAATGTGATGCAGCAAAACTTGGTGTTCCTAAAAGTTTTAAAGGGGTTAATTTTGCCTCCAAGTACCAAATGTGAGCATGAAATTTAAGAGAAAATGATTGCTGGATTTCCCTCATATCTGAAAAGCTTAAACAATGAATGATTGAACATTGACAAAACTTCATAACAATTGGGTAAGTGATATATTCAAACACATGTGTTACTGTGTGTGTGTTACACATGTGTTACACTAGAGAAATGGATATGAACGCATAATCACATAGGAGGAGTGCTGAATGTCTCCACAGCTGTGGTGAGCTAAGTGCCGGAGATAATTACAGATTGCTGATATTCAGTACAACCGCATGACCCCCAAGTATGATATTGCTGTGATACAACAGTTTAACAAGCTGCATAGTAAAAATAAATATGCAACTATTGATTCATTTGATGTTTATCTAATCATTAATGCCCGCTCCTCCAAGGCTCCAACACAATTTGTTTGCAACTTGTCTTCAGCTTTTGTCAAACAGCCGAAACATTTTTCTTTACTTATAGACAGATGGATGGATGGATGGATGGATGGAAGGGCTATCTTGTGCATATACACATATGTTTCAGAAGACCAGATCCTTTCTGTAATTAACATTTTTTGTATGTTTTCTGCCTCATGCAACCATTGAAGAGTTTGAAACTTTCATTGTTGGCCTGTGTAACTCTGAGGTAGCAAGTTGATTAATCTGAACAATGACTGAAATGTTAGTAATGATAATATATTAATAATATTCAGAACACCTGTGGTCAAAATCACAGTGCAGTTATACTCGATATCAGCGCTCATGGAAGGCCTCTTGTCCAATGAGGCTACTTTGTCGGAACTTACTGTATGATTTTAAAGACAAGACTTCGTCACATTATACTTTCAAACTTACCTAAACAGAAAGGTTCATGCAATTACAATCCATTACTCGTGAGTCGAGATCATGAACTTTGATCCATCATGGCAACCTGTTGTCCCTGAAGGAATTTTCCCCAGACTGGGTTAAAGAGCACTGGGATCAATAAGGTGCCAATATCACTGTTTGTTTCAGTGTGATGACTGAAGGATCACCTGGTTCCCCAGGAAAATCTCATCAAATCATTGTTAACTTTACGTGACCTTATTGATCATGTTGAGTATCAAATCAATCCTGAGATTATAAGAGGTTTGGTTCACATGTTTCAGATTACTTTTTGAGAACCTTCCTCGGCTGATTCCTACAAACCAGAGAGACATCATTTATTTTTCTGTTAATGTGTTGACTTCAGAATGTTGCTTCAAATTAACCATCTTGTCAGTGAGGTGAGAATGGCTTAATGACGCCATCCTCTCTCCACATTTACTAATTTGACTTTGAAATGTGAGAACCAATTTCCGCAGTCAATCAATTCCTCCCCACCCCACTGAGCACCTGCACACACTGAATCACACTCAAACACACACACTGCAGGGACTCACACACTCGCACAATCAGTAAATCAAACCAATGTTGCCCCTTTCTGACACAGCCGAGAGATATGCATATTCATTCTCTAATCTCTCCTTCCAACATTTGATATATTCATCCTTCATTCTCAGACCTCTGAATTAAAGATCAAAATAAAACTCAAGAAAGATCAAATGAAAATCAATTTAAATATTTGGGAAATGTCAATGTTCGTTGCCAGAAGAAACAGAATTTACTTAAACGAGGAACTTAAGTAGGAATTACTGCATATTGTTGTGTTCCTGTTTCCTCATAAAGAAGTCTGTTGATAATAGATGTAAGTTTCATAATAGTTACATACAAATAATTGGTGGGTTTCCGTTTAATTTACCACTGCAAGGTGTACATATCAGCTGTAAAGGAGTTTTGTCGGGATAGAAAGTGTGACAGAAAACATCTGAAATGCATAAAAAAAGGTTTTTCTATAAAATATCAACAAATTGGATCTTTGTCCTTTTTTAGTTTAGTTTGGACAAAAGCTTTAAAATGATACTATCAGACGGAAGTAATTCAAAACAACGAACACGTAAACGACAACACAAGAGGGCAGAGAAACAAGATCAAAAAAGTATATTGCTAATTTGGTTGCATTCAAAACCTCTGACTACGAACAATATTGCTTGAATTCTTATTGTAGTTGTGAATGAAATACTGTAAACCAACAACAGGAGAAAATATGTAGGTTTAGAATCAGAATCAGCTTTATTGACCATCTATGCTTACACACACAAGAAATGTGTCTTCAGTAACTGTGCTCTCAATGTACAAAAAGTACAACATTAAATATAAACATAATATAAGCAAAAAGACTAATATATTCAAGGCTAAATAAGACAACAGTGCAGTGGTGAGTAGTGCCAAAATGCTGAGATGAACATGATAATAAATATTTAACAGATGATTAATTTACATGAAGTAGAGTTTTTACAGTATTTACATAAGCAATGTGCATAGATTGATGAGGAGGACAATATTACTGTATTTACATGATTAGATTACATGAGACCTGTGTTGTTAATAAGGGTGTGGGGTATACAGTGGTTCTGGGTCGTAACGTGTTCGTACCTCAGTTTTGTGGTCACAGTTCGGTACAAGTTCGGTTCAGCAGAAAAAAAGCAACAAGAAGTCCGGGACGCATATTTCTAGGTTTCTTTTGTTTAGAACTCACAGTGTGCTATAGTGCAAGTTAAAGATTGTTCCATCATGTTTTATTTCGAAATACCTGTGACAGTTGGTACAAAATGTAGTGTATTGTAGTAGGGTATTAAACATTAAACAAAAAAAAAAGGGGAAAACAAAACACAATGATGAAAAAGAAAAAGCAACACAAAAATGAACAACATCTCCTGATTTGAAAGCAGTACGTTTTATGGCAGGTCCATCTGTCTGTTGTTGCAGCGGATATTCATACTCAATCAAGGCTTGTGTATGCCAGTAAAGGACCACGGACTGGCTTATGTGAGCATAGGCTGACATAAGTTTATCAGACCAAATTTGTTTTTTGAACCAGCCAGTAAACAGTGTTTATTTCTGCTGTTAAAACTGGCTTGTTGTGTATGTGACTTCTGGGGCTTCTGCAGCCAGCCTCATGTGGACACTTGATGAACTGCAGGTTTTTGCACTTCTGAAATGGCTTCTTTTACAACACCAGAGGTTCCCGCTTGGTCATGATGCTACCGTTTAATACTCTTCTTCTTCGTGTGTTATGTGGAGTCTTCTTCTTCGTTTGTTGTTTTGTTGGATTGGGGATTGAATGCTGCTCTTTGTGACTGCCTGTTTTCTCCACTCAGATGTATTCGCTGTATGACTGCATGCACCAAACTGTGACGGTTTAGGACGACTACAAGTACAGTTAAAAACCTAGTTGGTCATGTTCAGGGCTACAATAATACTTCATTCATCTTGGTAGTCCTTAGGTTAAAATTGACCATGCTAGTTGAGAGAAAATTAAGATTTTCTTACGAAACACCTCTTGAAATTAGCTCAAATTGTCTATATCAAACAATGTGGTAGTAAAAATACTTTTAGATAGTTCTTCTGCATGATATCTGTTTTACTTTGGAAACATAAGTGAAACAGAACCCGGCCTCACTTCAACTGAAATTCTAGACAGGAGTGTGACAGTTTTTTAAGCTTGCTTGATTTTCCTTCCTTCTATATCTCTCCCCCTCTCTCCTCTTTTTTTTCTGTGCCCTTTTCAAAGTGTAGAGGCTCTTTTGGCTGGAGTGTCAATTAATGAACCTCGTTGTCTATGTAAATTAGTGGTAACATGCATGTGTGGAAAAGGCTAAGTGAGTTTTCAGTCTGTTACAGCCCCAGTTGGCACGTCACACCAGGATCGTTCTGGAAAAGTGGGCGTTTTTGTTTCTCCACGCTCTCTTGTCTTGCCTTCCTCTCCGCCTTTAGAAACAGTATTATCATATAGTTAATGCCACCTTATGAGACTTTCACAGCTTTTTGAATGTTAAGCACTTTCTTATTGAATTTGATGTTTGCTAATAAATCACATGGCGCCAGGAGGTTGGCATGATTCACCCTCTGCTTCTCTCAGGGTAATTCTAGCATGCAAAACTCAGGGGAAGAAAATTTGCATCTATTTCATGACTAATTTAGCTGTTTGCTTTCACGGCACTGCTGTACACATCGTATACTTCTCTTTTTCTATCTGTTTCCTTCTCTTTCTTCCCCCCTCCCTCTCATCATGAATCTCTTTTGAGAGTCTGTCAATGTGCTATTCTAAAGTCATCCGTAACTTCTACCAATCGAGATAGAAAATACATTTTTTATTGGAATTTGTTTTCTCTGTGGTGCAGAGTAAACTCTGATGAGGTTGTGGCAGCGTTGGCTTAGATCGAGAGCTGAGCAGCTCCGAGAAAGAATTCACTGAAGGGCGGCTTTGAGCTTGTGTCCACAAACTTGTATAAGAAAATAAGTTTACCCCACAGGATTGAACTTGATGTCAAATGTAAATTGAGTTTCAGTTTTTTGTTTTTTTTACAATAACAAATAACACAGATCCCAGTTTAAAATAGGTATTTATGTTTTTTTTATCAGGTGCTGTTAAAAGTGTATTTTTCATGTTAGTAGTTTTTATAGTGGGAATTATACTACATTAAAGCTAATATAATCAGATATCTTTACGCAGAATCTATAGGCGGATTTTTATTTGTGGTACAAGTGACATTGACCAATCATGTGTCAGCAGGTTTGTGCTGCAGGAAAACAGTCCATGCAACTGCTGTAATCCAATCCTGTAACCCTTCAGCTGTTGTCTAAGGATGATTAAGTATTTGATCAATTCTAGGTATTTAGATTTAGTTATTGTCAAATAATGCTATATCCTCTTGGAGCTATATATGACCAACTGTCCAGGGCTTCTGATGTAGCCAGCTAGCTACAAAGGACTGTTACTACCATGACTTCCTTGATGTGATTTTCTGTGCGTTGCATTTGTTTACATTTCAACAAGAAACATTAGAGGCTCGAATGAGGTTGTTGTTGAGACACAGCATCTAGACTGGATCTGAAAAAAGAGCACAGCCAACGTTCAATAAAAAAGCCAGTAGCTAATACTTGTCGGACTTTAAATTAAACTGGAAATTGCATTCTTATGTAGAATCTGTTAATACAAATATATATTTCATCATACTATTTAACCAGTTCTACATGAAAGTGCAGTCAACAGTCCACTCATAAAGGTCAGCTCTCTGTGCCAACTCCATTCTCACATCTCAAGTTGCTCGTCAGACTGCAATCAAAGAACAACAAGCAGAAAAGACAGTTGCGGCTTGGGTATTACAGTATTTGTTTATTTTTCAAATAGTGTTGGGTACAGCAAGGATCAAAAAAATGTCAGGCAACATCACGGTTACTTGATAGCAAATAGGTTTTGCAAATGCAAAACAGCTAACTTTTTCTATTTAAAAGTCAAATTATTTCTGAATAAGCAAAAATACGATTTTGATTTTAATCTTAATTTTCATAGAACAATTTAAACATGTGCTTGAATAACATATTATAAAATGAAGAGCAAAGTGAAAATGTACGCACAAGATTGAAGCAATCTCTTGTTTTCAAGATGAAAACCCTCAGAGCTGGAATTGTGTGATCTTGGTTATTGACATAAGGATTTGTCAAAGATTGATTTCACATGCTATTGATTGACTCTAATCCCTTCTAATGATATGGAGTACAAAAAACAGGAACAAAGACGTATTGGCAGGACAAAAAGCAGGAAAGAGAACTGATAAGTTGCCCCTCTTTTGCTGATGAGGCTCTGTAATTTGCTTTTAAGTTCTGTGAGAAGTTAAAAAGTAGCAAGATAAAAAGTCTGTGTGAAGAAACGGTGCAAAGATGATCTTAACTTAGAAGCTCTTCCAGGTTTCCTTCTAAACAAAAAAACATTCAATAACAGGGCTTGTGTGCGCTCATGTCCAGTAGAAGTTAAAGTTGACTTTGTTGGAAAGCTGTTGGTTTATTTTGCAAGACATGTAGTCAGTCACTAAAATATATTTTTTATTTAATTTAACAACTTGACCACCTGCCAACATATTTCTGCTTCTAAATTTCATGAATGTAGTTGGTTGTATCATTCTTAATCAATCAAACAGTAGCAAACGCAGGACCCATTCGAGGTTGCTTATCAACTATGAGTTGTTCAGAGGTCTGGAAGCAGGCTCATCAGGTAACAGGTTTAAATTGAAGTACTGTTGATGGTTACCTGATGTAGAGCTAGGATTAAACTGTTGATTAGTTTAAAAGTCTGTTTTGGTCATGTATTATCCTTCTTCCTAAGAAATGTATTTCTTTTAATTTGGTTGCAAAGCTCTCATTTCCTGATTGAATTTTGTCACCATTTCTTATTTATAATTTACGGCTTTGTGTTTTACTGCTTTTTTGATATTCACACGGCTACAATTTTCCTGTGAGGTCACACTCTGGATTTTACAAAGACAATATACTAGAGCAATACAGGGATGATACTGATGGTCTTAACATCAACATTGTGGAGAAAAACCTTGATGAAGTTTCTGTATCATTAAAAAAAAATCAATTTCTTTTGTGATCTTTGCAAAGTCACTCTCCCACTTGTAACACATTTTCAACCATTTCAAACAGTCTTCACATTGCTTGAACTTCCCAACCTGAAAAAGGTCTATTGCGTGTATAGTCTTCCTCTTTCCATGTTTCTTAGACAGATCTTCCTAAACCCTGTGCATGTACTCCTAGTGTTTTTGTGTAGTTATTTGATTTGGGTATTTGATCTTTGCCAGCATCCCGTAGACTCCTTCACTTGAAAGTTTCAACTACATTTTTCTTGGTTGGTTATACAATGATAAATGGGTCAACAGGTCAAGTACACCAGCAGTTCCTAAATGCAGGAGCTCTGTGACTCTACTCCATCGACTAAAATGACTCCTCACTGGTGCTGAGCTTTGTTTCATGGAGCGATCTGTAATTAGAAGACATATTTATTGCCTTTGACTGTGAAGAAAAATACTGATGAGCGTTCTTGGAAAATTCAGCCGGCGTCAGATCGATGTCACTGCTCCCCAGACGATCCCCTGATAAACAGATCCACCTCTCCCTGGGACACACACGTAGTCGCATTAGCCAGTCCCCTTTGACCCCGGAGGATTATTGGTCCCACATGCTCTGCTAAGTTGCACATTCACTGCGTATACGTGTACCGCACAAAGTCATGTTTGTCAGCGCAGTGAGATAATATATGAGAGGGAGGAGGAAGCAGAGGTTTTGTGTTGGGCTGAGGAGGAATTTGAGTGTGTATCTTCTTTTCTCCTCCAACAAAAGCTCATCCATGTTAATCAGGGCTTCGGCTCCTTTGCCATTAATGACAAGACAGGTGAGAGGGGATGTCAACTCCAGCTCCTTAACAGCCAGACACTGCCACCCTTCTCTACCCATCCATCGGCTATAATGAGCGCTCATCCAGGCCTCCGTCAGCGCCTCAGAAATTGGAGTCATGATTATGAATTTATATGAGTATTTAGGAGCAGGGGTTTGAGAAAATGCCACTGTTTGCTGGTGGAGAATGGATTTATGAGGCTGATGTTTTTTTTCTTGGGTGATTTGTTGATATGTGGGGGCTAGTTAGGGCGAAAAGCAGGGTTGGATCGGGTGATTCGAAATTAACCCTAAAAGTTAAGAAGCTGCAGAGCAATCTGCTTTGACACCTTGGTCTGTGCTCATGTTTATTCTTGAAGTTTTTTGTAATAGAGGGGTCTACAGACACTGTCTAAAATCCCCTGAATGGCTCAAAGACTCATCAGGGCTCTTTGTTACCAAACATATTCATATTGTGATGATAAAGCCAGAATTGTCTAACTGGGAAAACACTAACGAAAGAGGAGAGACAGACACAGAGCACATGCATACAGGGGGTCTAGGGGGGTCTGAGACCCCTTGATTGACACTTGAAACCCCCTGAAAGCCTCAACAGCAAAATTTTCGGGGGGTCTCTGGAAAAAAAAAATCACCTGCAATTGACTTTATACTCTGCAATGGACCAGAGAGAGAGAGAGAGTGATGTACGCTGTTAGGTCTTTGAATGCAAAGCACACAACTACAAACGATGTATTTCCCCGTTTTTATGCAGCTGCTTGCTGCAGATGTGATTCAGCGCTCTCTTGGGTTTGCTGCATCTTGATAAGAAATCTCCCCACACGTGGGTCCGGGATCGGAACTTTTTAAAACGGGGGTTCTGTTGTCTTGCATGCACGGAGCAACCGTTGGCAATTATTTCCGTCAAGCGTACTGTATCAGCGCTCAGTGCGCGTGCAGGCAAGTGCGAGTGTGTCTGTCATTGAAATGATCCCGACCCAAAACATTACAACTCTCCAGTTCACATGTTTATAGAAGTATTCAAATGAATGCATTCTTGTGTGAACATGTAGCTGATGAACACTTGGAACGTTAATAAAAAGATTGGATCATAATTGTTTTAAAGAAAAGGCACAAATTGGTGCATAATAAGTGATCAGAATGCAGGAAAATGAATGTTAGGTGTCCAAAACCCCCCTACTGTAACCTGTTGGTAAACACTATTAAACCGCCCCCCTGCAGAAGACTGTCAGTTTGAACATGTTCTCTTGTTGGTATGATTGTCCCTGGCCAAATACCTCAGGCGAGCACGCCTATAAACAAAAGTGTTGGGCAACGTCCGATTTCAAGTGAAATTACTATGAAGAAGAAAGGGAAAAATGGGTGTTGTTCATACCTGTCTGTTTTCCCTGCATCCTGAGAGCAGATGCTCATGTTAAGAACAAGGTCTGGAGATCCCCAGACCCCCCCTAACCTGTTGGTGAACACTATTAAACTATTACACAATTAAACACCCCCCCCCTCGCAAAAAAAGTTCAGGCTCACGATTTTTTTTACTTAGCCCTGAGTTCGAAGGGGGGCCCCCCCCCTCGCACCCTGATTCTAGCCCTTAGGCTAATGTAAGCTAGCCCACTGCTGTTGACAGAAAACAACAATCTGCAATCTTATCTCTAGTTCTTGCTGGAAAAAAAAGAGTATTGGATCATGTGTCCACAAATTTTTTCTCACACAGACTTATTTACCCTACTGCTTTTGTTTTTATCTAACTGCATTGAATGATTACACCAAGTAGTTCACAACATTGTCTCTTTTTTTCAACATTTTGCTTAATTAAACTTAAATGTGGATTATAGGAGATCATATCATCAATATCCTTTAGTGAATCATTTGTCATATTCATATCTCCTTGTGTTTGCTCGTTTGAGAATATCTGTGAAGTTTCACTTTTTGTGTCTGATGCAATAAGATTTTCTTTATCGTTAGGATTTTTATACTCTTGTAGTGTGAGCTCTGCTTTTGCTGATTTTTTGTGGAAATCCTGTTTTACTAGAATTAAATGTACGAGAACCATGTTTCTCAGCATAATAATTCAAGTCAAATTTAAGGCTGCCTTAAAGGAAGATCTAACACTGAATTCAAAGTGTTAAAATAATATCAAACAAAGCTCCGATAGTAACAGAGCCGGCTGAAACAGGCCATATTGACGGCTGCCATCTGATTTATCAAACAGTTAAATATGACTGTTCCGATGTCCAATAACCGTAAAGGGACTTATTACCATCGTTCATCATTCAGGCCATTAAGAAGAGCCTTTCATCTCAGCGTTTCTCTCTGATGTTAGAGTCAGGACAGATAATATCTGCTTCAGGTTCCACATTGTCTCTGGCCCTCCTCCTTCTTTTCAGGCGCTCTGTCATTTACAGCTCTGCCCGTGCTTCAAAACTACCACTTAACCCGAACGGCTGCAGGCCAGATCGCTGTTCTCGCTTCCAGTGCCGCTGCGTTAATGCACAGATTAGGGAGTAAACGGTTTGAGCTATGGTTTCATATTGTCTGAATTGAGAAAATAAATTCTCATTTAATCCGATGCTGGGAAAAAATACACACAGCAAGGCACACACACACACACACACACACACACACACACACACACACACACACACACACACACACACACACACACACACACACACACACACACACACACACACACAGCGCTATGAGCATGGGAGATGTAAGGAGAGGAGACTGGAAAATGACAAACCTCAACAATGTAAGGAGTACACTGATCATTTAAAAAGTCTTAATTTTACCTAGAAAAAGATTCAATTCAATTTAATAAAAGTTACAGTTTAAAACTGACATGTTCTGAATGTATACAGCTGGAATCTAGTTCAGTCAGGACATTGATTATCCATGGTTCCTCTGATATATAAAGAAAGTCAATAAATCAGAACTACGACCCATGAAGAATTAACCACCTCAAAAAGATCAAACAAAAAGATGAAATGAAAGAGCATCTGGTTTGAAATATTTTACAACTCAGTAAGTTGCAATGCAATTGGAGACCTTCTTGATCGGACTGTTCAGGGTGCAGGGGCCACAAACATTGACAAAAATTCCCTGCTTATGGTCACAAGCCACATAAAATTAGACAAACTAAAAACTAAAAAGAAACAATTAATCTTAACACATTTTCGAGGACATCCTCTATGGCACTGCATTGTGTTTGTTTATTTTTCAAACAGAGAAGACACCCACGACCAGTTTCTTCCTATAGTATTTATCAAAACAACGTGAACTATGAAATGAAACCATACTGTGTAACTGATAGTAATGTATCGTAACGTGAAACACAAGTACATCTTCATCTAATGCATTTCTGTTACTTCATGTGGATTATATGCATCAGATTCATGAAAATGAATAAGCTGTTTGTGTTTTGCTGAGCAAAAACTCTGTCTTGAAAAAGGGAAGAAAATAGCTATTCTCACAATTCAACCTTAATTTACACATTTGCCATACAACTAATTGGACAACACAGTGTTTGTCTGCATTCAAATGAATTTGTGTCACTTTTATGTGGCATCCCACTACTTCTTGCAGGTAAATGTTGTCAATCAAAGTATATATTGCTGTGTGTGATATATTGACTGAGAAAGCTGAGGCTCTCATGGAGTTATGGTGTATGCATGGTACTATGCATTGCAGCTGAGCAGACCAGGCTCTACTTCGGTCTCTCTGCGGTTTATAGTCTTGTTCAGATTAATGCAAATGAAAATAGTAGAACACGATGTTTTACTAAAAATCCTTTGCACTCATATTTTTAGATGCCTTTTTAAATTATATTAAGATGCGCTTGGTACTCAGCTGTATTCTTACCTTTACTCTTATTCGTGTAAATATTTATTGTACTTATTGCTTGATATCTTACTTACATTCCTAATATATTTTATTAGTATTTGATTTGTATATAACTTTATTTTTTACCGCTTTGTGTTTTGAACAACTGTAACGAACGAGTTTCCCTCTGGGATTAATAAAGTATTTCTGATTCTGATTTTCATTAAATACCAATATAAAAAAACAAGCAATGCTTACTCTCAGCATGTGTACTTTACACGGATGAAGGTTTGGGTATAATGGTCATGCTTTTGAATCATATTGATTAAGTCTGAAGCTAAAGCTAGCTATCAGCTGCCATCGGATTGATTGGTGCCAATTTGGTGGTTGAAAACAACCTGCTCTTGGATTTATTTCTGGATTCAGGAGGGACATGTTCCAAACACTGATGTAAACAATTAAGAAAAGTAGATAGACATAGAAACTGTGAGCTAAAGCTAATATGCACTCTTTAATGTTTGTTGAATTATGTTACTTAATATTGTTATCGCAATGTTGACAATGTTGTGGCACATTGCTTTTTTTTTTCTTATGTTGTGCTTGAAATTTTAACTCCAAGATTTAGAGTGAGAATAATTGAAACTCATAATGCAGACACATCAATCTAACACTGACCAAATCCCATTTTACAAGCAGGGATGCATTCTGCCATCTCCATGACAACGCCTCAATCCCTTGTTATGTGGCCTCCTGTATCTTCTCACTGGGGGTTTGGCTCCTGTATGTAGTTCGAAGAAGCGGCGCTTTGTGCATTCTGAAGAGGGAAAATGGGGGATGCAGTCAGATCAAATGGTTCTTTGCTGTTTTTATGAGATATATAAATGGTACTAATGGTGTTAAGTCTCTGAGCTTTACTATCTCAAGCACATAAAAGGTGTTATATAGGAATAGAGCAAATATCAGCTTAATAACACACCCTTGTTCTCAGACATATATCTTGCATCAAGGTGCATTAGTACATTATTTAGCTTTCGAAGAACAATTTGACAAACAACTTTAGCAACTTGGTTACTCTAAATTTTGTTACTCTTAATCCTCTATAAGATTGTAAACCTGAAAATACTCAAATAATTCATGGATACGTCTGATGAAAAGCTACAACTTGGTGTTTTAAGTTCCTTTCTTACAATTTGAGGTTTCTGTGTTTTTGAGCAAACATGGCAACAAAGATGCCGGGTTAAAAGTTTGGCTCCAGTTTTTTTTTTTTTTTTTTTTTTTTTTTTAAGAATACTGTAATTTAATTTTCTATATAGCGCCAGATCACAACTGAAGTCATTTAAGGATACCTTTCCGATAGAACAGGACAGCTGTCATTAAAAGAAACGCATGAACACCAAGATTACCTTTAAGTGTTTGTGTCGGTGTCCGTCTGCCCCCACCCCCCCAAAAAACCTGTAAACCTAGGGGAAACACTGTCTTCTATAGTTTGAAATTTCTTAATCCAGTAAGCAACAAGCCCGGGCAGTTCCAAAGAATGTATGCTAATGAGGCATGTCCTTGTCCACACCTATCACAGTAGGAGCGAGAAAGATCTGTAAAAGTTTCAGTTTTGATAGGTGTAGCCTGTGTAATACCGTGAATGTTACTTTGAATGAAATTACTTTGACATGGAAAATATGCACACACTATACAAAAATATATACTGAGACTGGCTGACATGCGAGATTCATGTGGAATCCACCAGGCTGTAACAGCTTGCTACATGCTACTGTCAACATAGTGTTCTCTGTTGTTTCGGTGCGAAGCTATCAAGCTGACCAAACTTAATCTGCATTTTATGCCCGCGTCAACATTAACATGCCATTCCACATGACAACAGCCTGTAAGAATAAAACTATTTTAACCATCCGGACTGTGCAGCGTCCAGGAGAAGCTACTGAAGACTGTGTCACGTGTCACAGTCCGCCTTCCTGTCATCTCCTCACTCCCCACTCCTTGCTCCCAAACCACTGGTCTCCATCGTCATCTGGTCATCAGCTTCCCTGCCCCCTTGGGGCACCATGGGGGTCTTGCTGTCTTTTCAGTATCATTTTCAGCTTTCAGCC
The DNA here is from genome assembly GCA_020745685.1 of Tautogolabrus adspersus. NCBI lineage: Eukaryota > Metazoa > Chordata > Actinopteri > Labriformes > Labridae > Tautogolabrus > Tautogolabrus adspersus. The sequence goes on from CM036534.1 coordinate 23,043,528, forward strand.
CCCCCCCCCCCCCCCCCCACACACACACACGTACAAATCCCTTCCCGAAGGACAGTTCTGTGCCTCCTCTCCTGGCCTCTGACAGCGCTCTGACACCCACCGATATCCCAGAGGGAGATGCTGAAAGCTAAAGACAAGATAACAAGACAGGGAAGTGGGAGGGAAATAGTTTTTTTTAACTTGTGTGTTTTCATTACCCATACATCTCAACAGGTTATCAGCAGGTGTTGTCATGGTGAGGCATCAAAAGATGACCAGAAATTGAAATCATCAGGCACTCAATCATATATGTTTGCTAACTTGCTGTTATTTTTAGTTGTGATGTCTGACATAATAGCGTGGCAGTGTTTAACATCAATGCTGCAATGATCTTTTGGTACAGAGGTTAAGACTCAAGTTAGCCCCCCTGACAAACATACATAACAATTAGGCAAGGCAATAAGCAAGTATGACCGTTTGGCTAAAATAATGTTGGCTATAGCAGTGACAGTCCGTCACCCACATGATACTGTACCTCTTTACCAGTTTGCACACTACATTGATTTCCTGTTTGATTCAATTTAAATGTTTGCGTAAATTCTTTAGATTCTGATTACTGAGAAAATTCAGAGATAATGATGTGTGGATGTATGTGTGTTGATGTGTATTATGAGGGGTACATCTACCAAAGGGGGGTCCTGCAGAAAGAGTGGTTTTGGGAACCACTGCTTTAATCCAACTTTTACATTTTAGAAAATGCTTTAAACTTTGTATTTAAGAAATGGAAATACCTCCAATTTTTTAGCTACTTTGCAATAGCTTATTTCCTTTTAGATGAAGTTCAGCATTGGCTTTGCCAACTTGCCTCAGGAATGAAAAATAAAAAGCCTATCTGGGGTATCAGACAGCCACCTTTTATTCAACTCAGGCTTGACCCCGCAGACATCTGAAGGCAAGACAACCTGCTTTGGATGAAACCGCTCAACGGGCTCAGAGCAATTCTCTGTCGTAATCATTATTCTAGCCACCTTTACTTCATTTTCCACCAACTTTATTAAAGAGCAGTCGCTGCCAGAGATATTATTCCACAGCTTTATTTGCATAAAAAGCAACAGGGTGCTTTTCTGGCCATATGGGCCTCAGCAGAGCTCTTCGCAAATGACTGAGGAAAAAAGTAGAGGTATACAGATGGAATCCTGCGAGTGATTTACTTTCTTAGATGGACACAAGTGTTAATTAGACAGCTTTAATGATTTGCAGCGTCATAGCATCTTATGCCACTTGAATAGTGAGATACTGCTTCCAACTTGTAAGGAAGAAAGCTGTGCAATATTCATGACCTTTTCAAAAGAGCCTCTTGATGTCAAAATGTAAAGCTGAAATGTCACTTAAATGATCACTGCTTGTAAGTACACTCCTCTGTCCTTGATCTAATGCAACTTGAGCTTGAAGGTGTCACTGTAATTAGTGTGTTTCTAAGGATAGAGGAATTGGATGTTGAGGGCGTGGGTATATGAATATATGTACATATATGTATGAATGTCAGTCCTCTCCTAGCTTGTGTATTTTGAAGTGAATATCTCATCTTTTAAAAACACAGAGCATCAATGAAACTTGAAATAAAGCTTTGATCCCAACTCATGGCTTTCAAAGTTTTGACGTTGGAAAATGTAGAAGATTGTGATGTCAACATGTGAGCAGCATTTTACTCTGCACACCAAACAATTAGATGCCCTCTGACACACTTAAAAGTTTAAAACAAAGTCAAAGACTATTCTTTACAGATAAACAGCAAGAGAAAACAGAGTATCATCTGCTAACATGTTGACTTTTGGCCTCTTGTTTAATGCAAATTGGCTATAGATTGCACTCTCCTTCTCTTCAATTCAGATATTAATGGAATCTTTGTTACTAGAGAAAACTGGGACAATGTAACAGGAAGAAATAGAAGAAAGTTTGAATAAGAAATGAGCAAATTAGCAGGTAATAAAGATGACACAATATGTAATTCAATCACTTCAATATCTCGAGAGGAAATGTCTGAAGTCGAAATACCACTGTTAAAGAAAAATGTTGGTGGTCTTGTTTACTCACTATGGAAGACCTGGCAGGATAAAGGACTCAAAAATGCTTCTTGAATTGTGACACAAACATGCGATGATTTCCATCTGTGAGACATGCGTCGTGACTAGACTAGATCAAAGGACAACTCTTCTTTTCACACCTTCACTGATTCCTCTTGACACTTGGCAAGTCACACACCTCCTTTTTCTTCTGTCTTTCTGTATCGTGAATTCTTGAAGTTCCTCTTTCTTTGAACTTTTTTATAAGCCGAGTAGAAAAAAGTATCTGAATAGATGCTTTAATAACTGTGAAGTTGACAGTCTCCCCCCTCGCCTCCACCTGTTTGCCTTCAGCGACGGTCTTTTTCTGAACTGAAATTGGGAATCCTCTCCTTTCTCTCCACATTCATTTTCGCTTTTCCCTGACTGAACATTTACCAATCATTTTGGAAGTGGATAAAGGCGTGTATACAGGGTGTTGAATGGTTTAATTTAGATTCAGATGGCATAAAGTGGGCTAATCGGAATAGCTGACAAAAGCTCTATGACGGAGAAGTGATAACCTGCGGGCCGCTTCCTTATTGCAGGAGATTGGAGTAAAGTGCTCCGTTGGTTTACGGGTCTAATTGCATGACTCAGTGTGTGGGGGGAGACTGACACTACAGGAAAAAATCAAGTGAGATTTAAGACTTAATGCATTAATTTTATTTTGCATTAAAAGTCACAGCAACGGTTTAAAAAGTCTGTTTTGTGATGGATAGACTTTCTGTTTTGCACCTGTCTCTCTCTGTGCATCTCTTTGAGCTGTCCTTCACTGTCTACACTGTGTCTAGTCAGAAGTCAGTTCGCAAATCAGTTCAGAAATTGAAGAATCTGTTTTTTCTTCCCAACTTGGAATTTTGAGACTCAGTCGGGGTTTCTTTCGCGAACCTTGCATGTCACTCGATTCAGCTTAGCCTGAGGATACAATGTTGCTTCATTTGTTTTGAAGGGAGGTTTATTTTAGTATCTCAGCATGAATATTTGTATACATGAACACCTGAGGTTAGTTTATATGTTTGCGTGTGTTTGCTTCCTGGAGCGTTATCGAAAACAAAGTTTCAACTAAATCCGTATTTGGACTGATTTCAAGTTCAGTTTAGTTTGGCAATGAAATATTCATTAAGCTCAAGGTCAAGGTTTCTTTATTCGTCTCCCTCGGGAGAAATTTGTCTCGGATACTGGGAAATTGCTGCACAGACAATACATGACACAAAAAAAAACTGTTATTACAAATATGCAAAACATTAGCTTATCCCTGCTAAAAATTACAAATGTGCAAAACATTAGCTTATCCCTGCTAAAAATTACAAATGTGCAAAACATTAGCTTATCCCTGCTAAAAAATACAAATGTGCAAAACATTAGCTTATCCCTGCTAAAAATTACAAATTTGCAAAACATTAGCTTATCCCTGCTAAAAATTACAAATTTGCAAAACATTAGCTTATCCCTGCTAAAAATTACAAATGTGCAACACATTAGCTTATCCCTGCTACAAATTACCCAAGCATCTGCTTAAGTATCTGTACACAAACACACACACACACACACACACACACTCCTACAATCACAAGCACATGCACACTGCGCACATGTACACATGCCACTGGTCACTAAACTAATGTTTCAGGACAGTGATTCCATTGTAGGTCTCTTAGTATTCTGTTGAGATAAGAAAGTGAAAAAAAGTCCAGTTAGATGACATCTATTTATTTTGATGAAAAAGTTGAATGACTAAACTTGCCAAGTTAGATTTTTTTGTTGCAGTTGGGAGAGTCAGAACAAACCTTTTTAGATTTTCCTGCAGAATAAGAAAACAAATCAACTGAAGACATAATCTGTCATCGAATTCTTTCCAGAAGTTGCGTTGCAATACTGTTACTGTGTCTGACTTTTCTTGGTCCACCATTTTGCTTTCTTTTGTCAGCCAGAGGGATGTTCATGCCTCTCTATGAGCCTGTGTGAGCTGCATTCATCTGTGGGATATACAGCACTGCACAGTTTGTGTAGGTGGAGAGAATAATAAAAATGATGGTGACTGGTATGAGCAGGGGGTGGGTTACTAAAAGTCATAGCACTTATTCAAAATGCATAATGTCTTTCTGCATTGCATTATGGTCTCCGTATATGGCGTACAGTGGGTGGATAAAATATTACTTCTTCTGTGATGTTGTGACTGAAGTTTTTGCATCTTGACGACAACAGTAACTAAAGTCAGGTGGTTAATGCGGATGTTTTAGAATGATGCACATGAACCGTTAATAAGCTTGGATTTCTTTTCTGTTTTGCATTTAAATGTATATATTTATACAAACATTCCTGGCAGGTATTTCAGTTATCCTGGCAATCCATCAGATATTCATTGAAATATTTCACTTAAAGCTCCAAAATGTCAACATCATATTGGCACTAGAATAAGAGAAGAAGTCAGGGAACAACAAAGTTAATAGAATTCATTTTCCAAGGAGAATCTTTGACTGCAGGGAAACCATTTTTTCCCGTCCTGAAATCAGATCTTAAGGACAGCCTGTCTAAACTGTTAATTGACAGTGATCTGACAGGTTGTGTGTGTACTGACGTAATATACCTGCCTGGGTTGCTCTGGTAACCCCAGAGCTGTCAGTAAATGTATGTCAGAATTCTAACATGGAAGCACGACATATAACCTTGTTTGATTATTATCTGATGTTGTTCTGTCACTTCTGATTTGAAAAGTTGTTGTCTTTGTGCATTATATGAAATGGTCTATGGGACGGACTGACTGACCGACCAATTTTGCTGCTGGCATAACTTAATAAATGAACATCCAAAATCCCATTGAAAGTTTTGTGTTTTCTTGAAGCTTGAAATGACCTGTTTTAAGATTATTAAAAATGGAATGGCATGCTTTAGATTGTATATTGTCATTTATTTTGTCACTCATTCATGACAGACATACAGTACACATTGTCCTCCTGTGTTGCTGCAAATGTTTTCTATAAATTTAAGAGCAGATTTAAGTATCAACATTTTTACCTGTCCAAGATAAAGCTCTATAGAGTTCCATTAACCAAGTTTGCTATTTGGCCGCTCTTCTTCCAATCTCATGTTTTTCTTCTATTGTTTTGTTCCCCTTAGAGCCAAGAAGAAGACCAAGCCTTTGAACCTTAAGATCCACAGCAGCGTGGGCAGCTGTGAGAATCTGCCCACGCAGCGCTCGCCCCTGTACTCTGAACGATCCCTGCGATCCTTCTTCTTCCCCACCTTCATCCCTTCCACACCTCCAGTCCACGGTGAAACACCCTCTGCAAGTAAGTCAGCTCTTCTTTTTTTAATCAGCTCACACTCTATCTTTTATGAACTGTGATTTTTTAATAACTTTCATATATCTCGCTTTTATAATCTAATCCCTTTTGACTCCTGCTTATTTAGTTCTTGGGAAAGGGCCCATTTCTTGGATTGCCATTCTGGTCTGTGCTTGGTTTAGTGCAACCTTGGGCTGAAAAATTGGGTCTTTTTTCAACCAAAACGTGTCCCTAAAAGACAAAGAAGTTTGAACCTGTGCACTACTGCAGGGATTTGTCTTACTTTAGTCCTAATATTTATAACAAATGTTTCACCTTCTGTTCAACTTTCTGGAATCGTTGTAAATGTTCTACTTTTGTGCTAACGTCCATAATAACATTTCTTCCCCATTAAGAATATACTTAAATAAAGCTCTGTTTGAAAATGCAACAAACAGACAATTAGGCCACGTGTAATGACCGGAGGTGGTGTGTTGCTGCACATTAGCAGCCTTATTGACTGATGCTTTACGATCATGCTGCGGAAGCCATTAGACTGAGGAGGAGACGAGGAATCATGGAGGTGATGTCGAGGAGAGGAGTGATGGATGCCGGTCACTCAGCATTGTGAATAGTTATAGACCTCGTACACAGTGATGTGGGGAACATAAGTGCACATAAGTTGGTGGAGGCATGACATGGAATATTCACAGAACATATTCACGAGAGACCAGAGAAATACTTGAATTACAAAGTACAGATGTTTGGATGATAGGCACATCTGCAGACACATGTTTCTAATGTGTGCACGTTAGTTAAGAATGTAGGCGTAAATATATTGAATGTTTGGTTTTAAACATAGTGAAAAAGTGCTGTTTTCAAAGAGTTTTTAAATTTTTTAGTCTTTATGTTTATAAATCATACCGAATATACATATAAACCATACAAAATACTTGTTTACATCAATAAATCTCCCTGGCTGTTTATCCTTCTTCTTTAAAATAGTTTCTGTAGCTTTTAGTTATGTTGCTCATAATGTAAGATTTATATTTGGGCCATTGTCTTTCTCTAGCTTGGACAGTGAACAGAGTAGGAAATCAGGAGAGAGTAAGGACTGATATGCGGGAAAGGAGACGCAGGTCAGACTTGAGTGCGGGCCACCCACTTGGAGGACTGTAGCTTCCGTACATGGGGCACGATCTAACCACTAATATGTTCCAATGAAACCTTTTGTAAATGACAGTTATGTAGTTTGAATAGAACTTGCTCCTTAATTTTTAATTATCTCTTCGTAGGAACCCTTAATGTAAACACAGCAAATTGATGAAAGGCAACTGAAGGTGCAGGAAACACAAGTTACAAAATGTGCACTAGGAGAGAATCAGCTTTTCTTTCAAACTTCAGATTAAGTTTAGATGAAATCAGGGCATTTACATCTATGTTGCTCTAAGACAGCCAATCCAAGCGTCATTCAAGCCATTCAGATACTGCTCATCACTACTACAGAGCCTTTGGAGGACCACTTAACGGCAAAAACTTGTTGAAAACTTGTTGAACAAAATTAAATGGAATTTTAATTGTTTGTTGAAGTTTTAAATAAATGAAAAAATTGCACAATTGCTCCTACATGTGATGAGTAAGCCTCTTTAGAAAGTATGTAAGAAACACTTGAAGCATCACAAGGGGAAGAAAAGGTTGATCAATGTCCTTGGTAGGAGGAATGCTAGATTTGAGGTAAAAGTTAAAAAGTTGTTTGACTCAAGCAGCTGCTCTCTTCTGCGCTCTTTTGAAATAAACACACATTTTTAAACCAGTTTTCCATTGATGCTGACTTTCAGTGCTTTTTAACTTTTCTGTGAAAAAATGTGAAACCTTTAAAAACGTGGTTCTCGGATGATACAAGGGGAGTCCATGTCACTCTGCAGAGAAAACAAGGTTAAGCACTGTACCATCAGGTTCAGGTTCAGGTCACTTTATTTGTACCCGTAGGTAAATTTGGTTGCAGGGAGAGTCACTTAATACAACACAGACAAGACATAAAACATACAAAGTGCAAATGCACGATATATGGGCTAAAGTGCTGAGGTGCATAAAATGTGCAGGTTCCAATCGTACAATTGATCAGGAAAGTTGATCATAGTGTTGATTCACAAATAAACCTTATAAAAGTGTAGGGGGGGGGGGGGGGTTGCATACGGGTGGCCCACTGAGCATTCAGGCTTACAGCATCAGCACTTAATCCTGCTACCAGAGCTTGGTTTTTTGAAATAAAAGCTGAGATAGTACATCAGCTGTGGTCAGCTCTCCTCAATTTGATCTTCTCCCCCAGGCAAGCTTAACCGTTTCCATAATACAGGATAGGTGTGATTATGCTGTTCTGACTTACAGCTATAAATGCTGAGACAACATGCAAGCGGTGTCTGCCTGGACACTTAAATAAACTGCATTTTTTGCGTTCCTGCACCATAATTATCCTGTCGGTGCAGTTGTTTAAAAAAAGCAGCAGGTTAAAGAAGTCTTACTGCTACAAATGCTCCCTCAGGCTTTCTGAGAGAAGTCGCAAAACACGCTAAAAATAACCTCACAATGATATTAGCTTCTTCTCCTTGTATTTATGACATTTTCTCCAAATACAGGTCAGACTCATAAACACTTTATTTACTCTGGTGTTGCCTACAGGTGTAAATAAAAATAGAAAAAAGAAGAAGATTGGAACATTTGCCAAGGGGCTTCAGCTCTTATTCTAAGACTATTATTTGTGTGTTTGTTTGTGTGATCATGGACAAAACGAATGTGTGCTCCTGGTAAGCCAGGCTAAACATCCGTCCGAGGTCTATGTTTGGGATTACGGTATTATTGCCATCTCTTACGTCACAGCAGTGTCCCTCATCTCTATTGGTCCAAATCAAAACACACAGAGGAGCTACCAGACTGAGGCTGAGTGACCAAACATAAACTCAGGATGAATCAGTGTGTGGTCTTAGCTGAAATGTCAGTGTCACATATGGGTTTGTTTGGCTTTACATTGGGGATATTGTTATGATACAGTTTGATAACATATGGCTTCACACTAGTTTTTTTTTTAAACACACTTTATGGCAAAAAAAAAAAGAGTGGACACCTTGTCTAATTGGCCAAAGCAACATCCATCCTATCAGTACAACCCACTGTAGACTTTTTAGAGCAAACATCCATATTCCATTCCTTTACTCCTGAACAATTTGTCAAATAACTACGCAGACTATAGGGCTTTGTCATTTACACTTTATTTCCCCTTTTTCTACAAAGACATTAGTTTTAGTTTTAATAACTGTGTTCTGAGGGCAGTCTCAGGTAACGGCTGTAAAAAAAAAAGAAAATACTTATCAGTAAATCATATTCATGTAGACATTGTACTAGATGTTGCTTTGAACTACATACATTTCAATCCATTGTAGGAATAAAAATCGCTCTGTTCAGATAAAGAGAAGGTGAGAACATAAACGGAAGAATACTCTTCACTTGTTCCTGCTAACTCCTTCGTACAAAGACCGGATGAAGTCCAAACGAGCCAACATGTGAAAGCAGCAGGAAAGAGTGTGGAACAATCACATCAAGCAGAGTTGTGCTGCTTTTTACTGCCTGCCTCAGTTGCAAGTTTAGCGTGTTTTACTATTGCAGAAACGTACTCATGCATGTTATAGTAATACCTTCCCACAAAGGGTCACCATTACTGAAGACTCTTCCTCCTGCACATTCTCCCAAGTTGCCCCCCTCGCCTTAACCAAATGGATCTTGTAAGAGACCCTCCGACATGCTAGCGTCCTAGTAAATATCAGTACCTGAGTGTCCTGACATTGTCTAGAAATTGTCTGGAGTTCATACTTTAGAGGGGCTTAAGAGTCACAACAAACCAAGCTAATGATCTAACATGCACATAATCAGAACCTTGAAACTGGCTTAACTGAAAGGATGGAAAAAATATCCTCTAGCATAGCCTCTAGGACTGTTGAAAAGTAACAAAAAGGCTATAGTGTTAGGTAAGGTTTCTGATAACATACCCAAACAAAATTCTGTAGACATAAAAACCTTAGAGTGGCCATGCAAATCATGAAGGAATTTGTGGCTGTTGAACTTATAAAGTCACTTTCTTGTTTATTGTATTGTACTGAATCTTGTGTATATTGTAGTATATAATGTTTTAAAATATGCAATTATTTGAAAGCAAGGATCATTCAAATGTTTTGTTGTTGTTGAGTACCCTCATGGCTAACTTGGAAAATAAATATTTAGTTTTCAGTGTTTTTGGTTGCTCCAGGTGTTATGATAACCCATTGTTTGTTCAATGTGAAAAGTTATGGTGGCCACAGAGGGATATTCTCCACTAACAGCTCACCTCTAGTGCCTCAGGCTATTTGAGCTCAAGCATTCAAAGCGAACAGATGCCTAAACTTGTAATGATGCCTGGAGTTAACTCGGAGCTCCAGTACTAACCCTGGGACGCCACCAACAAAAAAAAACACACACACACACACACACACACACACACACACACACACACACACACACACACACACACACACACACACACACACGCACGCACGCACACACACACACACACACACCTGCAAAAGCGATGTGTGTAACAGTGTGTGCAAGGCAGAGAACGAGAGACAGCGAGAGAGTGAGTGTAGGAGTCTGAGTGTGTGCTTGTGGATATAAATGGCTTAAATGTTCTTCATCGCTTTGTGCACAACTCACTCTGTTTATTTCTGCGTGTTTTAATGACGTCACCTGCCTGCCCTAACCTTGCATAGACACTTTTCAGTTGCGTCACAGATCTCCTAGCGACCAGGCGTGGCACCACAATGGAGGTCCCTCTGAGAATTGGCAAATAAATAATGGCTAGAAATACCAGCTAAATTTAAAACAGGGTGAGGCAAGAGAGCCACCTGAGCAGAATAGTTGGGGTTGGCGTCGGTCCATATTTCAGATGATTTGTTTTGTTATTAGTAAGACAAGGATGTTGACTAAGACTCAGAAGCTATAGCTTATGTCACTTATTTTTATTCAACCACAAAACATAGTAAACGAAATCTCCCCTTTCCACTTATTTTATTTTACTACAAAACAAAACAAAAAAGAAGCTTGCTGCAACACATATTTACAGTACATTGTCCACTTAAACATACAGTATACAGTGTAACCTAATAACCAGAGGACCCCCAAATTAACTTTTAAACATAACTTAATCAAAATCTAAGAACAGGTCTCATATGTCCCAAAAACTACTACTTCCATACTGTGATGAACGGTCAAAGAGGGCAGCTTTATCTTATTGATGGACCCGGATTGGTAACAAAATAGTGTGCTGACCTTTTGTTTACTCATTTATCTTCTCATGCTTCATCAGGGCTGGAAACAACAGTTTTCCTGTTGGTGTATGTTTTGCTGCTGGACCTAATTTACCCTTTTTTTCTCTGGCACAGCTCTTGCTCTAGTCTCACACTAATGAAACCTTGCAAGAAGGTCATAAACAGCAGTCAATAAGAAGGTGTATTGGTCAATGGTTTCCATGCTGGTTCCTAGGAAAGTGAGCAGGTGTCACAAAACAGTGTCACAGGTCGGAGGAGACTTTGTGACCAATTTGCTGCTTCTGCAACTACACAAATGCTGCTTTTGTGAAAAAAAGTACTCACAGAAATCTCTCATTTGTGTAAACTCTGCTAATTTATGTTTGTTTGTTGACTACCTAAATAGCTCTTTAAATAAAACAACCCCCCACCCCCACCCATCCCCCTTATACACTCAGAATACTTGTTACACGACTATGGAGGAATATGCTGACCATAAAATCTCACTGTTTGACCAAAAATTGAAATGAGATATCTTATTGGTGTTTTTTTATCGATAACATTTGGCATGAAAAACATTTTCTTTATCAAGAATAGTAACATGTATTATGTTCGGGGTCAATTTGACCCCAGGAAAAACAAACACAATTTCAAAAATGTTGAAGGATTTTAATAAGCTATGGCCATAACATTTCAAGTTGAAAGCATTTATTCTTGTATCGTTTTTCTTTTAAGTAAAAAATATAAAATGGGACAATTTGACTTGAACACCACACAAGGGTTATACAGCTAAAACAGCCTGGGGTCAAATTGACCCCAAAGAACACCGATGCGTACAATACTGTATGTGTACAGGACATTGCACTGTTTGGTCATTTAAGTCACAATATTTAAAGGCGGCAATTTTCCTAGGTCATGGAGAGCTTTAATGCTGCTACAATGTTAGTGCTGTGTCTTTAGGTCATGAAATGTATTTATTGTTTTAGGGAAGCTGACAATTGTCACTTTTTTAAACAATAAGCAACAAAAAAATTGAATGGACTGTGAAAATCTAGGAAAATCAGGCCATGTTTCAAATAAAGATGACTTACTTGATAAGCCGTTGGCTCACAGACAACAGTTGCTAGAACTCATCCACTTCCTTTCCATCATTACCCTTGGTCTGGTAGCTAGGTTATCAAATACGCTCTTTACACACATAGTTAAGTCAGTCAAAATCTTTCCTATCCTATATAACACCTCAAAGTTAATGTTAGCATGAATTCACATCCTAGCTTAGTGTTAGCTGGAAGTGACTGAATGCTAAGGTAGCTGCTAACTGCCAGTAGCTTATGGGTTATTGAATATGTTGTTTAAAAAAATGTTTTTCTATCATTTGGTATTATAGCCTTTCTATGGTTACGAAAGCATAAAGTAACAACCCAGCTAAGAGCAATGTTAGCTCAAATTAGCTGAATGCTTATCCTGCTAATGGGTTATTAACAGTTTTTTACAAAGTTAAGAATGTAACATCTTTCATATCAAAGAGCACTAGGTAATGTTAGCATTGTGAAGTCTAAGCCAATAGATCTATGAGCCAGCAAGTGGCTAAATGTTAATCTCAGCTGCTATCTGAAGGTAGCAAATGGGTATGGGTATAACTTGGTATAGCTCGAAATATGGCCAATACCCCCCCACCCCCCCCTAACTGACACACAAACACACACACTCAAACATACCAGATTTTACTGTTTGTCAGTGAGGCTACTGCTCAATCTGTAAACTAAAATGCTAAATGCAAAAGAGAAGTATAGCATTGAAACAGCATTGGCGCTTTCCACTTTGATTAACTGTCAGAGAAAAATGGCGGCCACACAAATTATGGACTATTGAAAGCTGAGCGCTTGTTTGAGGCGATCTGTCATCTGCTTCCAGAGAACTTTTGTGATCTTGATCCAGCCATTTATAAAAAATAAAAAAAAGACAGCACAACACACTGTCGACACAAAATGTTGTTGAGGAGTCAGGTGCTCATGAGACAGCAATTTATAATTACTAAAAACAATTTGCTGTTATTTGTCAGTGATGTCAAAGAGCTGTGGACCTCTGATATAGTTGCCTGAGGGTATTATGTCACCTGAATGTCTTTTCTTGGCCCAGCCACCAAGACCTGCTCATACCGATGGTCAGTTTACTCTTCTGCATGCTCAGAGCTATTTGTGTTCTCCAACTGAGAAAGTCAACAGAGCCATGAGGCCCGCAGGCATCATCTGTTCTTACCATCCCTCCTCCCTCTGTGTCACTGGCACACCCTCAACTGCCAACCATAAGAAACTCCCACTATCTAAAAGAAGGTGTGGTGATACTTGTTTCATCCAAGATAATTGGTATTTTTCCCAGCAATTTGATTGCAGTATATAATTGTGTATATAATGTGGGTTATTTGTAAATTTGTATGTGTGTGTTTCCTTATCAAATGTGACAGCACAGTATAAGGCTGATTGGTGTGTAGCTGTTGCCATAGCAACTGACCAACTTGGCTTTGTCTCTTGTTCATTGGAGGAGTTTTTTTTTCCTCACACTCTGATAAACAACTCTATTTTCATCCTTCTCTTAGTTTGTTTCTTGCTGCCCTCTGAACAAATATGCATTCACTTGTTACTTCATTTGAGCACGGGGATGAGGAAAGAAAGGACAATGTGGAGATTGTGACATTTCTATAACACTCATGCTACTGTATAATGCATCCCATTGTGCAGCTCACCCCCACACATTTTTTATATATTCCCGATTACTTCTTCTGCTGTTCTGCACAGTCCACCATAAGGTCTTATCTACTTATAGAGGCTTTCATTGTGAGGTTGTTTTGGGCTGAATATGTTTGGTATTCCATCCTCAGCTCCTGGTTAAGCTTCCAATAATGTTACCCCAATTTTGTCATTGATTGCATTTGACCACTTGATTACAGCTTGATGTTGCTGGACCTCTTCAGGGACCTTAATGATTCTAATAAAGACAAGAGTAGGTGTAAGTAGGACCACATGGTGAATGGAGAGACAATACAAATATTCAGTGTATTTTGTTCCATTTTTATTTGCCTGTAATATTAGGTCAGTCAAAATTAAAAAGGATCCAAATCCAGACTTCAAAGCAAAGGTCCATAAGGAAAATCTCCAGAGCAGGTAGCAGAAAGTTTGACAAAAAAAAAAAAAATTGGGAAAACACACAAAGGCAGGAAGCGAAGCGACTTGAGAGGGGAGTGTGACTGAGAAACTAAAACAGAAAATTACCAAATGGCCAAAATTAGAAGAAATACATAAATTAAAAATATACTTCACGAAAGTGCTGATTGTGTTGTTTCAATTAGCGACTGCTCCACACTTTTTTTTTACTGGCAGTTTAAGGGGAATAGCGATGTTTAACACTCAGTCAATACACAGACATCTGAGTCAAACTATAAATAAACTATATTTGACTCTAAAGTGGCTCCTAAAGTCAAGAACTTTCTTAATCCCCTCTGTTTAACCCCTACAATCACAGAAATATTCCTTTATCTTTCACTGTTTATTTCTGGCTCTAACATGAAAATGCACAAACAAGCTAAAACACAATGCAAACACAAACAGACACATACACAAATAGCTTATTCAACCTTTGTGTCCTCCTGTATGTCATGTGACCAGCCAATGTTGGAGGGGAAAGGAAGGCCTCGGCTTAATTAGGAGACCAATCACAGAAGATGGAGGAGGACACTGTTGTCTGGCGCCTTGGGGTTTCTAGGGTCCTGCAGGCTCATCTGTCACACACACACACACACACACACACACACATTCATGGTCCTAAGTTTCAATCGTTTTGAAATGCTTAGAACATAAATATGGTGGTGACTGTGAGGATCAGTTTAAGGTTTTTATACCATTAAATGGAGGATCTGTTTACAGTGCAGCCAAACAAACTCACCTTGTTTTTATAAACAATTCTTTTACTATGATTACATCAACTCAATGATCCATGCTGTGCATGTTGAGAGATGTTTTCTCAATAACTACCAAGAAAAGGTTGAATACCTCAGTTAAAAGAAAAGCTCACAGGTAGGAACTCTGAATCCAGCAAGGCAATGGTGGATAGCACCACTTAGTCCTAAAGACACAAGCTTGAAGAAAAGACATACAGCAAACAATATAAAATGAAATAGTAGAATCCTAATCATCAGTAGTCAGTACATATGAAAATGACACATGTATATGCACACCAATTTATCAAAATAAAAAATTAGCCCTATCAAAGTTTCATCATCTCACATCATTAATCTCTCACCTGATACTGACACTGCGTTCTTTGCATTCAAGACCGAAATCGGCACCTAAACACATACCCACTATTACTAAACTTGTCAGTTGCATGAAGGTTTTTTTTCCATTTCTCAAGCCTCTTGCTTTGCGTAAGTCGTTGTGTCGTAAGTTGTGTAAGCATGTGTGTCTGAGTTTTTCCATGCAAGTATTGATTGACATAAACCTACACTCTGCTGTTCTTTGAGGGATGGTTGGATAATCAGAGATTGTTGTGTTAGTCAAACAGCAGCGTCAACAGCATGTGCACACAATGATAGATCGTGTGGACCACGCTGATGACAAGTCCAGTCATCTGCCAGTCGCCAACAAGGCCGACAAGAAGCAGATGATGTCAGTTTCCCCTCTGTATTGAGTTATCAGGTTGATTGAGTGTAATTGAGCGATGCATCGGAGTGCAGAGAGAAGACACTGAGCCTCTGGAGAGAATGGAGGGAGGAAGGGTGTTTCAGGAACCAGGAAATGCTGTACAGCACCAGGGCTGTGTGATTTGATCTGTCAATGACTCACAGCCTCGTTATCAATTAAAAGGACTGAATGAGCTCCTCACAGATCTGAACTTTGAGTCATACAAAGGATTCGTCTCTCTGTTATCTGCTGTCAACACTGTGAAAACAACTGACAGCATCTGCTATAATCTTCTTCAATCCAACATCAATCATTAATGAAATGAAAGAAAGTAAGAGCAAATTATTGAAGATGGTATGACATGGACTTGTTTCCCCTAAAAGAAAAACACATGTAATGAAAGATGTACAATCATGGCCACTGTACAAGGTAAACATGTAGCAATTCAAACTGCAATCCAGAAAATGTCCCATGATTTTTGGGCTGGGGATGCATGCGAAATCTTGAACAGTAGAATCTTATACTGTACCTCCTCTTATCTGGACTTTTCATCCAAGCACTGTAGTAAAAATGTTCGCAAAAGGTCAAGGTGAGCTAATGTTGGAAAACAGCAGGATATAGTCAGGAAATTCACAACAATCAGTTGGACGGGGGTGACGTTGTATATATAAGTCTACTGGTGGGATCCTCATGCACACAATGATGCTATTTAATCCTTTTTTTCTGCTTACCATTATGTTCTGTTCCACTCATTTGCTGATTCGTTGAATTTGTCCATTTACACTTGGAATTAAAATGAGGGCATGTCCTCCCCCCTTGATCTGAACCAGGTTGGAACAATCTGTCTGGAAGGGAGAGTAACCAGAAAGATCTGTCAGAGAAAATTCAACATACTGTAACACATAACACAAGCTAAGATGTTGATCTTAATTGGAGGACAATCATCGTAGTTGCCAATGGGCTAGCGTAACAACAGGTTTTCTTTCTGCCTCGTGAGTGAACTTCCTCTGTGCTTTCCTATGGAGGTCAATCCAATCCCACAGTTTTATTTTCCAGGCATTAAGAGCTTGATGCATTTAGGAAAGAATCCTAGCATTCATTTCCAGTTTATAAGTAACAGGAATAACGCTGCATTAAGCTACTTTGACTAATTTTTTGACATTTTACAGATTTAGATCAGCTCAAGCCCAGATGAGACTCGGAACAGGATAAGCAGAAAACATAATGGATAGATGGATGGTATTCTGTTGCATGTTTGGAATGATTTTATTAAACACACTTAAGAAATGCCAATTGGAGAAGCAGCCAAAAGATGAGTGTGTATTTTTATGCAGATGACTTGCACATTCTATGTTTCTTTTGGTATAATACATGAAAAAAAATGATGAAATTCTTTTTCAGATGTTTCTGTGTGCATTTCAACTTCAGTGGTGTATTCATTGAAGACATTTTAAACTGTTTTTGTTGTGAAAATGTGGAATTATTTCAATATATATTCCAATTCTGGGTTAGGATTGATTTCATTACACTTTCTAAATCTACAGATATCTACATAATATGACAGTATAAAGGTTAGGCCTGTATTATGTTGTGTTTTCGCAGAAGTTGAAATAGATAAATACAAAAAACCAAACAATTGGCAGCTAGCACATCATTATAGAGCACTATCATCTCAATGCATGCATCTACCATATCCAACTGCCTTCACATCCTTCACATGCAACCATTTGTACGCTGCTATTCTCGCCTGCTACTGAGAGATTTTGCATAATTGTGTCAGTCATTGAAAGCCCTGGTGGACCGAGCGAATGTTACTTTTGTTGTGAAAACCTTTTGAAACGACCTTGCCTCACTAACACAAAAGCCTGACAACTATGAAACATGAAAACATTTTAAACAGGCAGTTCGGATGGAAACATGGCATTTCGATTTTTTTTTAATATTCAGCCCATATATCTGAGATTGCTCAAGAAGGAGCTTACTTTGTTTTTGATTGATGGAAATGCTTTTGAGTCTAGGTTGTCTATATGCTGTAATTCACTGCCAGTCCATTGTCTGTCTGTCTGTCTGTCTGTCTGTCTGTCTGTCTGTCTGTCTGTCTGTCTGTCTGTCTGTCTGTCTGTCTGTCTGTCTGTCTGTCTGTCTGTCTGTCTGTCTGTCTGTCTGTCTGTCTGACTGTCTGTCTGTCTGTCGGTCTGTCTGTCTATTGCTCATTTACAGTGATGGGTTGAACATAATTCAAAAAGCTGAATTTTTGTCTGACAGTTTGTTTCTAAACATCACTTCATTCCCCAAAATGCAAAATGTGTTTATGTGAATATTTAATGCGAGACATTTTCTCAGTTTGAAATACTTTGTCAGTATTACCATTAACTAAAAAATGAAAAACTTAAAATGTCTCTTGTCTCGTTTGTCTCTATCTCTGCAGACACTCTCTCAGTGCCTCGCTGGTCCCCACAGATTCCCCGAAGAGATTTGGGAAACTCAATAAAACACAGGTAGGCCTAAAGAAATGTGTTGTAAAGAAAGGAGTGTTTGTGTGTATGTGTGAGTGTGCATACACTCATACATTAGTGAAAATACCTACCCAATAAAAACGCCCTCTTGCATAACTCATTTCTATTCTCTTTTTCTCTCACCCTGCTTGACTCCAAACACCATGTAGTCTAAAGAGTAAAACAATGACATATTAGTTGGGGGATCTCAGCAACCTCCAGTGTGTGGGTGTTGTGCCTGCTGAAAGTCAGCTAGGTGCTGAGAGAAACTCGAAGCCTCATCATACACAGCCAAATGTAATTTATAGACACTTTATTTGAAGACTGAGGCTGGTTTGAAGAGAAAGCCATATTACACTCAACAATCTCCTTGACGTGGCAATTTGCGCCTTTCCATCTTCTGCCCTTTGTTGGCCTGCTAAGATAAGCACATTTGCGTAGCGGGTACACATTGCACCACTTCAGCTTCAGGGGGCCTCTTCTGTGCCTAAAGAGCATTTCTTTATTCAAAATCTGTTATAAGTGTCACATCTTCTTTGATATTTGACAGCAGGGTCCACTAAAATCTCAGCCAGGGGTTGGATTGAGTTGTGCCTCTATCAAAATAAAGGAGTGGCTTAATAAAGAGATTTGGTTTCTGTCAAACTACATTAGTCACCTGCCATTAGACAGCGAGTGGCACCTATTGCAACCAGGCGTTGCTTCAGTAAATTACTTCAGATACCTGAAGGATCTGCTCAGTCAGTCTATGCAGAGAATCAGATTTGTTTGTTTGAATGTGTTGGAGCCTGTAAGAGTGGCTGATTGTTGAATTGATGTAAACTCTTTGGCCTCTGTCCAGCTCTGCAGAGAAAAAGTGTAAGATATTCATTCGCAAAGGGTTACTGAGAGATGGAAACTAAATGGGTCCAAATTAAATCAGCAGTTGAGGCAGATTAAGAAGGTAAACACTTTTACAGAAGCAGCTTCTTCATGCATCTATTATCCTCACAGAAAGGTTACACAGGGAATGTGAGGCTTTCTTTAGCATAGCCGTCTGTCAGAATGAGAGAAATAATGAAAGACAAAAGGTCAGGAGCAGTGTCCTCCTCACGCTTATCCACAGCTCGTGCATGTCATTTTATCATGTCTATGCAACCATCCAAAAGTAATGTCCTGATTTTATTTTTTTGTCCTTACTTCGCTCTTTCTTCTTTTTTCTACAGGTTTTCCACAAAGTATTGGATGTCCCAGACATGCACAGTATGTGGAAAGGGAATGTTGTTTGGACTGAAATGTAAAAACTGCAAGTAAGTATCAAGACTGTATTTTGTCATATGTCCCATACATGGCAATGATAGTGCAAACGCAATATGTGAAAATGCACATTTTGACAGATACCTTTAATATGATCAAATAATGAATGTGTAACTAGCTTGTTTTTCTCTGTTTGTAGTTCTTTATAGTTGTTTTGTAAGGTGACAAATCATTATAAGCCCCTTTGTTTTTTTCCTACTCAAGCAAATCAACAATTTTCAACAAGTTATTATTTTGCATGTGATGCTTTTTTCCCCTGTTTTTGTCTGAACTCAGGCTGAAGTGCCACAACAAATGCACCAAAGAAGCCCCACCTTGCCATTTACTGATCATACAGCGAGGCGGACTAGAATCCTTCAAAGGTTCGTTTTTTGTACCATCTCAATTTTCTAATTAGTATATGTCATTATGATATATTAAAGCGATCAATAAAGTATTGTTGTTTAACAACCTACATTGGAGGCTGTGGCTCAGTTGGTAGAGTCGTCGTCTCTCAATCAGAAGGTCGAGGGTTCGATCCCCAGCTCCTGTAGCAACATGTCCGTTGTGTCCTTGGGCAAGACACTTAACCCCGATTTGCTCCCGCTGCTTCGTCGGCGGTGTATGAATGCATATGAATTGTATTAGTTACTTCTGATGGGCAATTACATTGCAACCACTGCCATCAGTGTGTGAATGGGTGTGAATGTGTAGGTGTGACATGTGGTGTAAAAGCGCGTTTAAAAAAGCGTTTCTAAAGCGTTTACTCAAAATTGTTATTCCTTAACACCACTAACTGAGCCTGTACCAATGAGGTTCTTCATCCTGTTCACACAGGAGCCATTTTTCTTCAACACTCACAGCTCACATGTATGATTATGTATTGCTGTGTTCAAAGTTGGCAAGTTGTGTAAACAAGGAATCTGACTAGTCTTTATGTTTTTATCAACAACAGAAAGGACAGTACATAGTGAAAATCTGGAGGGACATCAGGCCATATTTAAAGGTAAAAAAAATATATACAGTATATAACCCACGAGTTACTGTTAAGAGAGGTAACGTTAGGGTTGAACTAATTCTGAGCCAAACTATTTCGTTCACTAGCTACATTTTCCATTAACTTCAATCTAAGATTGGAATTGAAGCATTATATTTGAATGGTCTGAGACAATCACATAATAATGGTTGCAAGGAAGCTGTGAAATGAAATGTCAGATACTACATTCATATGACTTGTAAACCTGGTAAACAGCAGTTTGACATTAGAGATGTGTTTGAGCGTCCCACCCTTAGCATATTGTCAGAAAAAAAACGGCCACCGTGTGATTGGTGACTATCTTATTGATATTAAACAAAATGTATCAGGGTATGGCTATTTATTAGTACCAGAACTACATTTTAAGAGTTATCTTCTTTTCAATGATGCCTCATTTAAAACAGTGGAAAAGCCTCTGTTGGCGTGCACAGATAGAGGTTGACTTCTGATTAATTAGTCCATATACGTTTTGACAAATGTGACTGCTTCATGCTATGTTTTTACGGACACAGACTGAAGAGAATAAAATTGCTGTTATCTGCTATCAGAATTGAGATTAATTTGTCCTTTCTCTGCCTCCTCCTCTCTCCCCCACATTAGACCACCAAGGAATAACTCAAGGTAATGAACACTAATAAGACTTTTAACTGAGTTCTTTAATGAGAGAAAATGACAGTTTCTTCATGATTTGAATGTTCAAGGAAACTTTTATCCTTCAAAAGTTTATGAGATAAAAAATGGATTTAGTAAAGGAAGGGCTTTTTGCTCATTTTTTAATTAAGAGCATGGCCTGATTAAAAGTTGCTCCCAATTTTCTTCAAGCTAATAGTATAGTATTGTTTTATTGTTTCTCTGTTTGTTTTTTCTTTTCTGTAGTAGCTCGTCTGGTACGAACTGAATCAGTGCCATGTGACATCAACAACCCGCTCAGGTACACAGACCTGCACATCAGTCAGACGCTCCCCAAAACCAACAAAATCAACAAGGTAAGCGTAGAAAATAAACCCTGAATCACAGTATGCGTGTAACTTGTCCTACATATCACATTTCTTCCACTTCTGCGGGCCTGAAAATGGTTATGAGTCATAGTGTTTTTTTCCCAGGGGATCATGAAACTGTACGAAAATATCTTCTGCAGTGTTTCTGTTGACACAGATGGATTTGTTTTCATACACTGAATATTTTGCACTCAGCACATCTAACAATTTTAGTTCCAGAGAAAAAAAAAGGGTGTCACAAGATTCCAATGTTTGTAAGACAGTGATGGAAATGTTGTGAACCAACTTTGAGTGTTAAGACATAAATGGGTGTGCATGAATATGTAATAAAAACTTGTGCTTGTCCTATAACAGGATCATATTGAGGCATTTTGTAAACACAGATCACATTTTATGTTCGGAATTGTAGTTGATATTTTGACACCATCAAAATAAGATTTTATGAGAAATAAACAGTATGTGAATGAGTACCAATGTTCAACAACAAAGATATCTAAGAAGAATAGACATACACAATCATGTAGGGAGAGTCAGCTTTGGTTGTGTGCAGGAAAACAGTTTGGAGTAGGTGTGGAGAGCCAAAGGGGGTGAATTCATCTGCCTGTAATGCAAAACTGTAATTTGAAAATTGCTTAGTTTAAATAAAACAGACATCGAAATGCAAGTGCACCAAAAATTCTACTCATAAACATGGTTTCTCAACTTCCACTCAGTTCTAATTGGCTTAACCAGAAACCAGGAAAAGTTAGCCGTCTCTCCCAGAAGCGTAACTATTGTCAGACCATAGCTTATTGATTGGACCCAGCCTTACTCTGTGGGATTGGCACTTAACAAAGCCCTGATATCCGTATGTGTAATGTTCACCTGAGTTCAACAGTACTCTTAATAAGTTGGATGTGCTTGCAGTCAGGTTTGCAGACTCTGATGTGACCCATGTGACCGTTTGAAGGGTCCCTAAGAGAAAAAGTTGACGTAAATACAACCAGTTTCTGAAGCTGTTTTCACATAATTTATTTGGATGAATGAGAGAAAAGTGTAAAGGAGTATTCAGTGTTTGTAGAGATTGCATATACCTTACATCATTTCAGACTATTTTCAAAATATGCTCTGAATCTGCCGATTGATTTCTCACCTTCAAGGAAGAGTCTTCAACTTCAACTTTTTTTATTTGTCTTAAAACTTTCTTGAGAAAGATAATCCATTAAAAAAGAAAGCATTTTTTTTAGTTTGTTATGGTATGATCGGAGATTTTTCAACATTCAAGGATGCTCTGACATCTGAGATTTAAGACTTGTCTGCTAAGCAAACTTTTTTGCTCAATCATTTTTTGACAGCACCAATATATGCTCACTAGTCATCCTTTTGATTAGAATTCAGACGTCTTTTAAGAAAGGGCTTTGTCAGAAATCTGTAAAATCAGGAGAGACTTATCGGAAATAGTGATTGTTTCAAAGGGATGGGCAAAATAGAAATGTGTGCTCACAGAAGATCTGGTTTTACATTCTTAATTAAAATAATGATTTATTGATGGAGGTCATGGTGACACAATGTCTGTTTAAGTCAACAGCATCGAAAATTCCGCTGGCTGAATGAAATATGCACAAATTTGATGTGAGCATGTACATTAGCTTTCCCAATTCAATTATAGCTAACATTATTTTCTGGATGTTGAGGCATCCTTGAATGCACCACTGGAGGCACATTTTAAAAACGCTTCCTGTTCATAACTGCAGCCCTTCACTGGGATAACACAACTATGTCAAAAAAGTACAGGCAGGAAATAGCTCATTGTGATGGATCACCTCTGTCAGGCAAGTCTCAAGTCTCAGCAAGTTGATTTTCATATTGTGCTGAAATTAATGACAACCAAGAGCTGCCTGGAGGGTAGAAAATCAATCTGGAAACTCCTGGTGTGATTCAGAGAAAGTCCAACATGAAAGTAAAGCACAATTGTGACTAACAGACTAAAACTTGAAGTATAAGAAAGACTGTTGACAGTTCTCTTTTCTGTCTCTTCTCAGGATCACATCCCTGTCCCGTACCAACCAGACTCCAGCAGTAACCCATCATCCACCACCTCCTCCACCCCTTCCTCCCCAGCTCCTCCCCTGCCCAGCAGTGCCACGCCCCCCTCACCGTTACACCCCTCCCCACAGTCAGCACGACAACAGAAACAGTTCAACTTGACAGGTACAAGAATAATAAAAAAATATATAGATAAAATAGACCACTTTCAGCTAAATATTAATGTTACTTGATAACATGCTCTCGATGACAATGCTTACAGGCTGACGTTGAACCAGTGTATTGTTTACAGTGTGTTCCATCATAGTTCAGCAAGTTAACATTTGATATGCGGCACCTAACACAAATCACTGTTGGGGCTGATGGAAATGTGATACGACAATGGTCACACCAGCAAAATCAGAGTGTCATCTTATTGGCTGATTACATAAAACGAAAAGGCCATGAAGGATCTTAAAGCTGATGATGAGTAGATTTTATCTTGCATCCGCACAAGAAAGAGTTTATTTTTGACTGAAATTGTAAAATTACTTGGTCAATGAGTTCGTTTACATGGACTTGAGTATTCTGGTTTTGATCAGGTTTTTTAAGTACCCTGTTATTGTGTTTGTGCATGTAAACGTATCCCGATTTCAGAGACGGTGAGAAGCCATTATCCTGATTTTGAGATACACCATTTTGCTACCTGGAGAACGCTGAAAGAAAACAGCTTACTGTGGCATGTATAGGTCTTACCTCGGTTTCTGACAGCTGCCGACTAACTGCGCAGATGCAACCTAAACCAAGTGAATTATCATCTGAACAAACATGGTGGCATCTTACTTCTTTTATTTGCTGACGCTCTCTTCTCCTGTTGCTGGAAATTAGGTGGATATGTCAAATCTGCAACGCCATAAGCGCTAACACCTATATAAGCCACGGTAGTCTCTTTTTTCTTTGATTTCAAAATTGCTGCGGGTTTGTGTTGTAAAAAAATATACATCACAAGCACCTGTGAAAATAACATGCAGTAATCAGAAACCAGGACACTAGTATGTATCATGTATACAGGGATATGAATAAACAGGTTTCCCTATGTGCATGCAAATGCCACAGCCTGAGTATGATCAAAATCAGGATAAGGCTCATGACTGGTATACTCAGAATACTCAGAATCAGAAATAGTTTATTTATCCCTGGGGGAAGTTTTGTTCCTCACAGTTGCTCATGTGTAAAGCATTAAAATAAAGATAGAACTATAGATATATATAGAGATAGAAATAGGGATAGGAATAAAATGAGAAATAGATTTTTTTTTTAAAGATAAAACAATATGGCACAGTATTTTTACAGTAAAATTATTGCAAATATTATTGCACAGTAGGTTCAGTTTAACATTAGTATTGCATAATTGGGTTATTGAGCAATTGTTGACTGGTTTAGAATCAGATTTCACAGTTGAAATGAAATGATACATAATGGAGTTTACAGCTGTTAAAGGTAAAATAAGACCAGAGTGGGAGACATTGTCCAAGACGACAGACTGAAATTTGTATCCAAGGAGTCATGCCACTAGCATGATCATTTGAGATTTAATGGAAAAAAATTTAACAAAAGCTGTCTTAAAATATATTAAAGTTCACATATTATTCTCCTTATCAACATGTTTATATAAGTGTCAGAGGTCCCGAAAACATGTCTGTGAAGACTCTTGTTAAAAATCCACTCTGATCCCGTATTTTATCATACCTACAAACCCCTCTATTTTAGCTCTTCTCAGAACAGGCTGTTTCTGTGTCTATAGCTTTAAATGCAAGTGATCTGTGTTTGACCACGCCCCTCTCTGGAAGGGCTTAGGCTTTCTCGCACCATGCCCAATTGTTTATGGTGGAAAGAAGGACTCAGAGGGCAGAACAACACCTACCTGAGGGAGTGTCACCCACCTGGGGGAGAGGTTACTTCCCTTTGTGATGTCACAAAGGGAAAATCTCAAAACAGCCTGTTTGAGCACACAATTTCTGAAAGGTGGAGCAGCCAAAAGACGGAGAGGAGGGACTTTTCAAATAATTTGGGGGGTCTGTACACAGGCTAGGGACACATATTAGTCTTAGAAAAACATGGTGAAGTGTATTTTGCATAATATGTGACCTTTAAATTCATGTTGATCTCATAAAAACAATGGCCTTTTAAAGAAGGTTTGCTCTGAAAATAACAATGTTTTACTGTATATGGCATCCATAGATAATTCATGCATTCATTTTGCCTAAAAAAAAGTCTGCATAGAAGGGAAAACAGACAATAAAAGAGTTCATAGGGTTGATTAACATTCATTTACATCCAAGAAATCCCTTCACATATTTGCTGTACATCAAAATGTGATTTATAAATCGTCTCTAAACTTATTACAGTATATAGATTAAACTAACAGTCAGGTTTTACATTTGGTAGTCCACATGAACTTGAACTTGAATTATTCTTTTGTCTCTTTCTGCAGCATCGAGTTACTTCAAGTACAAACAACAATTCATCTTCCCAGGTAAGGGGCCTCGTAATTGATCATTACCCATATTACACTGCAACCAGCCCAGCAAGTAAGGAGGTGGAGGGTTCTTTTTAATATTGTTGTTGTTCCTTATCTCCTCGCCTTGGCCTTGCTTTAAGACTCTTGGCCCTTACACCCACTCGTTGCCTCTCATTTGGACCTCCTAATGATTCGTCGATGCCCAGACTCTTTATTTTGCCCACACTGGTACCTCACAGTCTATGCTCATTCGGCAGCTTATTACAGACAACCTGGACTGGAGTCTGAGAAAAAGAACAAGACGTAATTGAGATCTGGGGATACGGGTTTTTGGAAAAGTGTGAATATACAGCATGCAGCGTCTCTAAGGTTCTGATTGTTGTCTGTTTTACAGCTAAATTACATCAGCTACCTTTGTGAGCTGTATAATAGCACGGTCAAACACATCCATTTACAATTAGCCAGGTTCGGATCCGACCTGTGGCTCTTTTCCTGCGTTACGTTTCCCACTCTCTCTCTCTCTCTCTCTCTCTCTCTCTCTCTCTCTCTCTATTTCCCTCTGATTTCAAAGTCAATCCACTGTCCTATCACTAAAATAAACAAGACAACTAACTTTTTCTTCATTGAATAATATCACTAATTTCGATGATATAAATTGTTAAAAAGCTGCCTTTTTGAGGATCTTGAAGATATCTTGATCCACTCAGTTTATGTGTTCAAGGATTCCTTCAGTGATTATCATTTAAGGAGAAAACATATTTTAAGAGGGCTTAACATCTTGAAAAACAACCCACCTGCTTATTTAAAACGGGTAAAAACCTTTAATAATATTAGTGATTCAGGTTAAATACAGTGATTCACTGATGCTCTTTGGCAGACTCAGGATGTCTGCTCAGAGGGCTTTTAGTCAAGCTGCCACAAACTTTGTACAATCAATGTTTTGTTATCATAATTTTCTCAACACTTTCATCATCTTACCAGGATAAGGGAGGGAACATTTGACTGTTGCTTTCAGTTTGACTCACCTTTTTTCTATTTTATAAAAGTCTTACACTTGCTCCATCTGCAGTTCAAACTAGCTTTGCAGTATGAAGTGGGAGTTTCCTTTCATGTGTACGTCATGGCAAGCAAAAAACTGCAGAGCTGCAGTCGCTTTTTTTCTGTTGTGTGGTTGGATGTTTGATGTTTTTCTTATCAAATGAAAATATCCAAAGTTTTTCATGGTATTCATGTAAATTTGATCCATTTTATCCAAATCCCCATGTCTGTGATTTCCAAAGTGTGGGCTGCAGCCACTACTTTCACTGCATTGCCATAGGCCTGTAATTCCAGTTTTAAAAAAAGAACATAGTGGTAACTACATGATTGTGGTCCCCAATGTTAATCAGATGAGATATGCTATTTCATATTTGGGTGGCTCCAGATCCCTTTCAGAATTTAAATTGTGCTGCTGCATTCCTAAGTGTGTGAATGGCCGTCCTAAGAGATCATTTTATCACCCAGCTCTGATTCTAGGGCACATTTTTGGTACAGGGCTCTGAGTCACACCGTTGGCCGATTAAGAGCTTCCAATCCTCCTGGCTCTCTGGTCTTTAGAGTAAATCCATGCAAACATCCATACAGGCTCCACACAGAAAACAAAAACCCAGTCCATCTCACTGTGTGCCAGCTCCTAATGCACTGTGCCACAAAGGGAGTTTTTTTTCTGTGGCTCCCACTTTGTGTCACAAATTGTAAGAGTGTGCCAACGCAGACGACAACCGTGGCAGCAAATCCTCTGATGTCTTTCAGAGGTAGATTAAACACAACAGCTGACCTCACTCCTCTTACATGTGGAACAGGAGTGCCAAAGAATGCTGTTTCTGTGCCTTAGATGATGCTGGCATGCTCAATGTGCTGCACGTCTGTCTATGGTGATCACATTAAATGTGCGTTTTCTGCATGCTCTAAAGACACATGCTGTGAATGTGCATCAGAGTGATATCACTTTGCTGCACATCAATAGGAACATTTTCTACAGTGACTGATATTACCATAAAGATAATGTCAGGAAAGAAATATAGCAATTCAGTGTGATTAGGAGTATGTGGAGGAGTTTCCATTTTCCAGCATTTTTTTGCAATCAAACACACTTTTACATGTTTTACATGATTTACTCGAGCACTCTGCGTGTTAGAAAATGCAACATTTTGTCTCAAATTTTGTCAGGCCTGATACTGTAGATGCAATTACGGTGACAGACAATAGCAAAGGCTCAACAACAGCTCAAGCGACTTACCTTAAGAAAAATGTGAAGCTTTTTCAGAAACAATTAAAATCCAGGACAGTCAAAAGTCCTACACAAATGCAACGACTGAAATGCGCTACAAATGAAATGAAAAGGGCGCAAAAAGCTGAAACAACTAAATTAACATTGAAAGCGCTGAAAATACAAAATTGATGCAAAGTAAAACAAAAAACAAAACACATTGTCCAAAATCAGAAACTTGTAGGACAAATTGATCCACAGTTTGTACAGCTTCTCTGTGAAAACTAAGTTATCCATTATTTTATGCTTGAAACACAAAATATTCACGTAAGAAAATGAAGCGGAACTGTACAAAAAGAGGTAAACTAGAAAGTTAATCTAGATATGCAGTGATATGTTTAAGAATGAACTACTTGACCAATGACCTTTAAATGCAGGGTTGGTAATCTCATCCAGCATACATTATTTATTTTATTCGTTAAACTGGTCTTACACCCTGACAGCAATCAATAAATCATGCGCTCTGAATAAGGACAGAAAAAGGGCCGTTATCTCAAGCTGCTGTAATCCTGTAAAAACTCCGACCTATCCCTGCCTTGAAGTCTGGATGATTAGTATCCATCAAGTGCCTCCCTGGCTTCATGTGCATACTCTTCCATTGCTGTGCACCAGCCTGCGTTCAAAGCGCTACACCGCTGCTGGAGGTATTCAACGTCTACCAGAGTAAGGCTAAGAAAGCATAGCTCAAATGACTACTGCCACGGTTACTCGTACAGTAAGTGCTCACCATTCTTAACAGGTCAAGAAAAGAAAGATAGAAGCAGAGAAGGCTGCAGGTTTAGATGGAGCCCTAAGAAGATGTTACTTTTCAAATCTTGATAGCTTTCCAGAACTACCAACCCTGCCTTTAACTCCACTGTTCAATTTTGGAAAGAGGAATTTCAGTTCCTTAAACTGATATCTCCTTTAAAAAAAAACAGACAGCCTTATAGACCACGTTAAAACGACTCAGTTGTGAATTCTAATTTGCTTCAATTTATTTTTGTAACCCTAAAACCTCCAGATGTTGCACCAGAGGCTCCACCAAGCAGAGCGCCACAGGTCATCCTGCACCCTGTCCTGTCGGAGCCAGGGTGAGTACAATCTATTACCCAAACATATGTCTGCCTTTAAAAAAACTAAGAAGGTACTTCTGATCGTCATCAGGCACATGTTTCCTCTCAGTCATCCTACATGCTCCCTCGTCGCCTCCTCCTCTCTGCTGGCTGCTGGTCAGAGGCCAAGTCAGACGCATTGGAGCACAGATATTTGGGTGACAAATCCAATGCTAGGACCGACATGACGAATACTCAGACTAATGTTAGCATGGCCTTTAGTTCATGCTACACTTGGGATGCCAGCTGAATTTTCAGTAGCTCTGTGAGGAAGCCAGTGGTCATGGGAAGACAACCGGAAGAGGAGGAGGTTTGATGAGATGTCCTTCGACCCAGATGTTCATTAGATTAGGATATCAATCCATCACAAGAAAAAACGCAAGAGGATGATGGTCAATTGTCATGAAATATGGACTGTACCCTTAGATGATAATGGTTAAATCAATAGCAAATAATGTCACTGATAATTTCATTTTCAAAATATCAACATGGTCTTCGAATAGTTCCTAGATAGAGGAAGTCAAATGGTTTTTAATTTAAAAGTACAGCATGGGGTTGTTCATCTCAGTAATGTATTTAGAGTTTGAAATAATAATGCTGTGTTTTTGATGTCAAGTTCCTGTAGCAGCTGGGAGCTTTGAGATAAAACATGGCGAAAGACGTCTGGGAACAATAAGAATCAGAAAAAAAACCATACAGGACCAATACAAAGGCATCAGTGGGCTTCACATTTGTTTTTTAATAAAATGGCGATGTTTGAGGTGTACAGCTACATTCATTAACATAATGATTATGATGCAGCATGAAGATTATTCTCCGTTTGTTCAGATTTAATTCAGTTGCTGAACTGTGAAGGCTTTACTTCCACTTCTGCACAAGAAGTGACAAAATCATGTAGGAATACTGCAGCTGTGTAGGCAGGTCACCTCTATGGGAAGACAAGATGATGGGATGATTCAAAGAATGCTTTTTGCCAGCTCCTCTGAGCCAAATGAGTTGATGGACAACCAGAATCTATTTAGCTCAACATCAAACAATGATTTATTTCAAGCCTTTAACAATTACAACTCATTTGTGGCTTTAGCAGCTAAGACCTTGGATATAATGTTGTTGTTTGCAAAAATGATATTCTCGGTTTAATCTTTATCAGTACAGCAGTGACGTCAACTTTTGGTCAATTTCAATAAAATGACAATCTCTAGAGACAGAGCGGTAGAGAATGACTGAAGCTTTCTTACAACACAAGATGTCAGCATGTAGAGGATTTATCCAGACCCCCCCATGTCTACAGGCTATTTTGATAAACTAGGTATTGTCCGTTTTACCCAGTGTCCCATCTTCTTTGTAATGAGTGAGTTAACTGTGTTCTGACAATAAGCTTACACACTCAGGCTGATGATAGCAGGCCAAGAATGCTTCACAGAGCAAGGCTTAAAGTTGCATGATGTGTTTATTACATTCAGACCATAAACGGTATAAAAGAAAGACAG
Organism: Tautogolabrus adspersus; assembly: GCA_020745685.1. Taxonomy (NCBI): domain Eukaryota; kingdom Metazoa; phylum Chordata; class Actinopteri; order Labriformes; family Labridae; genus Tautogolabrus; species Tautogolabrus adspersus. The sequence goes on from CM036534.1 coordinate 23,074,105, forward strand.
CATGACAGCTCCCCAGAAGTGAAGCCAAAATCTTTGGAGCACCCCACCCTACTAACTGGCTGCATTATAGCTTATAAAGCCCTCCTCCTCCGTGTTTACTTTAAAATAAAAATACACGTCAAATAATTTTCTCAAATATTCATGGATCAATATATCAACTGTGAAAGCCAGATTAATAAAACTAAATTCATCATGGCTACTGACTTCTGACTTGGTTTGTAGATTGTGATTATATTTCATTCGAGGAATTATTTAAAAAGCCCCTGATCACAGGAACTTTCAGAAAGTGGTGCAGGAAATCTGGAAATCTGACCCTCCTGCAGCAGCAGTGTAGATTATTGCTGTAACAGGTTTGTTATACAGTATTTGTCATTGCTATTCTTTTTAACAGCCTGAAGTAAACAGCTGGTGATAAGTGATTTTTGTGATCAAGAAGTGTCAAATGATGTGTCAAACACCTGCTTATGAGCATGCACAGAAAGTCTGGATTATCAGAGACAGATGATAAAAATTTATCTCGGATTGGTACATAATGTTTTGTTAGCGTTGATGAGTAAAACACAAATCTAATGTTTCCTAGATTTATGCAACCAAACAGCATGAAACGTGTCTAAAAAATGTGAAAACATACATGAAGTCTCCACTCATTATCTCTAGTGTTACAATCGAACTAAATCTCTGATCCTCACTCACACAGTCTCTCACACTCACGCCAAATTAATAAATCACTGCACTTATTCACCCAAATTCCTCTGTTTTAATTCATGCTATTGTCCCTCCTTCCCCACGTCTCCGTCTGCTCTTACAGTAGCAGCTGGCACATTTCTTTGGCCTTAATGGCCTCGAGCCGGGGTTAATGAGGGCCTGTCTCGGACCCCAACACCCGGCAGGTACCCCTCATTAGAGCTGGTGTCAGTGGCCTTTGGCGCCGCAGGAATCACATAAATTTATACGCCAACTCACCTGTGGTCTCTGCCCAGAGTCCAGGATTAGCCTTAACCCATGTTAATATACCACAGAGAGACTAAGCGAGGTGATGTGCTCATGTTACACAGCCAGTTAGGTGGATGGAGGTGGGTTGGTTAAAGAAACGACCAACCGTGTAGCTGACAGTGTACAAGAGGGGTCAGAATTTAATAGGGGCTCAGGGCACGAATGTTCTTAAAGTTTCATTAAAGACAATACAATTGAGAGATTGAGTCAGAAAATGATGCCAACAATAAGGTGTGACCTGTCTCACATTTAATCCTACTTATAGGTACTCAGATGCAATTTAAGATACAAATTATTTATATATTATTGAGTACTGATTTTTACTAAACTTGGTTCAAAAGGAAAGATTGAAAATAAAATTGAGATCATTATAAAATATGACTGAGATTCAAATATGTAGTGTAGTAGTGGTATTTCAGGGGTGCTGAGATACAATTTAAGGGTGCCCCCTAAAAAGGGTCAAAAATCGCCTATGGGGTACGGTCGTAATAATCAAAATGTTAAGGTGGTCTACTTTGGTTATGTTCTTTCTAATGTTGTTTTTTCTCCATCTCTTCTTCTTGCTTTTAGGAATGAGGGAAACCCTTTACTCCAGATTGAAGTTGAACCTACATCCGACGTGAGTACTTTTTTAAGACCTTTGTGATGCCTTAAAGAGAAAAACAAGTTTGTGATTTTTCACACTGTTTTACTTCTCCACATTTTTGTCAGTAGCACCATTGTGATACAGGAAATGAATCAGAATTTACATTTTCTGACCGAGCATGTCCCAGTCAGCCGCATTGTTCGTTCATTTAGCATATTTTCCTGCTCTCTGAGAAGCCTCCATTTGAATTATGCGTCAAAGCAGCGAGAAAGAAAAAACACACACCTTCACTGATTGTCATTACTGTTCCTGCAACAATGATATATATTTATGGAAGACGTGATGCAGATTGCTTTGAATGATATTCCAGCAGGAATCTTTGAATAGGTCATTTCCACTCCTGCGCTCCATTATAGTCAAAATCTAATCAGAATAAATAAGACCCCCCACGGCTGTATTTTCTAACTCTCAGTTTGTTTATTATTCGTAAACAAACAATGTACACTCTCTATATATATGATATTTTACACACAGGAACATATAAGTATGTTTGTTGTATATCTTTAGGTTGTTAAGACTATGCTACCATAGAGAAGTGATTTCTGAAATAAATTGAAATTTGATTTAGGTAAAAATAACATTGTTACAGTTTTTGATGTTGTTCTTATTCATCGTCTTATTATTAACATTTTTACTGCTTTTGTTATGATTATGAATGTTTTTTTTTTTCAACTCAACTTTATTTATAAAGAACATTTCCTCAACATGCAGCTTAAAGTGCTTCACATAAGAACAAACGGGTCAAAAAATACAAACAAAGATGGACTACATTAGATTGAAAATCTGCAGAAATAAAATCTTTACAACAATAAAAGGTTTGAAATTATTGCTTTCATTTTTTTAAATATAGTTTGTGAAGCACTTTGTGACCCTACTCTCTGCGATGTTATATAAGAAATAAACGTTACTTCCTAATTAATTATTTTCAAAATGCTCATCGATCAGATGGCACATTAAAACATGACAGTCAGCACAATCCTGTAAAAATACCTTTAGTGTAAGAGAAGGTTCTTTATTATTCTCCTCCAGGTGCTGGCTGGCATTTGCCTTTTTTGTAGGATATCATTAACCACCTCTTTAAGTTGTATAAGGTCATTTTTAATCCCCATACTCAACAATTTATACATCTGGAAAATGTGGCTCTACTTTTAGACACAAGGCATTCATATTTTGATTATTTACAGAACGAGGAATGCAATGACGAGGACTCTGGAGACGAGTTTGAGGAGATGAACCTGTCGCTCCTGTCTGCTCGAAACTTCCCGCGCAAAGCCAGCCAGACCAGCATCTTCCTGCAGGAGTGGGACATCCCGTTTGAGCAGCTGGAGATCGGGGAGATGATTGGCAAGGGGCGCTTTGGCAAAGTTTTCCACGGACGCTGGCATGGCGAGGTGGCCATCCGCTTGATCGACATCGAACGTGACAATGAGGACCAACTAAAGGCCTTCAAGAGAGAAGTGATGGCCTACCGAAACACCCGCCACGAGAACGTGGTCCTGTTCATGGGCGCCTGCATGAGTCCACCACATCTGGCCATCATCACCAGGTAAGGATGAAGGCTGTAACACATGCTGTATAGAAAGCATTGAGGTGAACTCTACGTTGACTAGTTTGATTCTTTCTTCGGAAAAGCCCCAGTTTCTTGCAGTATCTGTTCAGGGTCTTGATACTTAAGACAATGTGATGCTGATGTGCCAAAACAATGTGTAGTTTAATATCTGCATACAAGCCCCAACACAACTAATCGGATATTTTGAGACCTTGTCAAACTGTTGTTTTGAAGCAGGTCATTCCAAAGAGAGTTAATACTCAGTCAATCGGTGGTACAGACTACACATGGAAGTATTTCCTTATTTGGGAAACCTATGCTAAAGAATAACTTCACAAGATGAATTTATGACTTTAATCTCGAAATCTTAGATTTTTTTCACCCCTAATGTGGACCTAATACTTCTCTGTAAATTCCCCCCTTCTCGATCAATGTAGAATTTTGTAATCTTTTCGGGAAGAAGAACATTTTGCTTGAAACATCTTTGTGTGGTTTGAAATTGAAAGATCTGTGAATTTGAATCATGTTGACTGTAAGGATAGTAAATGTGTGTGATCCCGATATCTGATGTTGTGAATGATTCTTATTGCTCTTTTTTGGAGAATAGTAAGTGAATGTAATGTGCTTTTGTAGGTGTACAGTAACTTACTGTAAATAAGGTAAGGTAAAACCAGTGAACATTAATGAATGTGAAGTGATTCATGATCCAGAACAGTCTGACTCCCAGTTTCACAAATCTGTGGTTTGTCTTTGAAATATGAGTGTGTTTTTCTGTGTAAGGTAGCTGTGTGGCCCGACAAAGCTTGTCCTTATCACCTAGGACTCCTCCTGGATCAGTCACAGATACCTCTCTCTTGGACACTGAGGTTAAAGTGACTGTCAGAAGAGTTAGGAAAGGTTATAAGATAAGAACAACCTGCTACTTTTGTGAAATGAGTAAAGCCACACACAGTCTCTGCTGTATTTGTCTTAAATGGTGTTTTCACATTTGGCGCGATTGTTTCGTACGGTGCCTGAGCACGATTGCGCCCCCCTTCCCTCTCCCTCGCTGGTCTGCGTTCACATTAGTAACATTGTACTGTACCCGAGTACACTTGCATATGAACACAGTCTGATACAGCAGGTGACAGTATGCATGTAGTTGGTTTGCATATCCGCCAAAACGCAGAAAGTAGAAGAAGCAATCATGGCAACCAATCCTGCTAATTGTGGATGTCTTTTATTTCTGAGGCGCCAACAACTACCTTCCTAGCAACAAATCTACCACCCAGCTCAGAGGATGAAAGGGGCGGATACGACAGGAGCCGTTTAGAATTACTTCATATAGCGGCCCACTTCCTTGTTTGAGCATGGTTGCGTTCACGGACCGTACTTGAGTACACGTGAATTGTACCAGAGACCACCTCTTCAAGGCGACTCGGGCACAGTACCCGAGTAAGATACGAGTACAGTACGTTTGTGTTCACAATGAACAATTGAACCGGACGTTGGGGTCAAGCATACTTGGTACCAAGCCCCGGTCCCTAACATGAAACCACCCTAAGTTCCACTGAAATAAAAGTTTGGCCATGTTGTGAACAACTCTCATTATTTCATGGATTAGGGTTCTTTACATTTTTATAGTGCAACAAGTATGACAGAGGATGTACTCATCACAAGAAAAACACTTAAATTAAATGAATTAGGACAGCTCATGATGTTCAAAAGGAAATAATTAAGATATTTGCCACTGCCCCACTGCCATACACAGGCTGTGAACAAAGAAGTATGTCTCACTCAGAAATAATAATGAACCCCTTTGTTTCCTCACTTTTCTGCTTTTGTTTAACTTCAAACATTTACTTGTTTTTATTCTTCATTAAAAATTAATTTCTATGCTGGATTCAAATACTTCAATAATACTCTAGGAAGCCTAGCTAAATGTAAAACTCCAGTCCTACCTTTTCACTGTGAGTATCTCCAAATGAAAGATGACTGATTGATTGAAAAGCATGATTGCAGTTGATTCCAGCTGAAATTGTCGTGAGTGCAGGCGTGGGTGCTGCTGATTACTGAAATAATAATGCAAAATGTCAATGCAACAGGTGGATTTTTTTCCACCAACGCTCACAGCACAGACTGCCTCTGTGTTGTTTCCACAAAAGGAAAGAAACATGCAATGGTCCTGCATCGAAAGTGCAACATGAAAAAGCGATACGATTAAACCTAAGTGTTGTTTATTGGTTTATTTGGGATGAGGGCTTTCATGCTGCTTAATGGAAACATAAACATTGACTGCATCCTCTTTTATCAAAGCTTTCATTAATCAAAGTGACTTTGGATTGATCTCATGTGGAAAACATGTGGTCATCTTTGATGTCATTGCAGGGCTTTTATTTTATGGATGTAGCATAACTGATGGGTTTTAAAGCACTTCTTTGACTTTCAGTTTGTTGACGTGACTTAATTAGTTTCACATTACTGGAACCCATCGACGATCATTGTCCTGTGTAGCCAGCAGTTAGCCATAAATGACTTCTAGTCAAGACTACCTTCTCCATGTGCTGCATTGTTTATCTTCAGAAGCAACCAGAAGAAGCAGTGTGTTCAGATCGAAAGCAAAGCAAAATTTGCCCCTCCAGATATGTCTGCAAATGAAACTGCATCATATCGTAGTTTATTACATCCCCCAGAGTGCGCCCATTCATCCTTTTCTTATTTGTGATTCTAAACGCTAATTGGCTCTCCCGGCAGTTTATTCAGTTGTTTTATTTTTATTCTAAATGTACTTAAACAGGGAAGCCTCAGTGTGATTAAAATCTCTTTTACAAGAATGTCCTGGCCAAGACAGGCAGCAGCACAATTAAACAGTTGCTAAAAACAACACAAAACAACTGCAATACAGGTCACACAATCCTAGATCACAGAGCAGAAAGTCATTAGTCAAAGCATCTACAGCCTGATGCATCTTCCTCCAATGCCTTCAACAAGGTTTGTCATTTAAGTTAAATGTCTTGATCTAGTATGGATTGTTTGCTGCACTTGCATACAGATCTCTGTTTATATGGATAAAGACTGCAGCTCAAATAAACAGATTCATATAATCAATTTATTTGAGCTGCAGTCTTTACTGCAGATTGCGTTCTGCATGCTTATGGGGCAATATATCAAGTTTTTAAGATATATCGATATCATTACAAATGAGATATAGGGTAAGAAAATATTGTTCATATCAATATAGTTTATGTTGCGTTAAAATAACATTATACATTTCTTCCCCAGAGCCTCCACATCACCTGTTTCTCCTCTCACTGTCTGGCCCTCTACGCACTGCTCCACCTCTCTCACTCTCTGAGCAAAACTCAAAAACAGCCTAGCAGGCACAGAGGAAAAAAATGTTGAGATATATATCCTGTATCGCCATTTAGCTAAAAAAAATATTGAGAGATGATTTGTAGTCCATATTGCCCATCCCTTTACTGCAAATGTACTACAAGTGCAGACACTACATTTTGATGTAGAATCTGTAAATAGAGGTCTTTACTTTCATGAAATGCTGTATATGTGTCCCTAGTTTGTTTTTAAACACAACCTGTGTGTCCTAGTAAAGCAGAAGTTGTTAAGTGTACATAAAGGCGTCGACTGACGTGACACTAAAGCCATGAACTCCTTCTCTATGTTGGAAAAAGCCTCAGGGAGGAGAGCTACTCTAAATGCAGCTGCTGTCAGGTCAACGTTGGGGATGAATATGCATGAACTGTTGGCTTCAGGTCCTTTGTCGGTCACCTGGGTGGCGCAGTCAGAGTAGTGGGCTTCAGGTGTGAGGCAGTGGGTGGTTGTACAGATTGTCTATTAATACACTGTTGCGATGGCACCCTAAATGTGACACCAACTCGGATAAGTGTAGTGTACCTGCTTCCCCATTGCACAAAGTCAAACTACGTTTCAGGTCAGAAGGATGAGATAGGTGTGGCCTAAAAGTGGCAAAACATGTAAAACATTAAAAAGACTTGATAGATGATGTGAGTGATGCAATCTGAGCACCTGAATCATCAGGTTTTATGTCTATATACAAATTTCAAAAGTCACAATTTACATCAATGGGATTTTTCTGTACATCACACTCTATCCTTGGACCCTTGAATCTTCTGTTGTTAGTATTCTAACTATGAGTTTAAATTGGAAGAGTAATAACAAAGAAACCATAGAATTGACAAGGGGATTTAGTATTTTCTCCGGTCCACCGCCTCTCATTGTAAGTTGTTGCATTTGTATTAAATGTTCTGGTTATATCTTACAGAGTGTAAAACGTCAGCCATCTTGTTTCTATCTTGTGATTCATTATATAAGATTTTTGTGACAGGCACAATATGTCCTACTTCCTAAGGCTTGGCATACACTGTACAATCGTATAAATGTCGTGGTGGAATGTCATCTCGCGATTTTATTATAGAAGTCTGTTTCTAAGATGTCAAGGTTATCCTTTCAACCTGGGATCTTTGTCAGAGGTGAAGAATTCAATACATCTGTTACACAGAGTCCACATGGCTACCGGAATAATTTGTTTTTCTTTCCTTCACAGCTTATGTAAAGGTCGAACACTTTATTCTGTGGTGCGAGATGCCAAGGTTGTGCTGGATGTAAACAAGACCCGACAGATCGCACAAGAGATGGTCAAGGTAAAAAAAACTCAAGGATGTTTGTTCACAACACTTCAGTGGTACACATCATATTCCAGAAAAGCCCCATTTCTCCCTTGCTCTCTGTCCTCAGGGGATGGGCTACCTACACGCTAAAGGGATCTTACACAAAGACATGAAGTCCAAGAATGTGTTTTACGACAACGGAAAAATTGTCATCACCGACTTCGGACTCTTCACCATATCTGGGGTTCTTCAGGCTGGCAGGTAATTACAGTCAATGCAAATCACAGACAGGAGCACTTTTTTTCAACATGTGTACTATGGAGATTTGTCGCGGAAACACAGTGACATCAGGGCTGACACACATTTGTCCAGGGACAACAAAACAATGAGTGGAAGTAAACAATCAGCTCATTCACAGAAAAAAACAGTGTGTAACTCTTTGACAACAGTCAGCTTTGATCTTTTTCATTTTTAAAGACAAGATAGTAAGTAGTTCGATTTTTCATCTTTTTATACCTTAAAAAAAAGGACTGAACTACAAAAAGACTTGAATCTCCAAATGCAAGGTACCTGCAGAATTCACTTTGGGAGTCAAGATTATGTTTTTTTGTCAATTTCCTTGTGTGTATGTATCTGTATCAATAATCAGGGGCTTGTTTTTGTGCCGGCCAGTCTGCCTGAAATCGATCACCATTTCCTTAGTCTTATCTACATTTAGAGCCATGTTGAGAAGTGTACACCAAGATGTTAGTTGTCTCACCTCAGCCCTATATGCTTATTCATCATTGTTCCTCTCAAGTCCCTCTTCTGTTGTCATCAGAAAACTTGATGATGCGGTCAGTGTCAAATTAAGCACAACAGTCATGGGTAAGCAGAATCATTGGGTGGCTCAGGACACAGCCCTTTGGTGAGCCTGTGCTCACTGTGATGGGTTTCGATGTGTGGCTGCCCATCCTGACTTCCTTAGAACTGTGTTGCTGGTGCCCAAGTCCAACTTTAGCAACCGTAGCTTCTCAACCAGTTGTTGTGGTAGGATGATTTTAAAGGCAGAGCTGAAGTTAAGAAAGAGGATCCTGACATGTTCTTTTCTTCAAGGTGAGAAAGTGAGTCATAGCGCATCTTATGTGGATCGATATTACATGCAAACTGTTAGTTTGCTGCAAGTTTGCTGGGAGGCTGGCCTTGATGTGTTGCATTATAAGTCGTTTCAAAACCCTTTATTTCTATGGGAGTTAGCTCAAGTGTCATAATTTTGTGTGCAGCATAAGGTCAGTGCTGTAAACATTACTTATGTCGGTGTGATCTTTAACCTTTAATAAAGTTTTACTCAAGTGAAAATCAATCTTTACCGTTGTGAAGGACATTCCTGCTTCTACCACTGAAGCACATAAACAGTGTCAAATAGAGGTCTTCAAGATAAAGGAAAACAAGTTACTCAGTCAAGGTTGAGCAGAGAAATTCAATACTGGGTGGATAAAGCTAATATTACAAAGAGCAGACACAGAAATGTCATTCAAAGAGAATAGGCTACAATGATCAAAATGCTACAAATTGGTTCTCACCTGCTAACAAATAGAGTTCATTTTCTGCTCTTTACCGTGTCGCGGCTTAGAGAACTGGTAATCTCTGACTGTATCTCATGAGTACGGTGTATGAGATTGACCTCTTGATTCTGGCACCTTTATCGATTTTCCGGAAGCAGTTTGTAAACCTTTGAAGACAGACCTGTGAATGCAGCACAGGGAGCCTCCTGAATACAGCTACATCTGTAGCAACAGCAGGACAGTTTTGCAGTTTTGTTCATTATCTTATTAGACCAAATTTGTGGTATAATACCTTTCTAACTGGAAGCAATACAAACTAGCAAACAGATCTGCCCCAATAATATCTGATAAACTGGTCTTCCAACAGGCTATGCAATAGGGGCCATAATATGACAGGATATGATAAAACAGACATTCTGCCATAAATCCAGACTTTGTGTGAGGAGGTTGGTGGGCTGTCTGGGGGTGATTGGGGGGGGGGGGGGGGGGGGGGGCAGATTTCACCTGGGTGTGGAGTTCAGTAGGGTGACAGCCTTAGGGAAAAAGCTTCCCCTGAACCTGCTGGTCCGGGTGCCGAGAGACCTGTAGAGCTTTCCGGAGGGGAGGAGGGTAAGCAGTCCTTTGCGCTGCTGCGCGCCTTACGCAGGCACCGCTTTCTCTGGACAGCCTCGAGGAAGGGGAGTGGGGAACCGGTGATGCGTTGGGCTGTTTTCACCACCCTCTGCAGTGCTTTCCGGTCAGAAGCGGAGCAGCCATACCACACTGTGACACAGTTGGTTAGTATGCTCTCGATGGTGCTGCGGTAGATGTTCACCAGGATCTGAGGAGACAGTTGGGCCTTCTTTAGTCTCCTCAGGAAGAAGAGGCGCTGATGAGCCTTCTTGATCAGGGAAGAGGTGTTGAGGGACCAGGAGAGGTCCTCAGCGATGTGGACTCCCAGAAACTTAAATCTGGTGACACGCTCTTTTGGTGACACAACGCTTTTGTGTGTGAAACCTTTAGACTTTCTGTAGTCCACGATAATCTCTTTGGTCTTCTTGGTGTTGAGGGACAGGTTGTTGTCTGTGCACCACGCAGCTAGGCACTGGACCTCCTCTCTGTAGGCAGACTCATCGTTGTCGCTGATGAGACCTATCACCAATGTGTCGTCTGCAAACTTAACAATGGTGTTTGAACCATGTACAGGTGTGCAGTCGTGGGTGAAGAGGGAATATATATATTTTGAACCATCAGTCTGTTGATTGTGTCACACCAGTCAGGGTGATGATATATTGAAGTATCTATATTCTGTCCTAGCCCTACTATGCAACATGTAACTGGTTTAAAATAAAATTTGCTTAGGTGCTACTTTTGCAAAGTTTTGCATGCTTGCTCAATCCACCTAAATTCACGAGTCAAAATCATTGCTGGGGTCCTTAGCATTGTTATCCCACATATCAGCAATTAAAATGAAAGTGCCTTTGCGAGACAGCACATCTGGTTTGATCCAAAGTCACACAAAATGTGGCCCTGACTAGACTTAAAAGAGATATTCAGCTTTTTGTGAATTAGGAGCCCAGAGACTTCTATATTTGCAGACAGAAAATTGCAGCAATTGCAACAATATGCATTATGATTTCTGCCAGTGATGCAAGGGCACATCTAGTTTTGCTCACTCTTTTCTGAAACAATAACCTGAAAGTGTTGATTGTTTGATAGAACGTTATTGTCAGACAAAGTCTGAAAATTGTCTTGCATCACAGAGGCTCCATTTGCCACATACAAATTGAGGACAAGATACAAAGCTATAAAACATTTGACACAAAATTGAAACGTCAAACAAATATCCAAAGGCCTTTGAACGTGCTTTGATCTGAGATTCAACTTCATATTCAATTTTAGGATTGACTTGTGTACAAAAGAGGGCTTCAGGCTGACCCTAAAAAGCATCATCAACTAATCTTATAACAGCTATCTGCACTGACAATGTACTGTAATGGATATGTGACAATGTAACATCTCAGAAGCTTAGTAGAGAAGATCTGTTCAACCTGATAAATCTGCATCTCCATCTGCAGCCGGAGAGAAGACAAGCTGAGGATCCCAAACGGCTGGCTGTGTCACTTGGCCCCAGAAATCATCCAGCAGCTCTCTCCAGACACAGAGGAGGACAAGCTTCCCTTCTCCAAACAGTCAGATGTCTTTGCTTTTGGGTAAGTGTTACTAATGCCTTACTATTTGTCTATCCAGTGATGGTATTGGACATTCAGAGTCCACTGTTGACAGAAAGGGGTTTAACAAATTCAAATATGCTGGTGGATTGGATAGATTCTTACTTTTAAAAAATACACATTATATGACAAACAGCAACTCTCAATAACAGTTTTATAGAAAGGGTCATTGAGTCAGTTCAAAGAAAAATGTGTAATGACAATTCTGTTTTTGTTATAGTCAGACTTAATATCTAATTTTTAACAATCTAATGAGCACGAAAAACCCTTTTGAAAGGCTTTACACACCCACTAATTGCTTGAAAAATATCAGATTTTGATGTCAACTCAACTTTGTCCCATATGCCTGATTATGGGTAATATCCAGTGTTGGGCAAGTTACTTTAAAAAAGTAATTAGTTACAGTTACTAGTTACTTCTCCCAAAAATTAACTAAAGTAGTTACTGAGTAACAAATCATAAAAGTAACTAGTTACTTTGGAAAGTAACTATTGCGTTACTTTCAAGTACATTTTTAAGTGCTCAAATGTGTCAAAGAATTTGGACCCCACCTCGGCCCCTCTTTAACAGAACTTAAAATACATGTTCAATTATTTATGATCAATCTGAATATTATAATGAAATGGACACTTAATACAATCAATAATGAACAGAAACAGTGTACACAAAGTGAGACTAGCCTCCAATCAAATGTCATGTATTATTGTAGATATTATAATTACTATGTTTATATAGTGGATCCGCGGATCGGGCGCGCGTGGTAACCACAGAAACGGGGTTGTAGACACTGGACAGATCCTGGAAAAGGACAAACTATACCGCGTTCGTGTTTAGCTTTATTGTGGAGAGCTGGGAGAGAATCAGTAGGAGATCATACAGGGAGCAAAGCAAGCCCAAATAAGCAACTACACATTAGAAGCGGACTTGGCAACGCTGCTCGCCATTCCTGTTTCTCGTTGACTCACTTGTGTCGTTCTGTGTCCGACTATGCATGCTTTCAAATTTGTGTAAACAACACCCGCCCAACTCTACCTCTGATTGGCTCACCATGAAATTTTTCTCTACCTCAGCCAATCGTCATCATTTATGCGATTGTCTCGTATCCGCACTCACCATAGAGGAAGAACAGTAAGAAATATCTTTGCCGCTCGGCTTAGAGATCTAAAAGTGGTCTGTCAAAGTAACGCGCCACATTTTTTGGCAGTAACGGTAACGGCGTTATAATGATGGGAAGAGTAATCAATTAAATTACTCGTTACTGAAAATAGTAACGCCGTTATTTATAACGCCTTTATTCCTATCACTGGTAATATCCCATATTCTCAGTAAGATTAAAGGCACTTACTTATGAATGGACCCCTTGTTATGGTGTAGCACAAAGAAGCAAGACGACTAGAGTCTTACTGAAGAGAATGAAAAAGCCTGGTTGATGATTGAATGAATGACGAAAACCAAGAGATGTTTTTCTTTAAATTTCAAACTGATTGGATTATTGTGTGAATGTTGAGGAGCCAAGAGACGTACTGTAGGTGAATTAATAAAGCAGAAGGAATGACTCAAAGAGCAGAGGGGATATATTTACAAATCACACAGATTTTCTGATTGAACATATGTTTAACTTTACCTCATGGAAGCTTTTATATTTGGGCCTCCAAACATCTGCTGTTTGGTTAAGGGTTTACAAATGAGAAAGTCTGAGCTGCATAGGAGGTGTAATTGGTAAGAAGCAGGAGTTGTATGCAATCGAGTACAATAATTAAACCCCCATTGTCAAACTATGGAGCAGGGTATCAGAATCAGAATCAGAAATACAGTACTTTATTAATCCCAGGGGGAAATTTGTTTCATATCCCAAGGGCCAATACATTCTGGATGACAAATGAACATATTTAGGCTTAAAATCAATACATAAATACAGGGAAAATATTAAAGATGATTTATACAAAGAAAGGCTGCAGACACAAGATTGCACAGGATGATAAAAGCTACATTATTGGATGGGGGACTTGTTGAAGGGAAGTTGCAGTTTGAATTTCTGTTACCTATTCAAGAATTTTTAGGGTCCGAGGCACTGACAGTGCGAGGGACCCTATTGAAATGCAAGGAATTATTACTCTTTGTTCCCAATCAATCGCATTTTTGAAGGTCTGAACGTGAAATGAAAGTCATCAAATTGGCAAGGTCATCAGGTCCGGAGACAAATTTGATGTTTTGGTGTTTTCATGAACGAAGTTCGCAAAATGGCTCAACAGCCCTTTTGATTTTTCCGAAAAGGTTTTTTTGCCTACATTCTTTATTTTTTTACATGTTAAGCATGCCAAGACCTACAAAAAAGACTGCTGAAGTCATCGTCTAATGTCAACAGGAAGTCTGCTACGATTTTTTGAAGGTAAAAAAAGGCCTAATTTTCACCATTTACAGGGTACCTATTTCAACGCACTTACCAGAGGGCGTTCATTTGATCAATTCAAGTTTGGTATCAAATGAAAGTAGACAAGTTGAAGATTCAAAGTTGTGCTAATCACAAGGTTTCACCATAGGGTGTAGCAGCGGTGTGATTTCAAAGTTTGTTGTTTTTGGCATTGCGCCTAAAACAGTAAATACTTATCACGCTACTTTGCAGTATGCAATCATCAACAAAAAATGCATGCATGACACGGAGCCTGCCCTGAATGCATCCATGATTGACTTTTTTAATTAGTCACACTGTTGACAACAGGATGTCAATACCTCTGAGCACTATTTCATTTGCACTAGCCATTACTACACGGTTGCTCATATCTCCCTCAAAATCACTGTTGACCATCCTAAGACCTTGGCCATACACTGTAAAAAAACATTTAGCGCAGTATAATATTATCTGTTCTGACATTCTTTTTTGTATTTAAATAACTAGGAATGTTATTCTCTGCTGTGTCGTGTTGATAATTGTTTAGAAGAGTGGCGAGTGTGATGATGAAATTGTTGCTGTTTGTGCCGGGACACAGGATGTAGGCAGCGCCGCCTAAATCAGGCACAATTAAACCTATCAGGGTAACATTTAAACTTACTAACTAACAGTTTCTGCAGAGTGACAGGCCCACAACTCCCAGCTGGTCAGATCTTCTATATCGTTGCGCACACGTTTAAGTGTCGCAGAGAAGTTTTCAACATAATCAAAGAAACCAAAGACGTTTGATCATCCTGTCAGACAGAGCAGCAACTAGATGTTATCCTATTTTGGAGTTTTAGTTGATTATTATTTTAATAACTGCAGAACAACCTCTGAAAGGGAGTGAGCTCATACAGATAAGCGCGAGTGTGCCATTACGCACAGAGGTGGAGAGACTTGAAACTTTGCGCAGAGGTGGAGAGATATGAAACAGAAACTTCATTCGATCACCAGTTGTAATGTAAATCAGTTTAGCAAAGAATAGTGGGATCTACACTGCAGACTGTAGTCTCTGTTAAGAGACGCTGTCCAAACAGCTCCAACGTGCAATAAGTGCGCACTGATGTCTGTGTGTCCGCTCGTCTTCCTACCGCGCCGTAACAGCACTCTCTCTGTGCTCCGGGACCTCAGGGTTTACAAAGTAAGCACTGTTGTTCAGATGTGGCAGGCACACTCATGCCTTTACTGACGTTTCAGCGCATAGAATGGCACAAATGGCCAAGGCAGCACGTTTCTCCTTCGTGAGCATCTCTCCAGTCCTCTTCCAGATTTGGGGACCGACGTGTTTATTTCGCTCTTATAGTGTGAGCAATCAGGTCGCAGCCGAGCATCGGTTTATGTGCACACAGTGTGCGCACATAAATCGTGAGCTTTGGCTTTTCATCGCATGCGAGTTACTCGTGCAGTTTGAGTCTGAGATTTTCAAAACGATCGGAAACATCGCACAGTGTTTGCCCGCCTTAAGACAACTAAGCAACACTAGGGAAGATTGAGGAAATTAAAACAAGGAAATCTAAACACTGAAATACCCAAAATACAAAACTAAACCAGAAACTCATGAAAGGTGCGCCCTCAAGACATTTTCCAAAAGGCCTCCCCATAGAGGTTTTTTTACCTACATGCATGACATTTTTTATGTATATTAACCATGTCAGGACCTACAAAAAAACCTCCTGCACCCATAGTCAAAACCCAACAGGAAGTCCGCCATCATTTTTTTATCGCAAAATTATGGCCCAATTTCTGGTTTTGCAAAATCACATTTTTTCTGCATAAAAGTGATTGTAGTATTCCTATCTTCTTATCTTCATTTCAAGCATTTTAAGTGTGATCTATTTTTGTTGACTTTATACTCAACCTAAGTCTGCATTGTTTTATTTTTTGCTATGTAAAGCACCTTGTTATGAAAAATGTTATATGATTAAGTTTGGTAAAGTTATCTATTTCATTAATATCTTGAATGAAAAAAGCAGCACTTTCCTGGAGCCTCTTTGTCAAAACGATGCACCCTTTAACTTTTCTGAGCCAAATCCTTGTACCAGTCCCATTGGTCATTACATACAGATTGCTTTTTAAGTGTCACTAAGGGCTCTCAGATCAAGGTGTCCTCCCCTTCTGACTCTAAGGTCCAATTTAAAAATTGTCCTACGTATATTAAAAATACCCACGGCTCCTGTTCTCCTTCCTCATCCGTTACTGATTCACTTGTGGAGGAGGACCCGAACCTGTTGACATCTAGCACAATTACATTTTCAGATCCATCCCCCATATGGAGGTTTTGTTGCTATATCGTACTGAGGAAAGAAGAGTGCAGCACTGGCGCACAATGCCCAGCTGCTCTGTTAGCTCTTGTGTTACCTTGAGGTGACCCCCATGGCTGTTTTACATATTCATTAACAATCAGCTGTCTTTTTTTTTTTTTTACCATACTCCTGGCACAGAGCTATTTTAGGCTTGTCAAACATAGGACCAGAATGGAAACAACAGCTTATTTGCACAGGGAGGGGAGGTGTATGCTAATTTTGAACAACCCGTAATTATAAATGTATTCTTTCTGAAACTTATGGATACAATTGCTCTTCAAAACTTAAGCTGAAGAGAATGTATCCACAAAATACAAGTTATTTCTGCCTTTCCAAAAGAGGACATAACCGCAGAGTTTAATGGGTTTTAGTTGCCGTGACAAAAATCTTACTTAATAGAGGAGATTTGAATCCTCCAATCAACCAGTCACATCGCTGACATCACCCTCATAGGAAGCCCATATAGGCCTACTCTTTTTACAACAAATTTTGTGTTCCAGGTTTTACGTAAGTGTTTTAAATCTCACCAATTGTTTTCATTTTAACCCTTCCAGATTGATCAGCAACTAAAAATACAACAGAAAGTTAAAATCAGGAGGGACAGCCGGCCATATTTCGAATTTAAAGAGTATTTGATCACATAAAAGCTAAATAAAGACCGCAACTAATGATAGCAGTAAGCCAACTCCTAGCTAATATAACTGCTAAATGCAAACATTTGCTTTGGAAAGTGTTATAAAAGGTAAAAGGAGGGGCATAAACAGACTTAGCTTTGTTAAAATAACAAATAAGATAACCTTACCATCAGAAAACAGCTCTTGTTAGCATACAACCACATCATTGCTCACATTACTGTCATGAGAAATGACTCTAAAAACCACTGGCTAATACACAGAAATTGGCGAGTTAGTGGGCTATCTTAACTTACATTTTAAAGATGATGAGACACAATCAAAGGGTAATGTTGAAGCTAAGAAAGTAGCTGAAGCTAACATTTTCTGTCCTCTAATGCTAGCCAATTTGTTATTTAATATGTTATCTTAACTTGAAATATGATCAAATGTCCCTCAGGCTTTTATTTGTCGTTCTAAGTTCAGTTGCTTATTAATTCGGAAATGTAGTAATATTTCTCTGTCAGTCAAAGAACTACTTTATTAATATTGCATTTCACTACCCACAATGGGCTTGATGTCAGGAGAAATGGCTGCCAAGTGAGTGCGGTCAACAGCGTTTTGACGATAGTGATATTCATCTTTTACCAGAAAGTTCAAAGAACCTTATTTTCCTCTTCCTTTACAGCACCATCTGGTACGAGTTACATGCACGTGAGTGGCCTTACAAGAGTCAGCCAGCAGAGGTGATCATTTGGCAGATCGGCAGTGGGATGAAGCCCAACCTCGCCCAAGCCGGCATGGGGAAGGAAATATCTGTAAGAGCTCTTTTTTCATTTAAATTTGTTACAATATATGAGTAACTCTGTTTTTTCATCTGTGGTGAACTTCTGCATATTGTTCATGCTTGATTAGAGATTGAAGACTAATTTTTCATTTGTATTCTGAACCTTGAAAACGTAACTTGAAATGATGAAGACAATGAGAAATCAAGAGCTGGATTCACTGGAGAGTTCTCAAAGTGAATCATAACACGATGTTCAGGAATAAAGAGCAATTTCATGAGAATGCTTCAAAGTGAGGTGTCAACTAAAAAAACTTTCTAGAGATGAAGGTTAGTACCTTTTCAGCCACCACAATGTAATTAAGCATAAATAACATCAGTAGTTATAAGATATTTGAAAAAGTTTAAATAAAAACAAATTTTCCTTAGAAGTTTTACGAGAAGCTTTAGAATTGATTACATTTTGGCAGTAGTAAGAAAATGTGTTTTCGAGATCTAAAAATAGACCTGCTATGCTACTCTGTGCTCATTTAGTTACAGATATAAGTCTGAGTTAGACTTTTAGACCAGTGGTTTTCAGTCTGAATCTGTCAACCCTCCCAAATAAGGATATTTTTTAAGACGCCCGTCTCCCATGTGATAGTGGCTTTGCCTGTTTTTGTAATTTGCAGTAACAAATTGTTTCCTCCTTGTTTCCCCTTAACTTTGCTAAACTCCTCCACCAATCTTTCTCCTTGAAACAACCCAAGTTTCTGTTTTTACAGATCCAGATGGTCTTCACTAAAAATAGAACCATGTAATGGCGGTAGTAATTATGGCAAAGGACGAAGTCAGATGACGTAGAATAAAGTGCAAGGAAATGTGTTAGAGATGGCAGTTTGCTGTGTCAAACAAAAGCATGACTTCAACCCGGGAGACTGGTGTCTGAACATAGAACATAGACGTAGGTGGATGTAGCCTTTTTAAGCATGAAGCCAGTATGGAAGTGCCTTAAACCTGTATTCCTTCTAAAGCTGACTGTATAGAAACAAATGAGAAAGTAGCCTTACTCTAAGATGATTTCTTAAATCAGTAAAAAAAAATTCAATCAGTAATTGGTCACAACACCTAGCTTAAAGTCTTCTTCAATACAGCATGATGCTAATTTTGTAAACTATGGCCCAACGGTAGACAAGTATTGTCACCTTGTAATCCAGGATAAAGATATAGCTATGCACATCAACCATACAATCCAAATATGCTCACTTACGGTTCCAGAAAACAAGATGGTGTCACATTGGATACTAGTATTTGAGTACTCGAATACACATGAATCGTGCTCGAGACCACCTCTTCAAGTAGACTCGGGCACGGTAACCGAGTACGTCACAAGTACGGTATGTTTGTGTTCACACTGATCAAATGAACCAGACTTTGGGGTCAAGCGTACTTGGAACTGGGCCCAAGTAGATAGACTGACCAGGGATGACACAGAGTTATAGCGTTATTAATAACCTGAAAGACTGGGATTTCCAGAAAACAAGGCATTTATTGTCTGCTATTTTTCTCCTTTGGCTGTTCTCTGCTAACTTCAGTTTTTCTGCAATTGATATGACTTCACAATGAACTATCCCACAAAAATATTTTTTTTAATCGTCCAATAAAAAATCCTGTTACAGTGAATCATTTTTTTGCCCTCACCTAGTATTTGAGAATTTTACGTAGGTTAACAGATGCTAAATAAATGTACAATTTTATATTTGGGCTCAGTTTAAGGACATAAATGTGCATTCTCTGATGCATCTCAAGATGATTAAATTTCCCATCTTTCTCTGTCTTTTTCCAGGACATTCTTCTTCTGTGCTGGGCGTACAAGCAGGACGAGCGGCCCAGCTTCTCCAAGCTGGTAGATTTACTGGAAAAATTGCCAAAACGGAACCGTCGCCTTTCCCACCCAGGGCACTTCTGGAAGTCAGCTGAGTATGTCAAATGAGTTAGGGACACAAAACAGCAAACAATCAGCAACAAGTATAAAAAAACAAACAGCCGCCATAACTCTCTTCATAAATAACCCACCTCCTTAAAGAATGCACTGAATCCAAAAGCCAGCCCAGTGATGAAAACTGCCCGTGCTGTGTGTACTTTCATGGAATGTTGGCATGTGTGTGTACAGATAAGTTGACTGTCCAGCTTCTCAAAAGTCGGGACTCATATTTTCTTTGGTTTGATTTGAACCATACAGGATATTTTTTCCTTAATCTTTTTTTTTTGTCTTTACTATTGACCTGAACCGCTCATAAAAATTGGTTTACTTCCTGGATGTATCTTGTTTGTACCTTTCAACTGATCACGCCATCTTGGACTTTAGAAACACATGTTTGAGTACAAATGAAGATTTTTTTTCCATGTGTTTTTTTATTTGAATGAATGTAAATTTTGTATGTCATGCATTGTATAATTCACGACATTGTCTTGCCATTCTTATGTCTGTCAACTGTGGGAAAGCATTTTGTCAGTGTTTTGTCATTGTCTCATGTGTGGATGTCTGCACAGGTTCTACGTTTGTCTAAAAAGCTTTCTTTGACTCTAAAATGTCCTCTTATTTAAACCGTACCATTTGAATGTGAAGAAGCCAGCACCCCTGTTTGTATGGGGATGTGATGGTGCAGTTTTGGAGGGAGATTGTTCTCTGATCAGCCTGTGCTTTGAATTTTGCCTGTGAACATAATTAAGACATTAGAACAATAACTTAAGAGGGAAAAGAAGCCGCTGGTCAGACCGGGACTCCCACACTTGATGCTGTCCCCTGAAATTCTGACACTTGAAATGTATCTTGTCAACAGAACTAACTACATAAGACAAAAGCTACCACTGAGCCCCCTGCAAAATCCCTTTCCCCAGAAATAACTATAATGTATATTATGTGACTTAAAATAGCTAATCATAGAGAAAGAATATAATAAAAACAGATACTAATTTAAACATTTTACCGTGCAGTAAGCATGTTTATTTACAGAGGTTATTATATTCATAAATACACAAAATGTGTTGATCAGGAATCACATTGAAGTTTTCTGAGTAATAGTCTAAAACAAAAGTTTGGAAACTACCTATTGCTGATGGGTACGAGGACTGAAAAATCGGATGCAGAAAGTAAAAAGGAGGTTTGCAGATTTAGAGCTCTATAAAGATGTGACTGTTAGACACACAAAAGGCATACAATATGTTCTTAGAGACCTAAGATTTCAGTTTTATTTCGGGCTCTTTTCATTTGTTCATAGTTGCTCAAAGGCAGTGTTGTTGTCACTTTGAATAGTCAGTCTTAATGCATCCTACTTTTATTTCAAATATTTGATTTCTTTTCCATTTATGCTACTTTTATACTGAGTTTAAGTCCAATTTTGTTTTATAAAGATTAAGATCTAAAAAGTCTCATTGATAGCTTATATACGCTATATAAAGGTGTGTGAGAAAGTAATGCACATTTAATTTGAGAGACAGCTTGATTGTGTTCAAAACAAAGGGGAAGAACAGAACAGCTCACAATCAGATGCTCAAGATTTTTTTCAGGTTAGGGCTAATTACAGCAGGATTGCTAAGGGTAAATCTGTTCAGAGTTTAGCTAAGTGCCAAGCTTTGTACAGTGAGAGTCACACAAATGGAGAAAAGTCACAAAGAACCAGCAAACTGGCTCAGAAATATCCCTTACACAGCATATTAGCTTAGTTCCAGTGGTTAAGAATTGCTGTGTTACTGAATTGAGCAGTGGGACATTTTAGTATGGGTGGCTCGTAGTCTTACTTAATATTTCAAGATCATATCATCACTTTAGGTTTATTTAAATAGAGGCCAACAGTCTGAGCTGTAGTAGACAGAGGCTGTGCACATAGTGAGCTAGCCACAGAATAGAGCAATGTACAAAAAGAGCGATTGAAACTTTTTTTCTTAGTCTGAACAACCGTAGTGAATGGTGTAAAACTTGATGAGCAGTTGAGAAAAATGTGTCATGTCCTCTCACATCAGTAATAGCACCCCCTCTTTGTCTGATGTTTTGAGTTATACCTAGTTAATGGGGCTGTTATCAGCCCACAGTTGGGCTCTGTAACAACTATTTTACACTGGGAGTTGAATTTGAATATCTATCATTAGCAATTGCAACAATTTGGGCAGAATTTCACATTATTGTTCTTTTTCAGTTTTTCCTTGCACATATCCAGCTTTGTTTTGTAATCATTTATAAATATATTTTAAGAGAAACAGACCTTGTTAGAACTGAGCTGCTCGACTACAACACTGCTGAAAGGGCGACTGTGGAAGGCAAATTAATATTTTTAAAAATCAAGAAATCATTTATGAACACAGACATGAAATGTGAATTTTCTTGGATTATAAAGTTAAAGTAACAACTGAGTAACTTTAATCTGGCTGAACTTTCCCTTTAACATATCAGAAAAAAAACATATCAGGATGCTAAAGACCACCCCCATTTTTCTACTTCATACTGTATATCATAGTATATTTTAAATGTCATGTTTTTTAGATATTGCAAATGTAAGCTATATCACCATGAATTGGAAGCTGTGGCGTCATTCAAGCTGTATACTGCTTTTGATTCTCTCTAGCCACGTGGAATAGATAGAGACAATCCAATCATGTTAAAATAGCCATTTTCCACCTCATTATATACACATCTGTGTGTTGGAAAATGCATACAAACAATCTGCTGCTGATTTTTGGAGTCTGTCTGTCTATTTTGGAATTGCTGGGACTCAAATATTGTAAGTGGGTCATTTATATTTGTACTGTTTACAACTTTCAAGTGCATGAGATGGACTATCAAAGATTGAGTCTTGTAATGAAAAAAATACTCCTTCTACACTATATATAATAAGTATGTGAGCATTTTTTCTGATGAACTGTTGTCCTTTGAGCAGTTTGATCTCAATATCTACTGAAGTTTTTCGTCAGGCTTTGCAAAACTTTTCAACAGCTTTGTTTGAGGGAATGATTGTTTCAGAATATTTATAGATTATATAATGATTAGACTAGCATTTAAATTAAAAAAAAAAGAAGAGTTGCAACCTGTGCACATTATAGATTTGACAACAACCTGACTGGACAACAATCAAAGATCTTACATTTAGTGCCAAGTGTACATAACAGATTGTAGACTATGTTTTACCGTCACTTGCCGTAATATCAATATTCCTTGTGAGATTTTTTGACTTCTTTCTTTTGAATGTACAAATTGTGTTGTGTTACTTTTTTTTGTTTGTTATTTGTTTTCTGTTCATTTGAGTTCTCTTTTTCTCCATTTTTCCTTCTTATTGCATAGGCATTGATGCTGTGTTGTTTCTTTTTCTTGATTCCGTCCTTGTATTGTAGATGATAGTTCCGAAAAGCTTGTATTTAATGATGCCTTATGGTTCATGGCTTAGTGATGAGTAGATTTTGATCACAAGCTCTTTTATTTGCACTCATCCTTTAAAAAGTGTATGAAAAATAAAAAGATGTTTTCATTTTGGGCGTTTTCTGTTTCTTTTTATGTCATCTTTTATCCTAGTCAACCCTTATCCATATTTTACTTTGGTTGAAATTGTTCATGCCTTCGGAGAGAAAACTTAAGAATGAACCAATACTTACTGCTGAGTTTATTCATCTGAGCTTTTATGATCACTCAATCAGGGTTGCTGCACTCATTTTAACATCAAATAAAATACTTTTTAAGACCCAAACAAAGACAAATTTATACCATCTTTGCTTCTTACTTTATGGATGCATATGGGACTGAACAGCTTTGATTGCCATTATCCTAACTTTAAAAGCTTTTTTGCATATCTTGCAACCATTCCCAGTATCTTTCACCTTAAAGCCAAATTTCCTTGAACTTGCATTTTCCTTCTCTCTTCCATTACCAGTTCATGAATGCTTACTTAATACGCTGCCGTAAATGCCGCTGTAGTTGCTGTGAATTGCCGCCTGAACAAGCAAATCAACAAAAGGAATGAAAAAAAACAACCTCATAATGCTTACTAGACAGTTAACATTTGATATAGTAATCAGATATATCTCAGTCAAAGTGCAACCTACAATTTAAGAAACCAGGAACCCTGTCCGTGTTGAGAGATGCAATCTCTGTTCTGATTTTTAAAAGTTTAATTTTGATGATATCTGTGCTCAAGTTCTTCATTATAATAATAAAATACAATTATCCTCCAAAAAAATGTATGAAACCCAACCAACTAAAGACATGAGCAGTGCTGTTAAAAGGCTGTACCTTCATCTTTTACAGAGAAATGTGCTCGTTTATCTGGAACATGAACCCTTGGAAGAATAGCTTTACTGGGGTAAACACATGGGGATCCAGTGTAAAATAAATAGAGCTATTTTTAATGTCAAGAGACCATAGCCTAAAAAATACTAGATGTTTTTGCATCTGGCAATAAGATAGTCTGACAGACAACAGAAAAATAAAAAAAATAAAACTGCAATAACCCTTAACACAAATTGTCTCTTTTAGTAATTTTCTCATTGGGAAACAGGGAACCTTTTCTGATTTTAGACCTGTTCTTTATGCTTGTGGAATTGATCGGAAACAGATGAGCAAAGCAAAGAAAGACTCCATTTACGCCTTGCAATTACATTGAATCTGTATACCTGGATAAGAACATGAATACAAGGTGTGAATGCATAGACAACGCGTTATGATCAACGTGCAAGATTTTTGGGGTGACAACATTGTGATCCAATCTCAGCAAGGTGTAAATCTGTATAGCACGACTAAGGCCAAGGGGTTGGAAGATCAGGTTGCAACTCTGCTTCTTGCTGTGCTTAAGTCAAGGAGGAAGCAGAATTAGTAGCTAATTGAAGAAACAGCTAGCAGGTCACCTTAAATAAAGTTTGATTGGTCAGCTGAGGATTGTAAACTTCAAAGAAACAGGGCTTCCCAAGTCAAGGGAAGTTGTGTAACAGACATTAAAGTGTACTTTAATAAGAAAGAGCGCTAGCTACTGCAATGTGTAGCTGTAGTGAAGGCAGATTAGATCACATGAAGATCAAAAGTGATTGTGGATTTATCGGAAGTTAAGGAGAGAAAAGAAAACAAACAATCACCTTGACTATATAATAAAACAGGTTTTGTCTTTATATTTTCTTTCGTCACTGCACTTGAGGAGATCCCTTCTTTAAGTAATGTAATTGATATGGAAAAAGTACTTTATCAATGTCCAATGCATAAACCTGTCTTAAAGGTTTTGCAATGAGAACATGTCCATGCTGTACGGATTGCCTTCGCAGCGGACTAAGAACCGTTCACATGGTCTGGCAGAAGCGGTCACAGTAATATTGAGATGTGATGAGATTGGATTTACACTTATTATAACGTTAATGATCAGGCATTATTGCAAAGGTGAAATAGTAATTTTTCCTTAATAAACCAGCCTCTTATTAAAAAGGTGAGAGGTTTTCCTCAGTGTTTATTCTAGAAAACTATAGCTGTATAAAGGAGTAATTTGTTCACATCAGTGACCCTGTTCAAACAGATGAAATACTTAGATCTGCTGTGTTTCTGTCTCTCATTGTCCTTAACCTCCTCTTTTAGCGAGTTGGTATATTAAAGACAATTTGAGCATTTTAGTGTATGTATTTGGCCCACGGTGTAAGGCCTGTGGGTAGATGGCTAAAGAGAGAGAGTGAGCCAGTGCAGGCATGGAGCTGTAAAATAGAATGATGAACTAGAATGGGCAATTCCTGAAGTAATTGCAGTGTGAGAGCTGGCAGAGCTGGGTTAAGCTACCATAAGAGCCATGGCTGTTGCAGCTATCGCTACCACAGTCTCATTTGCAGCTTTAATAACATAACCTGCTCCTCTCAGGGTTCAAACCTACAACCATCGAATTACCTGTGTAGCAGTTTTACCCACTGATCTACAGAGAAGACAAGACTGATTAAACAATACCACAACATGAGGCAATGAAAAAGCACTGGAAAAACTTTTTTTTAGCTGCAGTTCTCAAACTAAATAAAGAGCGAAGATAACATAAGTTTGAGAGCTGCAGCTCTCACACTAATAAAACAATGGACAGATGCAAACTCTACCTATCTATATAGCCAGCTGTTCTCCCTTTTCTTCTTCTCCGACTCTACCTCCACCTCTGAAGTCCAGCCTTGCCCACTGATGTGTAATAAGATCCACATCACCCAATCTCAGGGAGGCTGAAGCCTATCAGAGCGTGAATGTTCGGTTTCTGTCAAGAGTTTTTCAAAGTGTTAAAACCTTATAAGGTTCAGTGCATTTCTTGTCACAAAGAACAAAAATGAAAACCATTTGAGATTTAAGTGACAATTCCAATCAAACATTTACAGGTAAAAATCTGTAAAGGTAATTTAATTCATGAATAATAAATAAAATAGAAAGGCACTCTGCACGTTCCCACAGATAATATAGGTCATGTGTAACTCCCTAACAAATCCCAAGTGATCAAAAGATTTGTTGGCTCCACAGAAATGATGCTCAACGGTGCCTATACAGTAATAGTTTCTATTAATATTGGCTTAGCGAAGCAGCATTTATAGGCTAAGGAACCGAATCAAGTTAAGTCCAAATTGGAAAGAAAGATAGAAAGTTTAATTGAGTTCAAAGAAATTCATTGATTGGTATCACGTACAGAAATAAATCCTCCACAAAAGGTATGTCTAAATAGAAATAACAGCCAACGCTTTTATTGGTTCACACACAAGACCAAATGTGCACTCTGTGTTTAGAAATGCTCAACCACTTGTTGAAGCTAGCTAGCAGCACTTCCACAACCAAGGTTGGGAGATTTTGCAGCATGACCTCTATGCTGCTAACCAATCATAGCATTGCAACGTGTGATGTATCTCTACGTTGCTAGGGTAGCCAGCTGGTTTGAACATCCAATTTATATTACTGCTATAGACGGTTATTTGGTATGACATGATTTAAAAGCCAACACTTACCATATTTGAATAACTCTCTGATTAAAGGTAAAGCGGACTCTGAATGTTACACATCAGTGGCAGCCATTTTTGTTATTTACAAAATATCTAAATGCCAAGAGGGGTTCAGAGGGGTGGGAGAAACATCTGCCGAAGTAAATAATACATGAGTTTGCAGATGGGTCTGTTTCCCACGCTGTAGATTAACACTAGGCTGATTTGTGGGGCAGACACCTGCAGCACCATATTCGGTAACTGGGGTAAATTGGCAAACATACTCTCCCATTTTTTCGTAACACTTCAAAGGTAAATGTAACAAGACCTCCTGGAAGTTTTTATGAGGCATTCTGAAAAATGTAAGGTGTGTATGACACCAGTAGACACCAGAAAATACATGAACGTATATAGCACCAAGAGCGAATGACTAATGGCTAACATCAAACACCTAATCTGGCCGACATAATCTTAAGAGTTTCTTCTTCCTCTTTTTTTTGTTTAATGGGGCTGATCATATCCATAGTGTTCACTGTTCAAAACATAACATGCACATCTACAAAATGTACAATGTATTTTGAAAATAGCCAATTTTGAGCAGCAGATTAGGTCCGTCATGTATCCTCCAAGGACCATGGAGATCTCTTTATTCATTTAAAGACACCCACGTGAATGTGTTTCATTAGACCAGAGATTGGAAATCGAGTCAGAGAATGGGAGAGAGAGAGAGAGAGAGAGAGAGAGAGAGAGAGAGAGAGAGAGAGAGAGAGAGAGATTATGAGCAGTATAAAGTGTGCCATAGGTGGATGCCCTCAAGGTTTAGCTTTACTGAGCCAAAAGCCATGCCAGGGAAGAAATACTTGTTAAGCCAGGAGGCTAGAAAAACATGTTTGCAACACCTGTATGTGCATAGCAGTAAATCCCACACAGCTGTTGGCCTAATTCAAAGAGCAAATACATTTAACACTAATGCCATATATGCACTTGCTATCAAATCAAGTGGAAATGTATTTCTGACTGAATAATTTGAACCAGCGAGGCAGTTTGTCTGACATAGTTGGGGAAGAAGTTTTTGGCGCGGTCAAACTGTGCTGATTTCATATCGTGCTCAATAGCCTAAGAGTGGTTGACTGTCTGACAACCACTTGGCAAACCCACACTGGTTTGAACTGTACATCCCAAAAATAAATCTTACGTAATGCAAGAGGATGGAGGATGTGACCCTGTCTTTCCCTCCAGCAGGCCCTATGCTGGCCCATCTGGCAGATAATGTGCAACGGCAGTGCCACTAAGAGTCACTACCATCTATTGTGGTTTTCCTGGATAGGAGGTTTGAAATCTTATCTGCACAGTATTGATGATAGATATTGTTGTCTTTCTGAGGCTAGCCTAGATCTTTAATTTTTGAATGTATTGCTACCTGTTATCATTTTGTTTTGTGAACATTTGAATTTTTGGTGATATTTCAACCTCAGTTGTTTGTGTCCATGCCTCATTTAACTATGTTCCAACCTGAAAATACAATTTGTTGTTAAAAATATTATATATGTTACGAGTTACAGACCAACACTTTTCCCTTAGAAAACCGGTCCCCTCTTCCAAATGTCTAGTTAATGTCTAATGTCAACCACTGCTGTTGAAACATGTGGAGGTGCAAAAGAACAAACAGCAATTCCATCAGTGTCCATTTGATGCTCACTCCAGGGGCAAGTCAATCCCCATAAGGCCCCATATTAAAAAAGCCAAACTTTACAGCAGAATTAAACATGTTTACAGCCTGGTACAAACAATAGTTATGCTCTCTATATCTTATTTTCTGCATTCATGACAACTGTGCAGGGGGTGCGTGTTTTAAATATAACGACCAATTTAAATGATAAAAGGTCTAATGTTATTCATAAAAAGGGGTGTGGTCAGTCTGAATTAGAGGTAGATACTGCTGACTGTGTGCTAGGCATCAACACAGCCAATTTAGTCACTGAACTTAAGATAGCTGACTGACTTTAGATTACACATTTACCCACCAGTAATGATATAACACATTCATTAAAGAGAAATATGTAGATGTATTTATTCTGTCTGGATTTTTTTATATTTTGCTATGATGGCCCAATGACTGTAATTAATAACGCAATTCAATTCCATTCAATTAAAAACCTATTTATCCGTCTATGGGCAATGGTTTGGAGCAGTCTGTAAATAAAATACATGAAAAACAGTTATACATAATGTGAAATAATATCTGAAATGAATACTGGTGTTGGTAAACTGAAACAAGGTAAACCTCCACATCACCAGATTTAAGTTTTGCCCTTACATTTTTAAAGTCTGTTTACATTTCCGGTAAACCAGTCTTTTTAAAAACTGTCAAAGTAATCATTCATGTCTTTTTTATCTCTCTTCGTCATCCAATTCTTCTGTGATTTTTCTTTTCTTTTTAATCACTCTTCTTTTGTCCATTGTGTTAAAAGGCTCATAGACATATTTTACTGAACAGGAAATGTTAAATGTGTTGGACATATTTTTGTAGATTGATATGATACAAAATGGCCCTAAGATAAGATGGGCTCAGACCAGCAGTTCATTATATCAGCAGTCTGTTATAAATAAACAGCAAACAAAATAATGACATGATTGACTATTCAAAAAAAGAACATTCATCCTGACATTATATTTTCAAACAGAGTCCATCCCAATTCATATAAGTAAGAGGAGCACAGGCAGGACAGTAAGAAAAAAAGAGCAATCTTGCATGTGAATTACTCCAAACTAGGGCAATTATTTTGGCATATCTTCATTGCTTTTAAAGAAACTGTGAGAAAATGTTTTTTTAGGGCCTTTTAAAGGTCTTTAAAGGTGTCCTGTGGTTAAAACATTAAATATGTTTCAGTACCAATTAAATGCTGCAAAGATGTTAAAATGGATAGGAAATATATGTTTATAAATTCATCATGGCATTGTTTCAGGCAACATTTTTCAGTCCCAGTACATAACATATTTTTACAATAATTTCCAGATGTTAAGTGTTCTTCCATTGCTGTTCTTGCAAATTCAAAGGAGCACTAAAACACGATTTAAGATTTTTTTTTAATTCCATGTGCACTGCAATGTTGGCTTGCTGTCTTAACAGAGTGGTGTCCCGCAGGGCTGTATGTTAAGACCTTTTCCAATTTAATGTTGTTTCTGTTTTCCTTCCCTCCCCCTCCCCGCTCTAGGCTGTAACGGAGGCATCGATGGGACTGTGTCTTTGCGTGAAGCTCGTCGTCAGCTCTGCTCACATCTGCTCCACCGCCCACCCACCCTCTCTTGCCCCACCTTGCTTCCTCAACCCCCACCTTTCCTTCTCCTTTTCCTCCTCGCTCTGACGCATACATCTTCCCTTAATGCCTGATTGGACCCTTTAGCGGTCAGTATTGGCCCACTTTGCCAGAGTGGGTGACAAACACTCTGCAGACTTTCAAACAGAGAGGCCTTTCTCCGCACTATGCCTGAAGCCCTTCCCCAAAATGACATCCTCGTCTTTCTGTTGAGGAAATTCAACATACATACAACACCTTTCATGCCATGCTGCAACTCATCCAAAGCTGCAATTATGTTTGTTTTTTTAAAACCATGATTGTTTAACATCATTGCCAGCTTTATTGTGGGAGCCCCTGAGAGACAATTAACACAACTCCAACCAAACGTAACATCTGGCGTGTAAAAATTATGCAAAGAATTCATTTTGACATGTTTAGTAACTTGAATAATTGCCAACTTTTAAGACAGCACATCTCCAAAATGTTGACTTTCAGCAAAATGCATAATTCTGTTCTGTCAAAATACATTTGTTGACATGTTTTTATACTGATTTTAAAAGTAGAAACTTTCTTTCAACTTTAAAGGAAACATTAATTGTTTGAATTCATACAAAAAAAGTTTACAAATTTGGAGATTTGAATAGGAATCTGCAAAGCATGGCCACTGTATTTCAAAATATGTTTTGCTGCGGTAGGAACTTTGCCAACTAATGCATTTATTTATTATTTTCCATTTTGTTCTCTGTAAAATGTGTCTTTTTTCTGCACCTGAAACAAAAACAATCTTACAAAACATCATACAACCTTTTATCCTTGAAATCATGATACAATACTCTTAACTTAAAACAGCAAATGCATTCCCTAAACAAAAATGGTAATGAAGGAAAATAATAGTTATAGAGAATATAATGAACAAACCATGCCAATGACCTTTGTGCCAAGACACAAATGATACCACACCTCCAAAATGCTAACTTACGGTGTATTTTATTGGTGTTCCCTCCAATAACCACACTTTTGATTCAGTATCTACTCTTTATTGCGTTAAACACTTGGTAATGTTAAGGCAACGATTATGATTAATTATTAAACAACCTTTAAATGAATGGAAATACAAAGTTAACCTCTTACTTAAATTTACCAAGACAAGTTATAAACATACAAAGATATTTCCTGGGAGACAGGGTAGAAATGACAGAACACTTTGTGCAGTAGTGTGATTGCTACATCCAGACAGACATTCACATCTGCAAAATGCACAGCAAGTCAACACGTTCCTACCATAGCAGCTGCATCTTTGAGTCAGGAGGTTAAGTACCTTGTTAAAAGGCACTTCAGCAGCAGTGGCTACAAAAGAAAAGGGAATCAATTTAGACACCTTTCTCCAGCTTTCCAAGCCGGTCCCAGTTTTCTCTGGACACACATTGACAGATTGATACATTCTCTAATTCCACAATGGTACCAATTAATACAAAACAGCCAACATTACTTTTTAGTGTTAGTTCTTCACAAATTCATTTTGTCAGTCACCCCTTTTTTTTTTTTTTAGCACAATTGTTCAACTTTAAACTCTGATCCAAGCTACACAAGTGATGGCTTTGGAAAAAGGATTGAGGGTACAAAATGTTTGTGGAGGGAATTAAACCTTCCAAAGCAAATATCACAGTGAAATGTATTCTATTACATGGTCTACCGACTGAACATCACTTTTGTCTAGACTCTGAAAATTAACCTCTTCCCGTTGAGAAAAATAAAATGGAATACATTTAAATGTCTTACTTACCACAAGACAATTGGGAAAATATCTGCAATGAGATTTGCATAAATTTAAATCAAAACAGTTAATCATTTTTAATACCACCTGCTGTAATTTTAAACCTCCAAGTGGTC
Organism: Tautogolabrus adspersus; assembly: GCA_020745685.1. Taxonomy (NCBI): domain Eukaryota; kingdom Metazoa; phylum Chordata; class Actinopteri; order Labriformes; family Labridae; genus Tautogolabrus; species Tautogolabrus adspersus. The sequence goes on from CM036534.1 coordinate 23,105,921, forward strand.
ATATACATTGTTTTTGAGTCACATTTTGCATCCTGTCGGAGAAAATTACACAGGCAATGAAACAGAGATAATGAGACAGAAAGTATACATTTGTTTGTGAAACAGTGAGCTAATGGATGACTCTAACTCTTCCTCCCGCACATGTAGGTGTCTAATGACCTTAATACTATGCAATTGAAATGAATAAAACTTACAGCTTAATGTTTTTAAAAGTAAGCCCTTGATTTAAGCGCAAATATTGTTCACTTCATTACTTGTTCTTGAACGTCTTGGTAATGCATTTTTCTAGCCGTAATCTAAAACAATCCAAGTGTTTATTCTCTTTTAATACATTGTAACTGTGGTTTATATTCAAGGCATGTTTTGATTTTTTTTAGGGAGAACATCTTCCAATAAGGTCTGATTCTGGTTTGCTAATTAAGTTCAAGTATTGAATATCAGACCTCCCAGTACAGTGGTTGAGCACATAAGGCTTCACACCTGTACATTTGACAACAGTCAACAGAGACCGGCAACATGAAGAAAAACATGTATTCCAGTCATACAGAGATATAGTATATCTTTGCAGTTACTTTCGCAAAAGCTCTGGCTGTCATTTTCTTGCATTTATTTGAACAGGTCCCCTTACATGAAAACAATATGCTGTTGCTAATAATTTGAGCTCATAGTTTCACACTGTCCAGTCCCCCCTCCCCCCAGTTAATAATACCTTTTTACCCCTTCTGACAGGTTGTGAACGGTTTTCTTCTCTTAATTTTCACCCTGTCCTGTTGCTATTCAGTTTCACATTGATTACAAATATAATTTTCACCCACATAATAATTCTCATTCAAAGTGAACAATACTCGATCAAGGTAGAAGTAGAGGAATGTCTCTGGAACTGTTGTGCTGTGTGCTCCGCCTGCAGCTTTAAAACCTCTTGTTTTCAAACCTGCAGCCTGACCACAAAGGAAAACTACAACCATTAAGGCACTCATGTGCTGCTGGTGTTGCCAGATAAGGCTGTTTCTGACAACAAATCCCATCTAAAGGCCAAAACTAACAATGTGTTAATCTAACCTCCAATACTTTCTGACTTCCCTCTCCTTTTCTGGGGCACTCTGCACAAATAAGGCACAAATCTTTCAAGAAAAAAAAAAAGGTTTCCTAAATCAGCTGGGTCCTTTGGGTTTTAGCAAAAGTAATTTGGCAGTTTTAAGTGACTATTTTTAGCTGTGGATTTGGTGCGTTAGCAAGTATTAAAAGCATGAGGATGCTGGATATGGGATTGACTAAAAATACACTGGAGTGCCCATTTTCATGTTAAAGCTATGTCACTTAGTGCAAAGAGAGGTTCACTGATGTTTTATAAAAACAATTTAGACAACTTTGGAGGACTAAGGTAATCAATGTTTTTTATTAGAATTAATTCATTATTGGATGGCATTTGCGTAGCTTTGTCCTGCTTACATAATTGTCATTTTCACATAATTAAGTTCAACTGTCACCTATTTTTCAAGATGTGTGGAAAGGACAAAAACATTCCATACAGCTCAATAAATTGATTCTCGAGTCACGACTAAATAAAGTTAGTTAAAAGTCTTGTCCAAACTAGCTCCTGTTGGCTTCAAACTGTTCTTTTAACTGAATAAAGCTCTGCATCACGTATGAGTGTACACGGTGTGGGCAGAGGACAAACCCCATTAGACCTATTTCTCTGCAATTCCTCTTAACCTTCCTACATACACTTGGCTAATAGGGCCCTGTTGAGATCAAACACTGTGGCAGGACATCAAAAACGGGAAAGGAAACAAAAAACATAATTCACAGAAGAAGAAAAGGCAGCTCAAGGCTGCAAAATGAGCTGTTCCTAACTCCCCTGCTCGCCTATTTTCCTCCAGCTCGACAAAATATTGACACAAGTGTCGTGCGGCACACTCATGTGGGAAACCAGCTTTCCATGACAAATGCAGATGAGTCCATGCAGATGAGTGGATGCAAAGATGTTCATCTTCTTACTAAGAATTGTTCACAGTTCATCGGCAGCAACAATGACAAACATGACAGACTGCAGGAATTGTGTGAGCTTATTGCATATGTGATATTTCACTCTATTTCTTTTATGAACAGGCACATTATGAAATGTACAAAACATCTTGTTTTAAAAATCTTGAATTCAATAATTTTATATTTAAGTAAATATTATTATTTTTGTCTAAAGTGAAACAATATGAAATATACCTCTTATCTGTACGGAAAGCAAGAGTCACCAGCCAGCTAACTAAGTTTAGCATAAAATGAACCCCCTCTAATCTCACTAATCAACAAAAACATATTAATTCAAAGTTTACTATTGGTACAAATTGATAAAATAAGATAAAACATGCAAGTTTGTTACTTTTAGAGAGAGCCAAGCTAGCTGTTTTCACTAAGCTAACAGGCTGATGGCTAGCTTGAAGGTAGAGAGTGAGTCAACATTTTTTAAATAATGTCTATTCCTTTAAAAGCATATCAAACTGTCTAAAAATGCATTATAGTTGTAGTCACAATTGCTTTCTTTATCTGTATTATTTAGTAGAAATGCTGGGCCCTATCTTAACATTTACTGTACTGTATGGACATTGGATTGGTATTGATTTTCTCATCAAGCTTTCAGGAAGAAGACAAAAAGCAAGTAAGAAGTTGAGTAAGAAGACAATAAGCCAAATTATTAAAATTACAAACTGTGTCTTTTAAACATAGAGATGCAAGAAGTAGAGTGAGTCTGTTGTGCTTTTTGAGGCTAAGAAACCATGAAATTGTTCTCAATTTGACTGTTATTCAAGGAAACGCACAGAAAGGGCTTCTCACAATTGTTCTGTCTAGTTTTCATGGTTTAAAAGGTCGCAATGAAATCAAAGTCATCAAAACTTGAGAATGTACAGGATGATGTCAAATACGAGCAGCTTTTCCCAAAAGGGAAGAGCTGATCAGATTAGCCTAGATATATCCTTCTTACTTATGGCAACCTTTCACAATTCAAATGTGCTATGAATCAGCTTTTTTCCTTTCAATGGTTACTGTGTGCTCTAGCCTATAGGAAATGTGTTTTGTCTCACCTAAAAATTTCATTGTCTGTCATTTTGTACCTAAAATATTCTGCTGCAGCTCAGTCATAATGTGACACCATTTTGCTTCTTCCTCTTTTCCACACCTTGATTTGGACGAATCCTCAACCTTCATTATTAAAATCAACATCATGGTTCTCATGATAACACATGTTGTCCTTACTGAAAAAGCATATGTCATTCAAGCTTTTAACAGATCTCCATTTGTATAATTTGTACAGAAAAGTTTATAAAAAGTTTTCTACCCTTTCAGAAAATGTTTAGTTTCTGCTGTTCAACTGAATGTCAATGAATAACAATTTGCAGGCCTTGTTATAAAGTTTGTGTTTTTTTGTGCAACATCTGGGTTTGTTCTACTGTCCAGAAGAGAAGAAAAAATTGTCAATAAAAACCATTACTGATAAATTCATCTTGTTTCTGTTGAAGGTTGTGTCCTTCTCTTTAGCATTTCAAGAGTGCAAGCTGTCTCCAAAACAAAAACAAAACAAAACACCAACTTTTGAATACCTGAACTAAACAGAATGTGGTGGAAATGACCTTGTCCCTCTTTGAGACAACACTGATATTCCCAAACAGTGCGACTCATCTTGTGCCCCAAGGCATCATCAATGTTGCTATTAATGCAAATTCTGTTGCCTTGACATTACATTTTGAGAGTCAATTTATTATTCTTTTGATATTGACCAAGAAAGCCAATTGAACTCATTTGATGATTTTCCATTATAGCTCATGGCAGTTTTTTTGATATAGCACACACTCGCTGCGTCATCAAACTAAAACAGGGCATCACACAAGCTGAAACATTAATATGTGAAAAATGTTTATCATCTCTTTCACAGTTGAAAAACAAAAGGGTTAGGCTACTAGGCAAAATGCTAGGAATACATGTTGACTGTTTCATCCGCCTTTATTAAGAGAACAGCTCAGTGCTTGATGCATAGTTTTTCTAACACAGGGCTGCTGAACAAGAACTAGATGACAATTCTTACATGTGTACAGGCAATAGAGCCTTTGGCTAATGAACTGTGACCTAACAATTAGAGGAGACAAACAGCCCTTAGTGTCCAAAGACATGCTAATGAAGCTTTGTCATGCTTACATGCTTAAGTGTAGTAGCTTATATTTACGATAAGTTAACTGTTCTTTTTCTTACTTGACAAAATACAGTTGATATTGTCGTGGAAATTATCAAGACTTGACTTCACACAATCAGACTCATTAGACTCAGATGGCTTAAGTTGATGAAGGTTTATTCACAAGATGAATAGGCCTACTCAATGAGAATGGATCAGCGTCACACTTCAGGTTCAGTGTGCTGCTCAAACATAACTGACAAATTCTTCCAAAGGCTTTGCATATATTCAAAAAGATATTATCATTATCAGGGTCGTGTCATATTGACCCACCTACTGTAGACTAATCTGTGACGTCTAGGAGCTTGGAGCAAACAACAAGTTTTCCCAAACATCCTTGCAGATTATCAGGAAGAACTGTTGAGACACTCAAAGCTGTCCTTGGCCTCTAAACAAAGATGTACTATAGGTCTGACTGACATTAGGAACAGTGAATTAACATAATAATTTTATACACATTTAATGCAGTAATTACAGAAATTCCACCACAGAGGTTAGTGGTTTAACGGATCACAGCTGCTCCGTGATTTGTTCGGATCGCCCCCCCACGGTTCAGGACGCATGTGATCCGCAGATCGATAGAACATGTATCATCATGGTGTAAAATAAATGTATTGCCGCTAAATCCCTGTGCAGCATCTATGTGAAAGGAAGGCAGCGTTTAATTTGTGTGTAGGCGCAATGGAGATCTTCTTTAAAATTAGGAAGCGTAGTCTTTTCAAATATATTTAACTGAAGTCAACAGTGGCAGATAATATATAAGATGTCATATACCCTTTTTATTTTCCCCGCAATCTCCAGTGAGAGAGGTGAATGACTGACACATAGCATGTCACTTAAAATATAACCAGTCTCCCAATCACTCAAGTCCATTGTTATCTCTTCTAGTGAAAGCCAACAACAATCCTTCCTCCTATCAGCTGGTCGACATATTCATATAAATAACAGACACAGAGTAACAATAGGTAAAATATAAATACAACAACACTAGAATTTACTCTCTCATGAAAAGCTTGCGCACATACTTCTTGCACATGCAGGTAATACCTTAAACCATGTCTAGCAGTCAGCCAGCTGGTTCTCCCTGTTACTCAAAATGACCATGCCCCTAATTATGGGCAATTTAAGGCTTAATGCATTAATCTCTCAACGTAATACCAAGAAATGAAAACATTGCTTGCTGTGGGTTTACACTTACCCATGCAGTCAATGTTTACAGCCAGGTACGAAAAATATTTCATATATTTCTTATACAGGAGGCTGTTTTGTATTTCTCACTGCGTCATATTTCCTATTTTATATCCTATTTCTCACTATATTGTTGCATCCTTATAATGATTCACATATTTATTTTTTCTAGTCATATGTCTTAAAAATACAATCTGATTGTGTATATAGGTTATTTTTCTAAATGAGAAAAACTGTTTTAATTTTCCTATTTGTCTATACCCTGTTTTAATTGCAAAATGTTTTACAAATGAAAAAGTCTGATTAGTTATAAACTGGATTCTGGCTAATTATGCCAGAATTATTACCGTAATGTGGATGACATGAAGTGCATAAGTGTCTGCTGGAGATGATTTGTTTTTCATATAAACGGGCCTGTTAGATACAATCAGTGTCATTTCAGCCTTCAGAGAGGGAATGAAAATTAGTGATCAGCAAGAAAAAAACTAAAACTACCTCCTTGCCTTTATGGACTCCTATTTTCATTTGACTATAAATAAAAATCCATTCACCCTCTGACCACCATCAACTGATGGTTTAGTTTGCTTTTGATCTGAAGAGCAGATGGGAATATTGCAGCATGTGTGATTGTGTCTTTCTGAAAAAACACAATTTACAATTTGATTAGAGGCAAATATAAGTCTTGTTTTTGATTTGATTTTCTAGAGTACAGTTTTGATGCTTCGTGCTCTTTTCGAAAGTGTCCTGTCATAATTTTTTTTAATGATTGGGCACTAAATAAATAAACATTTATTGACTCTTTCTAAATTGTACAAGGTTGTTTTGATATCAGTATTGAGGATTTCCAAATTCCACAGGTGTATTTAAAGTTATAAGTTTTGGAATAAGAAAAATACTTTTCTCCACCAAATGTCTACTGATTGAAAAAGGAGGGCACCGATAGCCTAGCCATTATGTTGCGCGCCCAATGTACAGAGGCTATAGTCCTCTTCAAAGCAGCCATGGGTTCGTGTCCGATCCCAGCCCTTTGCTGCATGTCATCCCCCACTCTCTCCCTCACAACATTCCTGTCTCTCTTCAGCTGGCCTATACAATCAAGGCAAAAGGCTCCAAAATATAACCTTACAAAAGGAAACCAAAAGGAGGACGGTAAAGTGTCATAATAATCACTTGTGGTTCAAGATGGTTGTTTTTGTTTTGGATAGATTATTATTAATAAAACCCAAAGAGTGGAAACCAGCAGGTCCTAATTTTCTCACTGATTACTGCTGGTTTTCTCTCCTACTACTCACTTATAACCAATTATAGTAAATTGCAGTTAATTGATTTCACCTTGGCCTCACCTTTTGCACATCACACCGTGATGAGAGGGTTAGAGTAAAAACCAACAGGAATACTGAGACCAAGGATTGGTATGAATCCCAAACTTGTGTGGTTTAAAGGTACATCATGAAGAAGGAATCTATTAATTGATTCAAACTTCAAACACATTTATTAGCAATTTGTTGGATATAAAAAAGATACATATCAATTTGAACTTTTTATATAAATGATAAGGAAATAACTGTTAGATGGAATATGGTGCCCTGTAGAGAAAGCTATAACTAATATCATTTAAAAACATGGACTTTCAATCAACACAAGTTCATGAGACATGGAGGCACTAAACAGGTTGTGCAGTTTAACGTTTCACTGACATAATGTTCTATAATATATAACAGAAATGATATCCATATACCAAAGAGAAAGGGTTATTCAGAGAAGACATCATGCTCTGTGACACTGTAAGGCTAACTAATCCTTGGGTGAACTCCTCCAGCAATTATTTTGCAGAGTGCTCCTGATTCATGTGAGAGGAAGCCGTAAAGAGCCTCTGAGGTAATGACAAGTTTGACCTTTCAGGGCGAGGAAAAGACCGGAGCTATCCTTTTTCTCCTGGTGGTATTCTCAAGGAAAGTATTCTAATACGGAAATAAAAACAATCAGGATTGGTACAGTTTTCTCTTTGCATGAGGTTATTGTTTGGGGGAAAAGGGACATGGTCCCACGCAACATGATTAGAAGTAACATTTAAAAGTTGGTGAAAATGTGACACATTCATTTGATTATTGCATTAGCAAGTTCACACGGCCTGAATAATTTCCATTATTGTTGTTTTCCTGAAGAGTTTGTATGTGTTTGCAGGAGCCATTATGGTTATTTTCCATTAACACATCAATTGCTTTGATTTATTTCAATACAAAACTATCCATGATTCGTTTGGTAGAAGTTTTTGCAAAACTAATTTAGAGTTCCAGAGATCAATAGCACCTGAGGGCTCATGTACTGACTTATAGATTATGAATCTGAAATTGTTCACCACCCCCATGGAACCAATTACTATGCATCAATGAAAATTGGGGAAGTAATTTCCACAACTAATGTTGCTAACTGTTAAACCTCTAATGGGTCCAAGCAGCCTCATGTGGACTGTAAAGTATCCGGCCATATTCTGTTCATGGACAAAGTCTCAGAGGGAAGATTAAAAGGGTTTAAAGCCAGCAGAGAACCTGGATCTAACCAGACATCAGTCATTCTACCCAAATTTTCATCATCATAATGCAATTTCAAATGTGAGAGGATTTCACAGTCTGTGCTCACACTGTTGCTTTTGAATTTGTGAAGAAACTCTTTGAAGGGCTCAAGAGGAAAATGAGCTGTACAAAGGCTCCTTCAATCAATTTTTTCACAACATGACAGGTTTCTTTGAAAGGCTTTGCAAGGTTTTTACAGCCCGAAGTTTAAATCAGGAGCTAATTTTCTTCACACACAATGGTTTTATTTATTTCATGATAATCAAACTCAAGCGCGGCAAGAATGGAAAAGTGAAAGTAAATTTAACTTAAAGAAAATTATAATAAAAGTCAAAGCTGAACATTCTATAGTTATAGCCACGGGGTTTATAAAGTACATCTTATTCTGGAAATCTACAAAAATGTCAGATTTGGATAATTAAGCCAGCTGCATGAGTTTTTGCAGACATTGAAACAAATGAACCAATAAAATCATTTAAGACATTAATCAACTATCATCAAGCACTACTTCTTTTGTTCTTTTCACTGTTTGTCAAATAAAACATTGTGCTCAAACGAATGCACTTAAAAACTTCTTTATAGATCATTTACACTATAAAATCCAGCATTGTTTACATCAATGTTCACTAACATGGAGTCTTCCTCTCACTGTGATTCCAATTCATTGAAAAAGACAAATGTTTCAGTGGAATATTCCTTCAGTTTAACTCTAAGCAAAAAAAAGAGGTACCAAAGGTACCAAAAAGGACATTTTTGTCTCTGTTTATATCTCTATTTGTAAGTGTTGACTTTTGTTTTAAAGTTTTTCTTCTAATGTCATACCAATGTAAACATCTTTGTGTCTTTTAACATATTTCAGGAATAACATCGACCCTAGTGTTAAGTTTATACTTTTGTAGTGACTAGTTATGGAAGAAGCCATAGCCACTTGTTTTCAAGTTTTGTGTCATGCTTTAAGTATTCCACCGAGTAGTTTCAGGTTTATCCTCGCACGGTGCACTATTAACTGTGTTGGTGTTGGTTGGCAATAAGTAAGACAAAAAGCATGCAGCAGAGAAACCAATAACAGAGGCAGTTGAAGCACATACACATTTCTAATTCTTATATCTTAAAGAGTTGAAATGACTGTAAAATTCAGAAAATACCATACTGCTAGAAATAAAATATTTAAAATCAATGTCAACAGGAGTAGTTAAGTGTATGGTTTAGATAAAAGACTTCCCACATCTAAAACACTGCAAGCTCTTGCAAACCACCCACCAGGATTTGGGGGCTGACTCCACATAAGCTACCGTTATCGTCCTAAACAGAGTGTCGTGATGCAGAGAAATAAGATAAAAAGTTCAGCTCATCTCTGTTGATACTCATTTTGCCCGAAGACCTTGCCAAACTGCAGCATCGCCCTCGGCTTTTTCAACTCTTTGTCTTTGCTTCTGCAGCGTTGACCCTTTTAGCTATTTATTGGTTACAAGACGATCTCAATGCCAACAAAGAGTGGGAGTTTTCTTTTCAAGTGAGATTTTGCATGAAAATGCGCGTGCTGTCTTCCTGCCTCGCTGTGGCCCACTGGTCCTAACAGATTTTCAGTTTCACCCAGGAGCTACAGGGAATCTACTGATGTTATGTTTCGGATCACATCAAAAGGAACAAGTCCTCCACATCATAGCTGGTGGGCAGGTGCTGGCCTTGTCTTGCATACATAAAGACCTTCTCATTTTATCACCATTTCGCCTGCACTGCCCACTTCATTTGGTATTCTGGAATGCTACACAAGCAGTAAAGCTGACAACTTCTGAGCGAGCTTCCAGCCCTCATGCTGGGGAGAAAATGTATTACAGGTCCTCTCTGTAAGTGGGTTGTCTCAAAAATAATTCTTCTTACCTTTTGCCAACTGGGAATTTCCCACCTGTTCAACTTAAATGAGTTTTAGGTCTTTTGGGAAGTGAACGATAGTTAGAAAGGAATGCAGGTGTATTTGGCAAGTAGTAATAAAACAAACAATACATATTTGAAATGGTGATTAATTAAATCCAGGATTTGAGAAAGGATAGGTTAAAAATGAACAACTAAACACACTAATATTTGACAAAAAAACGTTTGTTCTGCACCTGTTGCATCCACATGATTAAAGATACACACATAACTAATATTTTCGTATATGTAAATGAATACACTGCACCCGCACAAAGACACACACATTCTTAGAACAAATTAAGGGCATTTACATGATCCACATTCATCACCATGGCAAAATGAATATCCATCAAATCTTGAAAGAAAGAGCTCCAAAGCTTTGACTGTTTTGTATGTTAAGATTCAAGGAAAGACAGCACAGACTAACTGAGCAAAGACATTTAGTCTGTGCTTGATGAACTGGGTTATTTTACTACTCAATACTCTTTTATTTGAGCTTTTCATAATGTCAGAGGTGCGATAATACGAACATACAATGCTTAGTTCAAGGTTTAATTTTTATTTCCTTATTTTGAAGATTTTTATGATCTCATGAATTCACATCCTTGATTTCAGAATAGACTTTTTTCCTCACACTTCAGTCTAATTTTTTGGTTAAAAAATGACCCTCTTTTGTACTAGCTATATATATTTTCTTATAAGAAAACATACATACTCTATAGTTTATACTTTTCGAGCAGACCACAGCCTGTAGCATGTATTTGGTGAAAGCAGCTGGAGGCTAAATCATGAGATCCGTTCAAAAGCAGATATACATTTAAGACACCATCTGTCCTTTCAGTCTGTTCTGTTTGTAATGCAATTTAACATTAAAAAGCATCCAGAGCTAAAGTATAGAGAGATGAGGTACATCTGCCTGGAGCAGTAAACATGGCAAAGTCTGGAACAAAAATTGAATAAACTTGTGGTGTTTGCATTTACAAGCTGAGAGGTAGACATATATGTCAACATTAAGGACACAAAACTTACTTTGGTGGGAGATATTTCCTGTTTAAATCTAAAGCCTTCAAGTTAATATCATCTAAGTACTTTTGGTAGTGCTTAGAAAAAAAAGAAAAGCCTGTTAGGCTACAAGTTACACAGAATGAATGTAAACATAGCTGAAAATATCAAATAAAAAAAAAGAAATGCATTAAAACAATAAGGACAAAGAAAGTAGAAGAACAACACAGATATGTATTATGAACATAAGAGCCTGAGCAGAGGAAAGTGAAGATGCAAAATGAGAACAAAAGAAGGAAAGAAACAAAAACACAAAGACGATTGGTGTACCTTTCACGACCGAGGGCTCAAACTGTAGTTGGGAGACCTTTGGGCTTGATGGCTACACTATTTAGCTAACCTAACACATGCAGGTAATGATTTTCACTGCCCACCAGCCATGACTCCTCACTCTAGTACTTGGTGCATATGTTCAGATCAGCTGTGTGACAGCCCTCCAAGTTATCTCATAGCTATTTCTTCAGCTGCACAGCGGTTCAAACTGTAGATTTTTTTCCATGTCAATGTTGGCAAGGATTTTTTTAGTTTTTTACGTTTGTGGGGTGCCATTTTGCCTTTATTAGATAGGACAGCTGAAGAGAGACAGGACATGTTGGGAGTAAAGAGTGGGGTATGAAATGCTGAGCTCGGATTTGTACCCACAGCCGTTGCCACAAGGACTATAGCCTCTGGACATGGGTCGTGGGTCACAACAGCAAGGCTATCCAGTACCCCGTTGGCCAAGGTTTTCTGGATGACTGCACAAACATGATTGGTGAATACTACTGAAACAAGATTACTTTTGTTACACATCAAGAACCTTGTCTCACACTTACAGATATGTGCAAATCTTGTGTAACCTTTACATGAGTACCATGTTAGTTGAGCATGTTATAATGTTAAAATTGAGAAATTAGATCTTATAATACAGGCTGATGGGATTCAATCTATCCCAAGTTGATGAAATATTTAACTTGAAACAACATAACCTCAAACTATCAGTGGCAACAGAGGTCAGGTAAAGAGATTACAATTTATCAAGATTATGCCTTTTTTCAGGTTTATTTTAGGGCTTTTTATGCCTTTATTCCAGAGACAAGACAGTGGGCAGAGTCAGAAACTGAGGAGAGAGAGAGCAGGGAACAACATGCAGTAAAGGAGCCACAAGCCAGACCCGAACCTGGCCCCAACTCCAGCATCTGCACATGGGGCGCTCACACCAATCATCAGCAGAAAAATCAAGGGACGACAAAAGTAATTCGGCTTCATCCCCTCAGAACCATGAATGTCGACAAGTCAGGATTGACATTTTTGATTTAACAACAAAAAGAAGTAACACTGATATCTTGACACAATGGATTAGGATTCTTTTCATTAACATGTATTGTTTAGATGGTGTATTAATCAATGTGACTAAGCTTACTATACTAATTAAAACTCAACATGCCAGCATGCAATCAATCAGCAAGCATTTCAGTTAAGTATTTTTGAGCATGTTTTTAAATCATACATCATACCATAAGCACATCGGCCAATTGATTTCACAATAGACAAAGGGATTCTAAGCAATCAATCTGTGTAAATTGGCAGTAAACACTTTCATTTAATTTATAAAACATTCATTGAGCCAGCAGGTTTTTTAAAATGCTGATAAACTGTCTCAATGGATCAATTGAGAAGCAGAAAATTAAGAAAAATATGTAATTAGATGTTTCCATAGAAACAAAAGACAGAGCCCTTGTTCAAAACAATGACTAATTAGGTGTCTTAAACATGTTGAAAAGTGGTGAGACAGAGAAGCATTGCAGGAGTGGAAAGAAAAAAACATTTGTGTACCTATAGCATGTCATCATTATGCTGCATGTTCAGCACACATTTATAAATGTGGCTGCACTACTGCAGTTTCTTTTTCATTAAAGGCAAATACAATCAAATCCCCAGCTCAGAATAAATGCACTACTGTAAGATTTTCTAAATTTGGTGAGGAACGGGTTATTTTTATTCAACAGGTTGATAGTGGGAAGAGCACTACATGGAAAAAGCTTCAAGGGAAGAAGAGAGGTGAAATATGGTTCGTCCTGGATTACGTGTGTAGAGTAAACCATTGGCATAGGCATTCATGCAGGCATAAAAATATAGTCATGCAAACAAAAAGTCTCCTACAGCTACATACAGTACACACTCACACAGATGCTTACAAGACAACTCTGTGTCTTTGCCTTAAAAAGAACAGAAAAAGGCTGAGGGTTTAAAAATGAAAAGGGAGGGGGTGAGATATATAAAAATACATTTTAACCAGCGAGTCTTAACTCCGGGCAATGTGCGATGTAACGGGGCTAAGCAGGGGCTTTGCACAGTGATCCACATGGTGTGGCTTTATGAGAGGGCAGATGGTACCACTCAAGCAGGAAGTGATTGACATAATGACATGGCCGGCCATGGAATGTGGGTGTATGTGTGTACAGAGAGTGTGTATGTGGTCTATGTGTGTTTCCGAAGATACATCCTTTAAGTGGATTCAAAGAAATCTCTCCTTCTGTTTTTTTTCCCATTAAAACTCTGTTAATCTTGAGTTTATGAGTGTGAGTTAATATGTATGGAACATGTTGTATGTGACTCCGCACATTACCTGATAGCTGATGCAAGGAAAAGGCCAGTCCAGTCTCACTGATCATGCATAAATAACTGAACAAACATTTTGAAATCTATCAAGTTATTTCTCTGTGCTCAGCTAAATAATTTTAATTCAGTTGTGCCAGTGGGCTCCATATCTGACTACCTGAATGTCTGTTTGTCATCTGCAAGATAACAGAGAGAACATGGTGGAGAACTATACTTCTAAACCCGTTATGATAAATGGAGGTAATTATTTTTCTTCTATTCTGAAGAGAACTTTTCAAAGTGCTGGGAAAAAAGGCTCACTCAGCGGTCACATGCAGAGAAGCTCTGCTGTAATGTCTGGACTGGTATAATTTGTTATCACTTTGGTACCAAAGAGAAGAAGACATAGTGATAAAGCTGAATTTGTATACTTGGTGATTATGTAGAGAGGAATTGAAAGACCCACAGGGGTTAAACGAGGTGTTCTGCAACTAGGCCTGTCCTCGACTAAGGGTTTATAAAGTCGAACCTGATTCGTCAGACTTCGCCTATAGTCAACTGATAGTCAAAAACAAGAAAAAAAGAGCACACTCGACATTAAACACAGTTTCAGGTGCACGACCGCAACAAGACTAGAAAGAGACAGGAAAGTCTGCACACAAATGTCCTTTAAGTTTCCTTTATCCGTGTCTGCAAGGCTTGTCAGTGACTGTCTGCAAGGCTGATTAAGGCCTATAGTGATGAAACACGTCCGTTGTTGTTTTGCTGTTCTTACCCGGATAAAGGAAACTTAAAGGACATTTGTGTGCTGACTTTTCTGTCTCTTTCAACTGATAGTCAAACATTTTGTTGGTGTCTTTTTGCATTCATTGATCCATATTCTTATTTCAGTTTAACCACATAATTAAACTATTTGTCTTCTGGATTAACAATTTATTCTATGATTGGACTTGATCCATCGTTTTTCTCACTCATTAAGTCTGCATTAAGGTAACCTTATAAGAATATTACACATGTCCATTACAGCAGGGATTCAACAACCACTGCAGCCACAATACGCATCTGCCAAACCACCGACAATCAAACAATATCTGTACTGTAAACTTACCATTTGAAGATGTACTGAACTTTTCATATCATAATCCGCCAAAAACTGCTCATCAAGATTCGAATCCCATAAAAGAAGGATTCCAAACACGTTCCATAATGATCCACGGAACTATTACAGAAAATGCTGCTATTTCACAGACCTTTAGATGACACCTCATAACAGCCTATAACAGCCAATGAGAGCCTTTTTTGAAAAGAGAGGCGTCCCCCTGTTCTGACAGCCAATTGCACAGGGCTGTGCCAAAAACTGACATTTGTAGTAGCAAATGAAATTCTTAAAACATACTGCTTCAATAAATACTTTAGGGGGATTTCTTCATGCACACACTAGGAGATTGATTTATAGTATGAGTAGTTTTCAGAACTGCATTAAAAGTATTAATAAGTTTATACCAAAATAGACTATAAGCCATGAATTATTCGGAGAACGGGCAAATCTATGTAAAATTAGTCATTAAACACCCCCATATAGCTGGAATGAAATTATCCTTGTACTTGACTGAGAGACTGGCAGACGACTGAGGCTCTCGTGAAGGAATCGTCGAGCGTTCGACTATATTGGGTCAACCCTATGCAACAAGAGAGTTGTGAGGGTGATTAAAGTGTGTTGATCATCAGCTACGTTGTGTTGATTTCATGAAAATTAAATATGCCAATATCAGTTGATAGCTTACAATTAAAATGCATCAGAACATGGCAGCTGCTTCAACAACACTTTTCAACACTTTGGTAACCTTACTGGACCTAGATAGTCCTGGTTATATTTCTGAAAACTGCTAATGCCATGTCACTGTAGGTTAGATTTGACACTTAAACCACTTGGAAATGTAGATTTTTTTTTTTTTTGGCCCAAAAAAAGTATAGTAACTTAAGGAAACTTTCAAAGAGGGAAATCGCAATATGTTAGATAAAACGTTTTGCAGTAAATAGCTCAACGATCTTATTTATGAACATCTGTCTGACCCATCAATCTACCCCAACCACCTTATGATGTGGTGTGCCTTATTTTACTCTTTAATCTATACCACCTTATTTGC
Source organism: Tautogolabrus adspersus (assembly GCA_020745685.1). Lineage (NCBI taxonomy): Eukaryota > Metazoa > Chordata > Actinopteri > Labriformes > Labridae > Tautogolabrus > Tautogolabrus adspersus. The sequence continues at coordinate 23,121,604 of CM036534.1, forward strand.
TCCTCCTTTACTAATACCACTATAATCACTTCAGTCAATAGGGGTTGCCATGTATTTGTTGGACATTTGAGTTATTGCAGTTTCTTAATGGACATGACACACCTACCTCATGTGGATGCTCCCAACAACAACTCTATAATGGCCATAGATCGATATAGCGAGGACTTTTTTACTGGTTTTAAAGCAGACTCATTCTCTACTGATACCATACTGGTGGCTCTAAATGACCAACAAAAGCAAACAAAACCATCAGCTAGAAGATTAACCATATTATCTACAGTTATTTTTAAATCCTGCCACCACTGCTACAGGTAGGTTCCCAAAAGAGTGATCAATGCTTGCAGACCAAAAGAGCATAGGTTTGAATCTTTCTGAGAAATTTCCACAGTCTGAAGTATGTTAGACGGTTAAAGGAAGCAGGAGGAGATTTTTCTACAGAGAATACCCTACACACGTACTGCTTTCCCAACAGGGGCTGCCAAAAGCAACACAAGATCAGTGCCAGGCACACACATTTAGAGCTAAATAAACCATACAATATATGAAATATGTGACTTATTTGCTACCCAAGCTTCCAAAGAGGAAACTAAAAGTAGCACGGAACAAAAACCTTGGATGTGCATATGTGAAATGACAAGGAAACCATTACCTTCCTCCATGCAGCATCTGTATGTTTTTTCCAATGTTTAAGTTTGACTACTGTGCTCATCATATGCAGTGGGTTCATGACAATTGAAAATTAGTTCCAACAGCTATTTATGTTGTGGGTAAAGCTTCAAATACTCACATAACAGGGTTTGCATTTATTTTGAAGGACACTAGTCAAATGTGAACCATTCAGTAGAGGAACATTGGATTCATGCCTAGAATGATTCTAGTTTACACTCTGAGACATGCTACTCACACACATAGGCCCGCAATACACATGCACACAAACAAGACTTATAGACATGCATTAATGGAGAGATGTCAGAGTGGGGCCGCTGAACAGGGAGTGTGTAGTGCTTGAGGGCATCTCGGCAGTGCTCGGGAAGTGACATGGCACCTCTCCAGCAAACAGACCAACTTCAATACTTTTGATCAGACTGAGCTACTGTCACCCCCAACTTATAAAATGTTAAAGAAAACATATTGAAAGAGAAGGGTTTGCCATTTGCTTTAGGTAACGAATTTACATTTCCATGGTTTATTTCCTTTTAATTATGAGATTTTGATTCCACTACCATTGCTTTTATACATTGAAGCCTTACAAACACTTACCTGAATAAAGTTAGTCTACTAATCACAACGTCTCTGCTACTGTAGCCAATTCAGTTCTATTTTCCACCCTTCTTCCTGTTGCAATCGAGTCATACCAAATAAAAGTGAGTCATACTATTGTTTGGTTATTTCCTTCTTCTATTTAAAGCTCCCTGCATAAAGGGATCACCTGAGATCAGAAAACCAACAACTTTCTAAGACAACCCTAACTTAAAATAAAGTTAAAGGAAGAGCGCGCAACTTTTTGATCCAGTAGATGTGTCCCTTGAGCACCAGCATGAAACCAAACCAAACCTCCAAAAAAACAACAAAAACACCTCCGCCACACTGAATCCTCTGCTCTCCTCCATCGACACATATCCAACCCCTCTCCCCTTGCATTTGCACAAAGGAGTTATCAAATTGGAACGCACCATAATTAAGCACTAAGCACTAAGAGCAAGCGGCGGACAAAATTGTCCTTGTCCAGAGCTGCTTTGTTGTGTTGGTAGGCTAATGGAAGTGCTCTTTAGTTTCCTCGTAGCTTAACATTGCATGTAAATTTACACAGAATGACCGTGATCTAAAAAAGCTTATGTGATGTTCAAATAAGCAGTGAGTACATTATGTTATTCTTATTTTCTCTAGTTCCTCACTTAAACACCTTTAAACCTAAGGGGATGAGCCAGCTGGCCGGCCCGTCCATGTAAACACGATGTAAATAAGGCTCAGACAACATCACAGCCAGTCGGACTCGCACATCTCACTCATTGTAGACAGTCATGACTCAGAGAGACATTTACAGAGGATATACTGGATTTCTGCTATATTTGTGTAAAATGTCGCACATTCTTCCTTTAATGCTTCTTTTCAGGTCTCTGGTTCCTTTTATTGTTAAACTTGCATCAGTGCTTGGTCTTTGAGAAGGAATTTTATCTCTCGCTAAATAATACAAATAATAAAATCTCCAAAAAGGAGGCAGAAATGTAATGAATGTTCACCCTTTCTGTCTGATGCTCCTTTAGCTTTGCGCTTAGCAACAGAATTTTTGGATTTGAAATGCAGGTGTAGTCATAAAAATAATGTCAAATCCTGTCTTGATTTCAACTTATTGGTGTGCATTTGTATTGTATGAAGGGCAAATAAGAGAAACCATGTGTAATTAATCCCTGCATTGAATTCTTTAATCAAAACGTCTATTCCTTAACCTTATTCTATTAATTTACCATAGCAGATCAGAGTTTTAAAGTTTGCTCAACATCTAAAAACTTGATTGGCTTCTTCATCACTCATGAACAGAAATGTAAACACAAATGCACGCAGCCATTTTGTTGAAGGGAACATGGACAGACATGGCCAGTCATGCACATGTAGTTTCTTCTTGTCCCTTAATTCAGAATTTTGGACAGGAGATTGCAACAGTAATCTAAAAAAAAAATCCTCCATTTTAAAATCCATACAGAATTCATATCATACAGTAAGATAGGCCTATTGGATTTCTGAACAAGTAAATAGGCTACTTCACCTATAGGCTACCTCCTAAAGATCTTGCTGGCAGCAAGCAAAAAGATCTTTGGGTTCAGAAAAAAGCCCCACTGCTGGCCACTTTGTTAATGCTTTCGAACATTAGTTCTTCTAGTAGCCTAAAGATGACCCACGCCAAGCCACTCCAAATAAAACTAAGAGGAAGACTTGGGTAAACATGGCAGCGGCAGGTGGGGCGGGGTTCTGAGCCCACCCCTTAAAAAGGCTGAGCCCAAGACATTGGGGATTTAATATAAATATGAATTAAATATAAAAGTATATATATTCTTCTAAAGACGTTGATATGACTTTTTTATAAATGTAGCCTATATGTGTAGATTATTATAATTATTTTTTTAGATCTGTATTATGACCATTATCGTGACAGTGTTGCTGACCCTTGACCTCAGATGCTGGTGGTTCAGTTTCATGTTGGCAACGCCATGCATTGCTGTTAAGTTTCCAGGCTAAGACTGAATATATTATGTGTCAGGTTGATTCGGTAAAATACAGAAAGTTAGTTGCGTTTTACTGCGTTAAAGCCAATGAAAGGATTTCAGACCAGTTTACTCTTTTACTTTTCTTAACTTTTGCAAGGGAGAGTCGCTCTCGGTGGTAACTATCACAGACTGCTAATTCTATGCTGACATGTAGGAGAAATGGTGTCACCAAAAAAAATGGAGGATAAAGGCCACAAGGAGACGACTGTCTGACCGAGCTGCTTTAATAATGGAAGTTAGCCTTCGTTAAGTAAGTAAGTTAGTAGTTGAGAGTAGGCTACTTTAGTTAGCTGCTGCGCCCCGGGCTAACTTTAGCTACAACTAGCAAGTTGCTTCTCGCCAGCAGAGGTGGTGTTTCCATAGCAACAGCAGAGAACCCTGCTTTACCACAAATTAGCAAATATCAGATGTTAGTCCACTGATGTTTATTTCTTTGACATTGGATTGTGATTAATAGTGGTCATTGTAAAGTTTTTTGTATTTCTTAAGTTTAACAGTGCATTAAGCGAGGTGTTTTATATATTGAACCCCTAAAGGCTAAATAACTGAATAGCCTTCAGTTGTTCTGACTTATATTGGTAATGTTTTGTTGTGTTAAATCTTTCGCACTTTATATGAACAACTATGCCCCAGATAGATCTCCGGACCCCAATTCTTTGCTATTGAATGAGACAAGTAGGCTATGGTATAATTGCTGTATTCCAAATGAGAGACTGGCAAAAGGCAATAATATATAGATTTACCCATCAGCTTCTGACCTTTTTTGTTTGCGTTTTGCTTTTGTTAAAGAGTTACTCTTTTAATTTGTTTTCCAATAATTTGAATAATATCAAATTAGAAGTTTTAAATTAGAAATCTCCATGTTGCAGCAGGAGCACGAGGGACACCTTGCCCCGTCCCTGCCCCCCCTGTGAAGGCCCACAGCAGGCTCTAGGAGGAGTGGATGTGAGGAGAGTCGGCTCCAGCATGCTGAGTGATGACGATAGCCGACATAACTAAACCCACCCACAGTTGATTTAAATGCCCGCGCACGGCTCTCTCCCAGCTCGTCACAGTGTCTCCCGTTGCTCTGTATTTATAAAGCGCCCCGGTGCGCGAAGAGGCACAAGCATGCCTCGTCTCTAGAGAGGCAGAGCGCGTCGCTGTGACTTGGACACATTTTTTGGATGAGACACTTGTGCAGACGCTGCTAAGGAAACGCAGGAGTTTTATCCCAAAGTTCACTGCAGCAGGTCGTTGTGACAGCGATCTTGTTCTCAGGGGTGAGTTGTTGAACGTTTTAAATCAATGTTTCACCTGTTATGCTTTTACTTTTGTTCAAAATTAGGTTGCGCATTCCCTTGAAGGATAAGGATGCGGGAGGGTAATTAATGAGTATGGAGCGTTACATAACTAATGTGCATACCTGTGGTTAAGACAGGAAGCCTTTAATTTGAAAAACGTCTTTTCATACAAAATATAGGAGTTGTTATTTTACCTTTTGCAAACAAAAAAAAAAAGAGTCGCTAGAACTTGTTGAACCTGTGAAAGAGCCGTTACATTCAGGCTCATGGGGAACATTTGAGGCTTTCAATTGAACATCGGAATGAGGTGAGCAATTGCAAAATGAATCCAACTTCACATTGAAATACTTGTCACTGTATGTTTGTTGAATCATTACGTTTTTTTGATTTGTGTTTAAATGACAACGGGATAATGTCACTAACGTTACTTGCATTTTGTGAGGATTTTTTTTTCACAGGAAAAAAAAAAGGTAACAGCCTTACTCCTGAAGCAACTCGTAGCTCTGTAGAAATGAGAGAGAAAGAGGATTCTTGTTCTCAATGTCAGAAATGTATCACCGCCTGGTTTATCCGTAGATTTTTTTATGCCTTACTGCTACTTAAGTTTTGAAATCCGTTTTCAAGATTTTTTCTATTGCAATTGTAGTTTCTTTAATTGCTTTTGGGTGCTGCAAATGACGATATATACCCAACTAACCCCCCCCCCCCCCTCCTTTTTTAGTAGTGAATTGCCTTATTTATCTGTTAATAAAGGAAGCTCATAGATTACATTCTTGAAAAGTTATGAAGACCAACCAGTTACACAGTCAGTCTAAGCAAATTTGATCACACGTCAATGCCCCAGTGTTGTTGTGACAGGAACAAAAGTTCATATCATGTTTTAATCACCAGAACAAGAAAATGTAACTTGCATGCTTTGTACAGAGACATTGGGAAAACTAAAAACAAGCCAAGAGTAGCTTAAATCCTTCGTTGTCACCACTAGACGAGGAAGTAAAAAATCAGGATTAAAAGCAAAGTGATAGCTAAGAAGTAGTTTCTAAATATAAATTGTGACTGTTATAGTGCTTAAATAAACACATTTATATACGATACTGATGAGTCTGCATACATAGAGTTTTCTGAATGAAACGTTCATTTAGGTCTAATTAGGGTGCGTAATGGTAGCCTAGTCAATTATGTATGCTTGTTTTATTCAAGATAATTTGAACATTAATAGGACAGAATCATCCCAGCCTATACCTGACGCCCTTCAATCTCTTCATATTCAGAGCACAATATTCACATCCGTGATGTGTCATTTCTTATCTTAGTAGGATGCAGCTAAAAAGAGTTAGGATGAAAGGGCCCGTCTATCTAAAGTTATTCCTGTGCCCAGGGACAGTTTAGCCAATATTTTTGACTGTGCGCCAATTTTTCTAAAATCCCTGTGCCGAGGACCTGATCCCCTGAATGTGTGATTTCTGTGATTATGCATAGAATCAGTGGATATGGCGTTGATTTTCCAGAGATATAGGACTTTTATATATTGATATAACAGCATGACTCAGCCAGTGGATACATAGGACACATTGAAGGAAATGTCTGCCGTTGGAAGTTTTGAAGTAAACAACAACTTGATATAGCCTATTGATGCAGAGGAGCAGATATGACAAGATGAGGATTGTAAAACAGTCAACACTCAGAGGTTGACCACTGTCCTTGGTGCTGAACTATTCCCAATGTTTGCCTGAATGTCCTGCCCTTCGGCACAGATTGCATAGCACGCGCAGTATCAGCTTTGTGTCCGTTTTTTTTTTCCACACACTGTACATTCAAGGCCAAGCCACCCACACGGCCAGATTAATTCATTTCAAAGAACAACTTACACGCATCAGAGGAGGTAAAATAATGAATTTAGCGTCTGGAAAACGGGGCAGAGTAGTACTTCTTTTTGTTGCTTAAGTTCATTTCAAGTGAAAAGACAATGAAGCACAGGGTGGAATAATAGGGCTCGAGGAGCTGAGGGATAGGCTTTAGTCACATGTCTTGTGTTTATTCGCTCAAGAGTTGTTGGGGTAATGCAGAAAAGGAAAGTGTTGGCATTAGTGCCCTTGAGTAGACTTTATTGGTCATAGGAAACATTCCTAGCAAAAATCTAAGTGTCTGGTTTGCTATTCTTTATTTTGAATGCCTTAAATTAAAGGCAGCAATATCCTTCTGTGCAACATACTAGAAGTCTGTGTTTGTAAAGGCTTCTGTCCCTCTCACCTTTAATGGACTGAAAAGAGTGAAAAAAACATTATTGCTAAAAATACAAATGATGTATTGTTATACCACTGCATTTTTGTAGAGTACTGCACTTAAGGTAGTTTAATAATGTCATACATATCAAGAATAAAAACCCCAAATGATATTATGGTGTATTACAGGATCACTTGTTGATGCATATTTATGAGAACTCCTTTACAAACCACTTGGTTGAATATTCTATAAACTAATCATGTGTTTTACTAACGACTGTAACTAGAGCTGGTATATGTTAAAATATGTTATATAGAAATAGAATGTCGTCTATAATGGAAATACAAGGAGACCCATAAAACAGTTGTCAGTACTGATGTGAATACTTTACACGACCGCCGGAGAAGACAGAAAACAGAGGCTTAGAAACAAGCCTAGCCAGTATTTGCCTTTGAGAAAAAAAAAAGGTTTGATACAGTGTTTAGTCACTGCAATGTCAATATAGAGGATCAAAGAGGGTTTTATTTGATGGATAATAGATTTTTATTTCAGTGACTCAACAGGACTTAATTATCTTCGTAATATAACCTTCTAAAAACACTAAATGACTTGTGTACCCTCTTTGACTTATGTTAAATCAACACACTGGACGTAAATGATGCAGTCAAGGTAATTTCCCCTAAAACTAATAGAACTTCTATTTCCCCTCCTCCCTCTCCTTCTGTTGCTTTTCAGAAACATCCCTGGGGACACACGAACACTCTCACGCTAGCACACAGTAACAATCACACACACGGGCACCATGCAGGAGACAGAGCCAACAGTGTGCCAGCTACAGCCCAACATCATCTCCGTCCGCCTTTACAAAAGGAAGGTCGGCGGTCTGGGCTTTCTAGTGAAGCAGAGGGTGTCCAAGCCACCTGTCATCGTGTCTGACCTCATCCGTGGTGGTGCAGCAGAGGAGTGCGGCCTGGTCCAGGTGGGAGACATCGTCTTGGCGGTCAACAACAAGCCCCTGGTGGACCTGTCTTATGAGCGGGCCCTGGAGACATTGAAAAACGTGTCACCAGAGAGCCACGCTGTGTTGATCCTCCGCGGGCCTGAGGGCTTTACCACCCACCTGGAGACCACCCTTTCCGGAGATGGCCGCCAACGCACAGTGAGGGTCACACGGCCTGCCTTCCCGCCCTCAAAGTCCTATGAGCACTGTTCCCCTCTTAGCCCGTTCAGCCCCGGGCAGCAGCAGCAGGTCAATAAGGAGCCCCAGCTTAGAGCCATCGAGAACCTGTCCTCCCCGTCCATCACCCAGTCTATCCTGCAGAAGGGAGGCGTGCAGGCCCAGGACCCCCTGCTGATGAGGGATCGTGGAGCCCTCCTGTGCAATGGGCTGGAAGAGAACAACGAACTGCTGAAGGAGATCGAACCAGTGCTGCGCCTCATCAAAAACAGCAAAAAGGAGATCAATGGAGAGGGCCAGAGGAATGCGGGGAGAAGAGACGCCCAGATTCAAGTGGCTTGGTAATTTTGTGATGCAATGCAACCTTATTGATCCCTTGGTTTAAGTGTCTTTGTGTTTGTTAGCTTCCACATACAGACTGGAGTTACAGCACAGATAGAATTAGAATCAGGATTTAGGTCAAGGACACTTCAACAAGTTGGTTATTAGCAGATATAAGAGCCTGCACCTGGTCCTCTTATTAAATAAAGTCTCCCTACACACTTTGTCACCCTGCACTCCCCAAACTACCTGACCCAGCTGTGTTGTATTAGCCGCTACAGACAGGCTCTCTTTCATCTGGTATGACTCAGAGTAGATTGCCAAGTAATTACTGTCTGCATGCTGGCCTCTAGAAAACCTCAATTAACATGATATTGCTCACAACATTCATCATCACCAGTTTTGGTGCTACTTTGCGAAGGAACCAGCTTAACTGGGTTCATGTAAACCCTAAAAAATTAAAACAAATAATGTTGCTTGACTTTGGAACTCTTTCATAATTAACATTAACCCTCCAGTCTGGGATCAGGTTTAGGGTTATTTAGCTGCATCTATTCTATGAGCTTGCTTACAAAATCTACATTGAAATATAATTACAGTCTGCTGGAATTATAGGAAGTTTTTCTGCAGTTCATATCTAATATTTGAGGACAATTGCATTTGCTTCATTGGTATTTCAGCTCCCATTTAAAGTCACATTGATAATTAGACCCCAATTAGCATCTTGCCAAACACGAAGCTTATCACAAACGCTTCATTACAGTGTCTGAATAAGCTTTGAAATAACAAAACTTCTTTCATTCTGTCTTTTCCGTCGAGGTCAGCTGCAGCAGAGTTTTAAAGCAGGCAGGTAGTTGAGAAATGAGGCTCTATGAATGTAACATGGCTCCTTTTGTTACATGTAATGAGGAAGACTAATAAAGTGTCTTTTTTTTACACGTTTTTTTCACTCCAGATCAGTCGTTATATTCCAGTCTCTGCCTAAATTGTCTCCGCAGTGTGATGTTGATATTGGCGTCTCAGTTATCTGCTGTTCTCCTCCCACGACCAATTGAAATCTAATGGAGGCTACAGTCTGCTTGAATCAATGTGTCATTCTTGACCAATCCATGCACAACCTCCTCTCTTTTATAAATACACTTTGAGTGATTCATTGTATTTAAGAGAGACATGCAGAAAGAAAAAACATGTAAGTCATGCTAAAATAACTTTTTGTTAATGGGTCAACCTTTCGGCAGGAAGAACAGATTTTTATAGCCATTAGACGACCTGGAAACACTGACGTGGTCAGCATGAGCAAAGAGGCAACATACTCATTTTAAATCTTTGATTTTAGCTTTAGAAGAAAACTGTCTAAAGAGTTATATATAGAAAATTGTTTTTAAGAACAGAATAGCCAATAATATCTTTTTTCCAGGGTTTGTCTGTGCAGTTATACATCTCAGATTATTTCTGAGGGACTATTTCCCCGGAAGAGAAAGCAGATTATAACGTTTAGCCTGTTTCAGAGTACAAGCTGATGATGCTCTAGAGTCAGAGCTAATGACAAATGACACATACAACCTCCCTCGTCATTTCTGCATGTCTGAACTCCACCTCTAAAATAGAAGACTAAGGGGAAGAATATGCTCTTGCAAATTGCGAAAACTAAAGAGATACAGTGTGAAAAGGAAAGCGAAGGATGCCTGTGAGGATTTACAATTAGTATGGACGCATGCACATGAGAAAGACTGGAGGAGGGGGTGAGTGTGAAAGTCGGTAATGGGTGATATATGTGTGGGTGTTTTCAATAGGAGGAGGAGGAGAACACAAACTTGAAACCACTCGCTTATGAGTATGCTGAATTTATTCATTTCTCATGTGGTTTTCTACAGTGGCAGCACGGTAACGTCCCCTCCCCCCCCAACGTCTCTCAGGATCAAATAATTACGGCTCAGAGTGAGATCTCTCACTTCATATTCAGTTTCTCTTCATCTTTTGGTCTTCTTGAATTTATCTGTTTTTATCTGATGGTATATTCTTTCATCAAAGGCACAGAAAATCGGTCGCACATTTCGATTTTTCTTGTTTTTGTGCAACCATGTGTTTGTGTCAATCTCTGAAGAAGCCTTAATACGACCTTGTTAGCTTTCTAAATGCAGATTTAAGTCAAACAAGTGAATTAATGTAGAAAAAATAGACATCATGTCTAAATCGACTTAATGGTTTGCAGGAAAACCGATGCAGGGACAGCACATTAAAAGCACAGCTAAAGTTATTGAAAGAGCAAAAGCAAGGTCAATGCACCTTAGTAGTTTTTCTCCCCTCTGACTTGTAAGAAGTGTTCTCCTTGGAGTTGTGTAACTCGCGCCCACTTTGTCTCAGTATGAAGTTGATGCAAAGCAGTGTTGGGAAATCACTGAGACAAGCCTACACGAAGGTGGAAGCTATCCCACTGCAGCTCTGCAACAGGTGCAAACAACATAGACGCAGCCCAAGCTGTGTCTGCACACCCACTATGTCCTGTGGAGAGAAAACGCCTAAGTGGGTGTTCAGAGCCTGTAGAAATTGTGCAGGGATTCCTGATTTGACAGCATTCTGGAGGGTGTACAGGTCCATAGTTCAATGTGTAATGGTATAAGACAGGCGGATTCTTCACTGTCTTTGTGTGTTTGCATGTGTGTGAACGTTTTGGCTCAGGTTTTTAATTTGAAATGAATGGAACATTTTGCACCAGGTGTGAGCATAAACACCTGACAGTAAATTGTATGTGACTTCCAGGGACGTTGGTGTGGGAAATGGCACAACTCCACAGCTGGCGTCAGATAACAACAGAATGCTGGACAACATGACGGTGGTACTTAACAACGCTGACACTGACAAGGTAAAATGAAATTAATACTAAATCCCCAATGAAACAGCAAGTACGTTGATTTCTCTACTCCTAGATCGATAACTTGCCCTCTTGTCCATGTGTACATTGATTGCAAATATTCCTGAGAAGGCTCTCTACAGCTGTATAATGCATGTGTGTCCATGGCTGCCTGTACAATAATCCACACTATTTGAACTTTCCATGCTTTCTGAAACCGAGCACGCACATCTGTGTTGCTTCTTTGCGCGTAGTCCTAAAGCCTTTGCCTAAGATCCCATCACCTAGGCATTAGATCCTTCCGGGGGGGAAAGCTGGAGCAGCATTAAATCCAGCTTATGCCTTCCACACAGAAGGGTCTCGTCACAGGTCTGAGTGTCTGTGACAGGGATAGTGTCGTAATCTGCACATGGTCTGTGTTATCCACCCACTTGTGACGTCGCTCAAGCCCCCATCAATGGGACCGGATGGGGCGAAATGATTCCAGGAGGCATAATGAATGTGTGCAGCTGCTGATCCGCCGCTCTCCATCAGATGTGGCCCCTATTGAAATGATCCAGCCCCTCAGACCTGTAGAGAAGAGAATGTTAATGTGCATGCTTATGAGAATGTTTGTGCGAAAGCGTTGGAAAGAGGGAGAGATGAGAGGGTGGATGATCCATGCTGTAGCAGTTTGAGAGGATATGTATGGTATATGAAGTGCTACTGTAAGAAGCCTTATGTTTTTTCGTGTGTGCTCAAACTGAGGTGCTTGTGAGAAGGTGTGTTTTGGTCATGTGTTTGTGTGTGTGTCCAGTTTACGTATGTGTACTGATTGATCAGTGCAGCAAGCATTTTCACTGCAGGCCTTTTGTCAGACACACACTCTATGCTAACTTTGATGGTTCATCGATTTGTGTTTCATTTAATAGACTCAAGTCAGACGCTTAGTGCTAACAAAGGGGGAAGAGGAAAATGTTTTCAGATTGTCTCTAAGTTTGTCCCTGACTAATTACAGTACAAGGATTTCAAGAGACATAATGCTGACCTGCAAATGAATTGTATCACTTTGCTGAAGGATTGTCCATATGCCTCAAGCTTGAGCTTCTGCTTCTGCATAATTTAATGTTTAGTGAGCCTGCTGTTAATGAAAGGTGCCAGAATATTCTTTTGACTTTCACCGAGTCGTCAGATTTGGATCATCAAATAAAAGCAGCGAAAAACAAGCACAATGATGATGTGTTAAAAATCATGACTTCACCTCATAAACTTGACTAATAATACCACGTCTTTCCATTTCTCGAGCTCTTTATCTCACTTTTTAGAGTTAGTTCAACTCCCTGTTTTGCACTCATCTTCATTTCCCATCTGACGTTTTACTTGATGGGCACATGAGGAATCGAAACTGCATAACTGCATTTACCAGGAAGAAAAAAACGTTGGTCATTATCTCTTTATGAAATTATCTTCATCAGATTAGGTTCAATTAGCCTCATTTGTAGCTCAACAGATGCTCTCCGTTGTTACATCCACACCTCATTCTTGACAAAGCCTTTTGATTGACGGATGATGAGATATACAAGTGTTGTAAAAGCACGTCTGTTCCTGCAACAACCCTCAGCTATATGAGTAGCATGGGGGCGTTGCAGTTCTGTTAGTGCCTCAAGTTCTGGATTTTATTTTCCACAGTGTTGTATCGTGTATTCACCAGGCAGTGTTGTTGTTGTTGCGATGCCTCTAAGATTTCTGCTCTTACATCTCACATCTCTACTTTCTGATATCAATGATTGTTATTTAAGAAAAATGTGATCATTAGCAGCTAATCATTTCTGTTCTAGAATTACATTACTAACTGCTAGAATATTTTGGAAACTGTTGCTTACTAGCTTATTTAGATCAAGTTGGCTTCATGAATTGGCTGAGATCTTCTCATCTGCCTTTGAGAATATACGTATAACTTCCCCAAATCCAATAAAGCACAAGACAGAGTAGCCAATGACCTTTGGGCCCGCTCACCTTGGGTAAATACCATAAACATTATTAATATTAATGATATGCTGACAGGTTTGAAAATGGACTGTATAAAATGTAGCTGTCACAAGGTTTACCGTGAGTTTGTCAATGAACATTTTTCAAGCTTGGAATTAGTATATAATGGTAGGGGAAACACTGAGCTGGCAAATTAGCATTCAAGCCAAAAAGTGTCGCACAGAACGGGATTCTATTTGTGCTGGTAGCTCACCAGAGTTGTTTATTTATCAGACTAAAGATGCTAAGAGAGCTTGTGGATACTAGCAAAGTTTATTTCGAGTTACTTAAAAACTCATGTAGAAGATATTAGCTGAAGAGACCAGAACCGTTTGTCATACCAGACTGTAAACACATTTAATTCTGCTCTAGAGTTTGGGATTTGTATGTGGGCCCTTTTGGGAATTGTTCCTCTTTTGGAGCCTGGCTCACTTGGCCACTTTGGGACCTGCAGTTTTTGGCACTTCTGCTTCATTTCTTAGCCCTGCTTGCCACTTGGTTTAGAAGTAAGGGTTTGTCATTTCTCTGGATAGTTAGCTAGTGGGCATGCTAACAGTTGTCCTCTGAAAAAATAATAAATGCAAAATCCATCCATGATTTATTTGTTTTTAAAGTAAGAACAGACACAACAATAAAAAAGATACCAGCTTTACAACTAAAGTGGGATTATTGCTCTTACTGCAGCTCCATCCTTAAGACTTAAGATCTCTGAGACTACAGTGACTTATTTCAACTGTATGCCATTTTTATTTGGCCACAAAAATCATACAGTAGAATGACCACGCATGCAAATTCCAACATTTTCAGCAAAAGAGCAATTGAATCATTTTTACACAATCATATTTGACCGATAATACGTTCACTGTATCTCTTGGTATCTTTTTCCTGGTATTATTGGACATTCACTTAGTGGTCTTTCCCTAGCTGACCTCTCTTTGACATTTAATCAAACGGTTTGTCTTTCCACAGTGACATTTAAAAATTCACATGTACACATAAAGAAAGTAAACTGACATTTACAAGTAGCTCATCCAAACAGGCTTATCTTAAAGCTGCATGTATCATGGTGAGAAAAGAACTCATGTAAATGCCAAGCTCAAGCTTCCGGTCAGTGAGCCACAAGCCTTATATTCATATTCTAACACACGACTACTGTGCGTTTTATGTCAACAAGCCTTAATTCCCCTAATCTGATTTCCTTCGCTCGTTCCACTGAGAGTCCCTTTACGGTACAATGATCTTTCTTCCTGTCCGTAACTTCAATGATAGCAATGTGTCATATGTGAGTCGCATAGCAAGGGTTACTGCTGTTGGAGCATGAACACACAGGAACTAAGCTCTTTATTCTCAGTGTGTGCAAAATCAAATTCAATCCAATCCTCCTCATTCCTCTCCGTTGGAGAGGACACGCAACGACAATGAGACTCAACTGGCGTGACACTGTTGGTATTCATTTCCCCGGCAAGCATGATGATTGTGTCACTGTTGTTCAGAGGCCGCTCCTCTGTGGGCTTAACAATGCTGAGGGAGATGATGATAGGGCTTCCAAGGTGTGGGATTGATTACCCTGATCTGAGGCAATCCCACTTTGCTTTTCTCTGGCAACGCTAACAGTTGTCTTTGCGGTTAAATTGCAGGCATTCGTCAGTCAATAGCTACAGTATTGAAAAACTCAGTGAACCAAGAGTTAGCTTGCCAACAACCTGCTGTTTGATGTTGATTGCCTTTATCCTACAGTGTGAAATAAAATAGAAAGGGGAGAGAGACAAAAAGCCCTTGGGTCATGTGCAAGAGTCAGTATGAGAGACTTAACTACAATGACAGAGGAGCTGAGAGTTCAAGAAAAAGCTCTTTATTATAGAATTTCAGGAAGAAGAAAAAAAAAAGCTTCCAGATACTTGGGTTATCCACATTTTGAACTGACCAATCAATGTCAAATTGTGGCACTTGAATCAATTCCCCCATAGTGGGATAGAAGTGTCTCTTTTCAGCACCACTCCCAGTCGTAAACAACGTATCCAGCTAGTACCAAAGGTGTTTCACATACTGTAGGTTAGAAGTTATTACCAAGACACGGATCAAAGACCTACTGTAATGACTCATTTAAATGTGTTTGTACTCTTTTTCAGCCTCCAGCCCAGGGCAGGTCCTCTCCCACTAAGACGCTGCAGAACGGCAGCCCATCCAAATGCCCCCGCTTCATAAAGATCAAGAACTGGGAGACAGGCACCGTCTACAGCGACACGCTCCACCACAGCTGCAGCAAGGTAAGGCATACATGGAAAGAGTTCAATAAATGTAAAAAAAAAAAAAAAAAAGCTGTCTGCAGCAGTATTTACATTTGTGGCTGAGGCAACCAGGCTAGCAAGGAAAGGAAGGATTTTAGATCATTATTCAAGCAATCTTGAAAGTTTTTACTCCTGTCTGAATCTGAATGAAGGCTGTGAAGTGCAACTGTGTCTTCACACCCTGACACCCTTCACTAAGTTGAAAAGACGAAAACTACTGGCACCAGGAAACCAGGAAAAAAGAAACACCTGTATGATGCAACTGTAATCCAATCCAAAAAAAATAAAAAATAAGAATTTGACATTTATGCTTGAGAATTGTTTCTAATGATTTATGGATCAAAACTTTTTTTTTTTTCTTTGTGCATCCTTACAATAAGATATCATCCAAGTTTGGAACTTTGGTCTCTGATAAAAATAAATAAATACCATGGTTTGCTTTGTTTGTGATAACTGGTTTACTATATCAGTACCTCCAATGTGTGATCCAGAGAGAATCACACTGAAATATTGATCACAAGTGCTTACCTTTCGTGGCTCCTGTAATATCACCATTAGAGGTGCAAGCCTATGTATAATCTTACAGGAATACAAAGCTTTCAGGTCAAATAAAGAGGTCCACCCATATTATAGCCATGAGTATAAAAGTATCTTAGAGGCACTTATACACATAAAATACATACAATAGGTTACAGGAAAACATTCAGCCTACAGGCTGAACAACACATAATTTGCAAGTCAAATAGATTGAAGAATAATAGCACAGCATGGCATGCCTTTCTCTGCCTCACACTTACTGTTCATACATTAGAGAGCTCTTGTCTGAAATGTTGGTGATTCAGCTCGTTACTGTTTAGCCAGAGAGCGGGGAGTTAGGGAAAAAAAGGTACTGCTTATGAAATAATACATTCTTCATTTAAAGAAATGAGGACAGTATGAGGACAGCTGACATGGTCATACAGTCACTCAGATGGTCACGTAATGAGTCACCATACTCAGGAAACTGAGAAATCAAATGTGACATTTTGATATTTGTGCTGTCTTATGAAGCATGACTACCTCAACAAAACAGTTTTGTTCAATCACATTAAACCATACATCAAGCTAACAAAAGCTTCTTTCAAAGCATTTATAGAAAAATACAATTCTTTCCAACATTTTACAGAAAAGCAAACAGCACCAACATTAGGTGGTACTTTCCAAACCACTGCTTCTAACTTAATTCTAAAATTACCTTTTTTTGACTTTTTCTCATTGGCCGTGTTTAATTTTTGTTTTAAACAGATGTTATGTTGTTCAAGTTAACTGTCTTGGTCTATCTATTGGCATTCTCATATCTGTAATCAAGCACTTGAGCTAATGGGTAATGGATATGTCATTAGTTCAGATTTGGTAAAAAAAAAAAAAAGAGCTATGACCAATAAAAATGTTGATGGCGCTGGAAAATGTCCCTCAAATTGATGAAAAATTACAGCCTGGGGCTTCGAAGCAGAACTGCATGGATACAGTAAGCATAAGGTATCTGACCTGATACATCCATCAACAAGCAAACATCTCTTTTTACCTGGTCATTTTCCATCTGCTTTTAAACATGCTGTGGTCCAACGTCTTTTAAAAGGATCAAATCTTAATCCTACTATTCTCAGTCATTTTAGACTAATCCCTAAACTCCCATTTTTATCCAAAGTTTTAGAGAAAGTTGTTTCAATCGAGATTATATCTTTTATGAATGAAAATGACATCTTTGAGAAATTTCAGTCTGGTTTAAGAGCAATGCATAGTACAGAAAGAGCCCATACCTGGAGTAGCAAATGACCTTCTTTTACCTACTGACAGAGGAGACAGCTCAATTTGAATTTTTTTCCTTTTGTAAGTGCGGCACTTGACCCAGTAGATCATGCCATTTTAATTGAAAGCCTCGAGACTTGGGTTGGCGTGAAGGGCACTGCACTTAGTTGGTTTTATTCCTATCTTTTAGATAGAACCTTTGCGGTCACCATATGTATCTACTCATCCTTCACCTCTTATATTACCTGTGGTGTACCGCAAGGTTTGATGTTAGTTCCACTTTTATTTTCTATTTATATGCTTTCACTTGGCAACATTATCCAATGCCATAACCCGTCCTTTCATTGCTATGCGGACGACACACAGATATACCTTCTCCTGAGACCTGGTGACCAACAAAGCCTAGCTGCTGTTTTTAAATGCCTCAAGGATATTAAAAGTTGGATGGCCCAAAGTTACAGTTAAATAAGTCAAAATCAGAAATCATACTATTCAATTATCCAAACCTAAACATAAGCCAGATTGAAAGTTCCCTTGGTCCACTCTCTGCTATCACCACACGCATTGCAGAGATTTAGGAGTCAATCTTGATTCAGACCTCACCGTTGAACAACATATCAAGAAAGTCATCCAGACCTGTTTCATCAACACAAGGTCCATTTCCAAAATCAAATCAATTCTGCCACCTGCTGACCTGGAAAAAGTTCTTAAATCATTATTCTTTTCTTGTCTGGGCAAATGCAACTCCCTTCTTCCTGGTTTCACTCATACATTTCTCTCCCGCCTCCAACTGGTTCAGAACGCAGCAGCTAGGCTTCTTACTGGTTTTAACAGATGACATCACATCCCTCCTATGCTCATTTCCCTCCACTGGCTCTCTGTACCTTTTAGAATTGATTTTAAGATTTTGCTGATCACTTTTAAAGCTTGTCTTGGTTTTTCCCCAAATTATATTTTTAAAATGCTGACCCCTTAGGAATTATATCGCAACCTAAGAACCTCGGATGGGGCTCTTCTGGTCTTTCCAAAGTCGAGGCTCAAGACCAAAAGTGACCCTGCTTTTGCTGTCAGGGCTCCTCGACTTTGGAAGGACCTCCAGGAGGCCATCGAGACAAGGCGTGCAGAATCATTAACTTCTTAAAACCCACTTTTACAGACTTGCTTTTCTGTGAAGTCATCTTTTTAAATGATTTTTTCTAATTTTGTCTTTTCCTTTATTTCTTTTATTTAACTACAGTAGCCACTCTTACAGTCAGATTTTGTTGTGACATCCATTTACCTTGAAGTTCTCCATAATTGATTTTTTTAAGAGATCATCTGCTGTCTTTTTTTCTTGAGAAGGCAATCTCCACCCCCTTAGTGGCTCTTAAATGCTAAACAAAGTCCTTTCCAAAAACCTTTTTTGGGAAAAACACCAAAAGTCATCATCTAAAGGCAAAACTGGCCAGAAAATGTATTCAGTGCGGTAAATGTCCATCCCCTTATATCGATCATCCCCCCTGGTCCATCCATTTCCTTCATTTTATCATGCAGCCAAAGTTTCTTCCTCTAGTTAGTAAACCAGTCTAGCAGGCACAAGGTGAACTCCACCGTTTAATAATTCAGCCCCCAAAACACTGCAGCCATTCGTACACAGCAAACAGCCGCCTGATTACTTTGGTGACTTCTCGGACACACTGTGCATCCCAATGAATGTTCTGTGGTAGCATCTTCAGCGTTATTATTTATCACAGACACTGCTGTATTGGAGGATGATCCGTCTTTTTCGAAAAGGACAGCTGGCTGGCATGAATGCCCTGAGCAGTATGATGAGCGGACGTGCTGGAGCACAAGTGATTACTTTGTTTTATTTTTAACACTCCCTGCTCCACTCATCCATTTCCTCATTTACTTTGTCAAATCTTAGTGTTCATGGTTATGTATGTCAGTGTTGTTTTCTACTTACCGTCATTTATCTTTTCTAACCTTTGGTTTACATTAAAAGTTGTCCTGTTATTTTTATCCTTCATTCTTTAGTGCTTCCTCATGCGTTCACTCAGTTTCCTGTCCCGATTGTTTTGACTGTCTGAAATGGTGCGCTTGTAGCCTCGCCAACATTTTTTGTCAAGCGAGTGGTTAATTTGTTGGAAGGGACACGGAGAGAGGTCTATTTGAGACAGACTGCCAGTCCACGTCTAATGTTTAAACAGTGCAAGTGTGTGGTTCAGCCTAACAAGCCAATTTTAGCAGCGCTGGGGTCATTGTCAAATTTCCTCTCCGCCTGCACGCCTGCGTTATCATTTCTGTCATCCGCTCCTGCTCACTCATTCCATCTCTCTCTAAGCTGGTGAAGACATTTGGGCAAACCAAAACGACAGCTGACTTCAGCTCTAATCACATTAGACTGACCACACAAGGTTGCTCTCAGCTATGAGCCTTTCTCTCTGTACATCCGTCTGGTTTCTTATTTTCTGCCTTTTCTCCTTGCTCTTTCTGTCTTCCTGTCTCTGCTTGATGGATGGATACCAATCCATGACTCACTGACTTACTCATTCATTAACATTTGTGCCAGCCATTTGTGAGAGATATAATGAAAGGAATTGTAAAACAGATATGATCCCTTCCATACCTTCAAGGTCCGGAAGATAAAAATATACCTTACTTATAATAAAAAATGTCATTTTATTTTAAACATGTGGAACTTTGTTTCGCAGATGTGTGTCTTGTGTATAAATTAACTCATGATCAGGCACCACCACCACTTAAACAGGAACAACGCTACCCCCTAGCATGCCACCAGGGCATCAGCCTAAATTTAAGAAAACTGCGTTCAGATGATCAGCATTTTTAGTGAGAGCCACAGAAAAATGGAACTGTCCCATTGGTATCAGAGGCTTCACAAGCTTCAGTGTTTTTAAAACTAAACTCAAATCATGGCTCAGGGCAAACCCATCACGTGACCACTGATTTAAACCTTTGAATAATCAACCTTGAAGAAGAATGTAATGTAGTTTTGTCATTTTTCATTTTTATGTGATACACTGTTTGTAGAGTTGGATTGTTCTTAATCGTTATTAATTGGTTTTATTGTTTGTATTGTGATGTTTGATTTTTCGTTCTTCCTGCACAGGGACCAGAGATGTAAATGAGCTTTATATCTAACTCTGGCCCAACAGTTGTGTTGTGAAGGCCTCCTGTCAAATAAACCATTTAACCAAATTAAACTATGATATAACTTAAACTTTGAATTGGTAGATTTGAAGACCTTTCATTTACAATGGATGTGATTTACCACGGGCCCGAGGCCTTGTACATTAATCATACCTCGAGTTTACATCATGTTGACACATTTTCGTCTCGTAACCCGGAAATGTTATGATAGAAAAAAAGGGGTTGCTAAAGTCAAGTTTTAAAAATGCCTGACAAAAATACTGAAGCACAACTTACAAACAGGCAAATGAGGAACTGATTATGGTTATTAAGTGGAATTGTGAATGTTTCTCGTCTTTTGGATTATTCCATTTGCATAATGCACAATCGAAGCATTTTATTTGTCTGTCTGATATAAAGGAGAACCAAGAAATAGTGAATGTGATACAGTAGCTTTGTGTTTTATTCATTAACAGGATGCCATGCTTCTTTCATTCAGTCCCAAATCACAATACAGAGACAGATGCAGAAAGTCTTTAGCTAGTGGACAGAAATCCAGACTGCCACTGGCATACGTTATAGAAATTTAGTTCTGGAAATAGATTTAGCACTTCGCACCACGGAGCCAGCACAGAGTCTTCTGTTAGTGATACTTTTGCTTGAAAGTAAAGTTAGTGGATATTTGCAGCTATATTACTAATGAATTGTTCCACACGCCATGATCTTCTGCCTCTTCAGTTGCATTTTGGCACTGAGTAAAAACCAACATGCTCAAATCATCCCTGAAATATCCTCCCTCATCTGGCATGTTCATTTTCTTTTTAGATGCCAATCTGCTCTGAAAGTGTCTGCCATGGCTCTGTGGTGATGCCTAACCAGCATGTTCGCAAGCCAGACGAATTCAGAACTAAAGACGAGCTTCTTCCACTGGCCACTGACTTCCTAGACCAGTACTACACCTCCATCAGAAGGTAAGCACAGCTTTTTTTTTTTTTTTTTACTAAAAAAGCAACATAATTAAATTGTAAGTTTAGAACTCATTATTATTACAATGAAAAGTCATGTAGTCAATAAAACTATCCAGCCACATATGTATCAGGCTATGTGCTACTTATTAAAATTATTATAAATGAAGCAAAGTTAAACATTAAGCTCGGTGCAACATAAAAGCTTCCCCTTAGCCAAAGATCAAGAATGGAGGGAGTACTAGGTCCCTTTACTTTAGTAAGAGTAGGTTTATGTTCAAGTAAAAATATGGATTTAAAAAAAGTAAAAAGTTAGTTTAAATAAACTATGTGTCAAAGTTGATACTTCACAATTTCAGAAGGGGAAGCAGGAGGTTAGAGGGAGGTAAAAACATACAATGATCATGATGGTTCATGATAGATTTAAGTTAAAGAACAGATTTATGTCAAAAATATCCATGTCCTTAATGCCAAAATAACTATACATTCCTTTCTTCAACTTCGACTTTTTTTGTCCCAGAAGGGCGACAAGGCAGAGCAGGACAGAAAAAACACAAAAGTACATCCAAGAAGCCGACACAGGAAAATGCATCATCCATTTCTGAGGATGGAAATTGCAGAATGTGTGTACAGCAGATCCTAACTCATAAATACAGAACTGCCTTCTTGAGTTGAATTGCCTTCCTAAATTAACTGATAAAAAACCCCGACTTAACTCACCAAAAAATAACAAACAAATAATATAAACCCTGACTACTGAGGGTGCAACTTCTACATCTGAAGAGGGTTTCTGGAGAATAAAAACTCCACAGCAACTTTAACCAGAGACACACGTAGGAGAGCTGCACAGTTTTTGCAGAACGTAGAGTGCTCTCACACAACACTAGGTTGCTTAGCAACATGTTTTCCAGTGTGAAAGAGAGTTACAACCAGCTGAGAGTGTTATTGTTGTACTCACCTGTCTGACTGGCATTTTGTGAGTTTTATGGTCCTTCGCAATCTGCTCTCAATTCAACCTCACTGCTTGCGCTTCTTTAGCATGAAAGAACCAGCACACTCCGCTTCACTTTTCCAACTGCTTCCTTCAAATGCAACAAATAGTGGTTAACAAACTGCAAAAAAAAGACCTCTCAAAAACACAACGCTGAAGTTTAAAGTTCCAAGCTGAACACAGAGGTTTACCGCAGGAGGTTCAATCTTAAGCATTTTAGCATTTAGCATTTAGACCACCGTATCCAGAATACTTTTTGTCACATGTCGACGCACGGTTATTTCCACCCCAGTGTCTGATAAGCTCTGTGGTTAGCTTGTTCAAGTTTGAAAACCTTTCTGAATAAAAAGAGTAGTCCATGATGTTTGAAATTATTTTTTAATTGCTTGCAGTTTTCTGTTATTTAAAGGTTAAAGGATTGTTAACTAGCTTATGCTTTATCAGTAACTAATGACTCAGATTCACACCAGCTTCTGTTTAGTATCTGCAGTGACAAAGTTCCATGAGTTAATCTCTGCTTCAGATATTTATTTCAAGTTGTACAAAACAATTATTTTGTTTGTTGTTTTCTGCAGTTGATTTTAGGGTTTAGTGTGGAAAGCAAACTAATGAAGGAGGGCCTCTTGAAAAAAATATTATAGATGAAAATGACAGACATTTGTTCATGGGCCTATAATGGATTCTTACCAAATGGAACAGTGTATTTAGCGTAACTCTAGTGTTGTGTTGTATGCACAGGCTGTGACTTTGGATCTGTCCTGTCTACAGGTACGGCTCTAAGGCCCATGTGGACAGGCTGGAGGAGGTGACGAAGGAGATTGAAGCTTCAGGAACTTATCAGCTGAAAGACACTGAGCTGATTTATGGAGCCAAACATGCTTGGAGGAATGCTGCCAGATGTGTAGGAAGGATCCAGTGGTCCAAGCTACAGGTATAGACAGAAGGTCTAAAATCACAGCATGTGGCTGTTAATACATTCTCCCTCCATTCTGTTTGTTGATGATTTGACAAGTCATGTGGCTATTTTCAAGATGGAATCTGCATTTCTACTAACTATGCACTTAAATACCCTTTTAAAGAAAGGTGGGATATACATTGCTACTCCTCTGAACTAGTTGACATATCGCTGTGTAAGCCATAGTTGGACTGTTTCTGACAGCAGAGTAGCGCCCTGGTTGCCCTTAGAAAGATTCTAGGTTGAAGGCATTTCAGGACTGGCTTCACTTTTTGAAACCAAGAGGCCTCCTCTACCATTTAAAGACAGTATCTTTGACTTCTTAAGCTCCACTAACACATGTCAGCTTAGTTAAAAACTATGTTTCTGTTAAAGGTCATGTTCAATCAAATCACTGTGCACGAATGGTGTTTTGACTTTTCATGTTTGCGTTTGCACTCCAGGTTTTTGACGCTAGAGACTGCACAACTGCTCATGGAATGTACAACTACATCTGTAACCACATCAAGTATGCGACCAATAAAGGCAATCTGAGGTAAAAACACAGAAACAAATATCGCTCAACTCTTCGCCTAAGTTTTATTTCCCTATGCTGTCCATTGTTTCCTCTCGTTCGACTCTGCTCGGGTTCATCTCCCCTCTCTCCATCTGTCGTTCCATGTATTTCATCACCCCTCTCGATCTCTTGACTACCCTGACTTGACCCGCTGTCCCATCTGTCAATGTATTCTCCGTCTCTTAATGCTGCCTCTGACACTATCTGCGTCCTGTCTATCTGTATGTGTCTCTGCACCAATCACTGCCCTGTCAGTGAGGCGGTGGACCCTGCTCACAACGAGCAGTCATTTGTAAGACCTGAACGGCACTCGCTCACTTCAGCCAAGTCCTAATCACATGTGACACCTCGTATTTAATTCTTGGATGATGGATAGCTACTGACTCATTACTACACTTAGCCTGGCCTTCAGAGGGACAGCATGGATACGTGTTGGTGAGAGCCAGCACAGTAACATCCTGGCTTACTTGAAACAGAGTTATTTTGTTGAATCAAAAATCAGACGTTATTATCACAGTAACAAGGATGTTTCTAGGTGATCCAAATTGATCATTATAACCCTAAGAGAGGTCAGGAATGATGCACAGAGAGGAGTCAGTTGTTGACAAATGATGTTTTTTTTCTGGGAGAAGGTATGCTAACTATACAGTACATACGTTGTGGGAGTTGTTTTGCAAAATGGCAACAACATTGTGTCAGATTTCCTTCTTTTAACAGTTTGTACATTCACTTCAAAACAATGAATGTTGTAGGTTTCTTCAAAATATGAAATAAATAAATGGTTTATGTGTTGTAATGATTAATAGTTAGTAGTTATTTATCCTTATTCTATGTGATCACAACTCAGAAGTGACAAGTTTTGGGTTGCTTCTTTGTAAGAAATACTTTTAGTTGGTAGGGAGGAATGCGGCGATTGTAAAAATCAGGGCCGATCTTGATGTTTAAAATGAGAGTTTATTAATAATTCAATAAATGGAAGACCTTGTGACAGAACGGTTTGACACACAGGGTCGGTGTAAATAGCCTCCTCTTACAGAGTATGCCTGTTGGTTCCTCCACTTACAATAGTTTACACAGGGGCTGAGAGACAGTTTCCGGCAGATGTACTCTGCTAGCACAACTGGCCCAGATTCACACAGCTGCTCTCGCTCCTCTGCGACTTATAACCAGCTTAGCAGTATTACTTTTACCCTTTCGCTTTTACCCAGTCATTGCATTAAAACAACACTGTGATGTCGAGCAGGCTAAAGGTTAGCTTTGACATAGCTATGTTCTTTTGGCCTTACGTGCTTTGACATTAAGTGCATCTTAATATACAAGATTAAGTCCACAGTTACTCACTTTGAAAGTTCACAGACATTTTCAGGAACCTGACATAATTACTCTGAATGTTACTCAAATCAGATTAGATGTATTTGATCAAGTTTCCTAAGAATTCAAATATTGTAAACATCTAAAGACACATTTTGGAACACTTTTCTTATAGTCTCTCCCTGTTTGTGTTTTGCAGGTCAGCCATTACCATATTTCCACAGAGGACAGATGGCAAACACGACTTTCGAGTGTGGAACAGTCAGTTGATCCGTTATGCGGGCTACAAACAGTTCGATGGACAGATCATGGGAGACCCTGCAAATGTTGAATTCACTGAGGTACACAGCAGAAAGAGCAGAAGTTTGTAAATCGAAAAGATTAAGCCACAAAATCTCCCTTTTGGTCTTGTTTACTCTCAGCTCACATGTTGCTTTTTTGGTCACCAGATCTGCACGCAGCTGGGATGGAAAGCTCCAAAGGGTCGTTTTGATGTCCTCCCCCTCCTGCTTCAAGCCAATGGAAATGACCCTGAGATGTTTGAGATCCCTGAAGACCTCATCCTGGAAGTGCCAATCACACACCCAAAGTGAGTAATGCCTTTCCTTCTGAAGCACTCAACACAATCTAGCAAAACAAGAACAGGGGGAGCTGCACAAAAAAACAGCCACCCACACGCATCTCTTAACAACAATTAAACAATGGGGTACTTTTTCTGTCACTATCCAACTGTGCTGAATATTCCCAGCTAGCACAGCTAGCCATGCTTTATCTGTTGCTATGCCAGATTTTGTGGTAACCATGGGGCTTGTTAGTGAAGTTGCAAGCTTCCTCCTGTTTTTTCTTCTTCCTTTTTTCATTTCTTTCAAGAAACATTTTCTCACATTGATGGCTTCACTACAAAAGGCAAATAGATCGTTAGCATTAAGCTGCTGCATCTAATCCATCTATTTCCTAATTATAGTAAAAAAAAAAATCATTTCTATCTTGGTTTTCACAAAACCAGATGCACACAGAGGTATCACTACGTTGCAACATGCTACAGCAAGCATTTCATAATCCCTTGACACACTGGTCTCCCTGCCAGACTCCCCCAAAATTGGCATCTCATGCTCCATATCCTGCATCAACCAGCTCTCAGCTGGCAGCAGCTTGGCTCAGACCAAGACCACCAACAGAGTCTCATCATCACACGGATTAAACCCAGCTCTGCAAATAATACACCAAAGCAATGCAATCAATGCCCCTAGAGGGTGCAAGAAGGATATTTGGTCCTGGCTGCTCTGTCCAGCTCTGGAAAGCTGTCAGAAGTGGGTTATTTCTGTGTTAATGCAGGTTTTGGCTGCACCTCTTGTGTCTTGGGGATAAAAAATTCAGCCCGAAGCTATAGACTATTTTAGTATTTGAATGTGTATATTGCAAATGTTGGACCCTAATTCATGTCATATTGACGTCTTTGCGCAGATACGAGTGGTTCAAGGATCTGGACCTAAAGTGGTACAGCCTCCCGGCGGTCGCCAACATGCTGCTGGAGATCGGCGGCCTGGAGTTCACCTGCTGCCCCTTCAGCGGCTGGTACATGGGTACAGAGATTGGCGTGAGGGACTTCTGCGACAGCTCGCGCTACAACATTCTGGAGGTAGTGTGTTATGCCAAAATAAAGAGTCACGTTTCATTGGATTGAGGGGCACAGAATACGAGGCACAGATTGATTAAAGCCTTGTGCAGAAAGGAGCAGGGGTCACCTGTCGACTCAATCAGAGCACAACACAGTTTTCTCCTTTTAACTGTGCACACTGACGAGATAGCAGACTTTCTTAATATACTGTAGATAAAACAGTGTTTATTCTAACCTTAAAAAAAGCATGTATTTGTCTGTATTCATTTATGAATTGATTTATTTATTGAGTCATTCACTGAAGCCTTGGACTTATAAAGTGAAAATATAAGCTATTCAGAATGTCAAAATTCTTCACAACGATATCTAAATTGTTTTTTATATGGTATTATATATTGATAATATATAAGCGACACCGTCTACAACATGCAGGTAAGCAAGGTTTCCCGTTTTTAACACACAGTTCCGGCCTGAGGAGTCTAATATCTGAGCACATTAGAGCACATTGGGTGCCAATTATGGTGCATTTGTCTTACAAGTATGGAAATGATTTTTTCTGGGTTGCTAATGAAATTGGCTTATGTGTCTGGGATTCGTTCTTTGAGGGTTTTTTTTTTCTTCACATGATTGCATGAATTGTTTGGTGAATGAGGAACATAAAATCCCAGCCTTTGTCACTGATGCTCAAACTACACAACTTAACTTTCAAGAATAAAGGCATCTTCACTTTAATGACAGACCGTCAAAGAGTTGTTGTTATTTTTTTATGTAACCACTGCTGGGTTTATGAAACGTAACTGAACATCAGACTTGAATTTAATGAAAGTTTTGGGATGAAACGGAGTGACAAACATTTCTTCACAGTCAGTTCTAAGATCATTACCAGAGCTTACATTTATGATTGTGGGGATTTATGAAGTGCTGTCATCCCGGTTCATCTAATACCAACCTTTTGTGGTTCCCTTTCTTTTTTTCATTTAGTACTGACTTACAAACACGTGATGGAATGCATTTTCTTCCTCTCTAACATATGATCAACATAAATCTGTGTGTTTGGTTCTGGTTTACCCAAAAACTACATAAAGTAAAGGAATCACCAACAAGAACAGTGACTTCCACTTGAGGACTCCTTTTTTCTCCTTCTGTGTAATGCAGGAAGTTGCTAACAGGATGGCCTTAGACACCAGGAAGACCTCCTCTCTTTGGAAAGACCAGGCACTGGTGGAGATCAATATTGCGGTTCTCTACAGTTTCCAGGTACGGTCATTCATTTGTTGGAACACTTCACTTGTGTTTATATGAATGTTTTGGTTTCAAACACGCAGATTACTTCTGCAGCTCAATAAAACTACTCCTCTGGCAATCTGTATACTCTAAATGTTCCAAACTGACTTTTTTTTTTTTTTTTGCCAGAATATTACAAAACATGTTTGTCTCTGGTGAAAGTGAGCTGTTAATGTTTGTTACATATGGAAGCAGTGTAAGCTAGCACAAAAGACTCTTAGCTGAATATGACTTTAAATGTAAACAAAGATTAATCTTATGAGGTTGTGAAACCCTCTGGACACTTTATATAAAAACTTTAATTCCCCTACTACCACAGTCATTGAGGTAAAAAGAAACATTAATGGGTTTACTGTTTTTCTTTAAGACATGCAAAGTGACCATAGTGGACCATCACTCAGCCACAGAGTCCTTCATGAAGCACATGGAGAACGAGTACAGGGTGCGAGGCGGCTGTCCCGGAGACTGGGTGTGGATTGTGCCGCCCATGTCAGGAAGCATCACACCCGTGTTCCACCAAGAAATGCTCAACTATCGCCTCACCCCTTCCTTTGAGTACCAGGTTAGATGAAGGAGGAGAAACACAATAGATGACTTGCAATCATGATTACAAATGCTAAGCTGCTACTCTAGATAAAGAAAGTCAATTAGGTATATTAAGTTTAAAATCATTAGCTGGTGTTGAAGAAGGCAGGGTACTTTTGAGTTAAGTGTGAATTTTAATTGAGTCCTAGAATACACTGAAAATCTCAGCTCTTCTCATTATTGTCATAATTGATTTGAACCGTAAATAAAAAACAGCCTCTAATGTCTGCCTATATGCAAAAGCCTGACCCTTGGAATACACACGTGTGGAAAGGAGTCAATGGGACGCCTACAAAGAAAAGAGCCATCGGATTCAAGAAGCTTGCCAAGTAAGTGTGCAGTCGCACAGAAATGATAAAAGACTACAATGCTTCAACAATCATGGGCTTAAGGTTACATCGGGGCCTTAAATGCCACATGTAATTCCTGGTAGAGTGTGTGTATTATCATCTCAAGGAAAACAAGTAATCATTTTCCTGACAAAAGTTAGACACAAGGGAAGGAAGCTGGCGTACTCAGCGGTGAAACTCATCCAATCAACCCCACAGGGAGTAATCAAAGCTTTGTCAGTGTTTTCTTGGTGCATGCATGAACTAGTGCATGTGTATTATCTGCCATTAATATAATTGCCCCGGGGATATGACAAGCTCGCTAATAACAATTGTCATCCATCCGCTACCTTGATATAAAGTCTGCTGCCTGCTGAAGTGAACCGCATTACTCCTAATAACAAGTGTTTATCAGACATATTGACACGAGGGAGAACTCTGGTGAAAGTGAGGATCAAAGATTGCAATCAGCCAATCATAGCATTCAAAAGTTTTGTCAACAATACCAATTCTTTTCTTATTTTTTTGGGGGGGTTCTTTTTGCCTTTAATTGTATAGGACAGCTGAAGAGAGACAGTCAATGTTGGGAGGAGAGAGAGGGGGATGGCATGCAGCAAAAGGCTGAGGCTTTATTCAAACCGGACGAGGACTATAGCCTTTGTACATGGGGCGCGAGAAATAAGCTCGAGGCATAAACTGTAAATAATATTGGACGAAGCCGGAGTGACGTCACCCATTTCAATAAATGTGTCAGCGTCCATTTTCATCACACTTTTGGTGTTTGCTTTGATCACAGGATAGTTGGCCTGAAAACCTTTCTTATTTTGTTCTCTAAAAAGTGCTTCCTAACGCCTCCATTTTTAGGCACCCGTTTGGGGGGGGGAGGGAGGGTGTTCAACGTAAAGCAAAAACGATATGTTTCTTCTCCAGTCCCCTGGGAACTAGTTTTCAAATTAATGAAAATAATTCATGACAATAATCAATAACTAATGATAACCACTTTCACCCGAGGAATGAATTCAGGTATCAGATAGTTGCACTGTTTGACATCCATGAATTAGGCTGTATCTGATCAGAGGCTTTTTTATTATTGGTTTAAGTATCAGAACAACGGTAAGCAAATCAGTGTTAATTTACCTCCTTTTCTTGTTTTGTTTGCACCACATTTGCAACATCTTTCTGTTTGCCTTTGCAGGGCTGTGAAGTTTTCGGCAAAGCTCATGGGCCAAGCCATGGCCAAGAGGGTGAAGGCCACCATACTGTTCGCCACAGAGACGGGCAAGTCACAAGATTATGCCAAAACTCTCTGTGAAATCTTCAAACACGCTTTTGACGCAAAGGTACCCTTGCCCCTACCTTGCATCACCTTATCTCAGGGTTGAGCATGAGCGTATGTGTCATTGTACTACCGTCTTCTCGAAGAAAAAGTAGGAAATCAAAGGCATCACTCCTTTCTACCACCACTCCTTTCCTCTTCGCTCTCGCACTCATGAAGCCAAGCAGATGCCAGATGAGCACAGGCGGAGCGAGGTTAGAAAAAGACAGTGTGTCTTTTTGTCACATTTTCTTCTCCTCACATGCAGCAAAGTGCCGCAGGTCAGAGGCAAGATTTAAGCACTGAAGCGTTGAGCAGCGCAGTAGTTTAAGACAAGATCCCGAAACCACCCCTGGCTGTGCAAATCTGTTTAGAAAAAGAGAGTGAAGGAAGCTGCTGCTCTCAATCATACACAGTGTGATTTTTCTTTCCTCCAGGTCATGTCTTGTTTCTTTTCCTGTTTCCCCCCAGTGTGATCAATCACACAAGAGTAGATTTGTGCATGAAAGTGTGCGGATGTGTTTGTGTGTGTCACTGAGAGTGGGTGTCTGCAGATGCATGGCAGGGCAGATGTGAGTGCCCGGGGCAAATCCTCGTTTTCGTGGGGCTAAAGCCTGTTTTCTCTTCACGCCTTTGGTTGTGTGTCTTAATGTGTGTGTGTGTGTGTGCATGTTCTGTGGAAGACTCACACCATCATGTCGAGTGGTGTGCATCATGGCTGCTCATTGTGTTGCAGCATCATATTATCATCTCGTTAAAGGCGAGGACAGAGTGGTCATTATAACCTCCTCCTCTGCCAGCGGCTGTGTGTTCATCCTTAATTCACACACACACACACACACACACACACACGAGTCATCTGTCTTGTGCACTGTGGTTGTGTGTGTTGAGGAGACAAGAGTGAAATAACCACTGCACATGAGAGTGGAGGCTGACGCTCTACATGATGCTCTGTTTTTCCTTGGCGTATCTGCAGGTCACGTCGATGGATGAGTATGATGTGGTGGACCTGGAGCATGAGACGTTGGTGTTAGTGGTGACCAGCACTTTCGGTAATGGTGACCCACCTGAAAATGGAGAGGTGTGTATGTAATGTAATACTCAACGAAGCACAGGTCACATGCAGAGCTTATTTACAGCTTCTCTTTGGTACCTGTAGAAATTTGGAGCTGCCTTAATGGAGATGCGTCACCCAACATCCAACACAGAAGACAGAAAGTGAGTTTTATCTTTCGCGCATGTCATGTCACGCTTAATGTTTTTCTTCCCTTGAGGTTCACATCCGTGTGTCCCATCTCTTTGCTTTCTCCTCCCTTTCAAGGAGCTACAAGGTCCGTTTCAACAGTGTGTCCTCCTACTCTGACACTCGCAAGTCCTCCAGCGACGAGCCAGAAGTCAAGATTAACTTTGAGAGCACGGGACCTCTCGCCAACGTCAGGTAAAACCAAACCAAACTGTCCTAGGAGGCACTGGGATTGATTGAACTTAAATTATAGTAATGGTCATCTTCAAAATGAGCGGTATTGATTGTACGTAACATTCATGTTTTAACATTTTTTATAATGAAGCCAGCATTTAACAAAACATATGCATGTAAATACTCTTTTAAACTGTCTTTTAATCAATGCATGGATGAACACTTGTTAGCAGTCGAAGAAAATGTCCCATTTCCAGAGTTGAATAATGAGGAAAAAAATAGAGATCATTGTACTTTTATTATAAAATAATCATAATGGGTGTATCTGTAACTTATTGTTGATTTGAGATATTTTTGGGGGTGGGGGAGGATGAACTTGCAACATAAAGGAAGTCATTTTTGGTTTGTCCCTTGCATAGGATTTCAGTTTTGGCAGCAAGGCAACGGAACCAAAAGTTTCGACAGATAAAGTTTTCAGATACAAATGAGATCATTTGAAAAACAGAGCAACGGCTGTGCCTTGAATTTGGAATCAGTTATGAACAAAACACTTGGCAGCAGCATTCCAACTCATTTGTAAGTTGGTAACAAAAAAAGTGGCAAGTATCGTTAATCTGTAGGCTTGTCTAGTTTTGTAACTAGTGCCAAAAGTAACATAATAAAGAAGAAGTTTAAAACATTCTGCTCCAATATCAATTGAGTTCTCATCCTCACTCATATGAAATCTCAATGACAGTGGACTCCTCAGGGTGCTGATTTTGGTGACAGCTCTGATAGCAGTGGACAGTTTGATGACATGTTGAAGAAGAGGAAAACACAGCAAATGTTCTTAAACTTGAACCCGATGTGGGCTGACTGTTTCACAGCAGGAAGTGATCTTTTCCGTGTTTACATTGATCTAAAAGTAGACAGGACAAGCACTTGTGAATACGTCGGCTGTTTTTGGTGCATCTTGAGAGGGAAGAAAGGCCAAGTTCTCTAACGTGGGCTCTGTTGCGATGGCTGTAGATGTCTTTGTTTGTGTTTTGCTTTTGGAAGAGTACCTTTTTCCATCTCTGTCTCTTCTTCTCAAATGTGTTTCTGTTTAGGTTCTCTGTGTTTGGCCTTGGCTCCAGGGCCTACCCACACTTCTGCGCCTTTGCCCACGCTGTGGACACGCTGTTTGAAGAGCTTGGGGGGGAGCGCATCCTACGCATGGGGGAAGGAGATGAGCTGTGTGGCCAGGAGGAGTCGTTCAGAACCTGGGCCAAGAAGGTTTTTAAGGTCGGTTTTCGAGGGACTCTTGGAGCTCAATTAAGATCATTTTGCCAATCATTGTGATGTGGTGTGCCTGGAATGGAAGCGCAGTGCACATTTTTGGCTTGTGTTTGTAAATGGCATGTTGCCTAAATTTGAAATGAATATATTTTCATAATTTAAACATAATTTAAATCTCCCCTCTTAAACAACCTTAACATTCCAGAAAACACTTTTATGGTTTTTATAAGAGCCTGAACAAGTGGAGGCTGTCCTGATTAAAGTTCAAGAGATCTTTTTTTTTTTTTAAATCTCTGTTATTCCTGTGGTGGTGTACTTTGAATAGTTCTGATGCTCTTTCCTCTGGGTATGCTGCAACACGTAAAGGCTGCCTGTGATGTGTTCTGTGTCGGGGACGACGTGAACATTGAGAAAGCCAACGACTCCTTGATCAGCAACGACCGCAGTTGGAAGAAGAGCAAATTCCGCCTCACGTACACAGCTGAGGCTCCAGTGCTGACTGACGGTAAATGATAATCCTAAAGAAACAGAGAGCAATGCACCGTTGATGCTGTCTCGATATCATTAGCGCTAATGAACACTGCAGTTTAACATGACCATATTGAATCTGCAGAAGGTTGGCAAAGTTATTGATCAGCACCAGTGACTCATCTGCTGCAGCTCCTGTAGAGTTGCAGCATGGAGTAAAAAATCATAATACAGGATTTTGAAGCATTTCTATTTCGTTCATTTTGCATTTTACAGCAAGACAATATTTGAAGACAGTCTACATTCATTGATTTACAAGATAACAGAATGTACTACTACTGTATGTTCCTTTAAAAAAAGAAAATCAGGTTTAGAGAGTATCTGTCATTTAATGGTTTCACTAGTCACCAAATAAAGCAAATGTCATGTATGTGATGCTGTTTTGTGTCTGTCTGCCAACAGCATTATACAGTGTTCACAAGAAGAAGGTTTATGGAGCAAAGATGCTAGAATCTCAAAACTTACAGAGTTCCAAATCCAAGTAAGTATCTTATTACCAAAGAAACAAGTCACACATATCTGGAAGAAATGTCATTTCATGTTTAATTAACCCCCTTAATTGGGTGTTACTATCCTGTATAAACTAAAAGGAAACAGACTGGTTGTGTCGCAGCGTTTCCTCCTAAATCCCCGATCTCTTTTGCAGTCGCTCCACCATATTTGTGCGGCTCCACAGAAACAACCACGACAGACTGAGCTACCATCCCGGCGACCATCTGGGCATCTTCCCTGGCAACTACGAGGAACTGGTGACGGCTCTCATAGATAAACTGGAGGACGCTCCACCTGTCAATCAAATTGTCAAAGTGGAGTTTCTGGAGGAGAGGAACACTGCCCTAGGTGGGTTGATGCGATTAGCAACGTCACGCTAATTTACGGATAGAGTGGGTGTGCGGTCATGAAGGTTGCAGTCTAAAATGTGGGCAGGATGTCCACATCAAAACATGAATAAGAAACAGTCTCTCAGACAACATGAAGTCACACTTCAGCGAGGTTTCTGTGCCCAGAAATCTCTCAGTGAAGCTGCTTATTGGCAAACAGTTGTGGTGACACTCGGTGACATAAGTGCGATTTCACTGTGACTGCGAAGCAATGCGTTTCTAAAACACAGTGTGTGTGCTTATTAAGACTGAGCTTCACAAATAAAACATTACTGCTAATGGCTTATTAAAGTCTTTTTTTCTAAAAGCTAATATACAAGAGTAGTTCATATTTAAAGACAGCACAAAGCAGCTCTGTAATGTGTTATGGGTAACTCTTTATTTTGACCCCATTAGCATATGTAAGCAGAGTAAAAGTCATTAACATAATCATATTAAATCATAATTGATGGCTCATAGCTTAATATAATATAGCTGAAAGCAGTTATGAGGACATGTTTATTTAGGCAATCACTAATAGAATTCTTGGATACATCTTATTCTATGAAAACATGAAGACATAAAATTACATATTAACATTTGCTGACAAACGCTTAATTCAAAGGTGCACTATGTAGATTTGGTAGTGACATTTCTCCAGCTTTCACATTTCTCTACCAAAACGACATAGTGCACCTTTAAGACCTGCAAATTCCTAATGTGCTTTCCACCATTTACATCATATTGTGTAGCGATGTATAGTAATCTAAAACATTTCATTTTGTTTAAAAATTGATTCAAATATTGCATTGTACTTGTTAAATGACGTTTATTGTATGGTGCACATGTCATTAAACTGTCTCTAAGGTAATATGATTGGTGTAATCAAACTTAAAATGTCATGCTGGGTGTAACTTTCAGCAGATCACTGACATTATTTTCACCTTATTAAGGCATCAATTAAAACATTAAACAGATGTAACAGACACCATATCATTGAATAATTTGTCTCCTTGTATCTCTGTTTTGGTCTCTACCAACTCCTGAAATATCTGGCTCTTTATCAGTGAAAAGCTTGGCTGTGTTCATCAGATACACGCTGCATTTGTCCCATCAGCAGGCTGCTGCTGGGCAAGTTGAGAACGCTGGGTTTATCTGTGCTTTTTTCACGTGAATGATTTCCTGCTGAGCATGGAAACAGGGCTGATAAGAGTTGGCAGTCATTTGATCCACTGTTAAAATAAAATAAAAATCAACTATTTTTCTCTGCAGGTGTAATCAGTAACTGGACAGATGAGCCACGGATCCCTCCCTGCACCATCTACCAGGCCTTCCAGTACTTCCTGGACATCACCACCCCACCCAGCCCTGTGCTGCTCCAGCAGTTTGCTGCTCTGGCAACCAATGACAAACAGAAAAAGAAACTAGAGATCCTCAGTAAGGTAAATTCTGAGATTGAGTTCTTAGTCTTACCATTTACGAAACATGTGAGGTGGTTTTCCATTTCCGTAAAAGGATTTGATGCACTTTGCACTGATGGAAATATGTACAGTATGAGGGACATGGCGCCAAATGAATGCTCCTGATGCTCCCCCCCCCCCCCCCCACCTTGCACTCCCAACAATTCACTCTCTATTTTTGTCAATGTGTGGAAAAGGCTGGCTTGGGCCAAGCAGTGAGTCATATGTTCATACACATCAAATCATTGTCTCTAAAGCAAGAAAGAAACGACGGAAGGCTTCAGAGTACAGTATAATCACCTCTGCAGGATTTTTTTTTGTGTGTGCTATAATTTTTTTTAGCTTATTTCAGAACAAAGGTAGGGCATCTCACACTTTCATATTCCTTCTTTATGTCTAAACTCTTTATTTTTAGCTTTAGAGAACAGGCAAGCTGTGTTGGTGCTTTTTTACTTTAAAGTGTGCACAAAAAAGATTGTAAATGCATCTACAATTTCTCAAGAACTATGAATAATTTAAAAAGTTTCAACTATGTATCAAGCTTTAATACCAAGGCCAGAAAGTACTTTTCGCTGTTAAAATGTCGCTAATTGTACATGCAGTGCTTTAAAGAGTGCTGCAGGCTCAGGATGAAGACCACAGCCGGCTTTATAATGGTCGCTGTGTCGCTCATATAGCAGCTTGAGAATAAACCACAAGTCCGGGACACATCAAAGTTTTTATAGTGCTCCAAATTCATCACGTCCAAATGTCAGTGACGACACACAGAAACAGTTGGGCAGTGAATGGTGAATGACTCTGCTTGGGGCTGCCTCCTGCTCTCAAGTCAGAAATGTTTACAGAGCTAAAAGAGGAAACCAGATTCCTTTTCTTTTTTTTCTCTTTTTCACTTTTCTCTTTTTAGATTTCTTTATCAGGGCAACAACAACTTTTAGTGAAAAACGATATAGAATTGCTGTCATTCTTACTTTCTCTTCCAACCCAACTTTCCAGGGCTTGCAGGAGTATGAAGAGTGGAAGTGGTACAACAATCCAACCCTGGTGGAGGTTATGGAGGAGTTCCCCTCAATCCAGATGCCCTCCACTCTTCTACTTACCCAGCTGCCCTTGCTGCAGCCTCGCTACTACTCCATCAGCTCCTCTCCAGACCTGCACCCAGGAGAGATCCATCTCACCGTTGCTGTGGTCTCATTCCAAGCCAGAGGTGAGGACTTAGGCACTCATTGGAAGCCCTTTTTTTAGCTGATTATGAGCTAACGTCTCTCCAAGGATTTAAGGCTGTGTAGGGGAGGCTGCAGGTCAGCTCACTCTGAAATTGGTTCCCTTTTTCTGCCATTTTTTTGCCGTCAAATCCTTGACATTTCATTAACACACTCGTTCCTTCCTGAAGTTAATAATAGATATTTGAATTTAACAGTTAAATGTTCAGAAAAGTAGGAAACATACCCTTTACAAAAACAATACAAATACACTTTTTTTCTTGTTGTTATTTTCTTTCATGGATCAAAGACGGTGTGCTGTGTTTTTTTTAAGCTTCATGTGAAGTCGCAAAAAGTCGCATTACCCAGCCACTCTGAAAACCCTTCAGTGGTTTATAAAGAAAACAGGTTGAATCTCTAAACAAATTCTGTTATGGTAATTTTGAAAACAATGCCAGTCTGTCATATATTATACAAAATGCAACAGCTAGTTAATTGTATGTGTAAAGAAAACCTAAAGGCTCTTACAGCGCCACCTTTAAACTGCTATTTTTGTTAAGTAGTCAGCAAGATGCCATCACGACTATATTCTCCACACACATGTAATCTCTACTTTTGCAAACATGTTTCAGTGATTGTTAATGACAGGGTTTGAATTACTGTGATTTTCCTTTTTAAGAGAGCGAGAGAGAGAGATAGAGAGAGAATGGCCTTAGCCTTGGAAAGTGTGAAAAGGCTACTCTTTACCTGTTAGTTTGTGCACTTAAAGAGAGTGGGAGGCGGAGGAGAGAGAAAAGGTAAAGTGCTTGCTTGGTAATAATCCTTTACAGATGGAGGAGGACCAATCCACCATGGAGTGTGTTCATCATGGCTCAACAGGATAGAGAAGGGGGAGATGGTGCCATGTTTTGTCCGAAGGTAAATATGAAATATGTCAAGTATTTTATAACAATACAATCGAACAGTTAAGAGATTTACATTAAAAGATTAAAGCCAAACACATGTATGTATGCCTTGTACAAAGGGTTAGGGTTAAAGGGTCTATTCTGACACAGGCTTGCTTAGCTTAGCACCTCAATTTAGCTTAGCACAAAGACTGAAAATCCAGGCTCCATCAAAAGATAAAAAAAATATCTGCCAACAAGCACCTCCAAGCCTTAAATTACTTATATTTTTTATCTTATTTAACCTTTCATTAAAAACAACTAAGTTTTCTTTCAAACCTCGTTCAGTATCTCACTTTGGGAGGTGTCATCTGGTGTGACCAATCACGGCAGCTTCAATACCACCACGTCTGTCAGGGGACAGACCAATCATCTTTGTTGCACAGCCAGCCCGCCTCCCTTTATAACCGCCCCTAGCACTCACTCTTTATTCTCGCTTTCTTCCCCCGTGAAGATCACCGAGCTGCTCTGCTGTCCGGACATTGAATACCACTGAACAGTTTACTGACGCAGCCATCAAGGTAGTCGCAGACAGTGTTTGTCTTTTGTAAGGAATTTAGGACTGTTAAGGTCTATTCATTTTTTTGGTCCAGGAAAGTGGGTTTTTCAAGTTGGGGTTTTCATGTTGTGGCGTGCCTGCACCTGTTCCCAGTTTTCTGCCTAACAAGCTAACACGCCAAGGTACGCTTGTGGTTGTGTAGCTTGCTAGCTGTAGCTTTTTTCTCCATGCCCAACACAGCTCAGGGTAACCGAAGTGGCAGTAGGGGAATGGATGTTGCGTTCTACCCTTGCAGGCTGCCTGCAGGTTCACCATCTCAGGGAGGAACCCCCATCCCCTCTGCATTGCTAGTATGAGTGTCAAGTATGGCCAGGTGTCGCTCACGCATGCCGCATCATAAGAGCACTGCAGCGCTATGTCGATTAGAATACTTGCATGTAGCTTGCAGGTATCATCAGCCTCTAAGGCAAGGAGCATTGCAGAGGAGAGGATGAAGAGGAAGACTTTAGTTAGGATCTCCTTGGTGTTGATAATGAGGATGATGACAAACAATCCACTCTTGCCCCGGCGGGACCAACCCTCCCAGGTCGGATGGAGCGCTTTACTGTCTCTTTGTACTGGAAGGTGAACAAGTCAGTGACACAATCTATCCATAACCTGAATGCGGTTACGCTGCTAATAGCTTACCAGGCCGAGCTGTTTCAGGACATGGGCCATCTGCTAAAGAAGGGCTCTCTTGAGTCCGGCCTTTTTTGGAGGAAATATGTTTCGTCACTGACCTCATCCTCCATGTCTCTAGAGGTGCAGTTCAGGGCTTTGATGACAAATCTCTCTCGGCCTGCCTGACTAGGACAAGTAAGTTCTCATGGAATCGAATATCGGAGTCTGGCAATATCTGAATCTGGCACTCGAGCTGTCACTTGCCCCGTAGGTTTTCATCCATGTGGGAAGTACCAGATATTTATTTACATCAAATAAGTTTGTCAGCCTGACATGTGGGTTTGGTAATATGCTGATTGGTCAGCATTCCCTAGTGAGGAGGTTTTTGAAGGGAGTCCACAGGCTGCATCCTATGGGAAATTCTTTAGCTCCTTCTTGGTATCTGCATGCTGTTTTAGAGGCACTCTCAGGCTTGCTTTTCTAGCCACTCAAGTCTGAAGCCAGTCCAGACTTGAAGGTGCTTTCGCTAAAAACTATCCTGTTACTGGCTCTTACCTCAGCCAAACGTGTAAGTGAGTTACAAGCCTTGTCTGTGCTTTTATCCTGCTTGCCGTTTTCTCCTGGCTATGAAAAAGTGATGTTGCGCTTTAACCCTGCTTTCATGTCCCAGGTTAGTGAGTCTTCTTATAGCTGCCCCACATTCCAGCTGCTTGCTTCTCACACTCTGCCCTTTGCTCAGAAGAGCGAGAAGCGGCTAAATATGCTCTGTCCAGTTCAAGCTTTACACATCTATTTGAACAGGACGAGGGGGTTTAGAGAGAGCAGTTAGCTTTATGTGTCTTGGGCCCTTTCTCACAGAGAGAGAGCCCAGTCTCGCCAGTGTCTGTCTCACTGGATAGTGGAGGCAATCTTGTTGGCATATGAGAGTCAGCCATAGGGGGGACTGCGGGCTTATTCCACTAGAGGGATGGCCACCTCATATGAACCTGTTTAAAGGCAATTCAGTGAGTGATACGGCTCCTGCCAGTTGGGAATCCCCACATACATTTATTCAAGTTTTACCGCGTGGATGCGACAGAGCCTTCTGTGGCGCCCTCTGTCCTTAGTATTGGTTCTTCTTAAGTGGGTGCTTTGGAGCATGCACCCCGGGAAAGGGCCATAGAGCTCAACAGTGACCGCTCACTTTGTCAGTGGCTCTAGTTCCGGAAGTAAATTTCCCCTTTCAAATCCACCCTGTGTATCAAGAGATTGGCTCCTGGAACCAAGTAAGCCAGCTACCCTTGTACTCGTGACTATAGTACATTTAATTCTGCACCAAAACAGCATTAAAAAACTGAAAAAAAAGCAAAGGTACAAGACTGTACATGATTTTCGTCCGGAGTCAAGTAACTGCCTATCCCACAATCCATTGCTAGTGATATTGTTTCTTCTTAAAAGTAACTTTTGTCGTTGTTATAGTCTTTATTGTAGTTTGTATTGTGGAAAATATAAACTACATTCACTGCGGCATGACAAGGTTATTAGTATATTTCATGTTAGCTAACTAACTAGCTAGCCTGCTAGCAAAACGTATCTGTTCGCATACGGCGCCGAGGGGCGGGAAACATTGCCATGGTAACAGCAAGCTCAACCAATCAGAAACACTCTATGATCGTGGGTAGTGTAGTTCTTTGCCCCGATATCGCGAATCAATCTTGTTTTTCTTTAAACAAGGTTGATATCATACAAACTTGTGTTTCTTATAGGAGCATATACCATCGTTTTACACTCTGGTGGCCCGTGGTAAGTCTAGCTTGGATGGTTAAGATATTATGGCTGATAATCCCAGTTCCCTGAAAAATATGTGAGGTGTCTGTCTTGCATTGTATACGGCACGTGGAAGAAATACACTTGACTTGAGAATTAACAGCGAGTGCCAGGGACGGATATAAAGGGGGACCGTCTGGCCGTGCAATGAAGATGATTGGTCTGTCCCCTGACAGCTGGTAATGGAGCTTCCGGTGCGTCCTATAGTGAGATACATTATTGAGTTTTCAGAGAACCAGTTAACCCTGGTAACCTGAAATTTAACTGCTTTTACTTGTTGCTGACCAACAAAAAGCTTGCAACTCAACCACCGAAACAGGAATTGTTCTTTTTAAACAAACCAGACTTAAAGCTACAACAGGCATTTTAGTTTGTTTTTTTAAGTTTTCTGTCAAGCACTTGGGCGCAAAGCCTGTTTGTTCTTAAACACTAAACAAAATAATTGTCTTTTCATTTGTAAAGCACTTTGTATCTCTGTTTTTTAAAAGTGCTATATAATTAAAGTTTATTATTTTAATTTGACTTCATCTTCTTACTGCCTACTACTGTGCACACATTTTGTGGACACCAGCAGCAGTCAGGAGGGAGGCCTGTCAGAGCAGTGTCAGCAATTTTTGGTTGGATACTTTTAAAATATTGCCAACTCTTACTTATTTCTCAAAGTTGCACACCACAGCTTTAATATTCTAATTGGTGAGCTTACAAGTGAGTCCAGTTTTGTTTAAGTTGGACAGAGCCAGGATAGCTTTTTCCAGTCTTTTTACCTCATTTGTGATTCTTAATCTTTTTGATTGTTTTAGTGCACCATCATTCCAACTTCCCAAAGACAACCAAGCACCTTGTATCCTGGTGGGTCCAGGAACAGGAATCGCCCCCTTCCGAAGTTTCTGGCAACAGAGACTGTATGACCTTGAGCAGAATGGTTGGTTCTGTTCTTATTCTAGAAATGTATTTATTACTGCCTTATAGGATTTGCAGTGGATTTTTACTGCTATGCATGAACCTGCAGACAGAATCTTCAATTTGATGACTGATTTTTAGAAACTCCAGGACCAGGTGTTACATTTATTCATGCTGTTAGAATGCTGTCATACACCTGTGAGTAATAATGGAATTCAGAGCAAATCCCTGTCAGAGATTTTGAGTATCACTCCTACAGCACCATTTGGAGTAATGAAGACTCTCTGCTTGTCGTCTTTAGGAATGGAGTTGTGCCCCATGATCCTGGTGTTTGGCTGTCGGCAGTCTGAGATGGATCACATCTACAAAGAGGAGACCATCCAGGCCAAGAACAAAGAGGTGTTCAAGGAGCTGTACACGGCCTATTCCAGAGAACCCGGCAAACCAAAGGTACAAGTGCTAAACTGTCCATATCTCTGACTGAGTCAGCTTGTCATAAATCCTTGTGGAGCTGTGTGGGTTTGAAATAAAATCACAGAGTGAAGTAAGGGCTTTTCTTTATTTCAAAGAAAGCTTGTGAGTACTTTCACTTCAGTTGAAATGTTGTGTTTGTATTTGATGATTTTCTTTAGCTTTTCTTAGTTGTGAAACAGTGTTTTATAATTTCTAAATCCTTAGATAAACAAACAAAGTTAATAACTGCATTTGCAAGTCTTCTTAATTTGACTTTACACCCTGTCTGTCAGTTGTCCCCTGACTGCATTTTTCATTGTCTCCTTTCCTACTTTCTCACAATTGACTTCTTCACACTCACGCATCATTCCTCCTCTGCCTCTCTGTAAGAAATACGTACAAGATGTTCTGCGCGAGCAGCTGTCAGAGACAGTGTACCAGTGCCTGAGGGAGGAGGGGGGACACATCTATGTCTGCGGGGATGTTACAATGGCCGGAGATGTTCTCAAGACTGTCCAGCAAATTATCAAACAGCAGGGCAGCATGACCCTGGAAGATGCTGGCTTCTTTATCAGCAAGCTTCGGGTAAGAGGGAGGAAAACATTCTCTGTTCAATAACTGATTTGAATACTTTTAACCCTGCCACACTGATAGTTACAATCGCTGTATCCCTGTTGTTAAACTTTGAACAGAATGAACTCTCCTGTATGAAGTGTACAAGTAGTTAAGAGCCAAAAAAGTACTGCAAAGTAAGACCTATGCGTCACACAGAGTAAGAGTGACTTGGCTTATTCTTACAGAAGAAACCATTCTGACTCTATGTAATATTTGTTCTAATGATGTTGTGTTTTATTTTTCATATCAGGCCTTTTTAATACTAAAAATATGAAGAAAAAACAAGATATCCAATTTAACATTTCCACCTTTTCATTTCCTTAACATGATGGTTTCCAGGATGAGAACCGCTACCATGAGGACATCTTTGGTGTCACCCTGCGCACATACGAGGTCACCAACCGGCTTCGTTCAGAGTCCATTGCCTACATTGAAGAAAGCAAAAAGGACTCAGATGAGTAAGTGGTTCCTTTTT
Source organism: Tautogolabrus adspersus (assembly GCA_020745685.1). Lineage (NCBI taxonomy): Eukaryota > Metazoa > Chordata > Actinopteri > Labriformes > Labridae > Tautogolabrus > Tautogolabrus adspersus. The sequence goes on from CM036534.1 coordinate 23,164,916, forward strand.
TTCATTCAGGGCTATTCCTTAAAGGTTCTCCCTTAAGACAGATTGTGTTCCTCACCAGCCTTTTCTCCAAAGCACATCTTTACTTCAAGAAGAAGAAAATTCACATTGGTTGAGTTACACCTCAGTTGTTGGTGCATAATTATAGCAAGGATTCTAAAATTGCAATGCAATCATTGTGCAAGGTTTTGGCCTGCGTCTGTTGACAGCTCTTTTTGGGCTGGCCCTTATTGTTTCTAGGTTATGAAAGTTGGCTTCTAAGTCTAACTGCTCCTTGTGCTAAATACATATTTGCTGTTTTCCTACCAAGAAAAATTAAAACTACTGTATGTAAAGGAATCTTGTCCTGGCATGAGCAGCAGCTCTAGACACAGAAACTGTACCCTCGGAAAGATGAGTTAGATCTGTTCCTCCTCCACCATTGGTATTGACAATGCAAATGTCAGAAGAAGTCCCACCCCTTCTTGATTTTGATTGGTTGGTGAGGGAGAAGTGAGATTTACAAGCACAACAGTGTTCCAAACGTTTAACCACTCGTAAGTGAGAGGGCTGTCTTTAGCCACAAGAAACAGCTGACACGTGAAAACGCTGAACTGCATTGGTTTTGTTTAGAAAATAGACACTGTAAATCGATGTTAATGGACAAAGGTGCTTAATAGTTATATTGGCTATGGATTATAAGGTTTCTTGTTCATCATTGTAAACATTTTGATTTTATTCAGATTTAATTTTCATTTACAAACTTATAGTCTCCAGTCCTTACTGATACCGAGTCTTGTGACATCATTTCAGGCATTTTCTTACACCATGTCCTAACAGCATGCAGGGAGTGTCAGCAACAAATTCAGCTTGATTCCATTGTTTCCTTTTTTGATTGTCCTAAAAGCCTGCGAGCAACGCAGCGTGAAGCAGGGCGACACTTCCCGTAGTTTTCACCCTGACGCCCTGTTTCTATTTTCATTTCTGTCGCTTGCGTAGACATGGACAAGGAACAAAGAACAAGGGAGAACAACAAGGCCCTCAGAGTGTCCGACAGGAACATTTGTCTTGGGTTTTTTTTTTCTCCACTTTTCTCGACAGGGCTTGTTTCACAAAGTGGAGATAGTGATGCATTTAATATATTCATATCTGTGATTGAAACGTTGTGCTATGGCATGTGTTAACACGGGGGCAAAACTATATTCAACTCACTGTCGTCAAAAGCTCATCAAGACAAAGCATCACACTTCAGTTTCTCCATCTTCAGAATATCAGAATAAATGAAGTACTAGTCGTACTGTTTACAGGAGGAATATATCTGAGGCACGTTGGAACAAGCTGCGAGACTTTTTCTGGAGCCACAAGAGACATATATACAACTTTACACAATGTGATACACCTCCCCCAGAGCTATCCGAAACCTTTCGATGTGTTTTTAGTATCCTTTAGTGTCCACACAAGATTTAGGGGCAACCTTTCCCATAGTTGTATCATGCTGTGGGTAAATACTTCAGTGGGAAAAAAACTGCGTAACAGATTTGTGAGGTTGGTTGTAGCAGCCATGGGAAGAGGTCCAAACCTGTTCCATAAATCCCTCCTCTGTCTATACATGTTTCATCCGTTGTTATCATTCTTATTACCTCCTGTATGTTCCCCCGAGTTTTGTTTGTTGTTGTGTGGAGTAATCTGAATGGCTACAAAGTCATACCACAAATACGGCTCTTTATGCCCCTATTTACCAGTTAGCAAGCTGTGGTTACCCTAGCAACAGGTGGCTTTAAGGCTAATGCACAAGTGGGGGGTGGAATTCGTGGGGAATGGGGCAGTGTAAGGGACTGTATGTGGTAATATTTGAACACAGATGAAAAATAAACACTGGAAAAGAGAAATCAAGATCAGGAAAGGAAAGGAACATCACTGATGCAGAGGTTCTATGTTACTTCTTGACATATTAGTGTTGCTCCCCCTTTCCATACTATATTATGCAATGCTTCCATGTTTTTTTTTTATGGCACCTCATTCTTTAAATAAAACCAGGAAATGCCACATGAATTCCATTTGTCATTGAACTATAATCTACCCATTTCATTGGTTCATTGTCAGTCTGTTTGTTTCTGACTGGATTTGGGAGGCATGATAATGTGTGGTGATGTATACACACATCACTTTTTCCTCATCTTCAACACTCCTGAACTGTGTGGGATGCTTAAGATCTACGATGTGCTCAGTAATGTATTCATTGATGCTTTTTATCACTCAAATTTCCCAGCTGTTGGCTTGTACTTTAGGAATGAAAAAAAATGTTTTGGCTCGGCCCATTGAGATTTATCCCAGCCCGGTAAGATTACCAGAGCGGCTTTATCTCAAAGAAACGTTTGCATAAATCCAAATCCTATCTGCAACCTGTAGTTGTTGGCGTTTACTGATGTGTGATCTTTCCCCTACTTTGACATGAAAACAGAGTTGGTTTCCACGGAAACCTGTGGATGAGGACCTATAATCTAAGAGGATTAGAGTGAAAGCGAGTGGCTCTGTTCCATTTCTGTTGTTTTTTCCACCATTATTTGCGCATATTCAAGATATGACACTTCATATAGCCCTCGTCATGAGAGCAAAACAAGGACCCTACATAGCCACTATGGCTCATTAAGCACCAACATAATGCATCACAGACGATGGTTCCTGTGTGGATTGTCACTTGAATTTCACATTTGGCTATTAAAGCCCCTGTTCGCTGGATGAGTAATGACTGTAACGTGTCTATTTCTATGTCTCTGTTTTTCTGTCTGTCTGTATTCCTCTCCTTCTCTCTCAGGGTTTTCTGCTCGTAATGAAACAGGGGCTTTCTAAAGAAAACCAGTTCAGAAGACACAGCAACACTGGTTGAAGAATACTGTGCCAATTTTTGTACTTTAAAAATGGGTTTCTTTCTTTTTTATACCAATTTAATGTTTCTGTTGGGCTCTGCGGTTTTGCCTGTAGCAAGCTGAAAATGTTCTGTTCTCTGAGACAGTTTTTTTTTTTTTGCTTGTTGATGATACTTCAAAAAAATGCTTAATTGATCATTTGATTCATAATGTGTGCACCTAGTGTAATGACCTGCCTCATTGTGAATGCATGACCAAGAAGAACATATACTCAAGAAATATAATGTACTCTGTGTTATTGTTACAGTTCAAAGGCTTTTATTGAGGTTTTACACTTACAAGGAAGCATCAGGCATTGCTAACAAACTCACAGACATTTCTGAAGTATGACACAAGTCAACTTTGTGTTTTAGAAAAGATGAAAACTGTGGGAGAGGTATGAATATGATGTACAGGCATGCAGATAGAAACAAACAGAGAGACGGATTTTTTTTTGCAAACAAATTTGGCGTATTGACAGCTCATCCTGAATTATGAAAACAGCTATTCTGTCACAGCCGCAACCGACAGGTTATCTAGCTCTTCATTGGCAATCCATCAGAATGCATCAGCCTCTGTGCCAGATCTGTTTCTAGTGGCCTGTCCATTCTCTCATAACATCATCATGTTTTTTTCTCTGCTGTTGCTCCTCCAACCCAAGGCAGCTGCGTAGGACCGTGCAGGACAGCCCCTAGACAGTCAGTACATATTGAAATACATTCTAATTGTTAACAAATATACACTTCTTTAACTCCTTCAGGTCTCGCAGATTATACAATATTTAAGTATTTATTTGTGTAAAATTATACAGTGATGGTGGAGGGAATTTTGAGAAACTGAATTAAATGATCATTGAGAATTGTCTGTGAATAAATCCGGTCCTTTTTAATTTATTTTCACATTCTGGGACTTTTCTCTTAAGCGGTGCGTACATTACGATTTCAGGCCGATTGAGACCCGAGTTGTGAGTCATACGGCTGATTTTGAAGTCTGGCCAAATTTCCGCCCAGTCGCACGTTGTTGGTCATGCAGCGTTCACTGAGGCACGATGGCCGATCACGGTCGGGTGTTTTTCTGGCGTGTTAGAAATTTTGGTCTTACAACTTTTTAAATCTCTTAAGGGTTGTGTTAATAAAGACCTTATTTTGGGCATCTAACCAGAAACTCATTCAAAATCCCATATAGCCTTTTGTGCTAATTTATTTCTGGGTTTTCGGACTCATTACTGCGGAGCTCTATTGATACCACAATAAGGTCTGAATGGGAAATATAAGCGTTAGCTAAAGTTATGGTCTGATTGTAACTGATCAAGCTCTTTTTTTTTTTATGAGGGGTTAAATATTAAAATGTTACATTTTGTTTTAGTAATTGCTACAACTTAGAAAATAATCCAGGATTTATAGTTTGAACAACGACAGGCATGACCATTTTATTTACTTTTCACTGCAGTTCTTTGCTGCATACTAATGCTCAGCTGCTAAAAGCTTTACATCAAAACTGTCAATTTGGGTAATTCTAAAAATATCTCCTTATTGGTGCTACCAAATATTAACAGTTCTAAAGGATAGCAGTCTTACTCATCTTTCTGAGTTGTTGAGGTATAGCTTATTCAGTCTTTAGTTTTGAGGTATTCCTTTGGTTATACCCAAGTGGCAACTTGCGGTGTTGAAAAATGAAGCCAATGCGGGAGTGCAAAATCGTGCAGTTCGTTGAGTGTCCGCTTGAGGCTGGCTCCAGGAGCCCCAGAAGTCGCATACACACAACAAATTAGGCTGAGACAGGATTTCCAGCATGGTGGCTGCTACCGATGATATTTACAGTCTATGGTTATACCTAATTTAACTCTGTCACCAGGCTAACCAATCCTTATTTAAAAGTTTGGGTACTACAAACATGGTTGTAGTGTAAATTTAATCATCTTACTCTCATCAAGAAAACTTACAAGTGTTATTTCTCCCAAAAGATAAAACAAGACCTTAAAAATATAGAATCTCTGTAAGAATTGAAGTGAACAAATAGACCTACTAGCATTAGCGTTGTCTGCATCATAACTCCTCTGCCTCTTGCCTTACATTAACTCTCTGCCTCTGCCTACACAAAGCACATTCATTCTCTCTTACGTCTCTCTGCATGATTATGTGTGCAAACCCTGCAGCTCACGCGCCGCCCTTTCACTGTGACCTGACACCTGCTCAGTAGCATCAGCATGCATGTGCGTGCGTGCGTGTGTGTGAGTGTGCGTTTGTGTGTGGTCATAAATGTCCGCATGTCTATCCGAGTGGGTGTAAAACACGCATGTGCTCAGGTGTATGTTTTTACATGTTGATTCTGCTCTTTCTCCGTCACTTTGTCTAACTGCTCCTACTCTGATGAATTTGTTGCTTTATGGATCACACAAGGCTGCAACTTTAATAGTACAGATGTTATATTGGTGACAGGAAACTGCACATTTAGCTTTAATGTTCAGTTGTATTATTTTATGTTGCAGGAAAGTTTTTCATTCAGGGATAAGGCGATCACACTGCTGCTGTGGTCATTCGCTGCTTTCCAATGAGTCAGGGTTGTAATTGGAATTTATAGTGCAGGGGGCCATGTTGTTTATTGATCACACTCTGCGGTAACTTGATGCTTTTCTTCTCGGCTTCTTGGTCTTGTTTGTTACCTTCTTTGTCTTTCAAATTAAAGATGACTGTCAGCATGATCAACAGATTTCAATGTGATTTTCAAATGTCCCTAAAGCTGCCTAAAGTGTGTGTTTTTTTAATTTCCCCATGACAACTGTTTTTACTGCCAGGAAAAATGGGGTGATTCTCATCGTCCCCACCGTTGTTCATTCTATATGAATGTCTCCTCTGTATCATTTTTTTAAACAGATTTAGTTTAATCGGAATGAGAGTGTCAATTAAATGTCAGTGGTGTAAAATGTGCAACAAAACCAATTGATACAATAAATAGCTTCTATATACAGCTTCTATATAAATATATATATATATATTCAAATGAAAAGTATTACATATAAAGAGTACCACCCCGATCTTTTCTAAGAATGTATTTTGATTATGTAAAGGAGCGCTATGAATCTGCTTGAATTCAAAAAAGAACAAAAGGCATATTCTAAAGTGTCTCTCATTTCCTTTCAGTATGGAGATAAAGCAGCAGCAGTAAATAAATGCATGGTGGTGATCTTCTGTCTTCTGTTCATATTTATAAAGCTCTGTCTATTTACCAGCACTGTGTCACTCAGTCAGACTGTATTTGTGAGGTTTTCAAGCCTTCCTCACTGGGCTCCGGATGGCTAAAAAAAAAAAAAAGGAAGAAGAAAAAAAAGAAAAACACTTTGAAGGGGTTTCTTTTTCTGTGTTTGCATATCGCTGCTGCTATGAACAACTCTGATCCAATCAGCCTCTGCTATAATGACCTTTGTCGTGTACAAATAAAGAGAAACATTTACAGAATATGTCAACACATTTGCTTGGTTTGTTTTTGTTGTTTATAAGAGAGGACTGGAAAGGTTTCTTCCTGCAGTGGGACTTTTTTATGACCAACATGTTTTAGTTTGAAGGTCAGATTCAAATGTTGATACAGTGCTTTGCAGCAAACAAGCCCTTTACTTCCACTCCTTTTTTCTGCCTCTGTATGCGCTCTGTATACCTCTACACCCATAATACAGTGTTGCCTCTCAGCACCATGGCAACGTGACAACAAAACAAGCCATCCAAACTTTACTCTTGAACTCTGATTGGTGACTGGCTGTCACACACAAGCAGTGTCCTTGCTGATAAGCTCAAAGAGTTTGACCCTCCTGTTGAGCAAGCTAGGTTGCGTGAACACACTGAAGTACCTGTTGGTTGCAAGCACAGCAGTGATTTCACCAGCTCTAAAATAATTGAACACCACACTGAGACTAAAAACAACCTAGCAAAATTCAGAGGTGATATTTATTTATTTATTTTTTATCTTTATTGCATAAAGGAAGCAAAATATATCTTTCATCAATACCACCATTACTCAGAGCTGAAGTAAGCCATGGTTCACGGGAAGGAGTCGGCCAAGGAGACGCTGCTGCCTTCTGTGCTGGAAGATGATGACGCAGAAATACAAACTGAGAAGCTGCAGTTGTGGGAGGTAGGAAGCTGAGCCATCCAGCCAAGTCTGCAAACTCTAAAGCAAGGGAAGTGTCAACAGCAGGTAGGGATGTGGGTTTTCATGAAGTTAAATAAGACACAGGAGATGGCTTTTTTTTTTTTAGTGGGAATTGAAAGCTGGCTGTACACCTGCAAAAGTTCATAAAGCTTTAGACATGAAGGACTTAAAAATAACACCAGCTCTTAGCAAGTCTGAGCACTTTTCCTTGCCCAGGGCAAGTACAGTCTGGAGACCCGTTATTTCTTTTTTATGGATTTTTCTCTTGACCTCTGTACTCTGCAGGAATTAATTAAACAGAGGGGACTCAGAGGCTCGCCCTGACAGTCCGTTTTAATTGCACTTTTATGTAGTCTAACCATGGGGCTGCTGAGGTATACTTTAAGAGAGAAATACAGTGTAAGCACAGTACTGGTAAAAACAACATTTCTATGCTAAATAGTGCCCTAGACTAGTGGTTCTTAAGTCGTCTAGCCTCATGACCCACAACCAACTACTCCATGAAATTGTTTTAACCCATCAGATTAACTCAATGAAAAACTGTGGAGTTTGGACCTCAGACTGTACCAAACATGTGACAGAACAAGGAAACAGAGCAAAACAAACATGGTTAAAAAGCGCTTCATAGACTATTTGACATATATTTTCTTACAGGAACACAGTCACGATCCACTGAAATGTCCCGACCCACCAGTTGAGAACCCCTGCCCCAGACCATGCGCAATACAGCTAACATGCCAAATTATATTCATGTTTGAAATAAAGAAATGGATCCTGAACTCATAGATCAGGTCATTCAGTTTTGTTTTTCATGTGGATCAAACCTTTATTAAGTAGTCTTAACTTTAAAGGAGCATTGGGATACTTTAACAGGATAGGTTTATGTTATATCTTATCCCTTGAAAAAAAAAACAATTAAAGTGACCCTATGCTGGTTGGCTCAACATCTCGGTTATTTTTTTTAATCTATTCTGGAGCCTACACTGTGATATGTGGTCATGTTTAGAGCACTGGTTATCTGGATTTGGTCATCTTTAAAATGCCAGGATAAGGCTGATTCATTCAAATATTCATTGGAAAAAAAACCAGGAAAAACTTGGTTGGAAATTCAAGCAACAAATAGGATTTCAAAATCCAAATAATTTTCAACTTGACCTGAAGATAACAATATATATACTGTATATCTTGGCTGCATGAGCCATGTAGAGAAATATGCTATAGGCCGAGAAGTGTAGGGAGAGAAATACAGTTCAAAAGTTGAAAGGGAGGTAGACAGAAGAAGTGAGAGGGAAAGGATGAAGTAAAAAAAAAACTGGAAGGACAAAAGAATGCAAGCTTAAAGACACAACTTAAAATGGATCCTCTGCATTTTAGTACTCAGTTGTCCTAAGTGTAGGTATCAGTTTTATTCTCCTGGCAGCAAATTCATCTAATCTCTTCATTCAGGCTGCCAGCAGCAGCAGCAGCAGCAGCAGCAGCAGCCGGAGCAGCCGGCTCTGAGGAGTCACGATGTCTTATTGTGTCATTTTCCTCCCAGCAAAGAGTGAGCCGGACAGAGGTCGGCGTGCGTGGGCTAAAGGACCAGCGCTTGAGCCCTGATGGGAACGTGCTGGATGGGGGTGAAAGAGAGTGTGAGGTGGAGGAGGAGAATGAAGAGGAGCGTGTGATCTCTGATGAGGACTACGACACAGATTTGGAGAGTGGAGGTAATGAGAAAGTTGATTTTGGATAGAAAAAAGGAGATTAGTGGTATGGGAAAGTTATTAAATTTTATAAGAAAAGGGCATGAGTGGAAACACGTAGAGAGATGAGTAAATGATTGAAATAAACCATCCCTGGTGATATGCATAGCGTAACAGGCTTATAAGAAAAAAATATTTTGCAAAGATGAGACCAGAATCCAAAAATATACACTACAAAAATAAACACACTATCCCGAGGGATAGGGATTACTTACTCTCAAATGAGCAACCAAAGACCTCTGAATTGTTGTTCAATTTGCTATAACAGGAAGTTCAATACAATTATTATGCTTGATTCGGATATATGTTCAGAATTTGATGTAGAGCACTAAAAAAAGGCCGTTCTTCAATCTTAATTTTTCCCCTTCTGACTTTCCATTTTTCAACCTCCTATATCATCTCAGAAATAGAAAAAAACAAAAGAGAAACTCCTCCACACGCCTGCCCACACATGTGGCGCCCCATTCTGCATCTTAATGATCTCATTTCAGTCTTTGTGTCAGGCTGAAGTGGAAACCATCTGGTATGAATGAGCTCCCCTGAGAGGACCAAATCTGACATGAGGGACTTTTCAATATCACACTGAAAGGGTCCTCCTCCAGGGGAAGAGTTCCACATTTCTGCTTTTTCAAAGAGGTTTTAATAACGAACAATTCAGACAGACAGTACAGCTAGTGTTTTTTATTCATTCTGCAGATAGGGAGGAGGGATATGACCCCACGGGGCAGACAAGCTACATGGAGGCGTGTGAAGCTTTACAGGTGGCGCCTGTCTCGTCCTTCCTGCAGCACATGCAGAAGAGCGAGCTGAACATGATGCACCGTGGTCTGGGGCCTCAGGTACTTTCAATTAAATTTAGGGAATGTATGAAAATACAGCAGTGGGGGGCGGGGGATATGTGGGTTCATATAAGTTTTCTTTCTGCTTAAGAGAGGGTAATCAGATTTTTTGGGGGGAACATGGTAAAGTCTTTTATCATGTTTTTTTTTCTCAACCCAAATGTATATATATTTTTTAAAGTAATTTTTATGATCATGATGTGAAAACAATGTCACAGATGATTGGGGTCCTGAATAATGTTGAAATGAAATGAGGAGCTTCTAGAGGCTAACTTTTACAGAGCTAAAAGAAGAGTAGAAATTGGTCTTAAATTAAGAAAGGTGTTTGGAAGCACAGCTTCAAATGAATAAAGAGGAATCAGTTATTTTTGGCATTAAGTGTTAGAAGAATTGTAGATTTTTCTATATTTATGAAGGGTTCAGAGAAAATATTAGCAAAACTTCGAAAGATCCTTAAGAATGAAGCAAGAAGATCAGCCCCCTATACTCCACATGCGAAATGTTTATACAGGTCCATAGACTCGATTTTGTCTTAAGTTTGTTATCAATTGTTTTTTCCTCACATGAGGATCACAAATGAACTTGAGTTGAACCTTCCTTCTTGTAAAGGACGTGCAGATGTGTGACGCCGTGTCAGATCAGTGCAGATCTCTGATCAATGACTGACTCATCAATTCAAAGTCACATTCTCCTTCGGGGGGGGGGGGGGGGGGGGGACTGAGCTGATCATGACAAAGTCTGTGCAAATTAGAAAGCAGCTGAGATTCAAGGAGTTTTCAGTCTCGGGAAATAGATCATGCAGTTACACATCTCTGCGGTCTACTTTATACACACATAAATGAACAAGTACGATCGTATGAACATAGGGAGAGTCCTCTGTATTTGATTAAAACCAGAGAAGGCTGCTTGTAGTGATTTATATTTGCAGAGAGCTCATTATGCAGATCCGATCGTTAATGAATGTCTTAGGAACAATTTCATCTTTGTTTCTAAATGATGGCAAGTGCTCATCAGCTGTTACTCCATATAAACTTTGGAGCCTGAGACAAAATCTTAATATAACCAATCTATACTTAAACATACACAGACTTACTTTTCATTTATCAACTGATCTGTCTTTCAAAGGCAGCTTTAGACTAAATATAAAACACAGTACTGCACATACATGTTTTGCATTCTTCATTTGACTAATATGAAAGTGCGAATGTACAACACAATTCCTTATTCATTTTTACAATACTTCCCTGGAGCCTAAATTTAGCCCACAAGTCAATCCGTTGCTTAGCAAGCCATTTCAGCTTCAGAAACATAATTCAGGCAGAATTTAAATGTCTCCACCTGCCAATTCCAGCTACTTGTAATGGCTTTGACGTTGAAAGGCTTCCCAAATCATACAGAAACATGTTCTGCATGCATTAAAACCCCTTTCATGTGCCTTTTTCTGATCTACCTATTTTTAAGATCACGTTAACATAAGGCTTTGTGCCCTCAACTTTCTCATTAGCTGTCCTAGAAACGATCATTTTCATGTTCTGCGTGCTTCATTCCTGACCCACGCCTCCACACAGCTCCCTTCTGCTTCATTTGTCTCACACAGGTTTAATATTCCCCCCTCTCTCGCTCTCTTTCTGCCCACCTGCATCACTAAATGAACTCTTTTAACTGAAATACAGATAAGAAAACATACCGCAGTGAACAAACAGAAGAATTTCACTTTTGTGCGTGTATGTGTGTGTGTTAACAGGGCACCAAAGCACTGGCGGTTCCCTTGGTAACCAACACTTCAGTACTAAGGCTGAACCTGCGAGATAATTGGATGGAAGGAATGGGCGGAGCTGCTATAGCCGAGATGTTAAAGGAAAATTGTTACATCACAGGTGGTTTCACTGGACACTTAAACGTGCACATATCCTCTCACCTCAACTTACTCTGTTTCACCTTTTTTCTAGCAGGAGTGCCACCGCCACTCCCACTCTTGTGCAACTCTCACCCCAAGTATATGTCACACAGCACATGATTTAACATCTGGGGTGCCTGTTCAGTATGAGTATAATGTCAGTCCCATGTACAGTTCAGGACCCTATGGGGGGGGATCGATGGAGAATAACTCCTGTGAGTCATACAGGCTCTTTGGGTTTTGGTGTTATTTTTAACATCCATTATCATACGCCACTATTCACATTTCTGGGGTAATCCTGTTTTGTGAATTTATATGGTTTGACAGATGGGTTGCAAATGTATGGTTTGCTGATGCTAGGAGACGTTAGCTAACACATCATTTTAAATGAGAACAATTCTCAGTTTTTAAATGACAAATTAAATCACACATCTGGAAATCATTCTCAAACACTATATATTTTCCTTTGTGGTACATTTTTAATTTTTCTAAGATTAGCAAGACATATACATTAATAATGGAAAAAGAAACCAGAGGCCAAAAAATACAGAAACACAAGATATATGTAAACATAAAGAACAGAAACCAACTCCAGAAACAACATTTAAAAAAGAAATAAAAGCACCACCATATTGAGGCTACTGTTTGATCCAGGTGTGACTTGACTGAAACACTTCGCTGCTGTTTGCACTTCATAAGATGTTGTATTTGGGTTGTCATATACAGGCAAACAGATCAGGTTGCAGTAAACAGTACCTTTATTAACACCTTTGTGCATCCACATGAATAAAGTCCATATCAAAAAAAATCTCTCAACTTTGGCAAGACTTCAACCTTTGCACATTTGTAGCTCCTGACGTTGATGCCACATTTCATGCCAGGTGTTTAAAACCAAATCTGATGTGCATATATAGCCCCTGTAAGTTCATATCCGAAAACATATTGAAATGAAGAAATCAGTCCTTGAACCCATGACTAGGCCTTCAAACTCTCTGAGAGCCGCTCAGAACTTAGGCAATGCAAGAATTCTCATGCCTACAGTTTTGTAGTGGACGAACACATAGAATATGTTTGTAACAATGTGAATCTTTTTTCCCCTAGAAATAAAAAATGATATTTGACACTAAGAAGAAACTCTCATTGACTTTTGACTTCACATGGGACCCATGCCCTGGTCATGGAGTTAGTGACTTTGTTTGTTTGACCTATCCATTCTCTAGATGGAACCACTGCTTCTGGACTTTCTCACAATTAATTAATATATAAAATCATTTTATGGTTTTTAGGCCATACACACTGGGGGTCCCCAGTCTCAGGCACCCTAACTGATTTATCCTCTAGTTATATTAATAGTAGTAATGTTTAAGTGATATTTACAGACTTTATAAAAAGATCATTTATTTTAAGGTCACAGTGAACAATATGACGTCATACTGTAATTATAGAAATTCTTTATCGTTCATGAACCAAGTATCCTCACAGATCATACCTCTTTTGAACTGCTCCAATTTGAAGTTTGGCTCAGGTTTGCCCTCTTCCCAATTTCTTCAAAAAGGATGCGATGATGTCAAAGACTCATCACTTAAAAAACTCTGAGCCTTTTGATGAAGCCTAACTTGAAACTGATTAAAGGGAAGGGTGAAGTGGCCAATAGTTTTGGATATAATCACCCATTTTCAAAAAAAGAAAACGAAAAGTGAAGTAAGTCCATCAACATATACACTCAACAATTGTTACCAAATTGTAACATTTTGTGGGAAAACTGTTTACTCTCCCCCTTCAAATGGCATTTAAATGATTTTGTGACCTTCCGTCATTTCGTGGTTTTTTAATCTGCCTTTTTTTGTTCACTTGTGTGCCAACCCCAGAGGTGGACCTTGCTGACAACAATCTTGGGGATTATGGGGCAAGAGCCATTGCTGTTATGCTGAAAGAGAACAGCACCCTGATGAGCCTCAATCTATCAGGAAACCATGTCACAGACCGGTCCGCTGAACACCTTGGTCAAGCACTGATCACCAACACAAAGCTGCAGCACCTCGACCTCAGCTACAACGCTCTGGGAGATCATGCAGGTAATACAGCAAAAATGTAACCATAGTATTCATTTATACATGACCTCTGGAAAGCCTGTGCATGTTTAAGGAACCAGTATTCATTTCTCATTACTTATTATGCTTGCACTAAGATTACTATAGATCATTATTTTTGCATAGATACTGGAACCTCAGGACCAAGAAATAACATGTTAAATTAATCATTGTCCAAGGACAATAAAGAGGTGTGAGGAATGAGATGTTAGTGGCTCCAGTTTCTTCCAACAAATCTCTCACTCTTAACTTTTTAACTGACACTTTGTTTTCTGCAATTCAGATTCATTAAGAATAAAACGTTAATATTATTTACACTTCATGGCAAAATGTATTAAGACAGAAATAGTTTTTTTTCTGAGACCATGACAATATCTATTCAAAAAGAGAGAAAAAACATCCTTCCCTAAGTTTATCATATGCCTTTTTACGAGTGTCATCATTACTGGTACTAAAGTTGCTCCCATAATGACACCAGTATGAGTACCATTCTAATTATTGACCTTTACTACATTCTGAAATACGGAACAGGGGCATCCACTTTTAAACCATCAATAGAATGAACTGATACTGTGATTTATAAGTCCACCTGAAAATGAACTGGTTTCAGATATCATGTGAGAATATCTAGAGGAAATCAACAGTTTAAAACTCTAACTAGCTGTTAAAAGCAGCTGTTTGAATAAATGGCAAGAACCCTTTTCTGTCTAATTTAATCGTAACTGTACACAGGGACGAATCCATGTATGGCCTGGGAATATATAGGCCCCCAGAAATGTGATTGACCAACGCAGGTGTCACCCCACAAACCTAAATTATGATTGGCTGTCAAAGGCGGGACTTATGTTTAAATCAACGTCATGGGTTATATTGTAACAGGCTTCTTGTAGTTTTTTTTGTGCGTGATAACGAATCAAATTTTAATTTTTTTGGTACTTTCTCGTGACTTTTGGAGATACATCTATATTTGGAATCCTTCAGGAATGAAGCGCACAAGACTTTCATGTTACCACTCCGCTGCATATGTCAGCTGCACTAACTGAGCTTACCTAGACTCAGAAGTTTGGATATGCCCTCTGCAGAATACAAATGAAAATAAATGAATAAACCAATTACTATGAAGGGGCAGATAGATTTAATGCGATACTGGTATCTACTGTAATAGATTTGTCAAAACCATTGCCATAAAACCACCAGTAGTTTTCCATATAGTGCAGCCTTACAGGACAGCAGGCAGCAGCAGACTGTGGCATTCAAAGGTCAAGAAGATATCCCCTTCATTAAAACCTCTTTCAATTATGCTGGGGATGAGCTCTGTGACAGACAGCCTATGGGAGGACAGCAGACCAGGTTGCACTGAGCATCTGATGTAGGTAATTGAAAATAAATCTGTCTGTATGAAAGGGGGCACCGCAATGTCTTATTGATGTTTGTGCATCTATGATCCCTCCCCACATATTCATTTCTATTTCCTCGTCTGCTGAAATATGGAAGAACATCCTCATTTGGTTTGAGTGCGCACTTCCGTACAGTGGGTCCCTCAGAGAAAGTACACCAATCTAACACTCTGACATGCATGCTATGGTGATATTGCTTTTTCAACCGAGCACAGTAAGAGCTTCTTTTTCTGTGATTATGATCCACTGAGAGCCATGCACTTTCTTATCATTGAAATAAAGTGGTGAGATAATAACAGGGAGCTCTCTCTGTGATCTCTACGTCACCCCTTACTGACTGGTGCTTTTAGGCTATGAAACACACAATCACAACATCTCAGTGGAGATATGATGACAGCAGAGAGTGTAGAATCAAGTGTTTGATTTTAATAAGTACTTGTAAAATATCTAAAATTGATCTGTCATTTGATTTATCTTTCCTGCTGCACCAGTCTGGATGCAAAACAGCCGTCACAAGCTCTTATAAACTGACGCTGACTGACTAGTTGTTATAATTAACTAAGGTTATTAGACATTTTCTTGGAATATTACTTAATGGAACTTTTTAGTTTGTCATCATGCCTTTTTTCACGTTTTGTTTCTATTCAAAAGGGCAAATCCTGGGAGACTGTCTGTCAGAAAACACAGGGTTAAGATCAATAAGTCTGGCCTGGAACTGCATTCGAGGAAGAGGAGCTGTGATGCTGGCCAATGGCCTCGGGGTAATACACCTGAAAATCAGTGTTTGAAGACTAATTTTAGTTTATGAACACCCACAATGCAAAATAAATTTTACATTGATAAAGTGGATGCTTAGATTAGTATGGCTTGTTTAGCTTATATCATATGAAACCATCAAAAGAAGCTGTTCTGATACAAATATAAGTATTGATATCAGCCTCTAATAAAGCCTAACATGTGCTGTTGGGTATTGATGAGTTTTCAAGTCAATGTATCAAACCTGTACCATAACCAAAACGCCCCAAAATCTCCTGTTTGCAGATTGATAACTGGTACGTTAACAAATACGAGTACTATAGGACAGTATGGTGCTAGCAGAGAAAGTGTGGTTATATCATATCAGAGGAGTTCCTCGTAAATTAGCTACTTGGTACTCAAGCCTAGGTATCAGAATTGGTATCAGGAAGGATAAAAAAGTGGCATAGAAATAAGTACATTGCAAATGTCTGAAGAACTGACACATTTTAAAACTGATTTTGTGCATAAATTTTATTTTAGTCATATAGTACATGGCCAAAAGCATGTTGACTCTCATATAATTATTTACATCTCCAAGAAGTTCTCCAACACATATGAGCACAGACACACATATGTGTTTGTTTGTGCTTTCTGTTCCATGTTTCATGGATTTGCACATGTACAGTATCGATCATTGCCACACATTCTCAAATAGCTATATTCCACAAACACATTGAAAACACAATTGTACATTGTGCAACATTCTCAGTTTCATTCATTTTAGGTAGCAAAAAAACTAGGTTATGTGAAAGGTATAATATGTAAGATTTTAAACATTAATATAGCAGATGTCAAATATATTCCTAACTAAATATATTGTTGAGTAATGTCTTTCTACAAGTCAAAAAAAAGTATCACCCTCCAATCTCTTTTCATCAGTAGTACACTCTATACGAGCCCTGCACTTCTTTGGCATGTGGAGACATATAAAGCTAGACAGGCCCGTCCCATGCCTAGTATAATATTCCAAATTTATAAACAAAACATAATGATATGATTCAGTTATGCAGGTTGATAGAGAGAAGAGCTGTACAGTATATGAAAAACTGGCTAACTTGTTTATCCTGCTTTGTGAACCAGCCCTCAGGTCAAGTGTTCATTAAGAAACTCCCAGCAGGAGAGACAGTGTAGAAGCAGCCTTCCTTAATGACCAAACTGGTCAAGAGGACCCTGATCAGTAAGCTGCACTGACAGCTTTGATTGATTCAGGTCCTCAGAGGCTTATTATTCCAGAATCCATCTCTCGCTCTCTCACTTTAAATCAAGTTGTGCCTTTGGTCTCTGGTTAATATTTTTAGAGAACGTGTTCAATCTGTACTTAGTATTGCTATATGAAATAATTTGTCTTTTCTTTTGTTTGTAGGGAAACATTTTCCTAAGAAGAGTGGATCTGTCGTTTAATGGTTTCAGTAAAGAAGGAGCCGTTGCTTTAGGACAGGCTCTGAAAGAAAACACTGTTTTGGAGGAGCTCAATGTGAGGTATGGGCCTTTGTTTTCTGTGTCTGATTATTCCACAGTAACTTTGGTTGACATCTTTCTTTTAAATCACAATCAGAGTAAATCACTTTATTTGTTAAATCCTGTTTGGTTCTTACTGTGAGACAAAACTTACCTAAACTTTATTTTTTATTTGACTTCTTGTGGCCATATTGCTCCAACAGGTTTGTTATTTTTCTAATAAATCTGCAACGGTGGTCACCTTTTTTTTTCTTGAACAGTCTCTTCTTTATTTCTCAAGCAAAACAAAGCTTTCTTCACAATTCATATACATGAGAGCAACACTGAAGAAAAGTGCTCTTAAAAGATAACACTTTATGATTACTTTTTTCACACTCCAACCCACTTTTTCTGCTGTTTTAGGCTTTTTTTCTCTCTCAACAGTAACAACCGAATACCCCCTGAAGGAGCTATCCGCCTAGCCATGGGCCTCAAAGCAAACAAGACAATCAAATCCCTGAACGTAAGCTTCTGAAAAGAGATTGGTTGGAGCTTTTAAAGCAACAGGGGGCATCAGCCAATAAGATAGGATGAATAAATGGATCACTGTTCTTAGTTCTAATGTTGACTTCAAGCTGAGTTTGGAGACTTTATTTTATCCTGATACAAGTTAGTGTTAGAAAAGACATTATCGATAAAAGTTGCACTGAAATTGCGTTACAGCCTAAGAATCTAATGTGCACTCTTGAATTGAAATGAGAGCTTGTGTGTTATAAAAACTCTGTGAACAACTCAATTTGGTGAAGTTAGGATTAAAAAATGTTATCAATTGAATTAAAGTTTCAAAGTTCAAAAACGTAACAGAATCTGTATACAGGGCAGTTGAATTGTGAAGTTGTCACCTTTGTTGTTTTTGTTTTTCCACTGCATGAAACCTGATTGATATTAGCTAGAATATTACATCAATGAGAAGATGTACCAAAAGTGTCAGAGACTTGCTAAATTCTATCTAAAACTGTTTTTCAGATTTTAAACTAATAGTTTAACAAATTTTCGGCAGGAGAATTACTTAGAAACCTAGACTAACATCATCCTATCCTGTCGGTAAGAAGCTGCCAAAGTTAGAAAGAAAAGACACATCATTATTTTTTTAAATGTTCACAAAAAACATCTTTAGAAATAAAAGGAAGTTATTTGTTTAAGCCAAGAAATAGTTGACCACAGTATTCCTGAGAACACTTCAAGTAAAGGAGATACAATATATTTGCTTGCTAACATGCTAACCTATGAGTTGCTTTGGGGATAATTGATTACCACTGAACCGAGCCAGGCTCTTACCCTCTGTCACTGTTCTCTGTGATAAGCTATGCCAAGATGCTGCTAGCTGTAGACTTAAATTAAACAGAAAAGTGTGAGAGTGAAATTGAATTTCTCATATAAGTTTTCGCAAAAAATGCCAGAACACTCATGTAAACATATTGAATCATAAGCACACTAACAGAGATACTTGTGCCAATATTATCAAATTCTTACATTTGTTATGTTTGTCTTTGATGGCCAGATGGGGAGGAACCCAATCCAGAGTGCTGGGTGCTATGGGATCCTTAGGTCTATACAGGAAAACCCAGATTCCGCCATGGAGACACTAGACTTTTTGGTATAAGTCACACATATTACACATAAATAAGACTTTTTGCAGATCCTCCCCCTACAACCTATTCACTTGCTCTTCTATGTATCTCTCTCTCAAGGACATCACAGTGAACCAGGATTTTGAAGACTTGTATGCTGCAGTGAAAGAAATATTTCCTTCGCTTACAGTAAATCACGGGGGGAAATTTGGCACATTCACAAAAGCAAAAGCCTGAAATGTGTTTTTAAATTGTGTGGAAAAAGAAGTGTAAATGATGCACTTTTATGCCAGGAGAGATGCAAATAGTCTTGTTAAAGCTCTGTGGACATTTCTAACAAAAGATGAATGAAAGGAGTGATGCATGCAAGGATGTAACTACAAAAAGAAGTAATTTTGGTGAAATGAGCCATTAGAGAATATTCCTCCGTGAAATGGTTTTATATCAAATAAATCTTGTTAAATACCCAATCAAGTGAAAATTAAGATGATTCAGAAGAGGTTTGTTCATTTTCTAAAATGAATATCATATAGACCACGTGTGCATGCTTGAAATATGGTGTTGATAAAGCCATTTAGCACAGGAACAAGACAGGTATTCATTTTAGGTATGATCTGATTTGATGTTATATAATGCCAGTGGGTAGAATGATAGAGAGGATCAGAGAGCAGCGCATTGTGTATGAAAAGAAGTGAAAGTGGGTTGCACAAAAAGGATTTAAGTACTGCATGACTCGTCTAATAGAGCGACCAGCTTTGAAAGAACAGTCCACTATTAGATAAGAGACCTGTTTACTGCAGCAGGACAACTCAAACAGTGTTACTGATACAGTAAGCTGTCATTTGGAGACGTGTGCTTCCCACACAGACTCACAATAACATCAAACCTAGCCTCATATCAATAGTAAAATACTATTAAATATGCCTGTTTGTTTGTTAGATTTTATATTGTTTGACTTGTTTGGCTTTTAATCTTTAAATGTAGGAATTGGAAGTGTAGCAAAACATTTATAAAAAGAGGGTTTTCAAGAATGCTGATGTACATGATTTTCTTTTCTATATATATTTTTTTGAAAACATCATTGCTCATAGGAAGGATTTTTAGAGGTAACTTTTGCTTTTTTCCTTTGCAAAGAAATCTTTGAAGATTTGTAGGCCTACGTAAGTATTTTAGTTTAATTCTCTGCAAGGGGTAACCATAAGAGTAATACTTTGCTTCTAAATAATCATTTTGTTAATACATAAACAGTATGGATATAAATGAATTTGGTCTGTGTAACTTTAAATTTGAATAGGCTACAAGAAAAATGCTTTCGTGATACTTATTGTTATGTTTGTTAATTATTATTGGGTTTAATATTATTGATACATTTTATTTTGACACGTCAGAAGTTGAATTTATTTTTATTTATTAGGCTACACTAAAGTAATGCATAAACGATCTATTGGTTTCGTGGTGGATCTTAAAGTTTTGATGATCACCGAAATGCACAATCAACTGATCAGGTCTGATCGATTGTGCTCATTGATCACTACGTACTGCGTCACAGAGTCACGCGTGCTGCTTTTAAACCACCGGCGGGCTAACTACTTAGCAAGTATTTGACAGGATTAGCCGTCATAATCCACCAGAGATAGGGAGGTAAACATTAACCAGAGGCCAGTGTGTGTTTGCCATTCAGAAGAAGTTTTTACTTTGAAGAGCAACATGGCGACCAACAGAACTGTTTGGTCTAAAGGACAAATACTGTTCAAGTATTCTCTGAATCTGCAGCAATCGACCAGGTAAAGACGTTTTTCATCTTTTACGTAACGTGAGCTAGCAAAGCAGTTAAAAGGCCTGTGTAACGTGAGGTATGATTACCTGGAGGCTAACGGGAGATTTTGACATCTTCCTGGCCTCAGAGTGAGAGAAACCAAAACTCAAGCATTTAATAGGATTTCCTGAGTTTGCTTTACTGCATAAAATTTAAAATTAATTAACTTCAACCGTGTTTTTTTTCAGCTAGCAATTCATCAATTTAATTAGCCCATATGTTTTGTTTTTGAAGATGAATGGCTTCAGGCCCTATTGTCTAAATGTAAAGGTGAGATATTTGCATTACATGATGTTCTTAATGTGACAAACAAAGGGTCATTATTTACAAAACAACATGGCAGTTTTCCAAACTAGCTTTAATCATTCGATGGACTTGTGAACTTTGTCCTGTAAAGCCACACGAAATGTAACTCCTGCTTGTAGACACCTCGTCTGTGTGCTTTACACTGTCTGCGATCACTCTGCGGCTGGCTGCATTCAAATGATACTGCTATTTTCTGAGAGGGAGCCAGGGGAATTAAATTTATAATTATAGCTCTCAATTAAAGCCATTTGCCCATAAGGTTATTAAAAGAGGCGTCCCACTGACCTTGGAAGTTTTTGGATTTTAGAAAAACAAATTAAAGCCTCACTTAGAAAGTGTTTTTGATTGACAAACGGCCTTTTCAAGTGCTCAAAGTGTACTATACATCTTCCTAATCCATAAGTGGGCATAACTACTCTCATTGGGCTGTTCTTGGTTTAACATTTCACATCCTGTGGAGGAAAAAACGAAACCGAAATAGAGTTCAATATTGACATTTAAGCAGCTTTAAAGTGGTTGCAGAATTATGACAAAACGATGAGTTTATAAATACCAATGGACGTCATTAAAATGTCCTTGGATATGAGTTTGGGAACTATGTAACAGCATGTGAATGCCAATTGTGATGCTGTTGAAATGTGACAATGTTTTTCAATCTGATCAAGTTATGTTCAATTTAAAAAAAAAAAGGGTATATCTTTACATAATGCAACAGCTACATTTCCCCCACTTTTGCGATATCTGGTTCCCAAATATGAGATATATGCATCTTCATTTTCTTATTTTCTGTCATTTAAGCCTTAAATACTTCGGTTGATTTCATTTTTGTAGAAATACTGACTGGCATAGACCCCATAGTTCCTTTAATGTCACTAATACATTTCCTCTTATTTGACTTTCTTGGGAACAACCAGAACACACAACCGCTTCAAGTCTTACTTTATTGCTCTGTGATTTTGAGAGACGTGTGATCAAAAACTGATTGGAGCCTCTTGAAATAACAGCAGTTCTTAAAGTCAGAGATATTCCCCTTTTATCCACGTCAGAGGGGGTGACAAAAAGTTTCTTGCTGAAGACGCACTTATGGCATTCAGCCCACTCACTCATACAGTATGCATGTTTCTCATATCAAATTAGCATGACTATCTTTTTAGCCCTTATGTCACGCACATCTTCATGTTCCTTTTAAGTTAGTCTGTCTCACATCGATAACTTCCTTGTTTTATGTCGTAGCTTTGAGCCTTTATGAGACTTTCTCTCATCTTGTTTCTGTGTAGGAGGTTTTCAGAAAGCAGTGACAAAAGCTGGTTCCGTTCCTTATTCGTGCACAAAGTGGATGCCAGGAAAGATGCCCACTCCAACCTGCTGTCTAAGAAAGAGACCAGCAACCTGTATAAAATTCAATGTAAGCAGACAGTCTTTTACTTACTCCTAGTAATTGGGTTGCAGGGGGTCATGTGCAAGTGAATATGATGCAGTTTTATTATCTGTTAATGAAATGGATTCTGGTTTGAGTCTCTACAGTGGTTGAGGCAGTTTTCTGTTTGTGGAGATAACCACTAAATAAATCATGTTAATCAAATTCAATCTGCGCTGGCCTCAGCAACCTCCAGAGAAGACTGAAGTCGGCTGAAAGACAAGCTTTGTTACAAGTTTTTCTGTTCTCAACATACAGCAGCAACATGTTATTGGATGTATCTCGCCTGTAAAGCTTTGTAAGTGAAATCAATACAATTTGTCTGGTTTTCTCTTTGTGCTAACTTTTGTCTGTCTCTTGTGAAGAAATCTACCATTCTTCCCCAAGCTTTGATCTTTTTCTTTTTGTTGCGTACATCTCACCATGTAGGGATTTCAGTTTGAACACTCCCTCAGCTGTAGCCCATAACCCATTGAAAGCAAATCAGCTTTTTGTGAATAGACGGTTTTGCTGAATCGGAGTGTGAAATTACTTTGTTGAAGAATTTGATTGTTGCTTGTATTTAACAAACAAACAAAAACACACCCATTTCTCATAAGTCTGGCTTTTTTTTTTTCAGTTCACAACGTCAAACCAGAGTGCCTGGAAGCGTACAACAGTTTAGAGTAAGTGTGTTCACTGTTTTATATAAGTCCTGCATCAAGTCCATCGTTAAGATACATTTTTAAATCCTTTGATGGTTTGATTAAGTTTCTGTTAACTAAACCAATGAGGTGCCTTTTGCTTTAAGTTAAGGAGGATACAATTTAAATGGAATTGAGCTTATACTGTATAGCATTTTTCTTGTCTTCTGACTACTCAAAGCGCTTTTACACTGCAGATCACACCTACACATTCACACACTGATGGCAAAGGCTGCTATGTAAAGTCACCATCAGAAGTAACTACTACGCTGCCGCTGAAGCAGTGGGAGCAATTCGCGGTTAAGTGTCTTGCCCAAGGACACATCGGACATGTGGCTGCAGGAGCTGGGATCGAACCCCCAACCTCTGGTTTAGAGACGACCGACTCTACCAGAAGGTTGGGGGTTCAATCCCCAGCCACAGACGCCTCATTGAAGAATTTCCTTAATTGAAGAGATGAACTTTATTCCATGGTTTTCTTCTAGGATCATAAGATTAATATAGCGTTAAATTAAAGTCATAAAATGAATGTATTTTTTGGTGTATCATCGTTGTTGGATAATTGTGGACTTTTTGCTCTCTGAGTGCCCTCTAGTTGGCCGTTGTCGTTAAGTGAGTATCTAATAATATACTATAAATGTGCAAAGATTTTGTATTTGCTTTTATTCTGATTTTAGGGCCGAGGTGCAAAACAGACTCCATCAGGACGAGGACTACCCATGCGAGGTGGTGGGAAGCTGGAACACCTGGTATGGAGAACAGGACCAAGCTGGTAAGCAGGAGAGAACCAATACACAGAAAACATGATGGAAAGTATTGGTGGTTGTACAAAGGACTAGATTCATTTCTCTGTCTCAAGGCCTCATAAACAAAAACACTTCACTTGAGTGGCTGTGAGTTATTTGGCAGAGCATCACAGAAACATGTACAGACACTATCAGACGACTCATCGCCGACACTGCTCCGTCTACATCTGAGCATTTACAGTGTATTATATCCAGTGTGAGTGCTCAGAGAAAGCATTTAGTGATCCAATATGCTGAAGGTGCTGTAATCCGTGTTTGTGTGCTTGGCATCAGTCCTTACACAGAGCTACAGTGACATCTGCTGTTCTGTTTTGGCAGTGCATCTATGGCGATACAGAGGAGGCTACCCAGCTCTGACTGAATGCCTGAACAAGCTGAATGATAACAAGGTATGCAGTGATAGTTTCCTATTGTTTTACCTGTTAATCTGTAATACAGAGTAGAGATTTCATTGCAAAATCTAAAGAGGTCACATTGTAGCAAAGAAAAACTGATATGCACAAAGATATTTGTGTATATTTTTTAAACATTTTTTACATTTCTCTACAGGAGTATTTAGAGTTTCGAAAAGAAAGGGCAAAAATGTTGATTTCAAGACGGAATCAGCTCCTCCTCGAGTTCAGTTTCTGGAATGAACCTATGCCAAGACCAGGACCCAACATCTATGAAATGCGTACCTATAACCTCAAGGTATCACCATACTAAAATAAAAGTGCTCTGACCAAGATAATGTTTTAGCTCCACCAGACTTTACACAGTCAATAATTCAGCACTGGTTCTTACAGGAGCTGTTTGACATCTCCTTTCTTCAATTCAAATCCATTCCATAAAGTTTTAATTCAAACATTTCAACCCTGCTGAGTGTAAATGTATGAAGTCTGGAAGGTGCAAAGTGTCTCCTAAGGGATTGTAATGTTTAAAAACACCAGCTGATAAAACCCCTGTATTACTGCCAAAGACTTGCAGGAGGATCTGACGATACCAGAAAGCCACGTCACACTTCACTTCAAGCTAATAGCACAACCAAAGTCAAATTTGAAGGGTTCTTTTGAAACTGGCTATCCGAACCTTGTGTGACAAAAAAAAACTCTTTCACATACGAGGTCTGTTTCCAAGAAGAATGTAATGCCCTCAGCGTGTAAATTGCACTCACTGGATCTGATTTCCATTGAAAATCTTTAGTCGGGGTTGAAAGAAAAGTGTGACAGCATGGAAAGCAATCTGCTGCGCTGAGCTGGGACTTTTTACCAATGAGTAATGTGCTAAAAGAGACGTATAAAGATGATCGAAAGTACCAGAAGTGTTTTTATTAGAAGTCCCAAAAGTCAAAAAGAAAATCAACATAGCAAAATATTGTTTGTGGTTTAAGAGTTGTCTGCTTTTTGGATGAGCAATAGTTATTAACACTGTCATAAAGAGGTAGGACCCATCTTTGCTTTAATAACAAGGCAGATTTCCCAGGAGTATATTGCTATTACTACCTTGAAATTGGAAGGCCAATTATCTGATCTCTTTCCATTAACCAGAAATATTTTAAGCTCTTTGATCAGCACTGACACAATGTATGTGGTAACTACTTATTGATAGTTGAATACACTTATTAAACAGAGAGCTGTCTACCTCAGTGCCCAATGTATTTGTTCAAACATTGCTAGGACAGAATCTGTGTGCAGCCAGCACTGAAGTTCTTCCTGTGTGCGGGCTCATTCATTTGGTTGGATTGTTTAAACACGTATGTTGTGAATGAGCTGTTAAACTAGTCTGTCTGCAACTTTTTGACTGAGCAGTCTTTATGTGTGTATGACATGAAGAGTTCTGTGTTGCTGCAGTTCCAGTTCATCAAATTTAGTTTCCAAACAGTGTTCATATTTTACCTCCTTACTTGTTTTTCAGCCGGGAACTATGATCGAATGGGGAAACCACTGGTATGGCTTATCAACCTTAATTTGCATAAATAATACAAATTCTCTGAACTCCTTTTTCCAGCATCAACATTCAAAATTCATGTTTGATCATTATAAACATAATTTGTCTTACAACAGGGCGAGGGCTATCAAGTTCAGACAGGAAAACAAAGAAGCAGTGGGAGGGTTCTTCTCGCAGATCGGCGACTTGTATGTTGTTCATCATTTGTGGGGTGAGTATGTTACACTAATGCTGTATTCACACATGCACAAAAGTCATGCAAGTTTCAGGTTTAACTGCTTGTGTGAATGCAAACAGCTCAACTTTACCCAAAGTCTTCCTGCCAGCCCCGTAATAAAATTCACCCGGATTTATGTTTCAAAATGAATGTTTTTGAAGTTTTTCCATCGAGATGACGTGATGAAACTGTAGACTCTGCAAAAGTAACACAGCATCTTTTTCTGCTACAGTTTCCAGTGTTACCTGGGACTTGTCTTTACATTTTCTCATCATGATTGTCCTCATTTTCCTTTGATGGGTCAATTCTAACCACCCCATATCTCCTACATGTCTGCCCTGCATCTGTTCCTCTTCCTGACGTTTTCCTCCAAATTCTCCTCATACAAGGCCTTTTGGGTTGTTTCCTTATCCAACTGATGGTCTATTAAAGGAGGGTGTCCTATGTACATATTATAGAGGAAGAATTGTGATTATAAATACAGCTTTCATAAAATAACTCGACTCTTGCTGTCAAAGCATTAACAAGGAATAACCTTGTAACGTTTTTATAGCTAATGGTTGGACATGAGACGGTATTAATGTATGTACACCGGATGTCATGTGGTTTGTTTACAGCTTATGAAAGCCTTCAGTCCCGGGAGGAGACCAGGAACTCTGCCTGGATGAAGCAGGGATGGGATGCAAATGTGTATTATACAGGTAGGTGTAATGCAAACTACCCATATTTACTGTAACGTCCCAAGAAAAAGATCTACCTTCTAATAAAGGGTGATGTATGCAATGTGACATCACAAGCCGATATCTAACAGAATACACAGTACAGTATATAATTTCTCTTACTGGTGATGTTCTTTGTACATACAGATACAATGAATGATGTTTAACTTCACTGGTTTGTTTTATAAACTAAGAGATGAGTTGCCAGGTAGGAGCTTTGGTAACTTGCGAACACAACATGCTTTAAGCCACCTTAAAACAAATGTTACCAGACCGTTATCCCCCATCGAGCTTATTGAGCAACATAACAGAGCACAGGAAGAGCTCAGTGCAGAGCCCCTCAGGGACCGTAGAGAAGAGAGCCCACAGGTTGAAGCTAAGGAAAAGGAGGAGCACGTAAAATACATTTATCAGGAGCAGCCGTGTATCACCAGCAGCAGAGTGAGCAGGTGAGCCAATAGGTACTAGAGTTGTAGGAAAATAGCTTTACTGCTTTTGAATGCTGTATGAATTCTTCTCAAAATAAGTTTTTAGTTAGTAGTTGACATGCTAAGTCTAGGTTTTGTAATTAATATAAAGGGTAATGTCATTCCTCTGCTCAGATTGCATAAAAGTAGTGCAAGGTAAACTTCTAGTTTTCTTCTCAGAAAGATTTATGCACATGTAGTCATTTTATATATAACGTTTACATTTTCTCAAAACTTTTTTTGAAGAAGAAGAAGAAAATTGAAATCTATAGTATGTATGGCCATTTTATTACTATATATATATTTCTTTTTTTTGTTTGTGTATCTTTGTGTGTATGGTGTCACCAGAATGATCCCCTCACACAGGGCTTGTAGATGTAGTAACGAGTGTAATGTAACACAACATGAGTTAGCACTTTTGTGACTGGTGCTGTAGGCTCACACATTCTCGGCTTCATTAATAGCTCAGTCATTTTCACAGTGCTCTGTTACTCTTGACTCAGCTCTCGCTTTTTCAAACTGACAGGATGTGTGAAATGATGTTTTGTTTTCTGGTCCATATTATACATCAATCATGTAATGTTGTTGCATTTTAACCTAAGCTGGTCTACTTTAAAAAAAAAAAGTATTACAAGTTCATCTTAAAGTCGTGAACACGTTTCTGTCTTTCTCTCCTCAGTGCCTTTGATCAGAAGCATGGAGTCTAGAATAATGATCCCCACCAAGAATTCACCTTTACAATAAGAAGAAGACTGAAACTGGGAGCTTCTCTTGACTAAAACTCATGTACTGACTGTCGAAGCAGCATCTATATATTTTTAATCTTCTGTATGATCTATGTTATGTTTCTGTTTGTAAACACAATGTAAATCTTCAGCAGCCATCCAGCCATGGACAATATAAGGATGCAGCGTTTGTATTTTTGAGAATCCTGAAACACCTGCATTTCAAAAAGTTGAGGTCAAACATGAAACAAAGGAATAATGAAACTGCAGAGTAAAATTAGAAATAATGTGTGTTACATGAATAGATAGGTGTGGTATGTTTAAGGGTTTTATCTTTTATAATGAATTAGTGTAATGGACTGTGTATTTGTGCTTCACAAAGAAAATAATCTTCTCCACCCAGGCTTTTATAATTACACTTATGACTGGATTATGAATCACTCTGAACAGGTCATACTGAGCTTTTCAGTCACTGTGAATTATATGTTGGATAAAGTAAAACCTGTAGGACTACCTCAGTCAATCTATCTGATCATATCTCTGACTGAAATCAGCAAGAAGTTGTGCAGGAAACTTGCACTAGCAGAATGGTAACGTGGCACGTGTTTCAAAATAAAAGTTGACAAACCCATACCAGTGTGGGCATTGTTTTCTTTCTTAAGACCAAGAATGTGATGAAACTTAAATTCTGAACTTCTGGTCTAGTTTCCAAGAAAAAAAAATTATTGGTAAGGAAACCTCTTGAATAATTACTGTACATACAACTGCTTGAACTGCCTCACCTCTACTGCGAGGGCCTCCAACCAAATTACTAAACTACAGGGAGTTGATCAGATGCAGAAGCACAAAAGTTAAATATGTTGGTTACCTATATTTTGGACGAAAAGGCCTGGATTGAA
The DNA here is from genome assembly GCA_020745685.1 of Tautogolabrus adspersus. Classification (NCBI taxonomy): domain Eukaryota; kingdom Metazoa; phylum Chordata; class Actinopteri; order Labriformes; family Labridae; genus Tautogolabrus; species Tautogolabrus adspersus. Next base: position 23,193,753 of record CM036534.1, read on the forward strand.
GTCAACATTTGAGTAGATTGGATGGGGTAAAGGTCTGGCTTATGTGCAGTTGGGTGAAATTCTTCCACAACAATCAAATGTTTCTGTATTGACTTTAAGTGTGCATCAGGGGACGCAGTAACTGGTCTCCCCCCAAAGCTATTGTAACACTGCTGTAGGCATGCTGCTTTTGATATAATCCAAGGTTCAAACCTTGAAGTCACAACCCCCACAGTGATTATTTATGGTTGCAAAGTGTACAAAAAAGTTTAATTTCTAAATTATTTTATTTGAAATTACCTTTTGAAATTGTGTACAGATTATAATCTTTAAAAAAAATCCAATGAATGAACTTTTCACTATTCTAAGAAATGCACCCTGTGATAAGGAGTAACCAGTATGTTGCTTTAATAAGGGAATTGCAAGTAAATAAGGGTTGGGTATCAGTTTCCCATACTATTACTGTATGCTCTCACATTATTTAATTTATTTATTTTTTAGGGACAATGCAATTTGAACATATTTTCAATACAGGGCATGAAACTCTGCTGCACAGAGAGTTAATAGGTATTGCTCATTTCCAACTCTTGTCCCTAGTTGGGCCTTTGGATAAACAAACAGAGTAAAAATGTACAATATTCGCTCACATAAAACCACATAACACTGTATGAGGATACATTAAAATACATATACATCAATATGACAATACAGAATAATAAAAAAAAAACAATTTAAATGACAGATTTAAGATACAATTTAAAAGTGGGTACAGCTCTGGTTTGCTTTCAGCCAGCATTTACCCTTTAAAAAAAAGATTTTAAGTCTGAGAATTTTAGTTCAGGTGGTAATGTGTTCCAGAGTTTACAACCTTTGATTGAGAAAGCTGATTGTTCAAATGTAGATCGAGGATGTTGTATGTTACAGTTTCCATTCATCGTGCTCCTCGTTGCCCTGTTACTGTCCTGTCTTTGAACACATCTGGAGAGAGGTTCAGGGGCCAGATTGTTGATACCTTTAAAAACTAGTTTAAGAAAACATAAATGCATTAAGCTATTAAAACTAACTGGGTTGTGTCTTTTCAGTATGCGACAGCGATGCCACCAGACAGTTCTTTTGTCCATTATTTTCAGGGCCTGGTTGTACTGTATAGTGATGAGAGGTTTCTGAATGTGGAGGGTGAAGCTTGAGACCAAACTGTCTTACAATATGAGAAATGAGAGAAAATCATTGAATGCATGAACACCTTTCATTCAATGTGTCCATTAAATGTTTTTTTCTTTCTTTTTTTAACGTGCTTATTTACTTTCTTACTTAATAAAAAGTGCTGTACCCCTTTCTTATTTGCCTGGAACAGTAGCTGCCCATTCCATCTGGGCAAATAGCATTAGTTGTTTGTTTTATAATTTGTCAGATGACTGTGCTAGACAGTTAGGTTTTTGTTATTCACATTATGGAAGCGATCGGATTATTGACAGCAAAAAAAAACTTTTTCACATTTAGATTGGAAGGAATTTTGCACAATTTATCTGAAGTTTCCCTATAACCGATTAAGAAATAGCACCCCTTGCCTTTGATTTAATAGCTGTTTCAAAATGCAGAAAACAGCATCAACCCCCTCTACCCACCCAAAGGACCCCTTTGACCTCACTCTATCAGTCCATAGGTAAAGCTGGTGGAAGAATGGAAGCCACTTATTAACACAATAAATGTTTCTTGTTCAATACACACAATACATCACCAGAGTGAAATTTGATGGTAGCATTTGGGGGACTGTGTGCTGCACTATTTCTAGGTCAGGGGAAATACTAACGAGCTTAAATGGTCGAACTGCCTGATTTCTATTTGAATCTATAACAAACAAAGTTAGATCAATTACACACATTGCAATGGTTTTAAATGTAGTAAGGTGTGCACAATAAGGCCATATTTATTTTAAAACCATGGACAAAAAAACGCTAAAACCAGACGTATTTTCCATAGACTGTATTAAAATGTATTTAACTTCAGTCTGCATGCGCTACGCATTTAATAAGATAACAAGTAGATAAACAGCCTATTATTTCACATCATGAACCTGTAGCTTTAAGAGGAGGGGGCGTGTCATATGTGGGTCTGTCCCTGTTATTTGAATATACAGTAGTTTAGATGGGCTGGAGTCGGATTGCGTCGGATGTTTTTCGGTTTGTGAGTGGAGCACAGCGGGACGTGGTGGCTGAATGTGTAATTCGTAATGCTCATCACCCAGGCCTATATTTAACATTTGAATGATATCCCTCAGCTAGAGAGCCGTTTTCTCCGCTGCATGCACACAGAGAGGAGACTGCACTGCTTCAAACCGACAACATGGACTTGCACATTTTGGACCATAGGCTACGAGTCATCAGCATATCCAAGAATGGGCTTGTGCATTTCACACACCCCCTGATTAAACTGATATTTCTCCGGAACAGAACACGGTAAGATCGAGGTCAGATGTTTGTGGCGCTCCGGTTTTCTTCAGCCTCTAATCCAGGACGGCTAGCCTAAATGTGATAAACTAGTACAGTGCTAATTCATTCATTGGGTGGCCGAGCTATTCTTTGGCTGTTTGCCCGTGCATGCCCTGCTCTGCCTCCATGAATGATACACTGCCATGCATGAAGTTGATGGTAATTAAAGTGGTTTATGATAGATATTTAGTGTATGCAAACCTAAACACCAGCCAGTATACTTCAGGAATGTTTTCTTACAATACATATGATTGCATCTGGAATGTTTTCTACCATAATTCCGTAAAATTTTAAGAAAATCCTGCACCAGTTTTAAACATGTTACTCCCATATGTTACCAACCATGCATTTATTATGTAGTCCTGTTAATTGCAGACATGAATGCCTTTAATGCATGCTGCATCCTCTGAACAAAACACCAGCATTGATTAAACAAAAACATCTTGAAGCAAATGCAGTACCTCTAACTGTTCTTTGGGGGGGGCTTGTTTATCCTGCACAGTCTCACCCCTTGACCCTTTTTACCTAAAGCCAACATTTAGAATGCGAGTTGCCAGGATCTCATGTAGGCATCCGTACCAGTTCTCAGTTAATCCCTGGATATCCTCTCATTGTTATGTAATTGTTTATTGCTCTGGCTGCCCCACATATACATGGCTAGAAGAGCTCAACATCTGTCTTTAAGCTGCCATTGATACAGGCCGCAGGCAGCTACTTGCCCTCATGTTAAGTTACAAAGAAGTTTGAATAAAAATGGTAGATTTTCCTCCTCTGGGTTCTGTGACTTGAAGTCTAAATATACTGTCCTCAAGGATGTACTTATCAGATGCATACAGTGGGTAGCAGTTTCACAAAAAACCTTATTAATCTGTTTACAAGACAACAGGAAGAGCCCATGCATGCCTGTGGGATCTTATGATTCCTGAAAACGCGTTTTATCCATGTCATGTAAAGTGACATGGTAAATGAAGATTTAAGTCTTAGATTATTTTTATTTGTCAAGCACTTCACGCCTAGCTGCACCTATCAGCACTCATTTATCTCGGAGTATTGGCTGGTACAGTAGGTTTGGACATGTCCATACCAGACACCCTGTGTCATGTTGATTTGCAACACCTTGTAAACTATCCCACTGAGTAAATCAGAGTGAATAATGGCCAGATTTACATCTTTATTCGGTACAGGCCGAACTGTCCGTGACAAGTAAATCTACTTGGTCAAGAACTGCATCTAGATCTGTAGACTGTAATTTATTTCATTTTATTTACATTTCCATGTGAACAGTCTCTGTTAAGTTCCTAGAGAAAAGAAAAACACTGAATAACCATAAGAAGCATGCAGGCTGCACTTCTTTGGATTAGCAGGCCTGTCTGTTTTTCTGTGGTTTGTTGTGCATGCTTTGGAGTTATGTCATCATTCTGTGGCGTGGACGTGTTTGTGTTTTGCCCCATTATTCCTGTTTTTTATCTGGAGCAGAGGTTGTTTTTATTATATTGTATTTGTTCCCCTCTGGTGAAACTAAAGACAATGCAGATCGGGGAGTGGTGAAGAAGTTGGAGTTCATGGCAACTCAAAACAATTGTTGAGGGAAAACAAACGTGATTGCCTTGCTTCTTTTTAAACGTCTCCCTCTCTCAGGCCCCTGCTATTCATTAGAGATCAGCTTCCCCGAGAATGTGCTCAAAGTAATTTGAAAGCAGTCCTGAGCAGAATTTTAAAGAGGTTATCTCTTGCAGTAACCAGGCTTGTTCAGAGTGAAGAGGATCGGTTTTGTCCTCCAGCAGAAACATCGGAGGCATTTTCACACCTCTCGTGCAGGGGATGGAGGTGTGCAGAGATTGTCCAGAAAAGCACATTCCCACAATGGATGAAAATATTAACGATTAGTTAACTTGTTAATTTGTAGTCTTGTGTTGTTATTAGACTTTGTTTGGGGTTAATGGGTGTGGTAATAATCACAGGCCAGCATCAACCCAATATATCAGTGTTACTGTACTGTGTGTGGACACAGCCCTGCAGGCTCCACACAGTCCTCCTTTCTTCTCTTCTGTAGGCTCAAAAACGAGAGCATGAGTCTGAACAATGCCTCAGCTGAGCCAGAAACCCAGTGGGGAGTTTTCCATTTGTCTGCCTTAGTGATCTGTCAAGGTTGGGGCTCTCTCGCTACCCTCGTTTACACAAGGCTGGCCCCCACCCCCTCTAATAACAAGCAATGGTTTCTAGAAAAAAAAAAATCTTTTTTCCCATTGTTCCTAAATAGGAAGAGCCCGTGAGAACCCTAAAGATAGGTTTGTTAGAAGCTGCAACTGAAGCAGACAGCTTGGACAATGTGACGGAGTTAGCTTAAGGCTAACACTTCACACTTCAACAACATTGGTTTGCGCCCCTCTTATCATGTGTCAACAGGTGGAGCGTCAGTTGTAGAAACCCAACCAACTCTCACCACTGCAGTCACTTTAGCTTTGTGAAGCTGGATCAAAGTCAAGACTCTTGTGTGCTTGGTTTGGCTGCTTCCTTGCTACCTGTTGCTTCCTCTTCTATTTGGTTATTTCCACCTCCTCCTCCTCCCCCTTATATTCCTTCATGCCTCAATAAAAGTCGTTACCATTAGTGATCAGACAAAGATTACATTGGAACTGTTGGGCTGCACAAACATGTTTGATTTGTTGATTAGTCATAGAGACTCAAGTTCCCACAGCCCAGTGTAGTCAACAGACCTTAATCTAAAGGAATGTTTAGATAATAGTGATATCAAATCAAGAATAGAAGCACGTTACAGAAGCTGCAATTGCAAGTGTTCACCAATTTTGATTGACAAATGTAACACAAGATTTATTTATTTTTAAATCGAATGAACTAATCAGTCTTTTTTTTAATGGATACATACTTTTGGGGTGTTGAGAACAATAAATGCACTTTAATTATGTCTTGAGCTGTTTTCACGCACGCACTCCTGAAAATATAGATAATTGAGACTATCCTGTCAGACCGGGGGTCTCCTGAGGCAAGATGTGACGAAAAAATATGATGCAGAGGAAGCTATATCTCTTCTATACGATGCTAGTTTGAGAATATTTGCCTTTATATCAATGTTAAGTGCAGTCCAACGGAATCACAATATTAACAATAGAGCGGAGGAGAACATACTGGCAAAAGAAAACGTAATGCAGCCGTTATATAACGTGCAGGAGATCGTAGCAGTCGCGTGCAAACACTCTATGCATTGACTCGGGTCACAGGATATAAACGTCATCACCCCCCTCCTATTGGCTCGAGGGGAATTCTCCGAATAATATCTCGCTGAGTTCTCACATCAGCTCATATTGACTTAATGCGGAAAAAATACTATGGGTCTTGCAGGAGAATCCGGATATAGTCCGAGTGAAAAATACGGCTGTTAGCGTTCACACATATAGCTCCTCCTGCAAATATCAGGAGTTTTTCAGGTGCGTGAAAGCACTATTTGTTTCATGTTGTCTTTGGACGTTGGAGTCAGTAAAGCTACATGTGCCTTATGTGTTGGCAATTTTAAATTAAAGTTTTTAAGTTTCAGAGATGTATTTCCTGTAGGTAGTACAGCTGTATGTTGCCATGTGTTTCTTCAGAAGTGCTTGTTTTTTGTTTTTTCAATGGCTTGGAGACTCTTTTCACCACATCTGGAATTATGGGAGGCTGAGAACTGCTTGCACTTCTTAAAAACCTGCCACCCTGCATTTATATCCATCTGACACTAGTTGAAGGGCCAAGTCTGCAGAGGGGAGCCAGGGACTTCTCTCCCAAACTCAGATCTTTCATTCTTGACAAAAATATTACATTGCCAAACTTTCTCTTCTACCTCTCTGTTAAGGCTTGCTTTTCTCTCCACCTTCAAGCTTGTCCCTTTAACTTTCAATCATTTCCAATCCTTTACCTTCAATCATTTATTTCTTACAAGGTAGGACAAACTAGTTTTTTTTCAAAGATTATCCAACACATCAATAGTGAGCTTCCTCTGGGCTTTCTTTGTTTGACACTTGTTTGTTTTCCTCTTTATGTTTTGATGCAGAGACTTTGATAATAGGAACTGTCTGAGCAGAAGGCTTTGTTGCCGGGAGACATTAATTAAATAATTCATTCAGATTTGTAAGTCAAAAAAAGTCTGCCTGTTTTTATTCTGCAATGAAGCTTAGGTGTTTTATCTCTCCTATCTGTACTATTTGTACTTTACAAACAGGAAACACAGTAGTGGTTGTATCACAGCTAGAACTCCCTCAGTTTGCTTGACAACACAACCACTGCTTTTGCTAAAGTTTGGCTGCCTTGCAGGTTGTTAAATAAGTGCCTTCATCTTCTTTTCCAGAAACACATCACATGCCATGAACCTTTTTCAGATTCAGATTCTTATTCTTTATTGTCCCACGAGGGGAAATTCATTAGATTGTTGTTCTCACTTACAGGTTAGATCATTGGCGTACACTATTACCTGTAGAAATCTGTGAGCTAAGAAAGGTGAATGGTCAACAGGAAATGAGCGGGGTATTATAACACAATGGGCCAGCTGAGTCTGCCTGCACAGCTGATAGTTTGTGTTATCGTGTTGTGCCTCTGTCTCTCTTTGTCTCTGCGGGTGATTGTGTCATCTCATGGCAGGGATTACTTTTTGCTGAGTCAGGAGTCTCACAGTCTCACTCAGGCTTCTACTATAACAGCTTTAGCGGACTGATAAGCAGAGAAAAATGGAAGGTGTATCTCGACGTGGACGTTTTGAGAAAACAGGAATATGCGGTGCTTTTTTTAAGGGATTCAGAGGAAACCAAGAGAGGTCATTTAGTGGAAATGTCCCATATCTTCTCTCTGCTGAATATCAAAAGCCTTACTAACTCAAGCTTTTAATACATGCACTGCTGAAATTTCAGGGCAGCCTCCCCTGGAGTCCTCCTGAGTCGCTTGTTCACGTGTGTCCTTCACAGTGTGCAGTTTCCAAGTCCTATGGGAGAGGGAAGAGGGGGGGGGGGGGACATGATGTAAAAAAAGACAGTTGGAGAAATCCACGCTGGCAGAGAAAGCGACAAGCTAGTGTCTACACTATAATGAATTTGTTTTGCCTGTTATATAATTGTGTGTAATTCGACGTATTCACATTATTGACGAAGCAGTGGAAAAGAAAATACTTGCAAGCAGAAAAGAATATGAAGCAGCTTTATTATGTGCTCAATGATTGCACTGTTGCACAATATAAACATCATCAAACCCGCCTGTTGACATGATGCCTTGTAGTCATTTTTTTTCCAGGCTTTTCTTGGGGTAAATTTGTAACTACTATGGCCTGTACCAGTTGGCAAAATGACACAGTCCTTTCTAATATTTAACCAAAGGGGCACTTTTTTTAGAACAAGATAGAAGACGACAGCAAAAGCAACTTTGAAACAATAGTACACGGTGAATATTCGTGAATTTATCCTGCTTCTTCATATCAGCTAATCTTGACCTCATATGAAAATTTTACGGCGGTGCTGGCAGGAAAAAGTGAGGGAGAGAAATTTGCCGTTTGCGTTCACACATGCATCTCACCCCAAAAATATAATAAAAAATTAATACACTTCTATGGTCTTGCATTGTACTTCTGGTGGGTATCCCCTTTTAATTATTTGATCCACTCTTTGTTGCTATAGCGTTATGTTATATGTATTGTTTTATTCTGGAAAATCTCAGACTTGTTGCTCCCCAATTTTTCCTGTATTATGCTAAGCTATGCTAATTGTTTCCTGGCTCCGACTTTCTCCTCTACATAGAAACGTATTAGCAGTATTAGAAGTGGACTACAAATGACTCCACCCCCTTTGAACTCCAAACTCAAATCTAGTAAGGAAACTGGACACTGGGTACCAAAATAGACGCCAAAACCTAAAGTGAAGGCTTCAAGCCTGAAATGGTCAGTTGAGATTGACCACAGGTTCTCTTGTCAAAGTAGCATTACATGTCAAAATAAACAAGAGGCTACAGGGCAAGTCCTACACCGAGGTTACACTGCAATCACTTTTCTTGGCCAACAGTTGATCCTTTCATTCAGTCCTATCTCTGACTCCTTGTTTTTTGCTGTCACACTTGCTAAAACTATTTCTTATGAAATGGAAGGAAGGGAATTTCTCCTGTCCAGAAACAGTTGTATATGTTTCACGTGACAAAACCCGTACCAAACCCAAGGGGCCCATTTATCCCCCCTTTTTTTCATATAGGCAACATTCAACAGTCAGCCTGACGAAGCAACAGCCTTTGCAAGCAAATGTTTTTGGCCCCAATCCCGATGAGGACACAAAATACCTGAGTAGGGAGAGGAAGTCGTGTGAATTGTAAAGAAGCAAATTAAAGGTTTACAGGTTTGTGCATTACAGAGAGCTAAAAAGACGTTGACATGATGCCTGGTACAGTAGGCTTTATTCCTGTCTATTTTTTGGTGAATTTATAACTACAATTGCCCGTATCAGTTGGCAAATGGCACAGTCCTTACAAATATTTAACCACAGGGGCTCTTTTTTTAGAACAAGATAGAAGAGGCAGCAAACGTTAGTAGGTTCACCAAAAGCTTGAAAAAAGCAGACCTGACTGTGCTGACACATAAACATTTTAGATGATTATATAATTAGTTTTTAAAGCAAATATACATGCAATCATAGAATTCAGAAATTAACTCATTGTCATATTTCATATGGTTTTGTAGTCTCTCCCTGAACGCAGCAGTTGCAAACTGAACAATTGCCCCAGTTTGGTGTGTTGCCCAGCATTTTCTGTAGACAAAAGAGCGTTGCTGGCATAATACTGTGCTTGTGCTTGCGCTAATTGAGTGACAGCCGGTCCTGAAACCGGAACAAATTTCGTAGAAATCCATTTACAGGATTCCTGGTAGCTGTTATTATGGAAATCTGAACTTCCTTTTGTTGTTTGCAGATGAATAACACTGTTCTTCCACTCCCTTTCTCCTTCCCCTCTCCTCATTATCTCCTTCCTTTTAAGTTGTCTCAATTTTCTTACCATATGCTCCCTCAACTTGTACTTCCTGTCCTCTTTCAGATGCAAGTTTTTCAGTCTGACGGAGACACCAGAGAACTACACAGTTGTCCTTGACGAGGAAGGATTCAAAGGTGAAACGCTCAGTGCGCACACGTCCTTCATCTCTTTTATGAGACATGGAATGTCCTCACGCATACTGACTGCCCTAAAGAAACAATTTATTCGGTTCATACTATGTTTTGATAAATGTTTAGTTGCTACAGTACAAAATATTGATGTACCTTGGCTTAAGATTTTTTAGTAACAGAAAATGATGCAAGACGTGAACAGATTAACGTCAACCACACAACTACTTACATTTAGGGAAGTTACTGCCACTCTCAAATTTGGAAACCCAATGGGGAACTCCACCACATTACTCCACCATTTTTACTCTTCAAGATTATTTCACGAGTATACTCTTAATCCTGTGAGAACAGTTGTGTAGAAAGCAGAATTTCAGTACATTTTGTTTTCTTAAGTTTTTTGGAGCGATAGTGACACTACTGTTGTCTACTAGTGGTTTACAATATCAATACATCAATATAACGTTGGCCTCACGCATGTAATACAATTATCAAATTGCTAATGCCATATATCTATATTTTAATTTAAAGAAAATACGGCGCTCTAAATAGATTTCCCTGCCAGTTTGACTCACCACCACGTCCCAATTTCATGACTCCTCATGATGGTCATGACATGAATGAGTAATGTGAACGAGAGTTATTTGACCAAAGAAGAAGTTGACAGCAGGATGAAGTTGGAAGAAGAAGAAGAAGACGGCAAGATAATGTCAGACAGGGGAGAAGAGAAGTTAAAAGTTAAAGCTGTAAGAGTTGAAACTGACATCAAATCTCAGTGAATAGTTCCATTCCTCCTGCAGTGAACTTAACCTTTTTGGGGCATTTTCTATTCTTCGGTTAAGCTTTTTTTATTTTTCCATTTTTAAATGCCTTTTTTTTTTTCATATCAAGAGTAAACCTCCAGAATTTGCTCTTATGTCTGACTACACTGTTGGGACAGAGTCTGTAGTAAAAACCTTCTTTATGTGCTCATGTCCTCCTCATCTCCTTTTGTCTGGTCCTCTTACACAGATGTACTTGTTAAAGGTTTATATATCGCCTCTGGGTGCTCTGTTTCTCTCCCTGTCTCTTTTGCTCTCCTTTTGTGTGAGTGGCTATTTTAAGAGGTGAAAGCTGGTGAAGCGAAGCCACACTGGGACGTCTGTGAATTTCGCAAACCAGAACTTTGGTGCTTTTGAAGGGGAGTAAAGAAAAGGAAAAATTAGTTTTTGCTGCAAGACAGTGTTCATGCAGGCAGCTATTTAGCCTCAGTCTTAAGACAAAAGTGTGTTTTAGTTGTGTCACATTTTAGTCTTTTTTTTTTGTCAAAGTGTATTCCTTACTCTCTCTTTGTGACACACAAAAGTTATAGCTGCACATCTCCCTAAGCTATCACCCCTGTATCTCTTTCTTTTAGCCCCTTGTTTACTTCCTGGATAGACATCTGTTTCCCAGGTAGCCGCCAGCTTCCACTTGTGTCTTGTTTTGGTACAAAGAGTGAAATTTCCTGCTTTTCCCTTTTTGGCTTAGAGACTCATGTTGTTCCAGCTACATCCGAGGGATCACCCTTGTAGACCTTGACCCTTCCTTGCCACCTAGTCCAAGCTGGAGGTCTGAACACATAAATGCATTCGTATCAGGTCACACTCTATGCCCAAACATGTTGTGGCGCTGAAGGTGTCGCTGTGCTGTATAAATAGCTTGGCTGTTTAGGTCCCCATGGTGGAGGAAGAGACAGGAGGTGGGGGAGAGGAAGTGTACGTTTGCACCCAGCAGATTAAAAGAGGAAGTTGTACTTAAAGCTGCATCATATTTTACACCTTCATGAACATGAAAGCTTGAGGGTAGTAAAAACTTGCCAATGTGCAATAATGACCTTTCTGAGAAAGGAGGCTTTGCTATGAAGTGACAACATTGTATTTGCTGTAGAAATGTTGCTAGCAGTTCAGTCCTGAGATAGAGAGTGGTTTGTTTAATCTTCATTTATTTAACATTGATTAACCTGCTGCTGGTTTAGCCTCTACAGAGCTCCCATTGTCGAATACAGAGCTACAGAGCACAGCTGGTTAGTACTGAGCAACAGAAGGTTTATGTAAGAATAAAATAAAACAGTTTATTAAAACTTGGATTTGTAAACTTTGCAACGGTTTGCAAACTGTGTGTAAGGTTTTGCATTGAAAAATCCATGCCTACGGATTGCCAATTCATATGTATCATTTACGAAAACATGCCTGATTACAAACAGCTTTTACTTTTTCATCTTAACTCAACCTTCAGGGACTCAATAGATTCAGGTTGTTACAATAACTGAATTTAAACTTAGATATGATACTAGTAAAATGCAAACGATTCAACAACAATAATCCTAGGCACCCAATATTGGGGTGTGCAGACAAACTCTTGCACACTCACACTAATAATTTGTACAACCATACAGCTGATACTAGCCTTGTTTGCATTAGAGAATTAAAAAAAAACCCATTGTATTACTCCTGTAAAGGATCTTTATCTGCTCCTGTGTTGACCAGTCTCAATTGATCAGTCACAATATTTAGGAAGTTCTGCACTGTACCAGCAGTGAGAAATCCTCCCCATGGGAACATTTGGTAATTGTTACTTTTCTTATAGTGGCTGGAGTTGCACCTTCACTTTCCTCAGGGGTTTATTTTTCTCAAGGTGTAATCAAACCTTCCTTTTTGTGGTAAAGAAAAGAGAAATGAATAAATCAACCCTGTTAAAACCAATTTGGTGTGATAAAGAAATCAACCCTTCAAAGTAAAAGATGTCCTTAACATGAATAGTATAGTACTTTCATTCAAATGTGGACAAGTGTCTTAATTGGTGCTTAAAAGGCTTTATTACTCTGACTTATTTTTTGTCTATACTATGAGTATCTCTATCATAAGGACACTCAGCTTGATGTGTAAAACATCTATGGCATCTTAATGATTTCTTTTTAAAGTGAAGTTAGGACCTGTTACACATTGACATAAAGCCCAAGAAGCAGTGGGAGCATCTTGGGGTAAAGTGTCTTGCCCTGGCTGCAGGAGCTGGGGATCAAACCCCCCGACGTTCCGGTTAAGAGACGACCGACCCTACCAACTGAGCCACAGCCGCCCCATATCTAACCCAGTCACAAGTTTTTCATCAGATTTAGCCGTTATCTTTATGAAGACATCTTGTGATCTGCAAATAAATGACTTTTAACTGCATGTTTTATAAAGTACCTCAGCATCAAGTCATGAATACTGTATGCATTCCCACTGACTCCGAGGCTAACTTTTGTCCTTTTAACCCCCACTCAGAGCTCCAGCCTTCAGAGCATCTCAAGATAGAAAGCTCCATCTGGCTGCCTCTCAACGTTGTCTCCAACGGAAACTCCTCCAGCAGTTCGCAGGCAGTCGGCGTTACAAAGATCGCCAAGTCGGTCATCGCCCCTCTGGCCCAGCAGCACGTTTCTGTCTTCATGCTCTCAACCTATCAGACTGACTTCATCCTGGTGAGTCTGCTTCTACTTTGCTCTCGCTTTAGCCCTGCAGTTTAATCAGCACTCACTAGTATCTTGTTAAAATGAAAGAGGCACTCTAAGCTGTTCTCTGTTGTATAATTTAGCAACGTCTGGGGCAATTCTTCAAACTCTTAATGTACTAAAACTCCGGGCGTCTTATCTTGTAGTGATGCCTTTCCCCTACTGAGCTCTGCCAGACAAAAGAAGCCACGGTGTCTGAGTTTTGTCCGCTCGACAAGTTCTGCAGTTAAGGAATTAATTCCCGACAGAGCTGAGAGCATTCAAAAGTTAGTTGATGTATTACATGAGAAAGTGTAAAGTGGGCAGAAATAGATAACACAGACATTTGTGTCAGCAAATATATGAATGGTCCACTTACTCCTGCAGTGTTATCTTCAAGTGAGCGTGTGTTTTTCCTTTTAACAACATGATATACTGGCCTTGTGCTGCTAATGAGCTCATTGCAGACTATAAATACACATTACACAGGGTGTTCAACCATCAATATTTATGTTCCACATCTGTGTTGTGTAAGGTGAGAGAGAAAGACCTGGCTGTAGTCATCACTACTCTGGAGGAGGAGTTCAATATCTATAAGGAGGTGGGAGGAGAGTCTGTCCCTATGCACTGTCAGGATGTTTCCAACGGCCTCCAGAAGAACGGCAAAGAAGGTAGAGGTCGCAGTCCTGTCCAGTTCAGTATGAATTCTGTTACATCATAGATCTGAAGATAAGTTCCTCTAGCATCACCCTCAGGTTCTTCATGGGAAGAGGAGAGACGTATAGCAGTTATCACATAGAAATAATCTTGAAACAGACAAACGGGTCACAAATCAGACGTGAGTGAACAGTACATCATTGCTTTTGGGTTAAATGAGTTACTCAAATAGGAGCAATCCTATATGCCAAAATGTAAACTTTACTGAAAATGACTCAAGGTAAGGTATAAAAACTGCTCCTTAGAAGATGTTTTTTAAAGAAACTTCATACATATACGTTGTTTAAAGGAAGAATGTGCGACTTTTTGATCCAGTAGATATCGCCCTTGAGCCCCAGCATTAAATCAAAGCAAACTGCTGTTTGGCGACACTTCTGCTCTTCTGAAGCCTCCGCTTTTCTCCAGCGCCACACCTCCAATCCCCCTCCACTCGCGTTCGCACAAAGCAGTTGTGAATTGGAACCAGAACGCACCATATTTAAGCACCTTTATGCACAAGCGGCGGACAAAATTGTCCTTTGCTTGAGCTGCAATTGCCTGTGTCCTGCATTGTTGTGTTAGCAGGCTAATGTTAGTACCCTTTGGTTAACTCATAGCTGCATATTGCACTTAAATTGACAAAGAATGACCGTGATCTAAAAACACTTACATGACATCCAAATAAGCAGTGAGTAGGCTGTGTTATTCATCTTTTCTCTAGTCATTGACTTAAACAGTTTTATATGCAAGGCTGTCCCGTCAATATAAACACAATGTAAACACAAACCGACGACAATACAGCTGGCGGGACTCGGGCTTGTCACTCATTGTAGACAGTCATGACTCTGAGAGACATTTACGGAGGATATTCTGCTGTGTTCATGTGTAAAATGTCGCACATTTTGAAATAGAAAGTGCGTACACCCTAACAGCCAGCCCCTCTAGAGTTCAGTGATCATCTCAAAATCACTGATAGTTTTGTCTTGACAATAAGTTTTTTGGGGGTGGGGGAGTGGGGGAAGACATGCAGCAAAGGGCCGAGGTGGGATTCGAACCCACAGTTGCTGCAACGAGGACTACAGCCTCCATACTTGGATGCGTGTCATAACCACCAGGCTATTGGGCGCCCCAATAAGAAGTTTTCATAGAAATAACCTCACATGAGAAAATAAATACAATCAACTTTAATTAAATTAAATTGAGTTACAGAAAGAAGAGATCGTGACAGGTGGTGAACTGTGTTCAAGGCCAGCTTTTTCTTTTAACTCACTCGATGGTGCCAGTGAAGGCTGAATGGAAAAATGTATTTCCATCACACAGAACCTGCAGTTCAAAGACACCTTTTGTTCCAAACAAAGCCTCTTCCACTTAAACAAACAGCGTGCTATATACCACATTATACAATGCAACAATGCAAACAGGCTGGTTCCGCGCTGAGTATCAAACATAGAGGAACGTTTAAACTATGTTGACTTACTGTGTCCCTAACAGGAAGTTATTTTTACTGTAACCATAACGAACAGGACATGCTGTACCGTGAGGGCAGAACATGCTGTAAAATGTGTCCACCCGTTTCACATTCTTTTCTATCTTTGCATGGTTTTCTTTTTTTCAACACAACACGGAACACTTTCATTAAGACACTTTTCACCAAACAGCCATGCTTTGCTTGGATGTAAGTTACTGACTCACTGTAGTGACCTGAATGCAGCTCTGACTTCACTAATTCTATCTGCATGACGGAAAGAGGAGATACAATAATGTTGAGAAAAATGTTCTTGCATTCGAGAGAAACTCTACTTACTCTCTTGGGGTAAACACTACTTCATTTAAGGACCATAAGTCAATATGAGTTGAGCATGGTGCAAAGATACTGCATAGGGTGAACTAGGGCTGGGCAATTAATCGAAAATTAATTGAAACCGACATTCAAACCTGGATTACCCGCCCCTCTGTCGTTCTCTGAAGTTTTTCTACTATGATTTATAGCAGAAGACATTTATTTGAAACAGACTTACACTCTACATCAGGCAATATGGTGATTTTCTATGCACAAAGGGTATATGCCTTTACAGGTCAAATACATCTAGAAAAATGTCTCGAAAGTTTTTAATACAATTTAAGACTGTCAAAGGGGGTCTAGTATGAAACAAAAATATACAGTGGATCTGATGCTGTTTCCTTGTTAAAACCAAATCCTGTCATTGCTTTTCCAGCCATCCATCCTACAGTTCACCCAGTGCTGATCCCCCAGAACCAGTTCTGTGTCATGTCTCTGGACCCAGACACACTGCCGTCCATCGCCACCACGCTCATTGACGTGCTCTTTTATTCCAGCAGGTGAGATAATGTGAACTCATACTGCAAAGCTGTGTTGATAATGACCTTTTAATTAGTCCAGAGATCACATTTAATTACTTCAGTGAATGAAATGTGCATTACAAGTACAGCTGTAGTTTACTGTAGTACTTTTGTGAAACACAAGGTGGCAGCACATGACGCAAACTAGACTTCACCTACCACAAACTAGACTTCACCTACCACTGAGTCATTTTTATTGCCTCTTGGGTAACATACGAATAACGTGTACTAATATGATGCTCAGTTGCTTCCACATGAGACCAAATTAGCAAAAAAAAAGTTTTTTCTTCCTTTGGAATAACTGATAACTTTATTTTATCTTCTGTTTTTTTCTGACAGGTAATTTATCATGTATTATTTATTATTATCTAAAAAAATCCCTTTTTTTAATGACTGTCTTCTGACTACATTTAATGATCTTGTGTTTCACACGTGTGTCTTCCTCTGTAGTCCAAAAGAGGACGCACAGTCCTCTCCGAACCAGGACATGGACTGTATCAAGTTCTTCTCGTTCTCCCTCATTGATGGCTACATCTCACTGGTGATGGACACTGAGGCTCAGAGACAGTAAGGCTACACTACGCTACTTAATATCTGCACATGTGGTCGATGAAACAGTGGGAATGCACACATATTAGAGCTTCATAAACAATTAGTTTACATGATACTATTAATACAGTATAATGTATACCAGATGATGAGTTTTATTGGAAGATTAAAACTCTGTCCACGAATGCTGTGAGAGCTACTTTTGGCTTATTAAGATGGCCAAATGTGTTTCTCTGGCATTTTGCATTGATCAACAACAGCTCTTTAATTTCATTCTGCTTTATTGAACTATTTAATTTCAGCTTTTATACAGACACTAACTTTAACTCACTTCATTCTTTTCTCTGTTTTTGCTGGGTCATTACTTTATCTGAGTTTTTTTCTGTCTGTTTTTTATGCATTTATTTGGCGACATCTATAAGTTGCTCTTCCCTGTCCATCTTTGAAATGGTCTGTTTGCATGGTTGAAATCAGTGCATGATCTTTGTGCTGCAGGTTTCCTGCTGATCTTCTCTTCACCAGCTCCTCTGGGGAGCTGTGGAGAATGGTTCGGATAGGAGGACAACCACTGGGCTTTGGTAAGGAGACCCTGCTTTGAAATTACATAAGATTATATTAATGTAGTTCAAATAGAGTTTAAAGCTCAATAGTCATGTGATTTTATGTTGAAATATTTATAAAGTCTGCTTATGATCAGACAGAGCATGCTGAGGATAGAAACATCTCAATGTTTTATAATGCAGCGTCTTCTAGTGGAACAGTGAAGATAGCCTGTGACAGCCCGGCTCTATGAGACTGTAGAAAGAACTCAGAGTGACTAACACTGGAAAAAACTAAAATTGCTTTAGGGGATCTTTTCTTTTCAGAACTTAATTGCAATTGTATTTATATTCATTACATTGATTTTGTAAATTGAGCTTGTATTATTTAAGGGGTTGAGAAGCTTTTGTAAAAAAAAAAAAAAAATTGATTGGTCAGTTAGGATGCTCTGCAGCATGTTGTAAAATACATGTTAACTACTCTAAATGAATGATTAAAGAATAGACTCAATACAAAATATCAACAACTTACAATCTGATGTTAATGTATATACAGTAAAAGAGCAGCAAATGTTCATATTTAAATGTTTCTTTCACTTTGTCTTTCTGTTGTTTTAGATGAATGTGGTATAGTTGCCCAGATATCTCAGCCTCTGGCTGACAGCGACATTTCTGCCTATTACATAAGCACCTTCAGCTTCGACCATGCTCTGGTGAGTCAAATAGTTCTGCATTGTTTTCTTTCCGAGCTTGACAGTCATTATATTAGTGACTCAATAACGCTTATTTGTAGGTCAGATATTAAAGACAGACGTCACCAAACGTAGGTCACGGTAAACAGTGTTCCTGTGACGTTTAATCTCAGCAGCTGATTCCACATCCGTTTGTGATCGTTTTTACTGAGCAGAGCAAATGTATGAATTTGAATAGCAATAAAAATGACAGCCATATTAGTGTGGAAGACATTTTAATCATTTGGCAATTTTAAATTGAATTTGTTTGTTAAAATATAGAATAGTTGATGAGTTTTTATTTTGCCTACACAATCATAAAAAAATCTTTCTTTTTAAAGTGTCTGTTGAGAGTCTGAATTTAAATCAAACAAACGTGTAAAGGAGATTTGAATTGGATTTCAATTTAATGCATCAAAACCATTTTTCAGTACCCGTTTCCCACATCCATCTCCCATAACAAGAGAAGATATTCTAGATCAATGTAAAACAGTGTTTTTATAAACATCGTTAAATTCACAGGCCTTTATATGTGTAACCTCTATCAGATGCTTGATGGCTGAGTTAAATGCATCTGTATTCATCTGTCAATTTAGTCAACAACCCCTGGCATCAAATTACCAAGAAAAGATTATCTCAGTGTTTGCTTTTACACAGAAACTTATCTTAAGAGTGTTACTCAGCTAGTTAATCAGCGAAGCCGGATCTCCCTCCTACCTCAATGTGATTGATGAATTGTTCAGACGCATTCCTGGACAAGACTAATCTCTTCAGATGATCAGAAATACAATTTATTTTGACTATTTATTTGGTTTCACCCTGACTCGTTAAAGAAGGGTGGTTATATGTACATCCTGTAGGTGCACAGCGATTCTAAAACAGCAGTAAAGAAGATAAGCAGGGACACTTACTCACTCCTCTATACACTGATCTCTGCCAGGTGATGGTAACGAAGACTTGTTTTTCACCTTGACTCGTTGATATGGATGTAGTCTGCTCTCGAAGCCTTAAACATTTGGCGTTGTCCCTTTTCTAGAAGCTATCTCTTAACACTTAACAGATAAAGACTAATGGGAAAGGGCTTCCCTTAAGAAATAGTGTTGGAGTAAAACATACAATTATTCAGTAGCGAGTGTGCACTGGTGAGTACTTCCCTCCTCTTTGCATCACAAACCATTCGTACAATCTTTCATTCGAGATAATTAGACCTAGTCACCAAATTCTTCCAAAGGTGAGCCAACAGGAGGATATAAAAAAGGTGAACACAGTCATGATCTCAGGGTATCCCACATGTATCCCAGTGGTCATTTTTACAGTCCTACTTTAAACATGTTTTGGAGATGAGTGTATGAATAACTGAAACAGCTGTATTATGCACACTAGCATGTCATCGAGCTGAATATAGCTCTAAAGTGTCATAGACATCCATCGTACGTAATCTTCCTCATAGAATTCTATTTCTAAATAAACATTGTAAACTTGAGTGGGACTAGAGTAAACCACAAACTGGCCTAACAATAGCAAACTCCACTCAGCTAAACAGCTATTACATCACTCCTGCTTCCGTTCGTTCTGTGTATTTCTGAGAAATGCTTTGCAACCATGTTGCCTGATGAATATATGCAGAGGAGAAGATGTTTCTGCCACGCTAACAGGAATACATCGCTTCCTTTATTACGTCATAATAGTTTACATCTTTTCCATGTCATCAAATACTGCAGAGAAGATGTGACGTTTCATTTAAGTTACTGGAATGATTACCTCTAATTACCGCAAATGTAAACATTATTTTGTTGTTGTCTCTTTTCTTCTCTTTTCATTGTCTTGAATTTATCAGGAAATTAAACGCAGCTTCATTTTTGGATGGAGGTCATTTAGAAAGCTGTTGATCAAGAAGTCACAATAACAGAAATTGTTGAAGACATTTTCAAAGCAAAGTCACTAACACACGTGAAAGAGAGTGTGCATACTGTATGGGCTGATGGGAGGACACTCTTTGGCTCATACTTGGTTGGATTAGTCAGGATCATTCTATCTTTAATAAAGACCCGGGGAAATTCCAGTTAATACTAATGAATTATATGGAAACTGCTGGATGTAGAAAATATTGTCCCATCAACACACACACATGCAAGATTGTGTTTGAAGTGAGAATCTCAAAGGTAAATCAGCATTTAGTTTGTTGGAGTTTGTTGATTTGAACAAGTTCCCCCAAATCACAGGCCAGCCGTGGAAAATAAAAAAGATACGCTCCCTTTGACCAAGGAAATGAAATCTTGAAGCCTCTTTTTTGCTAGATGGCAAAAATATACTTACCTTTTTTCCTTATTTCACTTTTATATTAGGATGTATTATTTCACATCTGTTTGAATAAGATAAAATAAATGATTTAGGCATATGCACAGACATTTCTTTCTCTCTCATTTCTTCTTTTTTGTTAGGGTTATTTTTGGGCTTTCTATTCCATTATTAGAGAGACAGTGGAAAGAGTCAGAAATCAGAGAGAGAGAGTGGGGAATGACAAGCGGGAAAGGAGCCACAAGGCCGGATTTGAACCTGGGCCGCCCGCTTGGAGGACTACAACCTCTGTACATGGGGGCGCGCGTACAACCACTAGTCTACCGCACCCCCTCTCTGGGTTTTTCTTACACATAGTTTATGTTCCATATGTGAAACATTAAACATTTTAACGATCAGATTCAGTCAGTGGAGAGCATCAACCAGAGAAAAGTTATTAATGCTCGTCCATGAAGTCAGTGCAGTTACAGTCGTTCAGTCTGTCGAAGGCACCTGAGTTTATCTCCAACGTGATCTGAAGGTTCACCAGTGTATACAACACACACACTCACACCCATAGTCACACCCACCATCCATAGGGCACACCGTGGATTTTATGTTCCCTATGGTTTAGCACAAGGACCAATCCTGGGAACACAACTTTTTGGTCTTGAATATACTTGTTATGCTGAGAACTCCACATTGCTCTTTCTCCAACTTCTATCCATGCTGAGTGGTAGAAAGTAAAGATGAGAACTAGTGACTTCTTGTATATACTGTATATGCCAGTAAGCTTACAGAGGATTTTTTCTTTCAGCTTCATATATTGGTTTTATAGCAAGTACTTATCGCATTTGGTTCACTGACAGTATTCACTTTTGTCCTTATCAACAAAGATCTGTTGTGCTAATTCCAGCATTTTTTCATAAATGTGTATTGCTGATATGTTGATGAATGTGCATTGTCCTAATCAATAGATTGAATCTATCAAATAAAAAAAGAGATTCCAGCAGTGTTTGCTAACATTTTATCAAATGTTTTAAGTTTTATTGAGGTTAATACTCTGCATACATATTTTTTTTCTGCTACCTCTAAGTGGTTTGGAATAAAACCAACTAATACTGCTTTAACTTGACTATTTTGTAGGTCCCTGAGGAGGACATAGTGAGCGTGACGGACATGCTCCAGCATCAGAGAAAAGAACAAGCAACCAGTTGATTTTCTGAAGTCCGGTCTGAGCTGAATCATGCCAGCTCAGTATGCCATCCTTCACTCCAGCTCCAGTGGCCTGAGGTGGCAGACCAGCAGGAGATGGAGGCTAACTGTGCCTAGACTAGCACTGCTTCGCCAGCAGTATTAATAACTACGGACTTGCCATGACCACCAGAAGCGCTTCTTTATGATGTGCACAGTTTGTCTGTGAGGCCTCCTGTCTTACCTATCTGAGGCAGGATGCACTGAGTCCCAGGGGGCCCACAAGCTCACATAGGCACATCAACATGCACAATCACTCCTAAAACATCAGCATATCCACACACACACACACACTTGAACATACAGAATAAAAGCACAAAGTAAGACATGTGAACAGTGTGATTGAGTCTCTTGAATTGTTCATATTCTTGCATACATCACTAGCACTACGAAGTGATAAACACACAACCAAGTCTTCCAGTAACGTTTATTTGATGATGCCATGTTTCAAAACAGCAGTTTTTTTGGTTTTAATTCATTTTTATCAGCGGCCATTTGCAAGAACTGCAATTTTTACTGCAATTCTTTGTGGAACTGAAAGTGTGAAGCTTGAAATGCAAGGCTGTCGTTAAATCACTGATGTGACAAACATTTTCATGAAAAGAAAACTGAGAATTTCTGTTTTTTTGACTAGAGGGCTCACTCATTTTGGTTTGAGAAGAATTATCGGTAGTTCTTATGTATTAGGACTAGTACAAATGCTGTGAAGCAGTTAAGCAAGCTTAGTCAGTGTTGTTGTTTTTGGAGAGAGAGGTCATTTCTTAACCATAGTACTACTCAAGATCAATAACACTATGTCTTATTTTTTGTTATTTGCACAATAAACTTTCATTTAGTCAAGGTCACTCGTATTTCTTGGTACATCCACATTTTGTACAATTTGAAGTCAAATTATTCTGTACAAATATTTTTTTTGTGTGCTGCTTCATTCAATAAATAGTATTGAAAATAATCTTTGTTGACTTCTTGGAATGATCCAGTTGAATTCTTAAGGCATAAATACATTACACTTCAGCATGTACAAACAATTATTGACTCAGTCTTCTGACAGACATATGACAGAAAGTGCATTCACAACTTGTGAGTCAGATGAATGGAGTTAGAATAAAGGGTTATTTTTGTTTTTACAGGAATGGAAGTGAGTGAGGAATTTATAATGATGAAAGTGATGACGTTCAGGAACTTCTTGTGATGCTCACATCGTCCCAGTTTTTAAAGGGAAGTCTTGCATCACCAACTCAAAGGTGTAATCCCTATGGTTTTGAGACTGGGGTAAACCATGGGGTTCAGAGTATCCTTATTAAATGGTAAAAACAGGAATAAAGGTTACTTCATGAGGTGGTAAAAAGCTAAGACCTTATCAAATTAATTAAAAAAATATGAAGTTGGGTCAATCTGGAAATGAACAGATTCCTAAAGATTCTGGAACACGTTAAAATCTGAACCTAGTGTAAAATAGTGTGTAGAAAATTGGTGGATGGATTTGAATTCTATGACGAAGTATATATAAAAACAATATAACGCAGTGTTTTGATACTCTAGCTGTAATAAAAGTGTACCTAAACATCAGTCATTTAGAGATAGATTGTACTTCTAAACTAATGATTTTATTTGTTATAAGGCAAATAAAACAGGACCCAGGGCATAACCCTGAGGAACACCAGCAAACCAAGTGACAATTTTAGAAAATGCTCTTTAGAGAGGTAATAAAAAGTCTTCCGGAGGTTTCCATTTATTACCTATAGCGGGGCTGATCCGTGCTGTCATTGAGCGAGAGGTGGGGTGCATCCTGGACAGGTCGCCAATCAATAACAGTGCTGGAACACACTCAAAAACAAGTCACAGACAATTTAGAGTGCACAATTAACCTAATGAGTATGTCTTTGGTCTATGGGAGGAAGCTCGAGTACCTGGAGGGAACCAACACATGCAGGGGAGAACATGCAAAAGCCCCTGTCTGGCAAGATATTTAAAACTTTGCTGCAATATATTTAAGTCCTGTTGATTGTTTGATTCCAATAAGATATTATTTACACGTAGTAAAAGTATAGTGATACAGACTGCAGGGAGCTATGAATGAAAGACCACAGTATGAGTGATATATCTAAGATGAATGGTTAAATACTCTGCGTGGGATATATGGAAAACAAGTGTCAAGGAGAAACTGAAAAACAACTTGTCATGTGTGTCACCTGAAACTGTAGGTGTTGTGGGTACAAATTGGGCCTGACTACATACGTATATTTGACCTTCAACAGTAGAATGAAAATGATCACAACCCTGGTTGGAAGGAGAAAATAACAGAATGTAGAAAGACCTAAAGGGAACCATTTTCTCTTTGCTGATCTTGTCCTCTACATGTTTAATCCGTTTTATTTCTTGTGGCTGAGGTCCCTGAAGCCTGCCTGTTTCTGAAGGCTGCTTTAACTCACTGCAGCAGTTGTTTCAAGTGTTAAAAATAACTATATATGACTAAACAGTCTGTTGCTGATGGTCTTGTTGGCCTATTATGGGCCTTACAGGGGCATAAGTATTACTTTAAGAACTTTTTCACAAATACGTTGAGACTACGCCCCCCCAAAGTTAGGGAAGTTTAACAATGTTATGCTATATTTTCTGAACTAAATACACAAACGTTATTCAAAGGAAAAAATTGGTCACTTGAACACTGTTTAGATCTAAATAGCGACCAGCAGAGTTACGGTTTCACTGTGGCGGGCCCACCACCATAACTTGTCGCGTAGCATTTTATCTTCAAACAGTGTTCCAGAGACCAAATGTTCCTCTGAGACAGTTTGTGTTTAGAGTTATGAACATATATCACAGAATCTGAACATTTCTCCAACTTTCAAGTTTCTCTACAAAAACTCCATACTGCACCTTTAACTTATTTCCACACAAAAAACAAGCAATGTTTTATTCTGACACCTTGTCCCAGGATAATATAAGTATTTTAAAAAATATTGATTTACTCTTTTCAGCTGGTTACATTTGAATATCTCTTACAAGTGTTAAGAAATAATAGAATGCCATTTTGACAACTAAATAGCCATGATTATAGAAAAGTCACATATACCAAACTATATTTAAATCATACAAGCCCATTTGTGCGCTACATTTTCTTGCCTATTCCATTAACTTCCTTGTGACTTTTTTTTCATGGAATCAATTTTGTCTGGGTTATTACTCCGGCAGGGGAGTTTCTCGGTTCATACTCAGATACCTAAAAGACAGTGAAATAGTGTCTCATTTGATCTGCTGATATTTTGTCATTTTAAGTGACAACCCTGTTTGCAAGATAAAATCTTAGGAACACATAACTAACTATTTAAGTCACACCTCTGTCATGTCATCATGGAACTTGTCATTCCATGTAGTGTGTGTAAGTGTGGGTGGGTTTAATACTGTATATATAGGCCAGAGAAGTGATGAAAAGTCTTGTAATGTAACCCCTTGCTGTTTTTACGTGGATATATCATAAACAAGGGATTAGGTGAATTACTGACAACTTTGACTATGGATTCAAAACTCAATGGACTATTAAGCCACTATCGTAAGTATCTTTAAAATATTTAATATTATAGGTTAAAAATATTACAATTAAAACATGGTTATATCTTGTAACAAGGCTGTGGAGTAATCCAGTGCTTGGGTTAAATGTCTAAATAATAGTATAGTGTGTATGAACTATCTCATTTGTGTATTGGTAGTATTGGGTATGCGCAGGGCTGTACTGTGTATATATGGATACCAGAGGAAATGAGTTGATGTTCTCTTTACACTATCCTGTAAGTTAACTGAACGTGTCCTACCTCTTAAAAAAAAACTACTCCCTTTAAAGTAGCCTTGTTCAAAGAAGTATTCACGATGATTTCATGTGCAGTGTGATGGTTGGAATTTGTTTGTGTTAAAGAACCAACCACCAGACATAGGCTCTTATGGCTCTTTAGTTTCATGACGTGTGCCCCTTAAAAACAAACTGTCTCTTGTCTCTCCTTAACTAAAAAAAAAGAAAGAAGCAAAATCACCCTCAAAAAAGCAGAATTCTTTTTATGCTCTCTTACACTTTGAGTCACCTGTATCCCCATGATCGTTTCTTAGTGCTGGCCTTGATACTGCTGGAGGTCCACTGGAGGCCAGTGTCTCTGGCTCCACTTTACTCAAGCTGTTATGAAGACCTGGACAACTTAAAGTCTTTTGCAGAACTATTGGAAATGGAAGCAACCAAGCTACTGGAAAACTATGTAAGTACCAAACAGTGATTTTGTCATGCAGGTTTTCCAAGTTTGATATCATTTATTTCACTTACTTATTGTTACTGTAACCATGCACACATTTTTGATGGACTCTTTGTAGCTGGTGCAAAACATTCAAATGTATCCACTGGTCTTTAATCAGTTAGTTTCTTGATCAAAACCTTATTTATGATCTTAGGTTCCTTGCACAGATTTCAGTGTACAGTAAGATCTGAAGTCTAAAGTCAGAGTTAATTCAGAGGCTGTCTTTGTGTGAATTGTGTTTCGTGCTGATCCTATAGATTTTGAATGTGACAGGGGCTTTAGTAATTTCACCACAGAAATGTTTGACAATGTGAGACAACATCATCCAATCCCAATCAATCATAATCTCCGATCAGTTGGTTGGTGTACTAAAATGGCAGTAAATTCAATTCCTGCTAAATCAGAAAAATGTGTAAATTCCTTTTAATGCAAAGAAGTTTCACCTCACTTCTATGAAAGAAAAGTTAAAGCTGCACCAAACTTAGAAGTCTTAATCCTTATCACTCCTGATTGCTTTCTTTTTTGGTGATATCCCTGGTTACTGAGGTAAATGAAACTGCACTATTATCAACAACTAAAAATCTGAGGTGCTTGTTATTACTCCCTCTGGCCCCAGTACTAGATATATTGATAATCTCTCTCTGAGTCGTCTGAATGCCATATATAGTCATTTTAGTTTGTAGATAGGCCTGAAACCAAAGGGTCATTTATGACTCAGACCTACCTTTTGATACCCATGTGACCAGATCAGATCATTCCTTCTCCCTACTGACTTTCAAAAAAGTCATGTGCATTCATCTCTCCCAGACTTGATTATTGCAATGCACTTTACTCAGTCTCAGGCATTAGTAAGCATCACATTCTAAGACTGCAGTTCATAAAAAATGCTGCCGTCAGGCTCTGAACACATAGCAAGAGAAAAGACCACATTACACCTGTCCTTGCTTCCCTTTACCTCTAGAATCAGAATCAGAATCAGAATTGGGTTTTATTGCCAAGTACATTTACACATACAAAGAATTTGTCTTGGTGTATTGGTGCAAAACAATTAACAACGGACAAAGGAAAGGGAATAAGCAGGAAAAAACCTCATCTTTTTTTTCTTCTCAAAAGCAAACAAGTGTGATCAACATTTTTTTTAACCAGCTGTACATGTACTGTAACTGTAATTCTCATTTTAGTTAACCTTCATTTACTCACAACAGACATGTGCTCAGTTGTATGGGCTACAAATCATTGCCTTTACTTCAAATGTATTTAAATCATGATTTCTTTCTTCTAGACAACACTTTACGACTCCTTTAGTGATTCAACTCCAGACGATGTCATTGATTCCACAATATCCGGTATGAAGTTCTATGAGAAGCTTCAGGACATCTACATCAAGAACGAGCTTTTTTCTTTGCACTTTTCGAAGGTAGACGCATATCAGCAGGAACTTGGGGGAAACAAACAACCTATTCAGAAGCTCCTGTCTCGTCTCAAGGACAGACTCACTGACCTTTCGGCAAGAGTACAGCATATTCTCACAACGCTGGACCCAGACACTCCATTGCCGACAAAACCCGCAGCTTTGACGTTTAACCATGATGATGACTATGAGAAGATTAAGTATGGCTGGCATGTTATAGACAGACTAAAGTACTGGCTTTCACAGGTGGCTCAGGAACTTGACATAGGAAAGGAAGTGTGTAACAAGTAGTCAGCTGGGTTATTAAATAACCCTGATGATGTCACCTGGTTTCCCCTTCTTCTCCGGTGTAGTCTGCGAAGCTTAAGATGCTAAACATGGTGGAAAAGCAGAGCATAGGAAGCCATCTGTAATACTTGTGCAGCTACTCTGCACATAGGTTACTTTTGCACAATAGTGAACTACACATAAATCATGTTTATATACCTTTATGAACTACAAAGAAGGGATTTTTTTAAAATATTGTCAATTAAATCTTTGTCCAAAAGACTGTTGCCTTAATTAAAGTAATTTATATATTTATTTAATACCTACGCTTTTCTTGAGTTTTTATATTGATAATACTTTATTTAATATTTCATCATTGTTTGTATTTATATTATTATGACTGAACACAGCACTTTATATAGACAATGTTAAGCTTAATTTAATAACAGAATATTCACTTTAATACACATAGTAAGGACCTGTAAAAATAAGAATGTGAAGAAATACATCACAAGTGTGTTAAAAGGATGCTGTTTTCAATGTGTGTGTTTTTTTTCTCATTGTTGTGTTCATTTTTGCTTGTTGCATTCCTTTTTGTTGTGTAATAAATGAATGTTTTATACGGAATCCTGACTGCTGAAGACTGACTGAAGTTATCCAATGCTATACAACATACGGGTAGTCAACCCAAAACATTTACTGCTGCCTTCCCAAAGTTCAGCAAACTGTGAACCTAAATCATCGGGACGATGTTCTGGGTAGGGTTGTTTTTGCAGAATCCATTTAAATTAGGGAAGACCGGTGGGTAAATCTGTGTTTATTAGGGACCTCAGAGCACAATAACTCTGGTATGCACCTAGAGCGAATAACTTATCATCAATTTCTCAATATGAAGGTATTTCAATTCTTCATGTCATATTTCTTTTTTTTTTTTTTTGCTTTTTAACTCTGCACTTTGAATTGCTCTATGTATGAATGGTGCTCTATAGATAAACTTCCCTTGTCTATAATGACTTTTTGTGAAATTGCCAAAAGACCTGTTGAAGTTCTGCAATTCCACTTACAACTACTGGGATAATATGTTTTACTTTATGTAAAGCACATTGTGTAGCCCGGTGAATGAAATGCACTTTATAAATAAAGACTGCACTGGACTTGATTATGAAACATAGAAAGTCATTTTAGCCTCTGTTGTAAAATCGGTATTTTGTAACTGCAATGACTGTTTCTTTTGGGGCGGCAGTAGCTCAGTCTGTAGGTAATTGGGAACCGGAGGGTCGCCTGTCCAAAAAATATTAAAGTTGGTCTGGTAGCTGGAGAGGTGCCAGGTCACTTCCCGAGCACTGCCTAGCACTTGAGCAAGGCACCAAACCCCTAACAGCTCTGGTGTGCTCCCTGCGTAGCAGTGTGTAGCAGCCCTACTCTGACATCTTTCCATTAATGCATGTTCACAAGTCCTGTTTGTGCATGTGTTTATTTTGGGCCTATGCGTGTGAGAAGCATGTCTCTGAATAACAGAGTGTAAACCAGCATTTCCCTCAGGGATTAATAAATTATGTGAAATAATTAAAAAAAAAGTCTTAGTGGTACTCCAATTGAACCTAATGAAACAATTCAGATCATTTTCAATTTAGTTTCATTTTTTATAATAAAAAATGAAACTTTTATGTCAGTGATAAGACCATTAAAAATCAATCATATCCAGATAATATGAATATAAAACACATAACCTCTCTCGTGGGGACATGAAATGAGTTGGAAGGTTACACTTGGCTGAACCAGGTTGACATCAAAGGATGTTGTTGAGTTGTGGTTGGTGTCACATTTACGCACAGAAAGTATGTCTGAGAGATCTGAGAGGAATTAATCAGCATATAACGTAGTTATGTCTAGTCAAAATGATGTGATTAACAGCTGACGTACATTAAAACTGGTCAGAGTAAGAATTTAAAATGAAAAGATGTTGAGTAGAGTGGGTTTTTTTCTTTGGAAGTGAGTCATTAGAAATATGGAAAGTTTACATAAAAATGGAAGTCACAGTTTGTGTACATTGTGTAAATAACCCCATGCGTTCGTTATTTACAGTATATTTCACTTAAATGTCATTCTTTTGCAGAAATGATCACTGTTTTTGTTCTTGTAAACCTTCAGGACAGCGGTGTTTAAGAAAAAGTCTTCTTTGTCGCTCTTATCTTTAGCATTTGCAACATTTTCTCAACTGGAAGTGAACTGGAAGTGACAGATAGCACAGCACAAAGTGATGACCTGTCAGATGAACCTAATCTTGATCAGTTTGCCACTTAATTTTTTTCATCAAAAAATACTGCTGAAGTTCAAGATAAGTCGGGTTTATCTTCTTTTCTTTCACACGCCTCCAGTGAGAGTTGAGCAAATATAATAAGGATCTTGTGTAATTGTGTTACATTACTAACAGAGTCATTGCTCATCCCATTTAAACACTTGAGAGGAGTCAGAATGATCTATAGAGCAGGTAAAGTATGCTATGTAGCTTACCTTTCTTCTTTTTTTGTCATTAAAGAATCAGAAAGGAAACTCTGTCCAACTTTGAACTTTATATGATTTTGCACTTTGATTTTATAGGTTTTCTGAAAGTTGTGTGTGCCTGGTTGTTGATTTTGATGCACGGCTTGGATGCAGGACATGCACAAAATGCTGTGGGAGTTTCATGCATGCCTATAGAGCTGACTGCCCTCACCAAGGGTTTAATGGAAACAAGCTTGAAACTTTTTGTAAGTAATGTTTAACTGTGTTTTTCTACAGGATGTTTCAAAGTGATGCATGCGTCACAGCTACCGTAGTCAGGACTCTGACATTTTGATCTCAAGTTTGCACATTTTCACTTTTAGCAACACAATGATAATCATGTAGAAAGTCTTTTTTAAAAGCTCTTTCTGTGATGTTTCTCAATCAATTTGATCAATTTGCAGGCCAAAGAAGAATAGTAAGAAGAGGTATAAATACTTTTTACATGACATAAAAGTGTCAATTGTATTAAAAAGCAAAAGTTTACAGTATAACTTCTGCTTTAAAATTTGTGTTTAGTAATATAGACATATTTAAGTCTCAAAAGTACAAGTAGTATTATGAAGAATGGCCCATGTCAATGTTGAATATTCAGTAAATAACATGTTAAATGTTTTGCACCAATACACCAAGTCAAATTCCTTGTATGTGTAAATGTACTTGGCAATAAAACCTGATTCTGATTCTGATTAGTAAAGCCTCAAACTGATGCAGTAAAATACAGGCTGTATTTTCATGTTGTAGTTTGGGGAATTTGTAGCAAAACTTAATCCACTTTATGTTACAGACAGAAGATAAGATAAGGACCAGAATAGATGTTTTCTATAGAAATACATCTCTTCAACAGCTGTGACACTGAGATGTTATAAACATTTTAAATGGAAAAATATTATGTATAGCTGTAAAGAAAAATGTATCACACTAAGTGACACAAGGTATTCCTCATGTTTCCTGAAACACATGGTGCAAATGTCTGTGTTTATAATTACTGACAAACTGTGAACTATGAGTTAATGTATTATATTTTAAAAGGCTAAATTGTAGTACAATTAATATCAGAATTTTAGAAATAACTATTTTTGCCTATATTGTATTTAAGATGTAAGTCTAATAATAACAAAGCTGACAACAGAGCTCCTACTATTTCAAATAAATGCACAAATAAATATTCAATGAAAAAAGCTATTGTGACATTTTCATTTCAAACTTGTTTTTGATTGAACTGCACAGCTCTTTGCTGAGGTTTCCTGTTTTAAGCTTCAAGTGGCATATTTGCGACAAATTGAGATTTCAGATTTTATATTTCACTCAGTTTGTATTCTCTCTCTCAGGACGAAGCCAATGGGAAGCACCTCGGCACTTGGTCTCCGGGCTTCCCTGAGCTACAGGTCAACATTAACTCTTCTCTCCACGGTTCAAAGGTTCAGTGCAGCCTCATGTTCATTGCTCAAGGGCTAGAGAAAGTCCTGGAGGATCAAAAGAGCAACCTGAATCCTGATGATACTCCACTTCACAAGAAGCTCAGAGAAACCATCTCCAAGGTCAGCATGCTTGCAGCGTGTATGAAGAAAATCCTCGGAGGAGAGTGCTTTCCGGCGCCACCCCTGCCCATAATGCCCCAGCACGCGTATGGGAGGAAGCAGTGGAGTCACACTCTGCTGAAGACTGCCAAGGACTATCTGGGCTGGCTTGAGAACAAGATTGGGGTGCACATTTTAACAATCAAAGAGAAAAAGAAGATTAAACATATAGATACCAGAGCAATAATCAAAGGAAAATACAAGATGAGACGTAAAGCTGCTGAGGCAACACAGCAGAACTACTTGGAGGGGAGTATATACCTCTTGTAATTTCCCCTTGATCTCAGTTTGGATTGCAAAGTTTGTTACAAATTAAGGCAGCTGTTTTAAAAGTAAATGGTTTTCATAAGATGTATTATTTGTTGACATGTCTCATACTGTAGAAATGGAGGTATGAAAATGTTCATCTTTTAAAAAAAATAAAAAAAATACATTTGGTTTGCTTTCTTGCTCAATTTCAGATGATCAGCACGACTACATTTCTGATTGGTTGGTATAAGAAACTATTATCCTGCTGCCAATAGCCCATGTACCACTTTAATGTTGAAACAAAACCTATGCCATCACATTCAGGGCTACAACTAGCAGCTGCTAAGCTTTAAGCATATGCTAGCATGAAGTATAGAAACAGTAATCTAATGCCGTCCAAACATTTACAAATTCAACCTTAATAAAATATTCTCCCAAAGTTTATTAACTCACAAGTCATATCCCATTACTTAAAAACAAAACAGCAAGTAACACTTTCCAGTATTGATGGATTAAGTAAATAATTTTGTAGACAGCCTTTTTAAAATTTGGAACTGAGTCCAGGCTAGCTGTTGTTTAAGCTAATCAGAGGCAGGCTAACAAGCTTGAGGCTTTATATCTATGCTAAAGACACTGGAAATCCAAAACCACTTCAGCTTTAAAGCTATATAATTAAGAGCCCCACATTATAATAAGCATCTAAATGTATTAGAAATGATCTTCAAAACCAAATGGAAATGATGACATTTAAGTTTCTATGAGCATTCTTGATAATGAGTTTAAATTTGCGTTGATATTTTCACTGTTCACATCAGTGTAAAGTTCACAGGTTATTGTCAACAGCAACTAGTGTTAAATGTAGTTGATTAGAGTGTTGTTGAAGGAAGTTTGGTTTGGTTATGATATCGCACTAGCTAACGCTTCAGAGCCATCATTAAGGCTCATTCTGAGAACAAATGGGGGCAACTCAGCTAACGTGTATGCTAATGGCCATTAGTGACCAACTGAAATGAGACATTTTTGGATGAGAAGTCTTCTACTGTCTCCACTGATTCTGACTCAAAGGTCTCAAGATACCGCTTAGGGCTTCAAAATACTTATTAAATGTGCCATTGGTGTAGGACGTGAGGCAAGAGATGTCCATCAAACTGAGGGAGATGTCAATCAATACGAATTGTGCCAAGCCCAAGCAATCTTCATCTATTGTGTCAATGTCAAAACTGTTTTTTGAGCTAGGTTTCTTAACAGTTATTCATATTTATTTCAGTCTTATGACATACTTGAGTACAGGTTTTTACTATTTCAAGCAGATTTTGCAAAGCTTTTGAGACAAAAAACCCCTGCATGAATCCCCTCAAGACAGCAAGTTAATTTCCTTAAAAATCTAACTAGCTCTCTATATACTGTATACAAATATTACTATGCTCATTAAATGTGCTACTTTCCACCAGCTGATATGGTTCCCATGTGACAGTAATTAATCAACTTGCCAAAGCGGCAATGAAAAAGGGCTCTAATACATTTCTTAATTACGATAGTTTGTTTGCTCAGCCTTCACAATGATTAATTGTTTACTCTGGCCATCCATCCCTTGTGAGCAAGCTCAACCGCCTGAGGTAGTAAAAGAAGCTGATAAAAATCACGTTCAGAGAGCCACCACCAGTTTGGACTCCAATCACTGTACTCCACAGTCAATTTGTGGACAGATGGACAGTGCACGGAGGCAGATATGTGTCAAACTCCCGTCAAAGCAAAACAGGAGAACAACATTGTGAAAAAGATTAATGAGAGCCTCGTCCTTCTCAAATGAAGTGATCAGTTAAATACAAGTTTTGTGCCATGGGTCTGAAAGTTTTGAATGAGACACATTAAAGAAATAATGCAAAATTTCTGATATTGTACAAACGTTTGAGATCGCAGATGTATGCTGAAATTTTCTACCTTTGCTACACATCTATGACAGGAGTTGTGAGACGTGGAAAATCTTCACTCAAATGTCTTTCCTTGTTTTAAACAAAACACAGCTTGTCCTTTGTGGTTGGATTGTATTTTTATCGTAAAAAATCTTAAAGAAATATTCATTTACGCAAATAAACTGTCTTTTGTATGATTTGGCTTGATCATGCAGTGTTATCTTTTCTCTAGTACATCAAAGCTGTGACTATTCAACAACCATTAAATCAAGTTATTTTTCCTCCCTTAACAATTGTTAAGCTTCTAGACCCTCTAACTTTCAACACACTACACATACTCCAGAATTTAACTTCCCATTATACCAGTAACACACCAAATTTGATAAAAAAATACAAAGACCTATCACCATTCATAAAATATGTAATCAACCAATATCATTTCACAGTCACGTTTATTAAATATTTCTTATTAAATAGTTTCACAGGCATGCACTAAGACACAGAAGTAATGACACATTCTTAGCGGCTTTTAAAAATGTCCAATTAAACATACAATAGCTGTTTCCTTCCTTTACTGTGAATGAAGCCATGACTCGGACTGGTTTGAAGTGAATACTTGGGGTTGAGCTGCCAACTATGTAGACCTGATGATCATCACGGATGAATGTATGACGCGTCTATGCACTTATGAAGTGTAAAATACTCAAATCACGTACAGTACAGCATTTGTCCAGTTTGAGTTTGATCCTGGTTATCTAAAGATCTTTGCCTCTATAATGCAAAATTGTCCAAGATAACAGTTGTTTTTTCATCTCAAAGCACCATTTGTGTCCAAACAGGGATGCTTTATTGGCCCACTGTTGTTCCTGTTGTTCCTTAACCGGAGAATAAAGGCCGACGCTCACACAGGAAGGAGCTCTGGAGGACTCTCTCCGTAGCAGTACTTTGCTTGAGGATTTCGGTATGTGTTCTCGTGTTGAACGCTCTGCATGAAAGTGGAAGATAAACAGGTCAACAATTTATATTATACATATATATATATAATATTTTTTAAAGAAAATTGCTGCTACATTAAAATTAACTAATACACATTTTCAGTAAGGCAGAAGACTAAAACACTTGATGGACTTGATTGTCATGGAGATAAAAAAGAATCAGCAATGTTATATATTGAATTAGTCCTTCAGCCTTGAAAACTAAAGACACTGATTTTGGGAAAGTGTCTGATTATTACAGGCACACAAACAAAGGTCGAGACAATGCAGAGTGAGTGTTAATGTCCGTTTTCAGCTTTAGAGAATCAGTCTATGACATAAAATTAAAATAATAATCATTATAAAAAGAAGGGCCACTTTACAGTTTATTGGCCAATGAGTAGTATATATGCAATGAAGGAAAAAGAGCATCTGTCTGGCTTTCACTGATGAGTCAAATATCAACTTTAATGGTGAACAAAGGGCAGGACGTGTGGTTGTGTATCTGTGAGAAAATGACACTAGTCATGGATATGTTTGAGAATTATCTGTTCAGAAATCTGCGACTGTGTTCTGTCAGAGATGACGGTTATACTTTTTGTTGTATCTCATACATACTTGTGAAGATGTCCTACACTTGGCCAGGCACAGCTCAAAATGATCCTCCACGGCAGTGAAGAGATTCTGGAAGCCTTCAGCTGCACGATTCAGGAAGCGCTCAAGAAGAAGTTGCTGAGGAGAAGAACACAGATAAGAGGCTCAGAGAGTGCTAAACACACAAGTACAGATTTCAATCTGTTGAACTTGTTTCTTGTCCTCTTCGATCACTTTTACATGAAATGCAAAAACCCCTGTTCAACTATGGGACCAATAGTCTTTACCAGATTCACCAGTTTTTATTTGGTTTGGACTTTTGTTTTTAAATTCAGTTTAGTTGTTTAAATAGATTTTAATGCTGGTTTGGTAGTTTAGTATTTATTTTGTGAAAATGCTTTTGGTTTTTATTAGTTTTAGTGTTTGTTTTAGTTGTTTTGTTATACGGGATAATTGACAGGGCAAGAGCCAAAAGGGCCAGAAAAAGCAAACATTGGGCTCAGCAGCTGAGCTGATGGATGTAAGCGGGGGCTGCTGCTGGTGGGACAGAGGGGGCTACATGTGAAGGACTGACTTTTACCCCGGTAAAAGTCAGTCAACTTCTCAAAGATGTACGTCCATCTCTCCTTCATCGATCTCATCCACACTGACTGAAGTTTCTTCTGCTGAGAGACTCACGTCTCATTTCTAAACTGTAAGCATTTCCAATGAGACTGGATGTACCTGCCTGGTCTGGTTGTCTCTAAATGGGATGCACATACACAGTGTTGCGTCTCCCACTGCATAGCCCCACCAGCAGTGATCTGTCTTTCTCCCCCGCTATCAACATTTAATCAGATAATAATCCATCTAAACAATCTAAAAAGGGGGATTTTCTTCAACAGAATGAAAATGACAGTGTTCTGTAAAACAGATGTATTGGTTTTCAACATCCATAACAAAAAAATAAACAGGACATTATCTTTTATCAGACTATTATAAGAGCAGTATGCGTTACTCATGTGTGTCAATTTAAATATTATAAATATGTTTTTCTTACAATTTAGTTTTCTCTTTAGTTTTTATTTACAAAAATAACCTTGATTTTCCCAGTCAAACTGTTTCTGATGAAAGCAATAACCCAAGCCCCCCAAACATCGTTGACGTGACAGATTACCTTATCGGGCTGGAGGCAGCAAGACACGCAGTACTCATAGATGCTACAGCAGCCGTTGGCTAGGCAGCTCTTACAAATGTACTGTCTGGTGCTGGGAGCATTGACGTTACAGCAGCCGTTAATCAGCAAGTCTTTTCTGTCACAGACATAACCTGAAAAACATTAGCACAGATAAGCTTTATGCATCGATTGATTAAAAGGCAACTCAACAAGTCCCACAGAGCTAACCTGTCATCATCACTGTACAGTTCTGAGTAATGGCTTTGTCGCTCACCTAATTCGTCGGTGAGCAGCGTCTTGCCCTGAATGGAGTTTCTGCACTGAGTCATCTGCCGGCTGCTGTTGCCCAGGTTAAAACGGACTTTCCAGGGGATGCGGTGGTCTGAATCTCTGGCCTCCAAGAGTGTGCGGTCCCGTATGGTCCGCTCCTCCTGCAAAATTCACACGGAAGGTCATGAAAATAAAGATAAGATGAATTAAAACCAATTAAGATTTCATACAGACAATATGATGAAGCCATACTTTACTCTCAAAACAGGTGAGAAGTATGACTTACCAAACTGAAACTTTTTTTTGAAAAAGAAGTGTTTTCAGAAGTAATAATATTCGAGTCACAACCCCCTTCTCATTGCATAAAATATTAGAGATGCAACAAAACGGTAGTTTTCCTCAGTTAAATTGATTGCTTACTATTTTAATCATTGATCTAGTGTTTCGAGTAATTTAGAGTTAAAAAAAAGTCAAATTAGCTGATTCCATCAAATACATTCAATGTGAATTTTATTTGGTTTCTTTACATTTCAATGATGGTTGAGTGAAAATTTTTGGGTTGTAGAAAAACATTTTTACAACAAAGCAATCTTGGCCTTTGGGAAACATTTGTCTACGTTTATTTTACAATTTCTTTCCATTAGTAAACCAAATCACTTTTCTATTATGAAAGAAAAAAGAATCCAGCTCAATTGACAATAAAACTCATCTTATATTTCAGCTTTAAATGAAGTAGAAGTTCTTGCATGTTTAATGTTGTTACTGTAAGTACTGTCGACAGGTTGAAAATGAGTCACCATTTATCAGTTGAGCCAATTAGACGTTTGACTGATAAATAAACTGAGATAATATTGCTTTGCATTTACATTTTATAATCGAGGTTGTTTCAGTAAAATGTTGCCAAACTGCAGAAAACTAAACCGTCTTTTGTGTTATCTATGATACTTATCTAAATTTATTTTGGCTTTATGGTTATATACTGAATACTGAAATTAAAAAGTCAAACAAATGATTACCTTCAATAAGTCACTTTAGGCTGTACATTTTTGAAGCATTTTAACTGTCTATTTTATGATTTATGGTAGCTGGGGCCTTTACAGGACCACAATCAAAATCTTATTTGAGTCCTTTCAATAAACTGTGCAAGCATCGGTATCAACTTGAGGTGTGTGTGACTGGGTTTAGTTGTTATTAATTCAATGAGGGGTTTAAATAACATTGATTACGCAGCGCAATTTATAAATGTAGAGAACATCTTCCACCTATGCTTCCCAGAGCTATTCAGTAA
This sequence comes from Tautogolabrus adspersus, assembly GCA_020745685.1. NCBI lineage: Eukaryota > Metazoa > Chordata > Actinopteri > Labriformes > Labridae > Tautogolabrus > Tautogolabrus adspersus. The sequence continues at coordinate 23,231,753 of CM036534.1, forward strand.
CACAAATCTTTATTTGCAGCACTAAGATCAGGATCCAACAAGTGAAATAGATTATTTATCCACTACATGCCAACATCATTTCAGCCTGTTGAGTAGTTCTCACTTAAATGGAGGTTTTACAATCTCTATTAACTTGTCTTTAATCCATTGCCATTGAGGGCAATATTGCAAGCTAATGGACAGGGCTACTTAAGTGCAATAATGGGTCAACAGATTTTATGCACCAAAAAAGTCCACCACGACTTGTTCAGGGATTTCTCGTGTGGGCCAAAACGTCCACGTTGTTGTGCTAACTTGAAACGAATTTTAAAATAATATCTTAATACTCCGCTTCTGATATCCCGCCCCTGGTTTAGAGAGTAAAGATGTCTTTGTGGTGTGGATTTCTGTACCTGTTTGAGTGTGCTGGTGAGAAAGTAGATGAGAGACAGTCCGAAGACTACTCCCAGCACCCAGCGCTTTCTCAGTAACCTCCGCAGCACCATCATAGCATGACTCTCTGTGGGAGGTTCCGCTGATAGTGACAGTCCAAAACATCAAACCTCCACCGTCATCGATTTCTCCGACTGACGAATTTACCAGGAATACCTAATGATTTGTGTATTTTTTTTTTAATGGTGATTAACTCGAAATGTGGCTCGTTCGTTTGACGTTAGCTAGCTTTATCAGACAACAAATGTCACAATACACCAGCAGGAGTAGCCGTCCGTACGATATTCAGTGCCAGGCTAACCCATGTTGCAGATTTATTTTACTCACAAATATGCTTATCCAACACTGGCTGTAAAAAAAAAAAAATTGCCGTCCGCCACAGTACAATACAGTCAACTAGTGGACATGCAGGCTATCGATATTTTGTCTTAAAGCCTGCTTTGTTAGCCTGCTAGCTAGTTGATCGTTAGCATTAGCTTTCTGTCTAGGATAAGCTGGATACTGATGAAAAAAATACTCCTTTGCTCTATTGCAGTGTAGTAACACAGTATAGTCACACAGTTTTGTCTTCGTTAAAGAAACTGCTTAAATAACGCGAAAAAAATACGTCTAATAGCAGCAAATGTGTTAATTTTCCTGCCAAACCTGACATCCTGCAGAAGCAAAACAAATTTCCAACACGGATGTGGTGGGGTTGGAAGGAGGACGCTGGTTGGTGGATAGGCGATCTCGGTGACGTCATACAGGAAGTTTTTCCTACCTGCTACCGGACCGTCGGAGCATCCTTTGCAGCAACATCAGCCCACCTTACCTGCAACCAAATATGGCAAAACCTGCAGGGCGATTCACAGGACGTGTTCGGGTAAATTATTCTGAGTTGTTCTCCAGCTTACTTTTAAAAACATGAAACACGACCAAAACATAGCTGAAGATAAGATATACCGTAAGATGGCCTCTCTGCCAGGCTGTCAATGCTAACGTTTATTTGCATTAGCAGGGTTGAACCATGTGGTGAGGAGCGGTATGCCATGCAGAGGAGACACAGCAGCAACACGGATGGCATGCCCCCTGAAAGGTGAGAAAATAAGCTCTCAGAAGCAGCATAGCTTCTGTTAATAGCATTTGTTTTTGTACTGCCTTGTGCCTACAACATGTTGCCAAAAGTAGGTGGATACCCTGCCTAAATGAACAAAGGCAACAGTACATACTTGGAAAAGAAGGATGTAGCTCTAGATAAAATAACCTCCCTTCTTTCCCCAACTCAGGAGTCGAAGCCAAACTCTGGGATCAGAGAGCAGTCTGGATGAGGGTGGCGTGTTCGACTGCCTGAAGCCCGACTCACCCGCTTCACCCCAGCAGATGTTCTCCGGCCTGGTAGGTGTCCCCTCCAGCTCAGTCTCCTCTGCCCAGTTCCAGGCAGCTGGCTTAGTTCTGGGCTCTCCCCCTGAAGTTTTTATCCAGATGACTGCATCATCCAGAGAAGAAGGTGGCCCTCATCGTACAGAGGGTGGACCTTTTCATCCTCGACCGCCCCCACACCACCACCATCATCATCAACATCACCACCACTTCCACCACCAGCCCCTTCAGCACAGGACCTCCTCACTGCTCCAGCAGGCCACCACAGGGGCCGCTTCGGAGAGGCACAGCTCCAGGGAGGAGACCCAGGAGGACCCGTCCAACCCTGCTCCAGCCCTGTCTGAGTTAAAGGCAGTAGTAACATGGCTGCAGAGAGGCTTCCCCTTCATCCTCATTCTGCTGGCTAAAGTCTGCTTTCAGCATAAGCTAGGTATGCCAGCTTTTAGAGTCATAGTGTTAATGATAACTACTTACACAAAAATATTACAAGCATGATGAGGCGCGGTATAGTGATTTTGTTTAACCTCTGTTCTGCAGGTATTGCTGTGTGTGTTGGCATGGCCAGCACATTTGCCTATGCCAATTCCACATTGAGGCACCAGGTTTCGTTACGGGTAAAAAAAAAAAAGCAACCTTAAGTATATTAAATGCTGTGCTGCTCATACAGGTTTTAAAGTAAATGACACATTTTTAAAAAGTCAAATGTTTGCTCAAACCAAGGCTGACAATAATATACAATAAGGGCCCTATATCACACCCAAGCAACTGTATTTGTTTAGCTGATGTACTTGTGCCCATTTTTGCACCAAAGGGTCAAGTCAAGTCAAGTCACATTTATTTATAAAGCACATTTAAAAACAGCAACAGCTGACCAAAGTGCTGTACAATGCATTAAAGGAACAGTTTACAGGGGATCACAAAATTCACAAAAAACACAAAAGAAAATACGAATAGGATAAGTAGAAGGGGTAATTAGAGCAACTACTAGTACTGGAACCTGAGAGAACCGCCTATTCAGGACCAGAAGACTCAAAAGCTAACATGTAAAAATAAGTCTTGAGATGGGACTTAAAAGAGTCAATAGAGGATGCAGACCTGATGGGAAGAGGGAGGCTGTTCCATAGTTTAGGGGCTTTAACTGAAAAGGCACAATCTCCTTTTAGCTTGAGTCGTGAGTGGGGGACAGCCAGCAGGCCCATATCTGAAGATCTCAGGGGCCTAGATGAGGTGTACGGCCTGAGGAGGTCAGTAATGTATAGGGGGGCCATGCCATTCAGGGCTTTAAAAACAAACAAAGCAATCTTAAAATCGATTCTGAATCGTATTGGGAGCCAGTGAAGGGATGCTAAGACAGGACTGATATGCTCCCTCTTCTTGGATCCAGTCAACAACCTTGCTGAGTGGTGTTTTGATCTTCAAATAAAGTGTAGCTAGTTGCATTGACAATGCAATGCCATTTTGAGGACTGCTTTAAGAGATAATATTATTGACCAATTAAAGCATGGTCTAAGTAAAAGGTGTTTTATTTTCCTTTTTTTTAAAGGCCTCAGTATTCATATAGTCACATTGCATGTCCACTCTGTTAAACACAGGGATATGCAACACCTCTCCTACTCCTCAGTTACAAATGGGTTGTTGATGGGACAGAGGACTAGGAAACAGTGATCTCCTACTCTTGCCCTGCTCTAACCAAAAACTCTTGCCCAAGCCAGTCCTTAAAATGGTTAAAACATTTTATATAACAATCAGTGCATCAGATACAGAGATACCTGGCTTGCAGGGAAAATAATATGAGGTTGGTTTAATTCATATATTCTAAAACAAGATTTTGCACCTTGAACCTACCCTTTGATTGTTTGAATAGGGCTCTAAGGCTTACATCAAATGTAGGCTGATCTGTTCACACATGTCTTTGAGGCTGGAGTTAGTTAAGATAATGCACAAGACAAATTGAGGGCAACAAAATGGTATTAAGTATCATTTTCGGTACGTATTTGTACTGTTGCTGAATTTGCTGTCTTTGTCTTATTTGTTTTTGTTTTTTACCAGGAGGAACGTTCTGTATTTGTTGCTCTGTGGATCCTCATGTTCCTCACAGGGAATATAGTTTACATTTACTTCACGTTTAGTCAAGAGGAGCTACAGAACAGGTATCGTACAAACATGTCATTCTTGTAGTAGCCGTGTGTTTCTTTGCCTGCCATCTTTGTTTTTTGGTTACCTTTATGTATTTTGTTTTTTCCATTCTTTTTGTACGTGTGTGTAAGCCCTTTCATTTTTACATTCATTTCTTTTAGGGAGTGCTCCTGTTCTTGTTTGGTGTTGTCCTGTGAGTATTTTGTGTTCATTTCATTATTTTGTTGCTTACATTGTGCTAAAAACATTTACATTGCTTGTGGTTCTACCATCCTGAGAGAGAGAGAGAGCATCAAACCCGCCTATAACAAGTCATCCACTTCTTTTATTCCTTTCTTCTAGCCTCATGTTTGCCAAGCCCAATCTCGACAGCTTTGACTTCTTTGATCTGATCTGGGCCGTGGGCATCACTGACTTTGTCCTGAAGTACTTCACCATCGGCCTGAAATGTTTTGTTCTCTTCCTTCCCAAGATTCTCCTTGCCTTCAAATCCAGGGTAAGAGATCTACAGTCATTCCTGTGAGCCTTAATACACTTAAAGAAGATGTGACTCTTAATATTTCCATTTTCAACCTTGTTCACACAAATGAGGCATTCATTGAATTTGTGTAGGGCCACAAAGATTGCTCAGTAAGTTATTTTTAACAAAACTCAATAATACCATCATGAAAATATTAATAATAACTTCACTTATATCACTTGTATGACATTGTAGCAAAGTGCTGTATATAATTTATATACAGTATATTAAACAAAAAAGACAAATTCCCAAAGCTTTTACAAAGGGGACAGTTAAGAGAGATCTTAATGAAGTTAGGATTTTCTAGTGTGAAATTAGAGCCCCTAGCTCCCCTAATTGGATGATGTCCAGATAGCCTTTGTTTTATAATGACGTACAAATAGACACACTTTTCTTTTTCAATTTTCAAAGCTCATAACTGAGCTTGTACAAAACCCAGAGCCCAGAACATCACTTTGTGCTCTTGTGACCAGGATGTCCGTCATTTTATTGGCATTTTAAGTATAACCTTTAAAACATCCAAATAAACAGGGCGCAGATGGCCTAGCAGTTAGGTTGCGCCTCATGTACGGAGGCTATAGTCCTCCAAGTGGGCAACCCAGGTTCAGGTCATGCCTGTGTCTTCCCCACTCTGTCTCTGATTTCGTCCTCTATCCACTGTCCTATCAAATGAAGGCTAAAAGCTCAAAACATACATCTTTTAAAAAAAACAACAACATCCAAATAATATCAATCATCTTAACTCATAATAAAGATAATTGTTCATTTGATCCATTTATGTTGCCGACCTACAATAAGTGATTGTGGCTTTTTGCACATCCAGTCCCTGTCTAATCCTGCCCAAATAAAGTTAATACAAAAGTTTGATCTCAATAAGATTTACTCATGTGGCTATTATATAACTCTTCCACTTCTTGCAGCTGCTTCAGTAACAACATCAAAGCACATAAGGATGGTTTGAAACATATTACTGAATGTGTAGACCAGGAAAATCTAATATGGCACACCTGAAAAGGCTTTGAAACTGAATTTAAGTTTATTGTTCTCTGCCACATCCATGTGTATCCATAACATGGCAAAGACGGTGATTAGGTTGGAGGAAGTTCACTGTCAAACTTGGGAAACTTTGTTGAAAAAAAGAAGGTACGCTAAACCATGATGAAATACTTGACTGGTTGAAGAAAGCGCTAAAGGGTCACAGTGTGAAACTGTTTTGTATTCATAAGGTTTTAAATGGTCCTCCTTACGTGAGCCTGTGCATGCGGGAGTCTGTGTGGAAGCTCAGTCTCGCCTGAGGCAACAGAATATGAGTGCAAACACAGACACGCACAGATAGAGTTTGATTTCCATACAGGTGCAGGCTGAAGCTAGTATTCCTGGTGTGTGCTTGTGTGTTGAGGCAGGGGGTGTTACCAAGTATTAGGATTACATTTTCCACTGATAAACAGACCTACAGGCCTGTCAGAACCACGGCACACAGCAACTGAGCTCATTTGCCCTCAAGGGGGTTACAAGGGTGAGGTCATCCCTCCCTGGAGCTGGACCATCACCTGCTACCTCCACTCACACACACGCGCAAACATACACACAGAAACTATACCAACATGCAGGGTTTGACAGCTTTGATGGGACACATGTTGAGTTTAGACACTCTCAGATTGTATCATTGCTATCTTTCACTTGTTTCATGTAGGCCAAAACAGTCATGTCTATTCTGAACTCCTATGAAGTCATATCATCAGCTTGTGCACTTCATTAAAGCCTCCAATGGCGGACAAACTAATGATCCTACATAATCAGTACAAGTCCGCACAAGTGATAGCAGGGACACGTACAGAGGTTCAATGGCAGCATGTTTGAAGAAAGATCATAATAACCTCATACTGCATTTGTGTGATCCCTATCCAAAGTTCCCCGTGAGTATTTTCAAAGTGGTTTTGCAAGCGTCTGAGTATTTCGTCACCTGCAGTAGTTCCTAAATTTGGTCAGATTTGATCTCTGGTGTATTGTATTGTTCTGTTGATGTTGCTCTTGATGTTTTTGTTGTTGGTCTTGAACGAGGTTCAAAGTCCCAGTGATTGACCTGATAAATTGGTTAATTGTTCCACAAATATCAAAAAAGTGAAAAATGGTTACAAGAAGTTTAAAAAGTTTAATTATTTGAATTTGCTATTTTCTTAACAAGAGTCTAAAACCCAAATATATTCAATTGAAACCGAGATTATAGAACAAATCATGAAATCATTGGATGTGAGGCGTTTGTAGTTGGTAACCTACTACACTGAACAATCACAACAGTCAAGTTAATTTCTAACATTGTCAGAATTTAATAATTTTTTTTGATATGGACAATCTCACAACACAATTGGTCCTCAACTTCTTGATGTTTGAGCCACAGTATGCTTCTTGGCTTCTTGAATAGCCAGTGGATATCAGGATAACTAACAACAGATATCTGGGCTAGTTTCAACTTTACATGCAAAAATGGAGTATAGAAATGACATGCTGTACAACTCAAATGTTATCACGTTGATGCATAAAGATCTGCTTAGATAGATGAACTAAAAGCAACATCAATACATTTCTTCTTCACTTCTTTTGATTTGCTAAGAGGTGATTGGTCAATACGAATCAAACAATAAATGGAACCTAGAAATACGCATCACATTTCATATCTTAATGTTGGTTCCCCAGATAAGAAGTAGGTCAAGCACAAACAAACCTAGCAGTGAGATATTTTTTGTATGAGTAACGATACATAACTTTTGTTTGTCGACAACAAAACTTCCCTGCCAACCTCTTAAAGATTGTCTAGTTAAATAGATGTGATGTGGTTTGGATCAATGCTAGTTTTGGGTTAATGAAGCAAAAACATTTTAATGTCCAACTTAAAACAACATGTATCCTTACAATTACCCCCAAGGAAAATAAAATAAAGTTTCACTAATAACAGTCTCGCAGATTGGCATGTAAAGTTATGTATTTGTGTGTCTGCTTGTGTGTGGAGTCCTTGAGTAGATAAAGAGATCAGACAAAGTAATGAAACCAGGCAGGAAACTACCCAAACAAGGCCTGCAGTAGAGCTTACTCAAACTCCTTGGCTTCCTTCCAAACTTTAAATTTGACAGTTTTTGCGTGGGCGTGATGGGCACTGTGGGATATGAGGCTGTGGGGACAATAAGGAAGATGAATTAGCCACTAGCAGAGGTCTTCCTCCCCTACCAACCTGGCTGCTCGAGGCTCTTTATCCACAGTCATCAATCTTTGTCAGCCAACATCCAGGAAGTCATTATGCAAGCTGGGAATGCCATTGGGGCCATCGGGGAATCAAGTCTGCCTCCATTTTGGTCACCTCTGTTTTTAGCCATCCCCAATTCACTTAAAGCATTTTGTGGCAGTGGGATCTCAGAAGTTCATTTCTTCTCCGTGATTATTTAGGAGGAGGGGGGGGGGGTGTATTTTTTTAAGGCAGCTAGTAAGCCCCCGCAGGGCTGGGTTTAATGTGGGCACTGGGTAGCAGGTGGAAAGAACCTCTGCCAGTTTCCCTTGCAGTGTGGGGAAATTGCCTGTACTGCTGTGAAACTGTGGAGCTCTGGATGGCAGCCATGTTTGGGCTGGAGGCATGCTGTTTTAAGCTTTTAATACTGCACTGCTCTTGACTAGATAGAAGAGTCCCCTGAAGCTGTCGAGCTCTTTCTGCTTTTTGGACGGTAAGTTAGTCGATCAAAGACAGAATACAGTCTTAATTTAGAAATCTTAATTTTGTACGTTAAGGAGTTTGGACTGGTTATAAAAACTAATACTAGTGATAACTCTATATGATATATGAAAGAATAAGGACCAATGTAAAGAAGATGGATGTTTTTAAAAACTGTCGCCACCACCACCAAGTCAGTATTGGGGCTGCCAAAATCAACGCATAAAATTCCTTGAAGCTGTTTTTTCTTAAGAGTGGCATCATTTCTTATTGTTTTGTTGATTTTACTTTGAAAACAGTCTTTACAAATATGAAGAATTTGGTATTGAAATTATTTTGTGAGTCCTTAAAGACTTCATGTTCAAGCATTGTTGCAGGAGCTTGGGAATTAATGATGTCATTGTTGTGTTTATGACAATTACCTCCTTTTACTTAAGCTAGGAAAGCACTTAAACAGGCACTTTCACAGTCAGTCTCGTATGCATAAAAAAAAAAAGTTGGATCAAAGCATCTAAACAGGTCTCCTCTGCTATTATGGTCCTCAATTGTGTCTGTCTATCCAGGGGAAGTTCTACCTGCTGATCGAGGAGCTGAGCCAGCTGTTCAGGGCCCTGGTGCCTATCCAGCTGTGGTACAAATACATCATGGGAGAAGACCCGTCCAACAGTTACTTCCTGGGAGCCACTCTAATCATTATCTACAGCCTTTGCAAGGTAACCTGTGCCAGAGTATCAAAATAATAAGCAATCTGCAAATATAGTCTAAAGTCTATAGTATTCTCCTGAAAGTCCTTACACCCTACAGTATGAAAGGGTTTGATAGAAGTGGCAACATCATGATGATATTGTTGCTCTGAGGGAATTATCAGAGGCTTTTAAAGTTTGTTGTGATAGTGTTGTTAGGCTGAAGCTCACTGGCTCATTCAGGTCAAAATAATTATTTTGGGCATGAATGTTTGCAAAAAGTTTCAAAGCAATATTTGTATTGAGAGATTAATGATTTACGTAAGACCTTTTACTGTTAACATTTTGGCTTCTTTTTTGTTTGTGCTAGAGTAAACTCAATGGGTTATTTAAGATTAATTAGGGTCCATTCCCAGGGGAGCAGGAGTCCATGCTGAAAATGCTTAATAACTGTAAGATTTGTTTTAGAATTATAGCACCTGTAGCAGCTTGTGTTCAAGGACCGGCAGTATCAGCATCCTTCTGGTTGGCCTGCCACTTCTGACAAGACCAAAAATGTCTCAGAATCTGTTGAAGGGGCAGCCATATTGTTTTTCTCAGCCATTTCTGGTACCCAGAGGATGATCCCAGATATCAATGGTGATCCCATGACTTTTCCTGTAGTGCAGCTGTGAAACTAACATTTATTTTGATGTTTCAAAATGAAATGTCTAACTGTTACATGAACTGCCATGAAATTTGGTACAAAAAATGAAAAATTTTCCCTCTGGATGAATCCTTGTGAACTTTGGTGAGTCCCTGACTTGACTCCTGACTCCTCTAGATGACCTTAATCTAGCCCATATTTAGTTCATTTTACAGAACTAAAGTCCTTCCCATCAACCTCTTCTGTTCCCTAATCGCAATTAGCAAAAGATAGCAAGCTAGGTGGTTAACATGATACCTTCTGGCATGTTTGCATAGCAACATTAGCATTTAGCTCAGACCCCTATTTAAGGAGGGGTATAACTCTTTGTTAGGATTTCAAGAATTCACATTGTTCATGAAAAACCAGCTAAGCAAAGTCTGGGCACATTTTCTGCCACTTCAAGTAAAGCTGGTTGTAGTCTACAGAAGTCAGATGGTTACACTTTTGAACAGGAAGTTGTGGGTTGTTTAAAAGAAATATGTGTAGAGACATGAGTCAGTTTTAAATTAGTAACAACATAGAATGGGATGTTAAAACGGTGAAACTTGGATAAATGAAACTCTGAATGATGCAATGATGAATTATATACTCACTAATGTTGTCGTGTAGTGTGTTACAAATATAGTCCAGACTTCTTTTAAAACATCAGTGAGTCAGCACGTATTACCATTGATGAAGAAACTGCTTTTAACTGAACAGCATGAACAGTTTCCGGGGTGTGTGTGTGTGCTGAGGTGCAGCACACTGGTGTTTTCCAAGATCAGCTCATGTCAGCCGTGCGTCAATATTGAAATCAGCTGATGTGCCGGATGTGCATCAGTTGTTGATTCACATCATGTTTGTCATGCTGTTGTGTCACAGAACGGCAACAGTCTGGTGGTGTTGAGAGGAACAGGCTTTCCTTTAAAGGAAATTATAACATTTGCATATGAACTCTAAGAACTCCAGAATGTGGGACAAGTGAAAAGGATCAATCCCAGATGCTTCATTTGAAAACCATTAATGAGATAAGAGGTGATACACTCATTTGCATGTTCTCTCTTCTTTCGAAGATATGCTAGCCTGTTGCTTATTTGGAGTTTTGAAAAAACACTATAAAGTTATGCTTGATGATGTTGAAATACTATTTTATTGAAACTGCTGTACATCTTGCCACCCCCAGGGGGTAATGACCCCCAGTTTGGGAATCACTGACCTAACCTACCACATGGCCCTTATTGGCCATTACTGCCCAAACAGTCTGGCCACCTTCAATAGACCCAGGCTCTGCTAATGTGAGCTAGCCATGTAGTGATAAGGCCGATACAACCTGTTCACTGTATTTTACTTCATGGGTAGGGTTGGGAAATTAATCGAAAATTAATCGAAACCCACATTCAGAACATCTAACCGACGTAATCTTGCCCATTGTGATTATTTAGATTATTTTCAGGGCAGAGTCACGTGACAACATGTCCAATTCGCGACATGGATGTTGAAGCAATGTTCGCCATTTGGACTCATTTTCTCTTTAGTGAAGACGACACCGAACAAAAAGAAGTCAAATGTAAACACTGCAGAAAAACTGTTTGCAAGAAATGAAAGTTATTTATTTTCTTCTGTTTTAGAGAAGTTCATTTCTACTTTAAAAATAAAATGTGTGGTTTTCATTTCATGCAATGCTTTGATTTCAGTTCAAAATATTCAATAAATAACCACAACATAGTCAAATAGTAAAGGTCAAAACGTCAGTGAACTATGAGGGCAAAAAACAAAAACGAAATAATGCTTCATTAATCGTAATCGAGGTCAAATGTTCAATTAATCGTGATATTGATTTGAGGTCATATCGCCCAGCCCTACTCATGGGCATACATGGACACCACTTGGTATTTTGTCCCAGAACTTTATTTTTTTAGGAATAATAAAAAAATAAAAACTATCCACCAAAGTTGAATTCTTTATCATTCATTGGCCTCTAGCATGGATTTACGCTGTTATTGAACAAATGTTAAGTTAAGAGAACCACATTTCAGAATATATAAAACAGGAAAATATTGTTGGCAGTTGTCATGATTAGACTCATAAAAACTGATGTGCTTCCTCTCTATTGTTTTGCAGTCCTTTGACATCTGTGGACGTGTGTCTGCTATAAGAAAGGCCTTGGTCATGCTCTGCAGCTCCCAGGTGAGATTTAGATAAAACCTTCTCTCTTCACACGTCTGAAAACACAGACAGATTTGTGCAAATTTGCATATATGCATTGAGAAATCAGAATGAATCTTGGGAAGCAGACTTAAATCCTATTAAATGTCACCCTTTTACTGCCTCCTCCAGAGTTATGGAGTCAGAGCAGGCAGTCAGCAGTGCAGTGAAGCAGGGGATGTTTGTGCAATCTGTCAGACTGATTTCAGAGACCCTATCGCCCTGCTCTGTCAGGTAAGGATTCCTCTAATTACTTTATAAAGGGTTAATAAATCTGTTTCTATTCAAAAGGAACAGATACTAATCTAAAGAGTTTCTAGGCTGAAAAACAGTGTTTGCTGCCCTCTCTTGTTTAAATTTGAAGTCTGCCCAACCTTTTGATCCCAACCAGCATAATCTGTGTTTCCTTTTCATACTTCTACTGTGCTTATTGGTTGATGGCGTGCATTATGTCCCTCTGTAGCATGTTTTCTGTGAGGAGTGCCTGTGTTTGTGGTTCGACCGGGAGAGAACATGCCCGCTGTGCCGCTCCACCGTCATTGAGACCCTGAGATGCTGGAAAGACGGCACAACCTCGGCTCACTTCCAGATCTACTAAGCTTTGACAAGAAATCATCAGACAAAGAAAGATTTGATGTGATTAATGCTGGTTATATGTGTCTTTGATTATTTATTCCTGTTTATCTTTGTTTGGTAACTCAATCAGGTTAAGCATAATTATCTCGAAGACTCCAATTTGAGAGGCATTTCAAACGATAAGAAGAGAAAAACGAATCACATTATTTTTCTCTGTGGACAAATGGAGCATTATTTAAGGTTTCATTCACAATCAGCATGGCATTAGTTTAAAGAAAGGAAACATAAATCTGGACTCAAGTCAGTTAAACTATTAGATTCTTGTCACACAGTCATGCCTACAGTCACATTTTGTTTACCTGCAGACTTAGCCACTGTTGTAAACTGTGATCATTGTCATTCACAGGAAACATTCTAAGAGAAAGTCACTTTAAGTGCGTTTATGATCAAATACTGACCGCTTTCACACTCCTTGAGGTAAATGTCGTACTTTGTATTATATTATTTATGGTATTTTCATGGTTGTGTATATCTTCTTTTTTTTTTCAATTAGTATTGAAATTTTTTTTTTTTTTTTGTCAAAATGGGTTACTCTTACTTTGATCAGACAAAATATCAGGAAGTCAAAAAAATCTGTCCAAACATATGTTCAAAGCGTAAACAAGGTGTTTAGTAATTAATAATGTGATTTAAATATTGAGTGATAAAATTAAGTAGGTGTGTGCCTTTTGATCATCCATTCTGTAAACAGCACAGAGTGTTGTAATGTTTATTGTGAGATCCAGGCACCACAAGCAAAACCCATTTTGTAGTTTTGTATCGTGACTGGTGAAGTCATCGAAGAAATTGAAGTTAGTTTTGCCTTTGCGTTCATTTCTATTTGCTTATCTTCAATTATGCAAAATGTGTTAAATTTGTTTCCTGTAAAGGCTATCATGAATTATTTCCTTTAGAAAAAAAAAACGACTTCAAAGTGCAGTGATGTCACCTGGTGTAAATTAAAGCACTTCAGCTCACTTTATAAAAGTGCGTTTCTTTGTCAATAATTTATTTCAGAAAGTTTTTTTTAATCCAAATACTAAAAGCCAGTTTAAATATTGAATCAGTATAAATAGCACAAACTTTAAAAAACACAGTTGCATTAATCCTGCTCACATTACACTGGATATTTAAACAAAGCTTATTTCCAGAAATCACAGTCAGCATTAACAGCATAGCTTCCATATGCACAGGTCCTGTATCATATTTATGTTTCAAAAGCACCTTAACACTGCCCCTAACAAAGAATGCTCAAGCACAGGACAATGTGTAAACATCATCTAAACACTGTAGAAAACATCTAGAAAACATTCATCCTCCCATCACTGACATTTGTACACTGTATAGCTTATGTAAAAAAAGTACAGTGCATTGTGAAGCTTAAAAACGGGTCTATTTGAGTGCATTTTGGATGCATTTGAAGGTCAAACCAGTTTAACTCCTTTGCGATTGACGCACTCACATTGTGGGAGGTGTAAATTCAAAGCAGTCCTATTAGTAAGCTTTTCCCTCCACTCTACCAGGGGAGGATTACATCACCGTTTTGTAACTGGGATGACAGAATGGGAGAGTCACGCAGGGGGCAGAACGTGCAGCGGACTGACTGCAGGGCTGCTGGGGTTCAGTGTGTCAGCTCTTTACGACCCCATAGTGCATCCACATCAAGCCTGAGCAGGTCTTCGTGACACTTGGAGTTTATTCAAACACAGAGTCCTGACCCTGAAACGTGCATTTAATCCCGATTCCTCCCCCTCATCTCTCGGCCTTTTCTTTGCTGCACACCGCCTTTTGCACCGCATCCTCCGGCTCTTCTGCATCTCCCTCTCATAGTGCAAATAATATGAGCCCCTTCCTCGTGCATGGTCCTGAAGGCACCACCTGTATAACATAAAATGTATTCGCTTAAATGACTAAGGCACACATCAAATAAATGTTAATAAAACTTAGACGAATATGTAACGCTATCAAAAAAAAAGAAAGATTTGAACGTATCTGTTACAACACAATTTAATGAACCCTCATACCAGGAAGATGAACTACCTTTTTCCAAACAGAAACCTGGTCAAAAGTGGCAAATGAACTGGTCAAAGAAAGATACAAATTAACAGCAGTAATAGGCCCATATAAAAATTCAAGTTGTTAAATGTTTACAATGTGTGACAAATCTTGTTTTAAAAAAAACTCACTAGTATTAATAATAACTGGACAACTGTTAGAATCAAGCAAATAAAGGATAAACAGCTAAATTGTAAGTAAGATAAGATAAATCATATGAAGTTTTTTTCAATCTAAGCCCTGCTATTTGGAATACTTTCTTTACACCTGTACATATTTTCTTGAATCATTCAATAATATGAAGTACCAAGAAAAAAAACCTGACTAGCGAGGTTAATGAACAAAGCACAAGTTTGGAAGTAGCATTGTCTTACCAATTAATTTAATCTAACACTTAAATCTTACATTAACATGATGTTCCCATGTATAAAATATTATAACACCATTATTCAACAGAGCTACATTAACACAATGCATACACTACCACAGATATGATCTCATAGCTAACCATATTTCCCCTTCGTATTACGAATTTAGGTCAAAGTTTCACTCAAACGCTGCGACTGTGACGTGACACTGTTTTCGCACCTGTTGCTGGTGTTGCCGCCTCGCGCCCTACAGGTGTCGCCTTGTGACGACCAGCACGAGCACGGTGAGGTGTATCGCTGCGCGCAGGAAGCTCTTCAGGTGGCCTGTCCCGGTCACCACAACCACCGTCCCGCTTCCTCCGCAGCTGAAGCCGCTGTCCGTCTCCCCGACCGTCCAGCTCTTCTCCAGCTGGTCTCCGATCCTCCGCAGGCGGGAGGCAAGCAGCTGAGCCACGGTGCATGGCGAGTGTCTGCGTGCGCTGCAGGTGGCGTCACCGGACAGGAGCAAAGGCTGGTCTATTGGCAACCAGCACATCTTCTCTGACAGAACAAACCAGTCTTCTCTCTTTAAGTCTTGAGGATGTATGACCCTCCTTCTCTTCTGTCATCAAACCTTAACTGGGCTTGCGTTCCCCCCTTTGCCCCCCTCCCCTCCGTGTACTGTATTATTCATTGCAGTGTCACATGGTGTTTGGTTTACATCATCCTCTCCCAAAGGAGACATGAAATGGTTAACTCTTGAATCTCTCCTGTCTGCTTTGAACTTATGAGTCTTTTGTTACAGGGTTTTCTGGGACATTGTGTTCTCCTCTTATTTTTAAACTCTGAGATAAGCATGTTGTACTATTCTCAAACACTGAAACCTTACTGTCATGGAAACGATACGTTTGCATGTATATTCAGGACAAATGCAAGTGAAACGTACACAAAAAATGTATACCTTCATGAGAAAGCCGCATCAGAAATAAAATTGCGGAATTAAAAAACTCCCGGAAATATACAGCATGACGTTGTCCCTAGTCGGACTGTTTATAGCGGAGGACACATTTTTGTTTTTGTGTTGGTCTGGAGCTATGGCTTCTTTCAACCAGTTTAAATAGCCAAAACACACAAGACGCAGTTTTCTTACATTTGGAGGTCATATTTTGACAATGAATGGGGGATATGGCCGAGGACGAACTTGTTGCGTTCAGGAAGCGCTGGAAACAAGAGTTAACGGGTAAAAAAAGAGGAGCAGCGACTTAACTCTGCCCTTCTCCCTTCCTGTGATGCTGTTGGTCAGTCAAGCAAAGAAGACTCAAAAAAGGGGTATTTTGAAAACTTTCAAAGTCTCAACAAAGCCAGCAGTCCTTCGAAACCAGAAGAGGGCGATTGCACTAAGGGGAGGAGGTTTGTTAGTGGAGGAGGACAAACTGCAGCTTTGTCGAAGGATCAGCCTCAATATGTGTCCATTGCACATAGTTTACTGGATGGGAGGACCAGTCCGCTGTTGGACAGGATTCAGGAGGAGAGAAGCAAGAGAAAGAGACAGTACCACAACATGACTGATGGCTGCAGAACCTCCCTGCAACAGCAGCAGACACAGAGAAAGCTCAAGAATGACAAGGAGCTGGTGGATCAACTCATCCAGGATCTGGTGAGAGGGGGGCGACGGTGATTGTAGTTCATTTGAATGAGTTCACAATATCAAGTCTTTTGTTATTCTTTCTTCTACAGAATGAAGTCAATGACATTCCTTTCTTTGATATTGAGCTGCCATACGAGTTAGCCTTGAAGATCTTCCGATACCTAAACTGCACTGAGCTCGGCAGATGTGCACAGGTAAGCTGCTGCAGCTGTCATTTTACCATTTTACACAAGAGCTTTACATCATAGAATGAACACTAACGAGGTTACAACATGATTGGAATGAGCATCAAAAGCTAAAGAAAAGTCTACCCTATTTACCTTACAAGAGGATCTGTAGACATACAGTCCTTGCCACCTCAGTCTTCAGACCATGATTTAGATAGGTCCCCTAGAGGTCCCTATGTAAGTGTGTGTGTGTGTGTGTGTGTGTGTGTGTGTGTGTGTGTGTGTGTGTGTGTGTGTGTGTGTGGGGCGATAAAATGATATAAAAGCACTGTATATAAAAACTAAATAATGTTCAATAGGGTTTTTTTGTTTTACTGAATCGTATTGCTTTATTTAAAAAAAACAACAACACAGTTTTGACCTCATTAGTCTTACAAATATTTAATGAAAAATCACACTTCAATTAGATACAATTCACTTATGCAGCTGTTCAGGTCAGGCTATAGATAGACGGTGCTTCGTTTCACTCTGTCACAAACCAAAATCACAAACCAAAATAAATGAAGAATTACAAAGTAAGAACAACAATTTCAAGATGGGTCAGTTAGTTTTTGTCGAATTTAGCTTTAGTTCTAGTGTAGTTACTGTACACTGTAAGCTTGCAGCCTGGATGTCTGGTGTAGATGTCCTCGCTTAGTTACTGAGAAAAAGGTGGTCGTTATACACACATCACGTAGGTGCAGGGCAGTGCAAAAGCAGCAGACTGAGAAACAAGGTATGCCTGCACACTCGTTCAAATGCCACAAAAAGTTTTTATTCCATCACAATCCCTGATGATCACTGTGACTGTGATGGAATATAAACTTGTTGTGACATTTGAGCAAGTGTGCGGGCATACCTTCTTCCTCACTTAGTTACTGACTAGAAGTCTTTTAATGCATTTGAGAAAATGACAAAGACAAAAAACTGTAAGGCAGCCAACTTGCTCCCTTGCTGATTTTTTTGTCTTTTTATTTGTCATGCTTTTGTAGAGTGGCCACACTTAGCTAACTGATTTCAGCTTTTACAGCTCGTGGTTGAAGTCCTTACAGCTACAGTTACCTTGCACTTGCAGAACTGCTGAGGCAAGCTGTATCTCGCCTTATTTGACCCAAATGGGTATAGATTAGTAAATTACATTCTGTCTGGCAGGTCTACAGCACATGGTGCACATGTCCATTTGGCAGTCAGCCGGGCTCATTAAGCACAGATAATTCAAGTGATGCAAGCTGGTAATGTATGCTGACTCAATCCGTTGTAACACAGTCCAATCTCCTCCCAGGTGAGTAGGGCATGGAGAGTCCTTGCAGAGGACTCTGTTCTGTGGTTCAGGATGTGCACAAAGGCAGGTTTTCACCAGGAGGCCAGCGTGTCCGCCTCCCCCTGCTGGAAGAGCACGCTGCGAGACTGCAGGAACTCAGCCAAGACTGTGTGCTCCAACTGGAAGGTGAGCCTCTGCTGTCTCATCGTGGGGACTAAGAATAGTTGTTTTCAACCAAATATACCTGCTGATATTTCTTCACAGTCTACTATCCAAATAAACATACGTATCAATTAATTCTTTTTCACAGGGGCTTTATTTGCATGAAAGTAGGAACAAATGGCAAGCATTGTCTATACATATCATTTTTGTAATTTATAGTTTGAATCTAATATAATGCAGTACATACACATTTTATTATTTTATGATTTTAAATGAAAATGGGCAATGATGGGAAAAAACACAGCCAAGTAATATATAGTTAAATGAGTGTACTCCTTCAAACCTGTTAGATAGTGACGTGTTGTATTGTGTCATTTTTTTTAAAGTAATTTTTTTTATATTTTCTGTCCAGAACCGAGTGGGATCCATCAGCCAGCTGCAGTTTGAGCTGGGGAAGGTGCTGTGTGACGTCAGCTCCTGTGACAACTTGGTCTTGGCTGGGTGAGTTACAAGGAAAGCTCACTTCTGACAGCAGATGTTCGTCCTCTCATATAAGTAGACTCATACTATTACAACTATGACTGGGTGCTTCGTAAAAACCATTACATTTAGTTAATGGATGTTATTTATCACTGATTTGATGGATTAGCGATCGACATATGAACTTAACTCAACGTATGGATTTCTTGGGGATTATGTGTTTAGCAGCAGTAAAAGTTTTTTTAAATTTATTTTTATTTTATGCATTTATTTAACAGGGACACATTCAATTAACATTGCTTCCTATGTAAGAAAAGTAGATGCCATGCATACAGGTTTCTAGCCATGGTTAATTTGCTAATTCTGTCCCTGGTTAGTACTTCACAAAGAACTTTGTTATGAGAGCAACTATTGTCACTTTTAGGAAGAAATACCTGCTACCTACAGAATCTAGTAAACTAAGAGAAAAAATGGCGCTAAACTTGGTACACAAGATGTTTAAAGGTGCACTATGGAGTGTTTGTAGAGAAATGTGAAAGTTGGAGAAATTCACAGATTTTGTGGTTTATGTTCATAACTCTACACACAAACTGTCCTCAGAGCAAAATGTGGTCCCTGGAAAACTGTTTGAAGATAAAATGCTACGCGAGAAGTTATGGTGACGGGTCCGCATCAGTGAAACCGTAACTCTCCTGGTAGCTTTTTTAGCTCCAAACAGAGTTCCAGGGACCCATTTTTTCCTTTGATAAACTTTGTGTATTTAGTTCAGGAAACATAGCATAGAATTGCTTCTCGAAAACTTAACAACACTACAGTTAGCAGTTATATTACAGCACCTCATAATGGGTCACACTCCCAATGTAATAAAGATAGAAAGTAACAAACAGATGGCACAAAACTCCCTCAACTTACTTTAATTCTTCAGAGGAACTCAAAAAAATACAATTTTGTTAAAATCATGTCAAATGATCTCTTTAATAAAAAAGAATTAGGCATGCTTTTGCAAGCAAGCTTCTTTTTGGTTTGTATTAGATTTAAATTCTCAGCTCATTTTAAAATCAATATACTGTATACTTCTACTGATGACTTCAGTCATCATCATAAAAGAATGTCTCTCTCCTTTATGCCCTGAATGGTGGAACCTTGAGCACTTTCAGCATTTTTCGATCATGTTTGTGCGGGGTTTAAATAGTTGTTCCTTCTCTCCTCTATGTTGTCTCTTGTTACACCTGTTCTGTAATGTGTGTCATGATGGATGTCAATATCTTGCTGGCTGCAAAACAATTGTACCTACGAGTACAAATAAAGCAACCTGAACCTGAACAGATGGTGGTAGTAGATGAGGGAGGAGGACAGAAATCGCAGCTGAACTAAACAAATCTCGCCTCAAAATAACTGAGACAGTGATGTATTGCGATGAACCGCAGGAGCTGGTTTAACAGTCCATGAGGATGTGTGCAGAGTCTCAAGGGAGAGATGTGATTAGATTCCCTTCAGTCCTGCTGTGTCTCATTGGAGCAGAAGACAGTGTGTTTTTATCTTGTCAGGTGAGCATATATAGGGCATGCCTAAATAAAACAGTCCAGACATGAAAAAAAAACTTTTCTAAATGCGAATAAAATCCTCTTAAATCCTTATTTTATTACCATTGCTATTAACGATTTCACAGCATCAATATTTTTCCCATTATTTGTACTTAAAAGGCCATTTAGGTAAGTGAAAGTCCTTGAATTTTGTTAACGAGAAAAGAATCAATAGTCATAAAGAGAAATCGAAAGTGATACAATTGCATCCACAAAATCTTGTTAGAAAAGCGCTCGAGTGAGATTTGGCGTTTCAAGGCAACATGAGACAGCGCTTCATTAACCCAACAACATCTCGGAGTCAAACAGCGACATGAAAGGCCAAATCTGTCAAGACACACACATGCAGATTTGAGTTTGAAAGTTTCCTGCGTGTAAAAGTTTTGACACATTTCTTGGACAACATTCAGTGTCATCATCCTGTTCAGTTGATTTACCAATTAATTGAAAGTGTTTTTTCCTATTATTGATAGCCTGCCAAACCCTGCAATGTAGTGTGCACACACACGCAAGCGGACGCACACATGTACACCCTCTGTCACACTCACTGTCACTGTGTCACACACTCTGGCTGTGAGGCGAGGACTTGCTCAGACATGATGGTATCTGTGGAGGTGGGCACTCTGACAGTTTGTCGTCTCCCACAGTGAGAGATTGTTGACTCGGGATAATAGTGAAGTCAACAGAGCTGAAGCTTTGTTGAAAGAGAGGGGACGACTTTGTTGTTACTTGAGAATGAGAAGTGAAGGCAGCGCTCCGTTGGTAAAGGGCTACACAACATAGAATGAGTTGGAGAGTATTTGAAGATCCATAAACCTTTTTTTTTTTAAAGATTTTTGTGGGCTTTTTATGCCTTTATTGGAGAGATACAGTATGACAGTGGATAGAGTCTGAAATGGGGGAGAGAGAGAGCGGGGAAAGACATGCGGGGAAAGAAGCCACAAGTTGAATTTGAACCTAACCCGTCCGCTTGGAGGACTTCAGCCTCTGTAACTGGGGCGCACGAACGAACCAATTGGCCACCAGCGCCCAAAGATCTAAACTTCTTAATCAGAAGTTCTTATGCATATGTGTAGTTGTTCATTTAAACTTAATAACGACTGAGGAGATTGCAAACCTCTCTTGATCGCTCCACTGATTCTGTAAGCAGTCTAGGCACAGGAAGGGCCTTCTCAGTTACACAGATGGAAGTCAGTAGAGCGTAGACACATTGAAACAGCAAAGCTTTTAGTTTATTGAATTACAAAAAAAACTCATAGGCTAGTGAAAGAATTACAGTTTTAATGTGTTTAGAAAAATAATCTTTCTCTTTAGTATGGGGCTGCAAATAACTCTTTTTCTTCATTGAATAAACTTTTATTTATTTGTCAATTTATTAACCAATGATTATGTCTGTTATGCCCCACCATAAGGCGACTACCACGCACAAATTGACCCAATAAAACACATCATGCACCTTACCAAAGTCAAAACCAAGGGATTTATTATTTACAGAAAAACTTAATCATTAAACAAAGATCAACTCACAAACAAATTCAACAAGAAAACACACAATCCCCTGACTGAGAGGCACAGCAGTGGCCTCTCTCCATCTGAAGGCAGCACTGGACTTTTAAACACTGAAGCCCGGCCCACCTCGTTAGGTGATTAGTAGCTTCACCTGGGCAGAGCTGAAGACAACAGGAGGGGAGAAGAGACAAAAAGGAGGGAAACATAGAGGCGTAACAATGTCCATAAAACGTCCAAAAATGGCAAAAACAGACAATCCTATTGTTGCAAAGCCTCAGATGACAAGTTTTCCCCATACAACAGTGCTGAAAGACATCTGCTTTACTTTCGAATAAAACATATTATATTTCTTTTTTCTGACTTTTAATTGCATATCTTTGAATTGATTATTTTAGGTCAGACAAACAAGCAACATCTTGGACTTTGACAGCTTGAACTTCATTTAAACAACAACTTCTCGTCAGTTGCAGACTGATTGTGAACT
This sequence comes from Tautogolabrus adspersus, assembly GCA_020745685.1. NCBI lineage: Eukaryota > Metazoa > Chordata > Actinopteri > Labriformes > Labridae > Tautogolabrus > Tautogolabrus adspersus. The sequence continues at coordinate 23,253,802 of CM036534.1, forward strand.
CTTGTTTTATGCCAAGCTATCGCAGTTAATTTAGAGTAGTACGTTTTTTATGTATAGGTGCAACATTAAAGAAACATATGACATTTTAGCTTAATTGATTGTCGTAAGGGAGTAAACTAAGATGTAGATTTGTAATTGTGTAATCTAAACCTGGAGACCTACTTTACAGTGAATGTCTTGATAGCATAACCTTCACATCCTGCTGTTGTGACAAGTTTTAGGGCTGAAATGTCCCACGTTGTTCCGCCCAAACAACACCCCTGTAATCCTGGAAAGATCATGTAACAAAGGCTTTTGAAAACAAAATAACAAGTCGGGAAACGTGTGAGAGGGGAAATGATTCAGTGGTGAGAAGGTGACGTCAGGTGTTCTCGAAAACATGAAGTTCACTGAGTGCAACGCAAAACCGGCGATTATGCAACCGCCACATTCCTTTCCCTTTTTACATCCAGCCTGATATATTCAAATTATTCATGTTTGATGAGCACTGTGCTCGTTTGTATGTCAGGTACACGTCTGGTGATGTGAGGCTGTGGGATACTGTGCACTGGGACTCAACGGCCTCTTACCTGAAGAACAACAGCCTGTCAGCTAACTCTGAACCCAGACCTTTTGTTAGTCATGTGCAGGTCAATAGCACAGTGGCTGCTGCTGCGTACGAAGACGGTGAGCACTTTTCCTTACATCCTCAGGGAATTCTTTGGTTTTAAATCATTTATAATTATTGTATACAAGAACTACAAAACTGTGTTACATCACAGGTTGTGTGGACCTATGGAGCATAGAGACAGGCGGGGAGCCCATCCACCACTACCAGACCCCAGGGAGGATCCAGGTCCTGGCTCTGAGCTCTGAAAGCCCCGTCCTGTGCTCAGCAGCCGGGCCTGGCGTTCGACTGGATGCTGCCGATGATCACGGCTACTGGAGGACACTCTGCCAGACTCAGCTACCCAGGCCTGTAAGTTAAACTGTTTGATACCGCGAAATACTCCATACTGATGTGTTGTGTTTAAATAACTGATGTCCCTCACACACTGTCTTCTTTTTGTGTGTGAAATAACAATAGAAGCCTTGTCTTATTCTACATTTAGTGGTATTTATATAACTAGTGCTGAGCTTATTAATCGATAAACTATTGGCTGATTTAGCTGGAAATGTTTTTTGGGGGTCATTTTTGTCTTTAGGGTCTTGGGTTATAGCTTCTGCACATGGGGCACGTGGGGCTATGTGTTTTTTATTTGAAATTCAGCTTTTACACGTCTAATACTTAAAAACAGTGAAATCTTTGAAGAAGGCTCTCTACAAATTACTGTATTCTGAAAGTAAAGTGTCGGTATATTGGCTTTATCACAGGTGGAAAGCCTGGTTGTGGTACCAGGCAGGGGGCAGCAGCGCCCGCTTGCAGCCCTCTCAGCAGGAGATGCCGTGTACCTGTTGGACCCCCGTGAGGAGGAGCCGCAGACGCTCCACTCGGTCTACGATCACCCTGTTACCTGCCTGGATGCGTCAGACTCCCATGTTGCACTTGGAGTGAAGCGCACAGGATGGGCAATGCACGGTGGAGGAAACAAGGTGAGTTCAGTCTCTCTGTACAATAACGTACAATTTAAAACCAGCTATGAGCGTGGAATTCAGCCCCACTCTGTTAGAGACATTTCCTGTTGAAATGAGAACAAACAGGGTGTTTGAAACTTGTAGCAACCAACAGCACATGTTTAATCATTATATGAGTTTGAGTCTGGCATACTAACATTTGAGAATGGGGTTCTATTTTTGATATTTTTTTCCAAGGCTGCAAAGTGGTGCAGAGGTTAGCTGTTGCTCACAACAAAAAGGTTCCTAGTTTTGAAATCCCCCATTGGGCAGGGCCTTTCTGTGTGGAGTACATGTTCTCCTCGTATTTGTGTGGGTTCCCTCTGTCTTCCCCCCACAGTCCAAAGACCTGCTTGTTAGGTGAATTGGGGACTCTAAATTGCCCATAGGTGTTGGTGTGAGCATAAAAAGTTTGTCTGTCTCTATATGTCAGCCCTGTGATTGCCTGGCGACCGGCCCAGTTTGTATTCCGCCTCACGCCCAATGACAGCTGGGATCAGCTCCAGCCCCCCCATGACCCTAAACAGGACGGTATAAACCACTATAGACCAATACATGGAATCTTTAACTGTCATTGTGCTCTGCTTGATGGCTGCAGCTATGGTATATTTGTGATTTCATTTTCATCTTTGTCAATACCTTTAAAGGGCAGGACTAGTTCACAAAACAAGTTCAAATCAAAGTAAACCATTAACCAAAACAAAATCTTAAGAAATGTGAAACAGTTCAATTATTCTGACGCTCAGTGTTTTAATAATGGCCTTGGAATGTTGTTTAGTGGTACCTCAGTCTACATCTTTGTAAAGAAACGCAGTGTTGTTTTGGAGCCACCTTCATGTGGACAGCACCTTCAAATCCTCGTGAATTAATGATCTAGTGTTTGCATGTTAATGGGACTGGTGGAGCCGGATCAAGGTCTCTTTTGTTCCTTGATTTTTAGATATAATCTCCTAAAAATGTAACCCAGACATCACTCATAGTGATTAGAATGAAAAGGGTTTCCACTAGAGGACACACGTGCTCTCAAAAGGTGCATAATGAGTATTGGAAGCTAAAAGAAAGGAAAAATAATATTGTTGATCAGTTATAGAAATGACGTTTCCTTTCAGGAACACATTCATGGAGAGGAGAGGGTGTCGGCCACTATCGCCTCTGCTGCCACTTTAATAAGTCAAAGTGTTTAGGAGGAAATATTACCTTCTCAATGTGAAGCACACATTTATTATCCACATCAAGTCTGCTCTACACTTGAATCTGATTTACTTTTAATTGCAGAATATCAAAGACAATTCTCTGCATACACGTCTCATCTGTGTAAATCTCTCTGGACAGTGTGATCACTATTACTCTGTGTCCCTTTAGATCCCTTGACTCTCCTCAGAGATGAATGTGATGTACCTGGAGGGGGTTTGTTTATAGTACAAATAGCTCTCTTCAATAGCCACAAGCCTCTCATTGGACCTCACTCCTAATTGCTCCAGCCTATAAGGGTGCTTTGATGAACTGCTGTTCCCCGAGCTGCCTCTGTTTGCTTCTAATAATATTGTGTTTTAATGACCCTGTGCTTCTAATTGACTCTTAAGCCTTTACTCAGAAAGTAGACAGAGCCAGGAGACTAACTATTCTGCTGGGATCAGGAGGCAGATATGCAGCGGGCAATATGCTTTCAAGTTCACTTCAGTTAGTTGTTTAATCAATATTTGTAGTACAACTAATTATAATGAGATAAAAAAAAACTCAGATGTTAGTTGCCATAGAGACTGGACATCTGCTAGATTTAAAACAGCAAGCACCATCCGATCATATTGTGTGTGTGTTCGCAGCACTCTGCTTGTGATTGACAGGTTTTTGGCAAAAGCTTCTTCACTGACATCATCCCCTTTAAAAAAAAAAAGAAGAACAACTGAAACACTGAAGCACTGATTCAGTAACAGCACTAAAGCACCACATAGTGGAGCAGCCCGAGAGCAGCAGTGAGGGACACACCAGGCTATAGATAGATTATACATTTATATATGATTGCATTGAGGATATGAAGAAGTAGTAACATTATATTTACATGCATTAACATTTATATAAGGACCAATCAGCATGAGGGCTCGTTTGTGCAATATTAAATGTGATAAATTAGACTCTAGAAAGATAGAAACATCCTCATTTTATCATTAATAAAACAACAATCTTCTTCCCATTCAATCTTTCTGTTATTATTTGTATTATTTTTTTTTTTAGTCTTATGTAATGAAATGTGTGATAATGAGTAGGTACAGTAGGTGAAATGCCTGGAAAAAAAACACAGCAAAAAGATCATTGGCATCTATTTTTGTATTCATCGATTATTCCTGATGCAGATTTATAGATTTTCTTGGACTTTTTTTTTTCACTACAGTTGCTGTTGTTAACTCTGCTGTCAAATCTGATATCAAAAATACTTTGAGCTTTTCTACATAAAGCTGGCTTTGCAAATAGCTACTGATGTTGCACCGTAAATGTGCGTGAACATGGAGATAAATGTGTTGAATTTATAACCACCAAGTACTAATATTTCCAAAGTAAAAGATCAAAGCTGTAGGTCATGTTTTTTGGGCATGTTTGATTTAAATGTATTTATTTTCAGCAGTTATGCACAGAAAGTCTCGAAGATGTTCCTGTTTGCCATGGTGGGCTTTGCAAAGTCATTATTAGCTCTACACTCTTTAGAATGTTTCACAAATTTAATTAACCTTCTGTCACTTGTCTAACAGCAGTTTTCAAAAAGCGCAAGGAAGAAAAAAGCACTCATTGGCTGCAACCATTTTTTTTATCCCAGACTTCAGTCAGAAAACACATGCTTAATTAAAATCTGTCAAATTTCATGGAGGTGGCATCCAAGAAAGTCGTCTCACACCTTTTAACTTCACATGAAGAGTGAAACGTTTTCATTTACAACTTCTTGACGTGCATGGAAAAAAAAAGCACATTGTTATTTTTGATGCCTGATCCAGTAAACCTCAATGCTAATCATTTAGTTTGATGCAGTTTTGTTTCAAACTCTGACAGGTTAAAGTCCAAGAGCAGCTTTGTTCCCACTGTAAGGCATTCTTTATCACATTTTGGCACATTTGGCATCGTTATGATTGAGCTGGTAGCTTTGTCTTTTTTAGTGTTGTGTGTGTGTGTGTGTGTGTGTGTGTGTGTGTGTGTGTGTGTGTGTGTGTGTGTGTGTGTGTGTGTGTGTGTGTGTGTGTGTGTGTGTGTGTGTGTGTGTGTGTGTGTGTGTGTGTGTGTGTGTGTGTGTGTGTGTGTGTGTGTGTGTGTGCGCGTGCGCGTGCGCGTGCGCGTGCGTGTGTGTGGTCGGAGCCAGTCTCCAGATCCTCATTACTACGTGCCACCCTCTTGCCAGTGGACTGGGGGGCACCCAGGCAGACACCCAGCTCGTGGCTGGGCATTTCATACAAGCTGGCATCTCCACTGGCAATCTATCTGTCTACTGCCGTCCATCTACCTCAGAGCACGAGTGCTGTCTGAAAATCTGTCAGCCTCTCACTGCCTCAAGTTTTAGAGGGCTGGTCTAACGCTTAAAGGCTGAATTCAAGTTGTGATTGTTTTGTCTTTTCGTATGTAGAGTCAATAGACACACTCATGGACAATAGGGGATGAATAGAAGTATTGATACACAGAAGTTCAATTAGGTTAATTTTAGTCTGGAAAAAACATGAACAGGGTGCTTTCTTAGAGTAAAAAAACAAATAAAACTCTTTAAACAGATTTCAGATTTTTTCACAGCAAACTTGATTTCTGATTTTAATTGTTTTTTTCTTCTAATAAATAGATATATATATATATATATATATATATATATATATATATATATAAATAACAAAGAAATTAAGATAAAAAAGTTTCGCTTTTATTTTATCATAAAATTCAACAAAAGCAAACTGAATGTCCCTTTCAGGATCAGTAAAGTAACTTGAATTTCTCTTTTGATGTTAAAATGTAAGCTGTTAACTTCTAGTCTTTAAAATTGCACTATGTAGTTTCAGGGTACAGTAAAAGTACAGATGAAAATACTGGGTGGCACATACCTGGCGCCACCCAGCCACTCTGTAGGAAGTAAACAAGGGAGCAGGATGTGAACTATGGGAGCCCGGGGGGAGCGAAGTTGAAGAGTAAATCTCGATTTTAGTTATTGAAAATCTTCATTTTCCCCAAAACTGATTTATTGATAAAATTGAACAAGCTTGCAGACTTACGTTAAATCTCAGGCTCCGAATTCTCATAGCACACAACATTATTCTGATTTAAAACACAGTATTTTCTTGATTGAGCCATGTTGCTGTCGGTTTCAAACTCCATTCTGTCCTGTTAGATGAGCTGTAAATACAAACCCTTGTACCAGGTCCAGCGAGCTAATCTGTGTTTGTTCACATGGTGTGTAAACCCAGTGTGGCTCTGAATCCAGTTTTGTTTCAGATGTTGGTGTTTATATAAGACACAGACAGAGAATCATGGGTAAGTGTAAGCCCAAAATCTGCAGATTTCATTCAAACTACAGACCTCATTTCATTTCTAAGTTTCACCTTTGAATTGATGAAGCAGTGAACCCGGCTGGTTCTGCTGGTTGGAGATAAACCCTGCAGACATTTAACCCTTTATGACACATGGTTTTCATTCCTGAAGGATGGTATTCAACTCTGAAAAATCCAAACTATCACATCGGGAAAGGAAAACTGATTGAAGGGACATTTATCGCTAAATAAAATACTTATTGTCGAGTTATAAATCATATGCTTCAGGTTTTGACAAAGAAGCTAATTCAAGACATCATTTTGGCTCTTGGAACATGAGATGGCCATCTTTAACCACTTTCTGACATCATATTGCCCAAAACAATAAATCCATTTATTGTACGCATCATATTCCCCCCCTCTGTACCAGCAGCAGCAACATAAATGGACTTTTCAAAAAATGCAGCAATAATTGCCAAATGTGTCGTCTTTTTGAAAAGCAGAGAGAGTACAGACATTAACATCCCAGTGCAAGCTGCCATTAGAGATTCTTTTGTGTGCAAGCCTCACCGGGGATCCAGCAAGTGCATTAACCTAACAGCTCTTCCATAGTCATCCTCATGATTATTCTTCCTCCAAACGTTCTGCTACAGCCTGTAAACAGGCCCCAAATATCAGCACGAAGCAGCTCTTTTACCTCCCTGAGCGGCAGTTCTTCATTTTAGTGGAAGAATATTTAATAAAGAAAATATCTTCCTGACACCGTAATGATTCATGAACAACAGCCTGCTGAACCTCATTTCTCTGCACCCCCCCCCCCCCCCCCCCCCCTTTCTCCACTGTCCAAATCCTATCAAGCTGTCATTTCAGAGTCCGTTAGTGATTTAGGTTTTGCCCCTGGGTGGTGCACAATTAAAGCTCTGCTTGGCCCAAATAAGGGACACACAGAAACTGCTGGCATCTCCTTAAAGCTTACATCATGCCTCTGTTCCCCCACCCTTTAAACTTCTTTATCTCCGCTGCTGTCTCTCCATCTCGCTCTCTTTCTGTCTCTCCTACCTTCTGTCTCTTCCTGCTCTCCCTGCATCCCTCCTTCTGTTTAATTTCTTTATCGTTTTAATTATTCAAAGTCAATTTTGCCTGGCGGTTATCCTGTTTGTTCAGTCTCGTTTGGATGAGAAAACACCAGCCTCTAATTGACCAATTAGGCCAGCTCCAAATGACATCATTGTAAGTTGAGTGAAGAAAGTTTCGTGCAGCGATGGAGCCCGAGGCAGTGGTCTCCATATCTGTCTGTAGCTGAAGAATGCCCCAAGGCAGATTTTCTCTCTCTTCATATTAAACTCTTAAATGCTGCTTTGCTTTTAATTAGCTGGCGAAGAATCCCAGTGAGCTGAGCTTGTCTTTTGTGATGTGGAGCAAAGTCAGTTACATTACATCCAAGAATGTATGACACATTGTGCAATGTGCAGAGAATTAGCAGGATTGGTCTCTTTAAAAGTAACGGAATCTTTTCTCAGAATTGGGTTGGGATAAAATGTCAATGTGGCAAAATGTCTTCGTCCTGACTTGTGTGACACAGTTATCAAATTACTGGTGCACTCACCAGGTCACTACTTCATGACTCCTTATGGTGACGCTTAAGACATGAATGAGGGTAATGTGAATGAAATTCCATCCTTCCATTCTCTTCCGCTTTTCCGGGGTCGGGTCACGGTGGCAGCGGGAGCTAAGCAAGTTGCCCCCTGACACCAAATTGCAAGATATAAATACATGAGTCCTGCACTTTACCTTTTTATAGGGACATTTATAGTCCTCAGTTATTCAGTCATCTCGATGTATTATTAGTATGATTGTCTTGAAATATATCAATTAGCGCAGAGTCGCGTTTTCGTGTTAATATCAATGTTTCGCATATGGTGTTGTATGGTATTGCATTGTGTCGTATCGTGTCATGTCATATTGTGAGTCACCCTCTGATCCCCACCCCTACACAACCGTACATCAAACTTGTTCTTATCTCTATCTGACTGTCCATCTGTGAGCTCTGATCACATTTCTGTTTGTTCTCTCTTTAGATTTTCGTCCAACAAGTATGTAGCCAATCAAAATCTTAATCAGTAAGGAAATGTTAAAGTCAGTCTACTAACAATGCACATAGCACTTCACATTATTATTATTATTATTATTATTATTATCACTTATTAATAACCCCTTTAGTATTAACTCCACCTGGTGCATTGCTTTGACGTAGCTCTACTGTGTCTGTTTTTAAGTGTGTTTAATGGTTTTCAGTGTGCCACCTGGTTTGAATGTATTACTTGTCGTTTTAAATGACTTATCTGCACACCAGGTCAAAAACAAATACATAGCACGCAAAAGTAGACAATACAGAATTCTATTCTATTCAGATGACACTTGTGGGTTCATTTGAGGATAACATTAAAAGATTGACTCAGAGTGTTTTTATTAACTGGTGTCTTGATTTCCACACAACTATTTTCAGAGCTCAGATATGAATAGACTGAGTATAAGAAGTGGAAATATCTACTAGTACACATCGTCCATCTGTTTGCAGACTCCTGTTTCAAAGCCTCAAGTTTGGCATCTTTGGGCGTCACAATCCTTCGAGTTGACATGTTTGTGTAACAGGGTGGATTTGCCTTTATCATTGGTAACAGTTTGCCAAGGTAGTGACTTGTCAAATGCGGGTAGCTCTGGCATAAAGCAAACCCTACAGCATGTTATGGTTGACGAAGTGAACATTATGATGTATTGAAGAGAACTAGAACTCATTAGGAAATAATGACTGATGTAATAAATCTACTGAGAAGCAGATCCTACTTCTTTTTTTTGGCAAACACTGGAATCCCCCTCCTCCCCCTGCTGGCCATCAGAGAGAATACAGGTTAAAGGCTCTCATGCTTTGGCATCATTTTTAAACTAGAGGACATGTCCACCTCTAATAAACCCTCTATGCTTAGAATATTGGACATTTTTGCTAGAGTCACTCGCCATCAAAATAGACGGTGATGGAAAAAGTTCTCGCTTATAGAACAGTCATCTTATTTTAGGAGCATAAAATAGTTGGTTGGACAAGTTGAAGTAGTCATCATTTAGCATTTGGTTGCAATCCTTCTTACAGATGTCCGACATTTGTTCTTGTAACAGTCTTGGTGAATGTTGTGCTGATTGAAGTTGGACTGAATTATATATGCTTTAAATGAGCTGATGTTCACGTGTGTTCTTGTGTTTCAGATCCACGTCTACAGCCTTGAAACGGGCAAACCGGTGGTCAGTGTGGGCAACTCACTTGGAGATTTCTCCTGCATCAACCTGAGAGACAGCCCTCCTCACCTGCTGGTCTGTGGAAACAAAGACAGGAGGTAAAACAAACGCTCACACCAATGGAGAACACATAAAAACACACATAAGGAGAATCTTCTAAAACTGATAGTCGGTACCTATTATTTCAAACGTCGCAGAGAGTTAAAACTGAGTAGGGAACTGAAGTTTTTCCTCCAGAGACACCTGACGGTGGAGTACTTGAAGTGAAAAACAGGTGTGTACGCAGTGTTAAAGAAGACCAGGCTCTATTCAATCACTGCATTTTTCACACTTTTCAGTCTCAGTCAGAAAGCTGCTAAATCTGTTGTGAAAAAAATGAAGAAATACTTAGATGTGAGGTGTTCTTTGTGCTGAATAGAGATGTCTTTCCGTCTCTCTCTTCTATTACCTGGGAAACTGTACAAGAAAGACATCTGGCCACGCATGCATGCATTTGCACAAGCTTGCCACATCCCTAACCTGGCTCTCCAGATGAGGAAAAGAAGCATAAAAGAGCCATTCTCATCTATTCTGCACTTGTTAGCAGCTGCCGCGGAGCACAAGCTGGCAGGGAGACAAAAATCTCTGGTGCTTCCTCGTCCAAAGCTGCCCCTGCTGTTTCTATTCAGCACCAAATCCATCTGGCTGTTAAGTGGTTGGCTAAAAGGGAAAGATGGACCGTATCATATTGTTAAGGTTCGGTCTTGTTCTAAGAAACTTCGCTCTTAGCAACCATCACAAATTCACTGTTTGAAATGTTTCGTCAAGTGGATGCAGAAAATGTTCAGCATTGTTTTGGTTGATTTATTTTTCTCCCCCCTGCCAGAGCATTTAGGAGTTTGGTCCAATTTCATTTCAGCTTTACTTTTGTTCTTCGCTCTCTGACAGATGAGTAGTTGTGTTCAGAGTGATGCCACTGTGTGCTCAGGGGATTCAGTGTTCAGTGGAAATGATGGAGACTGAGGGACAGTGGGTGATCTTGGCCCTCTGACAGGGTGGCTTAAGGCCAAAGCCTAATGCATCCCTTCCTTTTTGTCCAAATGATTTCTGTCCCTCTGCTTTTTTTGTGAGATCCAGGGAGCAAATGAGGGCTCCTGATAAGGGCAGTTTGGAAGACAGCCACATTCATGCAAACAGGAGAAAGCCAAACTGAATAAAGTAAGAGGAAGAAGGGAGAAAGAATCAGAGTCACACCTGTGGCTGCTGGTCACTTTATAATGCAGGACTGAGTCCAGTCTCTAGAACACTTTACTGACTTTGTCCTGCCATTACAATACTTCAACTGTCTTTCAGTGGATTGTAAGTCACACTAGCATTAGGTTATGTTCTCTGGGTTTCATCGTTTTTTATCAAGAATGAAATTTCAGAATCAGAATGAGTTTTATTGTCAAAGTATGTGAGTGCATAAAAGAAATTGGGCTCTGGTTTACATTATCTTCGATGTACAGACAGAAACAACATACTTCATTTAAAACAAGGACAGGTTAGACAAAGGTAGCACAAACATTCAACCCTTAAACTTTAAAAAAAACTATATACAGGCCTAGGGCTGGGCGATATGACTAAAAATGTTATCACCATAAAAATGTTCATATCAGTCGATATCGATAATTGTCACGATTAATGTCAAATCATTATTTCTTTCAAATTTAAAAGCTGATTTTTGCTCCGGCGTGAGAGTGGAAGAAACCAGATGGTTAATTTTGGTTTAATTATTCTTTAGTGTCAGAACATGACAAACTATAATCACAGTGCACGGTGCTGGAGGACACTGAGAAAAGTTATATCGTGATAATTGTTGCTATTGTTTTATCGCCCAGGCCTATACAGAGCTATGGATAGAGATATATTATAAAAGGTTTTACACATAAAATCAGACAACAACAACAACAACACTGGAAGAACGATGACAATAGACAATACTGCAATAGAGAGTGCAAAGGATGAATATTTTGTTCTGGATCATTTCTCAAATCTACGAGATGGGCTCAGTTACACTTTAGTGGTCCTCAGAAGGTGAGTCGTACTGACTGTTGTCTCTGTGATTTTTTTTCAACAAGAACTGGTGGGTTTTTTCTATCATTTTTTCAGAGTTTAATGGGTGCTGACCTGAAAGTACAAAAATATTCAAAGACATTTGTAGCACTCATAAAGTAGGAAAATACTGAAATGTAAAAACTCTCCCTCGTGTACATCTGTTACATAATTACATGTTTTAATAACAATAATTACATCGTTTTATTATCATGTTCATTTCAGACTTTTTGCACATAATAAGTATTATAACATCTTTCATGTTATACTTTTTGTACATAGAGAGCACAGTTCACCAAACTCAAAGTCCCTGTGTGTGTAAGCATACCTGGACAATAAAGCTGATTCTGATTCTGAGCAGGAACAATGAAACAGTGTCTATTAAATAAAAGAAAAACTAAATCTCAAGAAGAAATCCCAACAAACGTATTATCCTGTCACATAAGTCACAGACTTGTTTATACACTGACAGGAGGAAAATGCAATAATATACAAAGACTATATGAAGTCCTCAATGCAGAGTCTCTAAAGAGAATGGAGTCACATTTGTATTTCATTATAACTATTCAATCATGTTGTGGGTTGACCACATTATTTGCTATTTTGAGCGTTTATGAGCCATGTGATTCAACTGTTTTAGATTCTGTTTTTAGAGTGACTTATTCTGGACTCGATCCTCGTCTGATCGTGCAGTAGAGAAAGACACAGGTGGTCTTACTCAACAAGTTGTAAGTGAACTCATCCTGGACTCATAACCTGCAGCAAAGTTTGGAAAAACACTTTAAACAGCCTAAATGTTTTATACATGTTGAAGTCATCTGTTCATGTCGAATATGAAACCCGACAACTTTGGATGACTAGAATCCGGTTTTCATCAGACATAATCCTGCATGTATAATGATTCATGTCTGGTCCCGCGTTAGGAAGCTGCACTTCTCCGAGCCTCTCCCACCCTGAGCTGCTACTGATTAATGAAGAGGGGTCTGCCCACTGACAGCTCACTGAAGACGGAGTTGCCTCCAGCAGTAGATTTATGGCTTCCTGCGATCTGCCAGTTATGCTCAGTCCTTATTGTTTAAACGTGTGCTTCAATCACGTCATGCCACCAAACAGACAGAAGTTACTGTGGACAACAAGTCCACGGTGCCCATTTAGTCATTTAACTACCAACATTTGGAAGCAGAAATTAAATCTGCCTGAGTCCCCAAAGTGGATTTGATTATGGTAATGAGGTCTTGGAGAAGGTTGAGGCTGGATGGAGTCATGTCCTGGATGCTTTCAGCTGCAATAATGCCACAATGACAACAGATGGAGCTGCAGGTCCCCTGGGCTGCTGCTGCTCCTGAAACCCAGGGAGCACAAACCAGCTCATTCTGCCATTTATCCAGTTAAAGGAAAAACTGATTCATACACTCTGATAATAATAAGAATAATAAAGAGAATCATTACAATACTGATGGTGATGATCATAACTTGAGGACAATAATAATGATAGAAGAATTAAAAAGTGATTGCAAAAAAAACATCAAATTCAGATTATTTATTCAAATGAAAACATGCAAAAGCAATTCAAATCAAACAAACGCACAGAGCCATTTATTCATTCATTAAATACTATGATTCAACAAATCATGGAGTCTGGTGGGAGTGAACTTTGACCTCTATGTGATACATTATATGCTCAAAATGTTGTTCAGTCTTTCTTTCCTTAAAAAAAAGAAAACAATTTTAACAACTTTTAGACCTTTTTTTGTTTTGTGTTGCTCTTATTTAAACCCAGTATCTGTTGTATAAGGGCTGTTAAACGATTACATTTTTAAATCACAATTAATCTCAACATTTCAAAGGTTAATTGCATGTTTGAAATTACAATACTTCGCATTTAAAAATTAAAAATTGTTGGGCTTTTATTTTGATTTTTTCATCTGAGAGTGCTTTACTTGCTGTTTGAATTCAACCATGCTTTTATTTTGAAATAAAGTAAGAACCTTTCGGTAGTTTGAAGGTTATGACATTATCTTAAATACGTAGAATTGTTATGTATCAAAATCTAAATGAAAACATCTGAAAGGAACTGATAAAGGGAGACGTTTGATTTTTTTTTGACTCGTCAGCTGAGCTGTGAGGCAGCTTTAAAAAGTGAAAGGAGACATTCAGAGATGCAGCAGACAGTGTTGTTGTTTTCCATCACTGTGACTACAGAGAGGCACTGCAGAGGCTTACCAACGGTGCCCCTAAAGGGACAAAATAGCATGCGACTAATCACAATAAAAAATGAATACGTTCATTTCAGACCTTAATGAATTGTGATTAACTACCAGTTAATGCTGACAGCCCTTAATAATTTATAATATCAAACAATGTGTATCATCCCACAAGGAGCAACTGGCCTGGGTCTGTTTTTTTTAAATTAAGACACATTTACAAACAAATGACAAAGAAGGATCTAAAAGTGAAACCTACAAACCGTCTGGATGATCATAGACAAACTTGATCAAACAGGATCAGTTGAGAAGAGAAAACGTACATACACGTTGTTATTCTAATACAAGCTTTGTTCTACATTCTCCTGAGTCTACATTTTTAGCCTCTTCATGTTTATCACACATTTTTAATTCAAATATAATGTTTTTTTTATGGCCCTTTCTCTGATCGGTTGTTGTCAGTGGTCCCAGGATTGTCACGGCTCATTACTTTCATTTTGTCTTCATAGTTTTAAGAGTATGGATTTGACATGGGCATTATCAAGTAAAAGTGCCCTATCATGTCATAAGTGGGTGTGGGGTAATGGTAGATGGCATAATGGAGTATTTGGGTTAATCTTCGTGGCAAATAAAGCTGGAGCTAAGCTTTCAGCACATGTGCTTCAGTTCGTATTTGGATTCTTGGCTTGGATGTTAAAAAGTTCCTCCAAATGGGAGAATAGTGTCCTATTGTCTGCTAATGAAAGCGTTCTTTGACTGACTGTACTCCCTCTGTTGTGCGGCCTTGGAGTCCTCCTCCTCTGTAAACAGGAAGAAAAATCCAAAGTTACCACGCTTCGCTGGAAGTGACCGAGTACTATTGTGCTCAGTTTGTTCACTTGTCTTTTATTGGAACTACAACTCGAGTGTTAGACAAACTCAACTGTAAATATATAACTTCTTCAGTTTACAACATACCTCTGGCCTTCACACACACAACTCCTCTTTATTCCTCACCTTCCTCATTTTTATGATACCGCTAAATAAACATGTCTTATTCTCATCTTGGCTCTGATTCAGGGTGCGGGTGTTTGACCTACGAGCTGGCTCTTCCGTGGCGTCCCTGTACGCCCACCACCTGGGTGTGACCTCGGTGCAGGCGGATGACTGGAAGATCGTGAGCGGCGGAGGGGAAGGATTGGTGTGTGTGTGGGAGATGAGGATGGGAGCCAAGCTGTGGGAGATGCACAACAGGTGGGATTTTCTTTCTTCCCTCTGATCCTCTGAGAGGAAATATAAACTCGCAGCAACAGAGAAAACATGTGAAGCGGAGCGTTTTTTAAAGGTGTTACATCTGTTTTTTGTAACGGAACCTCTCACACACTGCAGCTGTGAAGTGCGCCTTTAGGATTTGAGTTAATTAACAGAAACACAAAGACGGTGATTGTAGATTTGTTCCTTCTTATTTTTGGTGTCTCGTTTTTTTCCAAATTGCAAATAATCCAAAAAAAGAAGAATGTTGTTTCACGGCAACAAAGACAGGTTAGGAGCCAATTTAGTTCTCATCTACATCTGCATCATCCAAATGAAGGAAAATGTGACTTTTTGCTGTTGTCTGATGTTTATTGATTTCATGTAACATGAGAAAACTCAGTCTGGTTTGTAACATTTTCACATTTTCTCCAGGAACTTTCCAAGCTAGAAGTCCTACATTTTCAAGTAGGGTTTAAAAACATGTAGAAAATGTTTGAGGTTTTTTTAAACTGAGGGTGTTATTTTTCTTTCTGGGCTGCAGGCATCCTGTGCGCCACGTACGCTTCAACACCAGCACCCTGGTAACAGCCAACATCCCTGATGACAAGTCACCACGGGGTGCCTGCATCACAGACGATGACCTTACAGCTCACCGCAGGTCACTGATCATCCTCCCACACTCTTCCTCTCTTCTCTTCACTGTTTTATAATTCAATGCATTCTTAAAACAAGTTTTTTTTTTAAATAAATATGCTTTTTATTATGAGATCATTGATTTCTCTAACACTGTACCATTTACAGTATGACTGTACAGTAATATGAAGCTATAGCTAGCATCACATTAGCTTAATTTAGCATAAAACAGACCAAATCTGCCTACCAGAACTTATTCTAGTCTTTATTCTAAACTGAGCTAACCGGCTGGAGCTTTGACTTTTAAGTAGAGCTGCTTAAGTCTTCTCACCTAACTCTCAAATCAGAATACTTCAAAGCTGTCACACTACTGCTTCAGTAGCTATATAACATGTTTGTCTTTTTGCCAAAGTAGTTACAATAATGTTGCTAATAGGATAGTGGTCATACTGATCATCCCATCTTTTCAAGCATCTATTTGAACAAGTTCTCAAAAGGTGAATCAAGTGAAATCTCTTTGGTTGCTGATACTGTTTTTCTCCTGCAGACATCGGGGAGTGATCTGCCATTATGACTTCTCTGAGGAGGCGTTGTCTCAGGATCACATCCTACCCATCTGCAGGTCCGACTACACAGAGTCACATGGATACAACTACAACATCGGCCTGGCCGTTCCTTACGACAGACTGTCTGGCTCCCATCCGTGGCACTGACACGCAGGTTTACAAACTGCAACCGAACGGACAATAGAAATGTTGGCTAGCGATCAGTTTCATGCTCCAAACTGAATACTTTTATCTTTCTACTTTCCCTTTTGGTATTCCAAACTAATCACGCTGTCAGTGTATGGATGTTTTCTGTAATTATTTTTAAGGTAAATAATGCACAATGATCATTTCAGCTGCGCAAATGATGCATAATGCACCAAAACAGTAAAATGATGACATTTTTAAATGATGTTTGGCTTCTTGGATTTGAATCAGTGTTGCTGTTTCACAGCAAGACAAAGTCATATTCCTACCACAACTCCAAAAAAAGACAATTCATCGTAGCTTTGTGAATACGTTCTACCAAAAACAAACCTTACGCATTCTCTTTTAATCACGTCTTTCATTTATTTTATTACTTTAAACAATTCAGTGCAAAACAGAAATTAGTGTGAGGGAAGATGCAGTGTTGAAATGACTCGATAGTGCTCAAAAATGAGGGGACATTGTGTGAGTGTTTTGAGTCTCAGAGGAACAGTGAATGAAACCTGCAACTATTCTGGAGCTGCAGAGGAATGGTATGTGCCACAGTCTCACGCTCTGGATGTCGGCCATAACAAGATGGCCCATGAATGCCAGAGCTGCCACTGAGGAGGACTGGCTGCATGTGAATCTTGAACCTCTTCTTACAGAATCTTTCACATAACAAGCTGGTTACATATTAAGCTTTGTAGAAAAGTAGGCGAAATCAGAGAGGTAGTGTGTTAGTTTGAAACCTGATAAAATGAGAAGATGATGAGAAATGGATGTGTTTGAAACATGGGACACAAACTCCTTCATTGAGAGCACCATCTTGCCAAAAGTTTCACTGTACAGTATGAGGAGATTACAGCCCTTGTTATTATTAGTATAAAAATATAATTACAGTATTAGATTTATGATCATTTTCCTCAGTCTTAAAATATATTAGTGCATATCAAAGTGTTTGGTTTTGATCCGTTTAAGGACTCGAGAGTTTCTGCTAAAAACAGCAGCAACATAAACATCTCTTTACAAGAGCAGCTCCTTCAAGAGGTCGATTTCCCACAGCGCATTGTCGTGGTATCTACATCCAGAAAGCGAATGTGCATCCTAGACTCCATTTCAAGTCCTTTTAAGATCTAGTAGAAGAGAACAAAATGTTTTAAGTAAGAGATAAAAAAAAAAAAGAGATAAAAGAGGTTGATTTAAAAGTTGTAAAAGTGCAAACCTGCTCAAAATGCTCAAATGTAATTCCTTCATAGAAATCATCTGGAGCCTGCAATGATGGAGAGACAGATTCATCGGTTACTATGCAGCAGAGATGTGAGAATTTATCGTAACAGTTTAGTTCTGCTCGGATCCATTACCATGTGGGGAACATTTGTGCTCGCCACTTCCAACATGGCAGCATCTGCTATAGCTTTGGCAGCTTCCAGGCCAATGGCGCCGCTTTTAGACAGAAGCTCCTCCACCACCTTGGACGGGAAAAAGGATGCAAGTCTTATTACGCTCATCAGAGTCGAGGAAACGTCAAACCTCGGCTACATGAGGTCGACAGCAAGAGGAAATAATAATTAAAACCTCAACCTTTGTGATTATCAGTGAACTTTGCACGTACAGCGTACATCTGTTCAGACTTTTCAACACTTTCAGGACTTCATGCAAAAAAAAAGCTGGTGCTAAATCAATGAATCAATTAGAAAAAAATGTCTCGATTTAACCTTAGGTCTTTGTAAATGTGAAAACGACTTTCTTAACTGAAATGGATATTTGATGTTATCCGATCTGCTGATATTTTCTAACTCTTTTTGGCCAGTTGCCAATGCAGATATCCGTATTATGCACATATTCTTTACCACCTTTGCTTAATTTATATAATGAAAGTCCACACTTCTAATTACTGTGCTGTGTCTGAGAGGAGATATGCATTAGATCATCTTAACACTGAAAAGCTAGTTTTTGCATGTTGTTGAGCAGTTAACAACAGTTCTTAGTTTCACAAATACAACGCTTATATTCTTATTCTAATTATATATTTATACGACAGAAAATCACAGTCTGTCAGCCTGTTGTTGTGCTTTAATTGCTAGCTAATTACACCGGCAAGATCCACTGCACTCATTTAGGCTAATTATCTCTTTCTATGGTTGTTCACAGACTGTCTGATTCACTGAGCAAAATACTATTTACACCTGTTTGGGTGTGACAACATGAACCTCCTAATTTTGATTGTATCTGGAGTTTGAGACCTTACATAGTGCAGAACAGCTGCAGCATACGGGTTACCCCCCACTTACTGTAACATGAAAAGTTTTCCTACCTTCCTGTACTCGTCCAGGGTGATGGTGCCATCATTGTCTGTGTCGTGCATGTTGAACAGGACTACAGAGAAAGAACAGACGGCTTTAGTGGTAGGTCTGATTTCTAAGGACCTTTCTGTCATCATTTCAAACAGGGCAGGATGTTACTGACAGGAAGTCGTGATTAGAGGAATGTTTATAAAGATGCAGAGATAAAAGAGGAGAATAACTAATAAAGCAGTGGCTCCTAAGAGCCTAATCTTTACTCTTTTATAAATTATAAAACGTTTATTTTCTCTAAAAATTCCCAAGTTTCATTTCAGGTCTCTTCGGTGTGTTGACGACACAAAGAGGCCTTTCGCAAACCACTCTCCACACACTCTCCCGCCACACTTCCACTCCGTTTGCACGCTCGCATGGAGGGTCTGCTACATTGAGTGCTGTTCAAAAAGTGCAATACTGCACAGATACTGGCTTACTGCACAGGTGTGACGCCTTTTATTGTTCATCATCGGAGAGGCTCCGTACATATTGCCTTTAAATAATATCAAAATAATAGTATCATACAGATCTTAAAATCAAAACGTTTCATCTTAATGAGGTTTTAAATGACAATGTTCTAGTCTTGAAAACACAACGTATGTTTATTTGACTGAGAAGTGTTTTATGTAAATGATTTGTTAAAAAATGCTGATGTGTTTTTTTTATATAGTTGAGGTATTTGAATGAGTCTGCTGAACGTTATTCATGTGGACAACTTGTTATTTGAGTGGCAAAAAATCATCTTTGTATACATTTCCTGTTTCTGTGGGAGTGAGGGGAGTTTGTCCCGTATAACTTTTGTCCATTGTGCACTCTCAAGTGCAGACCTGAACTTTATATAGATTATTATACTGTACAGGTTCGGTGAAGACAAAGCAATCCCAATTGTTTGAATAGCATCTACAGCCTTTCATAGGGCAACTGAGGACATACCTTAATAATTATCTGAGAGCATCAGAAACAATAGCCTCATGCTGCTTCAGTACATTTGCTTCAATTTGAATAACAAGAAATGTGTTGTTCAGGAATGTGTAAAATATCGGTTTAGTGGACAAAATCTGAGTCTTAAGGGGGCTTGATCTAAGATTCCTCTCCACAACAAGGCCTCAGGAACAAGATGCAATGCAGGCCCTCTTCCAAGACCTTTGTAGTTTTACTTATGGATCAATTTATGATATCGTGAATTTGTTTTACCAACTACCTTTAGAGGTCCCTTAGGGTGCAAGTTCCCCAGACAGATACCGTTTTAAATCCAGCCCTGCTAACAGAAGATTTCCATCAGCCTAAATTTGACGTTCTTTCTCTGTAGTTTGTCAGAGTTATTCTGGGAAATGTAGGAAGTAACACATCTCATAAGGAAGGCTGAGGGGAAAGAAGGTACAGCTCTAAAACTTAAGTTAAAGTTTATTATGATCTTATGTTACAATACCATCTTTGACTGAATTTAGATTCCACATTGATGGCTAAAATTATCTTTGTGAAGCTGTTGTTCTATTCGTGATCACTTTCAAACCTCTCCAATGAAGCAATGAATCCAGTGCTCACACATGCAGCCATGCTCTTTGTGGCATGTAGGGGTTGGTTGGAAACAAAAAACTCGCATCAGCAGAATATTTTTCTGGTATTTCTCCTTAGAAACACACAACAAGGAAGACACAGAAGATAAATACTTGGTCCTAAATCCCCAGCTGGAGCTCTGAGCGTGATGATCTTAACCAACAAGTATTTCTGGTTCTCTTGTTTCTAATCTTGTCAGTTCAAAATGAATTGAGGTGTCTTACAGCGAAGCTTCTCCTTTCTCAGAGCTTCCTTCTCCTCCTCCGTCGTCTTCAAGGTTGGAGGGCGGAAGTGGGACATGACCATGAGGAACTGCTCGAAACCGATCTCCTCGAAGGAGCCCACCTCATCCTGATGTTGGTTTCTGGATGGCAGACAGAAGAAATCAAAGTTCAGCTAATGTGGCTTTTTTACAGTCAACACCTAACACAATTTTTAAAGGATAATCCTCGCTTGACACAATACTTGGAATCTTCATTTAATTCATTTGTAGCGTAAACCATTTTGTCCTAAAAAATGGAACACTTACTGATTTTTCATTTCCGCCCTCCCATTGTGCACATGACATGGTTAAATCTGTTAAACCAGTCTTTCCAAAGTAAGAGGAAATGTAGCTTTTAAAAAGTGTCTTTAAAGTTATAAAATCTAAACTATTATTTACTTGAGTTAATGATGGATAATATATTTTGTTTAAAAAACTGCACTCCATTTGTGTTGGACGTGGACTGAAAACCCACATTACCAGCCTTCTAAAGGCAATCAAGAATTTTCTAATGAATGTGATTAAATGGAACCGTTTCGTAGCCAGCCACCCTGGCTCCGAAAGATTAAATGTGCATTTCAATAAGGCAGACAAACGTGATTACATCCTGGTTCAAAAAATGATTTGTGTCTACATAGCTCATGTCTTTAATGGTTCACACTTTACAGGGGGGAATTTTACTATAACTTATCTGTTTTGAATATATGATGGCTAAGAGTTATGAATAAGAAGGGGCGTGGCTGAGTTGACTGACAGAAGGGGGCATTGTAGCCCGAAGACTTGAGCCCCAACTCAGCTCCCTGTTTTTGCCTATTGGTAGTTAAAAGTTTGTTTGAGACAGCATTTTCAATATGAC
This sequence comes from Tautogolabrus adspersus, assembly GCA_020745685.1. NCBI lineage: Eukaryota > Metazoa > Chordata > Actinopteri > Labriformes > Labridae > Tautogolabrus > Tautogolabrus adspersus. Next base: position 23,275,061 of record CM036534.1, read on the forward strand.
GACCAACATGATCCGGCTTCAAAAGTCGGCCTCATGTTACTATGACTACACCAATGTTTTTATACAGTCTATGGCAGCAATTAGCCATGTTGCATTTGAATCTAGCGCATTTTCTTTTGTTAGTACCTGAATTGTGACAAACATCTTCTTTTTGAGTCTTAAAAGAATTGAGCTAATGACATGTGTCACTCTGTTGTGGTACTTTTTGAAGGGAAAAAAATACACTGGGATATCACATCTTTTAAATACCTTAATGTTAGGAGTTCCAGTAGATATGATCACTGCAGACAGAAAGAGTCACTAAATGCTATTCATTTTATGTGTGTGTCTGTGTGTGCACACAAACTTCTTGCCACCCCTACACAAGTCAGTTCCCCAGTTGGGCCAACCCAGTAAAAACCCAGTCTGCTCCCATCTGTAAGGTAAATACAAATTTAACCACCAAGTTAGGTGAACCCACAGCTAGATTACAGTTATCTTATCTTTGCACTAAGACTGGCAGCAGCTAGTCTGACTCTGTTAGAACAAAAAAGGCCTCTGGTATATCGACAAAAAAAACTAAGGCCCATATCTTCTATCAAACATGAATATTTACCTGCTATTTGAGGTTGAGAAATGTCCTTGCTAAGACAGACTGACCTTTGATAAATTATTAATGCTGGAAATACCTTTAGACAAATCATATAGTAAGGGCTCACTTTTAAAAAGTGTTTGCATTACATTATTACGGCTGGTTTTAACATTAACAGTTGAACAACATGGACACTGACAGACAGCTGACGCCATCGGACTGTGTCGACTGCCGTCCTCATTCATGCATGGCCTGCTCCGACCTCCACCTCAGCGGCAAGGAAGTATATTATCTCATATGCTCTTTTGTAAAGCGTCTCGAGATAACACTTGTTATGAATCGGCGCTATACAAATAATGATTGATTGATAATATGAGACGCAGTAAAACTATACCCACCTTTTATCGAAGAAAGCGTCAATTATCTGCTTTCTGATTGGATTGTTGGCAAGGGCTGGTATTCTGTCCAAGTTTTCCTTACTGCAGTGAAAAAAAAAAACAGTGTCCTTTAGTACACAGCACATAGCACAGAGTCAACATGTTCAACACTGACTGTTATTTATGGGAAGTTACATGAACAGTAACACTGACCGAAGAAATACCTGCTATGTTCAACATTTGTTCCTAGTTTCTTTTTAAAGGGAAGGAACTGGTCATCGATCACAACCAGCATGCCATTTTGGCAGGTGTGTGTGTGTGTGTGTGTGTGTGTGTGTGTGTATAGTATGTGCCTGGTGGATCGACATATTGTATTTGGCTTATGTGTCTGCTTGTCACCATATGTTGCTTGTTTGTGTCTGTGCCAGAGATACCAGAAATACCCACAATTCATCACCACCATGCATGCAGGGAGTATTTCATCTTCAGTACAAAGACTGAACGAGTTTATTTAAAAAAAAAAAATTACATTCACCTGTCCAGCAATGATTTGACACACAAACATATTTTACCTTATCGTTTCTTCATTTCCACTCAGGTGCTGGAATCTTTTGTGAAGGTTTTTAATCTGCTCCAGTGAAACTGAAAAGAGGAAAACAAACAACAACAACAACATGAAAGTATGACAGTGTACACCTGTTATTAGTCCACACCCATAAACAGGCCTCCTGCACTCCTTCAGTTGTTTATAATGGATGCCCAACATACAATAAAAGTTCAACATAAATACACAATCACAGAGTTTAAGTTGCAAGTCAGGTGCAAATCTGCTCTCAGTTGAATGGAAAAGAAAACACCCTGCTCAGTAGTAGCATTGACTTTTTATGCCATTTAAGGAGGGTTCCTTAAATCATTAACTAACTGTATAGACTAGTGACCATGTGCCGAAAGGTCCAAACATCATAAGCTAGTCCTGCCTGGTCCCATATAAAGATAGATTTGACATTTTCAAGTGTTTCCACAAACAACTGTGTATATTTTGATTTGTACCCCTTTCTCCGAGGCTGCCAAGTGGATGTTTGCAGTAGGAACAGTAGTGGCTGAATATTGGCTGAAGAATATTCAGAGGGGGACTTAAGCATGCAGAAACAAGTGTGTTAAAGCTATTATAGGATCAGATGCAGATGTAATACAACATTTACTTAAATAACACAGGTATGGTATCCACATCCACACAAAAAAAACTGATTCTGTGCTCTGCTTACAATGACAAGCCTGAAAATGCAATGACACATTTCATCAGAGTGTCCCAGAACATTCATGTTCATAAAACCTCAAACTAAGCCAATGGATAAATAAGGTCAACGCTGCGCCTTGAGAGAACAATAAAGGTGATAACACAGTTCAAAGTCTCACCAATACAAAATCAATAAAATTGCGTTCAGTCTGGGATTCAAACATATCTGTCTGCATGGCCCTGCAAATGTTTCACATACAGTAAGGACCTTGCTGCCCTTCCTCAAAATAAATCAACACTTCTGCTGTTTCAGTCTGCTTTTTGTTTCATTTCTTTATTAAAATGTTCCACAGAATAGAGAGGAGGGGGGTTTATGACAACAAAGTGTGTTCAAGTGTTTATAGCAGTTGGACCTCCATAGCACAGATATAAACTCAACACGCAGTCCGCAAAGTGAGGAAGTATAAATAGATATAGGCTAAAGGTAGAATACAGAGAGAAACGTCATGAAGTTAACTCAAACTTTGGTGCTGTTATTTCATAAAATATGTGGCTGTAAATGACTGCATTATTGTCAGACTTGTGGCACAACTGTATTTATGTCGTTATCACAGCAGCATTTGAATTCACTCCCTTAATATCAATTCATTCTCCATAAGAAAAAACATGTTCCGGTGTTATCCGGAACGATTAAAAGGGTTCTAGTTTGTATTTTATTAAACTTCTCCACACCAACGCACGTGCACCCTCCAATCGAAGCGATTTAACATCAACAGGTTCGTTCATTGAATCCACAGTTTTAAAGTTCCTCATATTAAAAATTCCCTGTTGCTTTTCTCTACTACTTACATCCCGTCCTGTCCGCCAGGTCCTGGTACTTGTGCTCGGAGCGCGTCTGCGAAGCTCCCATCGCTGCTGATGCCTGCGCGTCAGGACACACAATCTGGTTCAACTGGCTCTACTTTTCTTCACTACTGCGCTCGCTATCGGCAGGTCGACGCAACTGTAGTCTGCTGGCGTCCCTGGAAACATCTGGCATCCTCAAGGTCCTAAATCCATACAGCCTGTGGAGAAATTACCTGCTCTGTCTCCGGTTTGTCGTCAGTTTCCTGCTGTAAATCGTGGTTAATATGGTACATCACAATAAGGAATCAATGCGCTCATAAATCAGAAAAAAGCTAGAAAAAAAACTTGAAACGCTTTATTTTTTTGTAAGTTCCTTAATATTTAGGGTAATTTCCGTTTCAAGTCAGCAGTGTTCTTCAGTATTTTCCATGAACAGCTCAACAACACTGAAAGAGCTTTGACATCCTACATGTTTCACTTGTAAATATACAGAAAAAAAACAACAGGATTATATACAACTGTGAAAGCTGGACTTTAAAAGTGCATGGAACTTTAAAAGATGGAGGAAAAAAAGCAAAAATACAAAGATTTTTCATCATAGTCTTTTATGTGGCACTGTTACTGTATTTGGGGGTTTTGGACTATATGCTGAGGGCTTGTTTGTCTAGTGCTGTGTGCAGGGTATTGTTGGTTTTAGGTAAAGGGAGATTTACAGCACCTGAACACCCATTCTGAACTCACTCTTCGACTTAACTCTTTAATTCGAGCATTCTCTGTTATTTTCCTTGAAGTCTGTTCTTTTCAAAATTATTTTGAGTTTCCAAACTCAACTTTGTGAAGGGATGTGAAAGTCCTGCATCGTTGTGAAATACTGTCAACTAGCTATACCATTCCGTAGTTTTGGCTTTGTTTTCACAACAAATACACTGTGGTATTTATATTGATGCAGTAGTTAAAATTTACTGCATGTTTCTGAACTTTTCCAGCAAGGGAAATATTAAAAGAAATCCTTTCACTCCTGCACAGGAGCACGGCTTCAAGTCTTCATTTGTTGAAAATACTGCTTCCTGGGTGATTTGTTCAAAAACCTCTCAGCCACGTAGCCAAGTCGGATTGTGAATTGAGAATGGGTGCGCAGTGTTTTGTTAGTCTGGGTGTTGGACACGACTGCTTTGCTACATGGGCATGGCTTGGTGGTCGTTTTGGTCTGTGGCTGAAGCCTGGTCCTGGTTCACACAGCCAGGTGTTAGTCTGTGGTAAAGCTCCTGCACCGTTCCCAAAGTCTCAACCATGTCCTCGGGGTATCGTGTCTGCAGCTCTTCGTTGGCAGCGTAGTGGGTGTCGGCGAACTCTGAGAAGTAGCGTCCCACCTCCGGGTGGCCGATCTCCAGGGGGGCTGAGTGGGGCTCCAGGTTCTCTGAGGAACAACGATGGAAAAGAGTGACACTGATCAGAGATGAAGTAGTCTAGTTCAGTGGTTCCCAAAGTGGGGGTCGGGACCCCCTGGGGGGTCGCGAGACACTGTTAGGGGGGTCGCGAGATTCCTTCCAAAAACATTTAAAAATGGGAAATGGTTTAAAATTGGATATGAACGTATTGACGATCTGCCAAAGCAGAGAGATCATAGAACCGGGCTAATGTGTTTATTCCATCCTGCTGCAGTTTATAGCCTATTCTTAATATTTACAGTCTATGGTTCTTACACAGACTCGTCTCCCCCTCACCGTCTGCTCTGCAGCGGAGCGGGATCCCCGCTGAACATGAAAACGAAACTTAAGAGTTAGTCCGTTAAAGAACTCTATCCCGGTTATATACAACTGTTTGAGATTTGTCCAAACCGACAGGGCTCGAGAAACAGTTATCTGAAGAGTTTGCAAAGTTAAGGTTTGCAGCCTACTTCAGATGGCGACACAACGAACCGTTTTAACGAGCCGGAGAGACGTTCACAGTCTGCAGAGAGTCACACAGAGCGGAGCTCAGACAGTCAGTGATGGGAGATATAACCCCGGTGTTTAAACTGATGCTTACGATGTTATTCTGCTCTCTCTTGTTTTTTACAAGTTACTAACAAGCCTCTCCACCTGAAGCTCACCTGTTGTGATAACGGAAACGAGAATTTAACGATGTTATGAAACGGAGGGAGGCGATCCGTGAGGTCCGGACCTCGGTGGATAAAAAATGTTTGAATTAGTACAATCATTTATGTCTATACATTGATTTCCATGCATACTGCTTTAACTTATGTGATGTCAGTCAGCAGCTCTCTCTCCTCTCGTTCAGTGTGCATCATGCAGCCGAGTGAGTAACCATGGTGACTGTCTGTTCGTCAATCAACGATGTCCTGCCCCCTCTATGAATAAAACTCTTCTAACAGTAAAACTTACTTTGACCATGTGTCACAGAATTAACATATTCTGTATAATGTTTGAAGTCTTCATGTTTTTAAATGCATGATAACTGTGTGAATGTACCTGAACTCTAAAATAGATTTAAAGACACAAAAGAGGACACAATACTAAATCATTATTTTAAAGTGGAGCAGAAAAGCCTCAAATTGTGCATAAAACATGATCAGAATGTAGGAAAGACATTTCTGGTGTTAAAAATGTTCAGGGGGGAGACCCCCAGACCCCCAACAAAGACATGTTTGAATAGACTAAACTTATCTGTACAGTTTTTGTGCATTTAAAAACATTATACGAGGTAATAAGTGGTTGAACTGGTCAGTAAATTTTTAAGATCAGTATGAAAAAAAATCGTGATATAATATTTTTTCTAATTTCACCCATTAATTTGAAAATATATACACAAATATGATGGTGTTTGGGCTATTGTGTGGTGTTCTAATGCCAGTGTTTGGATAGGCCTAATAGTGTGCGTGGCTGTGTGCAATGTCAAATGTTTTAAGCACCTACAGGGACAATGGGGGTCCCCAGTCTCTAGGATCGTTATATTGGGGGTCGCGGGCTGAAAAAGTTTGGGAACCCCTGGTCTAGTTTACATGAATAAGTTAGACTGAGGAGAGGAAGAAGGAATTTCATACATTACACTCCCTGCCGTTATTATTGAACATACACTACCTGTCATGATATGTAAAATGTTATTTACTAATACATTAGAGTTCATTGTAGAGATGTGACTGACAAATTATTATTTACTTTTCTGTATCTTGATTTATGTCAGTATTGTGCCTGGAGGACACAAATATAAATTATTGCCCAAGCATATTTTATCAAGTTTACCAGTATACGTATTTGTGATGATTTTTTTTTTTACTGTGTGGTCAAACAGCCGGACACATTTGACCACCATTAAGATATCTTATATTTTATCATCATGCTAGTTTGTACAAACTAACCCTGTGCTGCATAGCGACACGTTCCGTCCTGGACGAGGACGTTGAAGAAAGGCTGGTTGGCCCCGTTGGACAGCTGGTGGACCCTCATGGTGGTGATCCACTCCTGGCTCATGGTGCACTTTGGGTCCCAGCCGTAAATCACGCAGTTGTAACCTGACCTGATGAAGGAGACAGAACAAAAGAGATTTATGAGGATTCTTAAGGAAGATTGTATTAGGATAAAGGATGTTAACAGAGAAAAGAAACACTGTAGTGCATGTTAGCCTGACCTACCTCTTGTGTTTCATGATGAGGCCGACTGAATACTGGACTTCCAGGTGTTCTGGAGCACTCCGCTTCTTCACCTCAGGTGTGACGGGATGTTTCTTGTGCTGAATGTGCTCCAGCGTGTGCTGCACCAGGTAACCCACTGCCCCATGCTGGGACGGATCCAACGCCTGGATGTGCTGCAGGATGTCTAACACCTGAGAGAGAGAGGATAAACATCGACAGACAATGTGCTAATTTAAGAGGGCTGGACGGTGAGTGCGTTGTACTGGGTAATTATGAGTTCTTTATGAATTTAATCCCATTTGAGCACAAGAAGAAAGCCTTTGTGTGATCTGACCTTTTCTGGCCAGATGCCCAGGTGGAAGTAGAGGCGAGCCTGCAACAGCAGGTACTGCACATTATCTGGATTGATAGTGAGGTAGAGATCCAAAGAGTCTCTCAGCAGCTGGTAGGATTTCTCATTCCCCTCCCTGAGAGAAACACAGGATAGATGACATCATTAAAAGAGAGCATAACATTCATGTATACATTTAATTGTAGCAACCATGTAATGCATTCGAATGATCTATTTATTACATTTTTAGAAAACACAACATTCCCATGCCTAAACCATTCACTGTTGTAAGTTGTGAGAGTCAGGTGTGCAGTATCTCTCACCCTCTCTTGCCGATGTTCAGCAGGTTTCCCACCATCCTTAGCAGCACCTCGGTGGTGCTGATGGCATTATAGTAATCTGCTGTCACCTGGTGGCCAATGAGGTACTCACACTCCTTGGCTGTCAACTGTTTGCCTTTACCAAAGGCATCGATGTAGACAAAGTCATAGATGTCCTCACTCCTGCGGGAGCAGAGTTAAATTAAAGTAACATTTAAATATATTCAACTGTTATCCATTGTATTAGCCTGTTTTAATGAGCACGACCGGATAAGGCTTACTGCATCAAAATTCAAACAAATACAGAGCATTTCAATTTAGTATGTAAAATACAAATATTCTTTACCAAAAGTACAAACTAGATACATTAGCATTTAAATCTACCCTGTATTCAGTTTGAAACTATTTAGGTTTTACAATCAGAGAAAGGCTTTGATTATAATGGACTTTGAATACAACTTTAACAAATTAAATCTTAGGAGGGAGGAGTCATGGTCTTTTAATGTTCATATAAGCTTATAAGACACAATGTAAATGTGGAAGTGTCACTAATATTTCTTTTTTTCTAAATAGTTTTATAGGTTTTCCACTTTGTACTTTTGTTTTTGTTCCTTAAACTTTCATTCTAAAATAGCCTTTAATTTCATTGAATGTGTCATGAATAATGCCAGCAAATTGATGCGATGAAAGAAAACTGTGAAATAATTGAAATCGTTGCTTCAAGATAGTTAACTAATAATCCAAGTTGAATTTTTCTCCTCCGGAAATGAGGAACTATTAGAAAAAACAGCTCTGCTCTAAGACTGCCTTAAGAGACTTTAAAAGCTTAAAAAAAAAAGTTTATTACCCTCTTGGCTTTTGGCACCAACGCAGCAGAAAATGATTGGGGAAGTTGACAGGTTCCAGCTGAACACCCAGCTTCCTGGCTAATGTCATGTAGAGAACAGAGAGGCTGATGGGAATGCCTGTACGGCGTTGTAGTACCTGAATGAAAGAAAGGAATAAATGGTAAGTTCTTAGATAGAACAAATTTTAATTATCCAAAAAGTTTGTGACTTAAATACAGAATGTTAAAGAAGATCTACCTGGTGGATGTAAGAATTGAGGGGGTTGTAGTAGTCAAACTCATTGCCTTTGAACTGAAGCTGCTCATACAAGACTGAGTTCAGCGCACACACCACCTGCCGCTGGAGCTCAAAGTCCTCCACTACTAAACAGTCACCTATATCATACACAAGAAATCACACTTCAGAGGAACTAGTGTCAACAGCACAAGAGCCATATTTTCCCTCCAGGCCAAAATATACTGGTATTAATTGTTTTCAAACTGTGCTGGGAATAGTACCCCATGCCTTTTGGCTTTAAGCATCTAGTGCTGACGCATTTTGGAGAAAAACTTTGGAAAAAATGAGAAAAAAAATACAACATACATAAAAAAAAAAGACCTTTACAATAAGGTTTTGTTTGTTTGACAGCCCACCTTGAGCGATGCGTATGCTGGGGTGAGAGGGGTTCTTGATTCTCAGCATCTTCTTCACTTTGTCTGCGATCTCATCCAGCTGGGCTGATATGCTGCTCAGTGTTAAATCAGTCAGTGGGTTACAATACTGATCCACCAGTACAGCACCTGGAGGAGTGGACAAGGCCGAGAGAAAGGAATTCATAATATGAAGCTGCTTGTGTGAATTTAGGATAAAAAATGACTGTAGAAACACGTATCAAACGTTCAGGGCTGCTACTTGCTTTTTCATCATTGATTCATCTACTGATTCTTGACATGATTATAAGTATTGTTTGTGAGGAAAAGTGCTGGTAAAAACTTCCCAGAGGCTAAAGTGATGTCTCTAAATCACCTCCTTTGTACAAAATAAAAACCAGTCTGAAACCCAAAGGCTGTGTATGAATTATCATAAGCAGAGTGGGAATTTTCTGTCACAACTTCACCAACTACCAAGGTGCTTGAAGAGGTTAAAAAGCTCCAGCAGCACTTGTAGTATGAAGATCAACTTTATTAACTAGACCGTCAGGATGACCCTGATGAAGGCCACAAGTCGCAACACGTCGGTCTAATATGTTAATAAAGTTGATTTTCATACTACAAGTGTTGCTGGGGCTTTATGCAATAACATTGCATAGTGTAAAATGAGTGTTTTGACCTGAAGTCTAGTCCTTTCTCACCCCCTAAAGCAGATTGCTGCTCCACAGGCTGCTCCAGGAAGCGCTTCAAACTCTTCAGGATGTTCTGCTGTCTCAGGAAGTAAAGGATTTTCTTTGCATAGTACTTCAGCGTCAGGCTTTTCCTAATGATGGCCACACAACAGAGGAGAGAAACAATAACTGCTTAGCAACACGACATGAGCTCTTATAATCACTAACAGAGATTAACACCAAATCCTGTGGATGCCTGCAAAATATGGTCCGAGTCCGGTACTGGAGGTTTAACCGAGGGGGCACAATGTTGCTCTCACCTCTTGTCGGAGTTGAGGATGAAGAGGAGCTCGTCTTCACAGAAGTGCTCCGGCATTCCGAGTGACTCGATCTCTGCAAAGCTGTCTCCAAGCACCTGGCCAACGCAAGGCTGATTTACAGATCTCAGGGTTAGTTTTAGAACATAGAAAGCACACATTTTCATGCACAAAAACCCTCCTACACGCAGACCACAAACACATAAAAAGCTAGTACACACAAAAGGTCAGTTATACCACACAGATAGTTTTTTTTCCAAATGGTACAGCTATATAAGAACATTTGTATTAACTTATTCAAATAATTAAACAATAACTTCATTATCCTGTCACATCTAATTAATGTTATGTCCAAGTTATTATTACAATAACAAAAACATATCCTTGATTACTAGCGAATTACTTACAACTTCAGTGAAAAACCTCTTTGAGATTGACTCCACAGTCCTTTGTATTTGTATACCAACTCTATGGCGTGTTTTGTATTCTCTGAGCCAGTCACAGCACTCGTTCTGACGGTAAAACCTCTGCAGTCTTGGCCATCTGTTAATGAATGCGATAAAAACAGTACATTAGTTACATATTGCAAACATACTGTGATTATTTTAACCGTTATGGCCACTGGAATATGATTGGAAATGAGCATCACTTTTTTTTTTCTCAGGAAAAATATGTTTGAAATTAGTGTGATGTGACATCTGTCTGTGTCTGCATAAAACATACAAGACATGTTTCTTCCATCTGGGTAAAAAAGATCTGTAGGCCTATGCCAAGACGTCTCTGCAACACTGCTGCAAGACATTTTTTTCCTCAGATTCATTTCAGTTTGCCCCAAGCTGTAAATGCAAACAATGTATATCAAACAATTCATAATCTTGACGGTTTTCTCTTTCCATATAAACAAAGTAAGCAGGAGAGAAAAACAGCCAAACCAGTCAGGAGGAGGGCTCAGTTTTTGGCAAGAGCTGCACTCTCCTGTAGTTTACAGGCTACATGAAACATTCAAGGTCACACGGATTAATTAATGGCTGTTCTGTGTAAATTGGAGGATAAGTTACAACCTGTGAGATATTTACACGCTGTGATCTTCAAGCCTCAGACTTATGTGCAGAGCAGAAGCTCGCCACTGGCCTGGTGTAATGATGAATTTGGTGCATCAGCAGATTACAAGGGTTGACAGGCGGTGCGTTCGCACTTAACCAACCCACCCTTACGTGGACATGAAACGATTTAGGGTTAAAAACTACAACATTTTAAAGAAACGCTGATCGTGCTGATAGTCTTAAAAAACATACAGATGCCAAAACTCCGAAATACCACAAGAAAATCATAGCACCTGAGTTTGTACTGGTGTCCCCAGACCTTTCCCCTTCCATGGCAAACGTCGTGTAGCCGCTTGCAGCAACAGGAAACGTTGCAAATGTCGACATGTTTGAGGACAGGGAAGCACAAGATGTGTTCGAGCAACTCGGTTGGCAGGTCGGTTAGATTTTTAGTTTGGGGGTCGGAAATAATTCCATTTAGACTTGGTTGCCTCTCTACGGCTACAGACGTCGCCATCTTTACTGTTTACCCCGATTACCTCATTGCTCGGACCCCGCCTCTTTATGGCGCAGGGGGCAGAGCTGGGGGCGGGGTAAAGGAACTGTAGTGCAGTGCGATTGGTTGTTGAGTCATGAGGGGAAAGGAAGCTATGCTGCCTTCAGGTTCAGGAACATTTCTTTTTTTAAACTTCATCGTTTAAGTTGTAGGTTACATTACTTTACAAAAGGGGTTCATAGTAGGTTCTTCGTCAGTTAAAATACTCGAAAACTAGAAATAAGTTATTTGTCGGAGACTATTTGATTTTTCAATAATCGTAAAAAATGGTTAATGTTTCTACAGTGTTCGGACAATATTCTGGACAGTACGTGAATGCAGCATTGCTTCTCAGTTGAGATAACAAGGTAACAAATGGTTAGCAACAGTTAGCAAGCGCTTCTTTCTCAGGATAGTGTATGTACAACAACTTCAGAGTTTTCAACTCTTTAGAGGACCAAACACTTTTCTGGATGCGGAGACGTGAACGTCAACGGATATTACGATGTACAGACGTAATGCTATTACTTTAACACCAGAGAATGGCTTATATTATTCTATATGTATTGTAAGCCAACTCAGTCTCTAGTTCACTTAATGCAAGTTTACGTAGGCAGGAAGCCAGACACAGGACTCTGTTTATCAGCTCATGCTCATAGTATTTGTTAATTCTGTATCTGGTTGTGTGAAAATTACAAAGACTGTCATATAATAAGTTAGGTGCATGATTATTCATAAACCGATGTAGCCTCCATGTTAACTTTCATGGAACTTCCTTTTGGACATCTATCTATTGGACATCTATTGATAGCATAGAAAGCTGGGCAGTCACATGCACAACCTATCCTTTGCGTTTGACAACTCAACTATAACAACATAGCTCATCTACGCCACATGGTAAAGTTGTCATAATGCTTTGACAGTGCACACAGTTTGTAGGAATTGACGACTCTGTCTGGTAAAACAAAGTGAGTTTACAAGCTATTCAACATGGCAAGTGCCTTAGCAGCAAAAATGGGATTGAACTCACTGATGCGAAGACAAGCCAGGACTTTTGACGTCAGGATCTGCACAATGGAGTCAGACATGGAGTTCAGCTGCGAGGTGTGTATGTATGTCAGAGAAACTGAACATTTATCTCAGTTTACTCTTAAGGTTTTTCAAAATCGCACTCGCCTTGAACGCAACATCAGATGCATGCAAGTTCTCTTACTAAATGTGTCACTAATTGCCATTGCTATTCGACGTCTGATCGTTATCTGTAATGATCACTGAAATATTTGTATGAAAGATTATTCAGGCGAAAATATAGATTGCACAGAAGAGAGTTTCATTTTTCTACACCAGATGGCAGCAGGTAACAATGAATAAACGCTACTGGTGTGGTTATACTGTACTGATTTTCACTATTGTAATTTATATCTGTCACATATTGAAGTGGAATCAGTGGCAAATCTCAAAACACTATAGAACTTGACGATTGCTGTGTGAATAAACTATAAATACCACACTGATTTACAATGTTATCATTATACGTTTGATATTTTTGGCCGTCTCCTAGTCCTTTTGGGTAAGTATATGACTTGGTTGATGCTTTGCCACAACTAAAAGGCTTACAGTTCCTTGCAGACACCACATCTGTATTTAATGGGGAGGAACCCTTTCAAGTTTGCAGTGGTAATTACACAGAGCATCATATTGTTGGATGCAAGTTTCTAATTTCTGTGCTGGGGTGGTAATTGTTATCAATTATGGTTTTTGTAAATAACATTTAAGGGCACTTGATTGTATAGACAAAATGTTATGTTTGGTTCTAGTTGTCATTATACGTGCAAGATAGCAACTCAAGTTCTTGCAGGTCACTAACCTTAAGCTACCTCGGAAGTTGGCGATGATAAGCATCCATGTGTTTGATATGCCTCAGCTGGAATAGGAACATATGCATTATGCTTTTAAGCAGTGATTGAGCTCAAGCTGGACATGAATGCAGTAGACCAAGAAGGTAATAAAAAAGGTATCAATATTAAACCTTAAAAAGAATAAAGTGCTGCTACTCTTTTGCAGATTGATTTAAATACAGATTAGCAGCAGTTAGTGAATAATGAGAATATTACAATCAATTGTTAAGCTCTCTGTTTTGATAGTATGCAGCAGTCGCTTCCTTCAGAATCAGTTCAACAAAGTAAATCAATTCAGTACTTTTTCTTTTCTGGGGATTTTGTATATAACCGACACATGTCTGTGTTTCAGGTCAAGTGGAAAGGAAAAGACCTTTTTGACTTAGTGTGCCGGACTCTGGGACTCAGGGAGACTTGGTTTTTCGGGCTCCAGTATAGCATCAAAGATACGGTTGCTTGGCTCAAGATGGAAAAAAAGGTGAGTGGTCCTCATAATGTACTGTTTTTGACACAGTCGTGAAAATGTAAAGCCATGTCAAAAATGTTTAAGTAAGAAGTTGCAAAGGTGAAAAGGGACCGAATGTCCAAGCTGTCTGAATGTGGATTTCATTGGTTTGTATATTTATCATAGGTTCTGGATCAGGAGGTACCAAAGGAGGAACCAATCACACTTTACTTCCTAGCCAAGTTTTACCCTGAAAATGCTGAAGAGGAGCTGGTGCAAGACATCACACAGCATCTCTTCTTCTTACAGGTAATAATAATCTGCTGCTTTGTCACTGGGCTCATATAAGAGTTTTGTTTTTTTCTATTTCTAGCTATATAGGCTTGAATCACTGCAGTCATTGAAATGTACAACTTGAGATTGTTCTTTAGGCTCGGGATAACTCTAGAGATTTGACCGTGTTGAATTCATTTCTCTTTCATTTATACCTATGATGCGTCTTAAGAAGTGCACTGATACCGTACTGACTGACACATTTTTTCTGCTGCGTGTTAAAATTGTGAGGGGGGGGGACCTGAAACCTGAAATTCAACATGCCTCTCAACATGAAGTTTCAGATTACTATCCTGCTAATGGACAGCTTTTTGTATTTTTTAAACCTGTTTCGTTGATGGCCATCTCCTCTAGACTTTGAAAAAGAAATTCTAAGTATGTGTGGAGTAGTAACATAATATGAATGAGAAATAGATGTGTCACAGTTAATGCTTAAAAACGATTATGTGCCAACATATTTTACTTGAAAGTCTTTTAAATGCAACGTCAAGTTAAAAACACCAAATTGCCCTCGCATGCAGCACAGTGGGGCCGATTGGCTGCATCTGCGTCTTTCTGACAAATCTGATCCAGTGCCAACAGGGGGCACACAACCCCAGACATTCTGACAAGTTGTCCAGGCAGAGCACTCTCTAATACACTTGTGTCCTGGTCTCATTGTGTGCAGCCATGTGGAATCAATGCGCAACATATTACCGCTGCCCTTTCTCTCCAGTTAATACTCCTCGGGGAATTCTTGCCGAGACCACCGCACCACTCAAGAGATGAGATTTGTTGCCGTGTGCTACCATCGTTCATTGCTGCAAGCCACATTTATCAGTTACCAATTAGGCTTTAAGGGCTCAGTTATTGGCCCAGTTAATGACATATTCTCCATGGGATTCTTGTCTCCTGTCATATCCGTCCCATTGTGGCTGCTTTAGGGATATGGCTGTAGACAGAGCTAGTGGACCTCAACATTTGAATAGAGACACTTATCTACTTAATACTTAGAAAAAGTCTCTCTGTGTCCCTAATCCATTTAGAACTAGTTGTAGTAATTCTTCATCTCAGGAGGAAGCCTTGCTATAAAAAAAAAAAGACTAAGGCCAACAAATGACTCAGTTAAAGTGGTACACAGCTACAAGGGGAGAAGAATACAAATGTGCAGCACCTCGCATCGCCTGTCTCCTTATTACTCTGCTCTCATTAATTCACATAATGTCTGGAGCTGGCCTCTGTTCAGATAGTGTCACCGGCATGACAGCTGGATTAGTGCTTATCAGAAATGATCACCGACCCGGATACACACACACACACACACACACACACACACACACAGAAAGCCCCCACTTACACAAACACACGCATGCACGTCTTCTTCACTTGAGCTTGAAATCTTGGCAGCAACATGGTCACATTTGTAAACCAGATTGCAGCCTGGCCTCTTAGCAGTCGCCACAGTTAGGTGCTGTCACCTTTTGGCTCCACACCTTTGTTGGTTCAAAACAAGACAAGATAGCACGACTAGCTTTGCAAATAATGAGGTTTATAACACATTAAATTGCTCTCTTCCATTGCTCGGGCTCAAAGCGTATTTTAACAGTCTAACCTTACTATCTGGCTTTTTGCTCTGCATGTCGTTTCGGCAAGTTTTGTGATTCAGTACGTTTGACAGGTGAGTGAGCTCTGGGAGTGACACCTGGTGAGACGTACGCCTTTAATCTGCAGGGAGCTTGTTTAAGGGGATTGCCGCTTTCTTTTTTAAGAATTCATGTTATTTCTGTGATCCGTGACAGTTGAGTCAACACGCTGAGCATCAAGCCCCTTTTTTAATAAACCCATAAACTGGAATTTGTCAGTCTTTCTGACTTGCGCAGATTCACACACATAAAATCAGCTGTCCTGCGGGTACAGAAAAACAAACATGAATTATATCGAAATGGGTGGCGCTCCACTTTAATTATGATTTGGGGCTTTTCTCGGGCCTCACACATTTCTGTCACGTTACTATGCTGTGCTGACCTGCAGGCGTGGAGCAGCTTAACGATCATGTGAACTAATGTTGACTTGGGTTACTGCAGAGCTTCTGGCTCTGCATTTAATAGGTCCCTGTGTGGCTATGATACCTAAGTCCAACAGTATTTATTCAGCAAAGTTTGCTCAGTTCCCAGACCTCTTTGAAAAGTGAAAGTACCAGTACACAGTTGCAGAAGTAGCTAGAAGTTTATGTTTCATTTATTAACAAGAAATTGTAGCTTCCAAAAGCTAGAACCTGAATGCTGTGCTTTAACAAACACAGGCTGCCAAAAGTTCAGGCTGTCAGAAGCAGCACTGGGTGTCATGCTGCACTGTCACTTTTCTCTCTTTTATTATTGTGTTTGAGTCAAGTGGGATCAGCTGTCTATCTGATTCAGGTCCTTCATCTCGCAGAAATCACTTTGATCTTCTCTTGGAAATCAATAAAAAAGCGATTACAACACTCAAACTGAAGACAAAGAATAGGTTTCCTGATTTATATCAGTGTTCATAGATTCCTCCCAAACACAGCCTAACGGGATCTTTCTTCAGTTGTAAAAAAACGAAACATTCTCGACTTATTTGACAAATAGTGATATGACACAGACTCTACATGTGTGGTGTTTGTGTGTTAGAAAAGCTTATTGCAATCAAGAGGGTTCTGCTATTCAGGTGGATGCATGCAAAGCAAAAACAGCAGGGCCTCAAAGATGATTATATTTGGCCACTCCTCAGGTGAAGAGGAAGATCCTGGAGGAGGAGATTCACTGTCCCCCCGAGGCCTCTGTGCTGCTGGCCTCCTACGCCGTCCATGCTAAGGTGAGTGCTCGTTTTACTCACGATGTTATTGTCAGTTATATTCAGACTAGGTCAGTTCAAACATCCATCCACTCCTCTGTGCATTATATAGTAGTTTATTTTACTTTTATAAATAACTTGAATGACCAAAACAACTCCACCTGCTTAGGCCCATTAATGTATTCATGATTATTTAGTATCCTATCGAACTGTATTGTATCTTATTATTTTTAATTACTTATCATTTCATAAATGCTGTTAATCATTCGATATTTGAGATATTTCAGACAGGATTTGTGTCCCATCCCAGCAGAGGAGCTGCTTCTGAAACAGAGCAAGTTAAAACTATCACTAAATCCAGTAAACATAATACAACTTCAATTGGTTGCGTACTCATCCGTCTAAGCCCTCATAATGGCACAAAGAGCACACAACACAGCTGAAGTTCTGTCTTAAGCTAGTTTTGCAAAAGGACCTTTAAAATCACCAACTAGGACCGACGGCCGACAATCTCCTTGGTGTCAGGGCCTTTAAGTAACTGCTTTAAAACTCAGATAAAACATCTCTGCTAAAGCAGCACCTTTGCGTCCCAGCAGATCTGCAGGTAGCAGGAAAATGTCAAATATATACTATGCTGTCTATGGATGAAGTGTAACTGCTGAACAAAGAAAAGGTACGTAATTTTGCCTGAAGGCTACGAAGCAATAACTGCTGCAGTAGAGTGTACATTGCACCAAACAGTGTATTTGTCAGTATGATGTCAAGTATGTTCAACTCCTCAGTTATAGCAAAGAACTCTGGATAATGACTGAATGAAAATATGACGTTGTCTAAGATTAGCTTATTTTGCAGGCGGTATCAAACTGCATTGTTCTGTATAAAAAGGTGCTGCTGTAAAAAAAAAAAAGTTATTGACTCATTGGTGAGGGATCAAACAACATGTTCACCTGACGTCAATGGAAATCACTCTACAGGTAGAAACTCGCTTAATAAACCTCGAACGATCTGAGTCGTTTTGGTTGAAAGATCCCATCTCACTGATATCCACGCGGGGGGAAAAAAATAGGGAGAGTGAGGTGCAGCTTTTTGACAGGCTGACAAGGTCTAGTGAGACCGGAGCTTTACCTCAAAGGTTTGACCAAGAGCCTTTAGAGACTCGCATATCCCATGCCAATTTAACCGGCCTAGGTTTAAAGAGGGTGTGAGGATAACGAAGAGTCAGCAAATGAGCTTGAGACTTTTGCTCCCTGCTGTCAGCGCCTCACGATCTGGAAGCATCAGACAATATGGGAACACAATTTCGTTTTCATTTAATCAGCGGCCCTCTTTGATTAGAGCCGGTATGAGGTAGTTGTCGTTGTAAAGGGGAGACAGGTACTTGTTTAGCAGTGCAGCTGCTGAGAGCTGTTTGGCAGACTTTTTCCCTCCTCTCCTTCTCACATCGTGAGCTGTTTTTTTTTTTTTTTTGTAGAACCCACCCATGAGGTTGAGAATATAACAGTGAGATCAAATTTGGTAACTTCGCTCATCTCTAATCATGACAGTGCCTGCCTGAAAAAATGCCATCTTGTACTCCAAGATGGTATCAGTGCTTTGAAGGGAATTTTTCAAAATGATGTGAATCCCAGCTCTGTTCAGGTACAGACAGATTGACAAGAATTCGATGTTTTTCATCTGTTTCCAGTTGGAGTGAAAAAGGGCATTAAATCTGTAACGATCACAGAAAAACGCCATCAAAGCTCCTACTCCTTGTGTATGTTACAGAGTTTGTAAAACGAGAGAATAAAAAAGGTAGAAATGACAGAGAGACTGCTCTGACTGGTTTCTTTACAGCTATTCACCTTTGTGTATGCAACCTAATACAGCAAGGTACAAGAGTGTCAATCACAAGATGAACAACTTTGATAAATCAGTGTGACCATCTATGACATGAACTGTATGTCATCATCTCCTTATTAAGGGTCCTATATCATCACAGACACACATTTGTACATTCATCTATATATATATATAAGCCATCTTTCTAAAACATATTTCATCTTTCAAAAAGGCAAAGTGACATCTTGAATTTTCTGCAAACTACTAAAAACGTTCAGTTTGTAATCACAGTCAAAGAAAAGCGTAAAACTTCCGCAATGGAAAAGCTGAAAGTGAGTAATTTTGCTTGACGAAGGACAGATTGATTGTTGTACAACGACAGAAAAAATGTGTTCTATACCTGATGTCAAACTTCTTCTTCGTTGATCAGGGTTTGCAGTGGTTAGAAGTTCTTCTTCACGCAGAACAATGTTTGACAACAAGCTAAGCTTTGTGAATTTAACTTTTAAGGTGATCTGATTTTTTTTCATCACTCTTTAAGACATCAAATTAACGTGATATAAGAAAATCTTACTTAATGAATTTAGATGTTCTCAGTCATAGAATTTAAGAACCAAAGCAGCTCTGTTGTTTGTTTGTGTTCTTTTTGCTCTGTGAACCGACTTTACACCTCGGTTCTTCTACAGAAGCTCCGGTGCCTCCTGCTTTGTATTCTGAGTTGGTGCAGTGCTACAAAAAGGTACCTGCAGGGAATTTCAGGAAGCTGCCACTACAGAAAAAGGCAAAAGAGAGTTAGTTTGGCATAGAGTTTGAGTCGGGAGTGAGGTTTAGATTTGCCACAACCCCACAGAGGGCGAGAGATGCATATCCAGCAGAGTGGAGAGGAATGTGATGAGGTCAAATCAAACACGAATGACAAAAACTGTTCTGTACATGTGGCTTCAACAAGTGATGCACCTTCACTACATTTCTGAAAAATAAATGAGACCTCCTTGACTCTCTTTGTAGATTATTTTTCTGATTTTTTTTTTACCTCACAGCATGTAACACTTATACGATGATTTATAATCCATGTAAAAAGCAAAAAGCTAAACTGAATTGCTGTCTCCAGTTTCATTCTGAACAAAAAAATATCTTATTTGATTCTTGATGTCAGCTTTGTCTTGAAATGATGTAAGTCCTGTCTCACTCACCCGGCCTGCTGTCCTGACATGATGTTACAACCCACTTCAGCTTTAGTGAGCCTACTGTTTAAATGGGAAGAAAAGGAAGAAGCCAATTTTGCTACCCTTGAGACTTCTCAAATTTGGTCACAATTTGCAGCCATGTAGTGTACATGAGAAGATACTTTGCATGAGTGTTCTTACAGAGAAATAGGTGATAGTTGGTCACTTTCACTTCATAGCACATAGGTTACAAAAATGCGTACGAAAGTTTAACACTTTTTGAATAAAGCATGATGGCGCTTTTAACTCTTACTACAAACACCGGCACACTAACGCTCTCCCCATGATGATGTCATCGTGCATCATACAAATAATCATCTGAAATGATTCACATGGACGTCAGACCAAAACGAATTGAAAATGTCACATGTGAAAAATGTAATATGCATGTTTCCTGTGAGGGAAATAAATATCTGTACCATCTTTTGACCCAACATATCCAATGTTTGAGAGTATTTTCCCTGAGAAATGGTTCAAGAGGACCAAGTCAGGGGATCAGAAAAGAGCCATGGCATGACCTTTGACAGATATTATACCCTTACCTTTGGTTTATAGCCACCCATGACGGATAGATATTGGAAACCTGTATCGTACTGTAAATTGATTTTCCTCAATGTGCTTGCCACGTGTGAATCATACATTTCCCAAATTTAGAAACAAGCTCTACTATCCATTAGTCAGCGATCACCGCTTTGCTGCTGGTAATGATTGTAAAGTGAAAAAAAACAGACACGTAATCGACCTCCTAGAGTGTATTTCTGTCACTTTCGGGAGGTTAAAAATAATTGGAAGTATGGTGTGTAATGATAAAAGAATCTGCGAGCGCTGCCTCTGTCATAATGCCACCTTTACTGTAGCCGAGCTGAAGCCCAGTTGGCTCAATAATAACTCTAGAAGTCTATGTGTCATCAATTATGAAGCAGTCACAAACACACAGGTGAGAAACTGAAGGGAAGGGCTCTAATTATACAGCCCTTAGCTTCTTAGCACTGTTAGCCACTTCACCAATGGGTCCAGGCTTGCCAGTCTCCGTGCTGAGCTTATTAAATTCAAGTCTGTTGAGTACCTTTTTTCAGACACACAAAAAGAACTCCCCATTAAACCTAATAATAACGGCAGAGACACGGAACAAAACACCACTTACAATTCTAATTATTGATACCTTCAGGGAGATACAGTATGTACTGAGGTGCACTTTGTTATGAATTCAGACACATGGAAGGCATTTTGAATGGGCATGATCATCACGGTATTATTATTATTTTTTTAGCAAAACCATTATAAATAGGAAAGATAAACAGGATGAAATATGCTACAAGCGTTACCAATAACAGCCACATACTCTGCTATGTATGCTATTGTCCTTAGTTCAGAGTACTCTGGAGTAATATATGTATTGAACTTAAAGACACACCTCATTCATTCTTTTCCCATGATACAAATGGTGTTTGTATTGAATTCAAACTATAAAGTAAACCATTCAGACATGTTTCTATATGCATATATACAGTAGTAGAAATGCTTTACACAACTATGAAAGAAACATGAAAGTACAGTATATGAACATGTTCAGAATATACTTTTGCATATGGAAAAAAATCCTCATCAACCTTTATTTAAGTTCTCGGAGAGATCATGGAGGGTGACCCTCATTTACAATGATGCTGAGAATACATACATACATGACAAACATGATGAGTTAAAGCTACCACAGGACATAAAATAAATACATCAAAATAGAATCATTTCAAAAGCTTGAAATGACTTCAATAATTAGTCAACAATTCAAATCAAATAAAACAGTTACAGGCAGGTATTGGGTGGTTAAAAAGAATATTCCTGAAGTGTCCAAAAGGGATAAAAGAGGTCAGTCCTGGTATGAGAAACCTGGTGAACCAGTCTCTCACTCGAGCGAGTTAAACATGGACCGGGGTTCAGATGCAACAAGGAGGTGCTATATGATGGTAGCTTTCCAGTAAGGGCTTTTATAGATAAATAGAGGCCAGTAGCTATTGCATCTTTCAGTCAGAGAGGGCTAACCAACCTTATCAAGCAGAATGCAGCGGTGAGTCATAAAACTATCACCGGTAATGAATCGTAAGTGCATCTTCTCCTCATCATCAAATAAACGAGTGGAATAAGTTTGTTGAGTAGAGCAACATTAGTGGTCAGAGATTTACTGTGTGCAAGGTTGCAAAAGTCCACCCAAAAAAACATCAATGTTCTCTCAATTACATATTTGATCTGCTGTCTTTGTTTCAAGACAGTCGTGTATTTTCTTCCAAACATAAGTCAGATAGGTGATTTGGGCCTGTCCTGTCCTGTCCTTCCCCTTGCTCTGGAGAATTACTTTGTTGTGAGTATTTTTCTGTTCCTCCAGGTATTGGCCTGCTTACAATGAAATGTGAGCACAATTGCGAAGCCACTTAAGAAGCCACAGGGTTTTGTAGCTATGTGAAACCTCAATGGTATTATTAGATTCTTCTGTTAGTCTCAGTATACTTGTAGGGAATGAACCAAAAATCCATGAGTAGATGCCACTTTTTTTTGTAGGCCTATCAAAGTCAAGGACAAAGAGTCTCTGACAACTTTGGTGACTCCACTGCACTCACACTTTAGCTTAAGCACTTATTTCATGGATGTCCTACATTATGTTTGTGGTGAAGAATGAAGATGTGCAATTATAAGTTTAACAGTCTGAAATGTCTCATTGGTTCCAACAACCTTTGATGGAGTTTGATTTTTCACAATGATACTTCCACACACTGCATTACGTCTCTAATGTATACACAAACGCTTCTCTCAAATACCTGTGCTCTTCACGATATTTACATCCATGTGACATTTCGCATCCAATCTGAATGTCACAGAGGCATGATGGGGGGAGGAAGTGAACCCCCCCTTCTGTACCGTCTTCGGAGATAGTAACTGATGCGTTACAGGGGCGATACGAGATCAGCTGAACCAGCTGGGGGAGCGCAGCCCTGTGTGTGTGTGCGTGCATGTCTGACTGTGTGTGTATGTGGAGCCCCCACTGTGCCGTACTTCTGCAATGTGAATTTACAGACTGGGACACCAACGTTACGCCGTCGTGGAATCAATATGAATGTACAAAGAAGCGATGGCAGCTGAGCTTAGTTTTGGTACTTTTGCGAAAAAAGCAGTCTGAAAGAGGTTATAGATATATACATATATAAAGATTCCCCTCCTTGATGATCGCTTGTAACGTATTGATTTAAAAAACACAATTACCAATCAAAAATAATCCCAGTGCCAAAGAAATATACCACTGGGTCTGCAGAAAAATCACAGAGCTTAAAGCAATGCACAGATGAAGGTAAATGTGCAGGTTTAACCTACTTACATAAATCTTCAGTCATAGCCCACCTTTAAAATTGTAGCTCTAGTCCATGTTTAATTCATATCCTACCACCAGTTCCACTGCAGCCCAGAGGAATTCCCCACCACCACTTAGTCATGCCTAATCCGTCCATATCTCCCCTCAAACATGCATGATATCATTTGTATCCCGGCTCTGAGATGATAAGCGATCAGGCTCTCGGAGATATATATCCTAATAGCATCATTTACACCGTCTCCCAACAACTGGGCCACTGGGTGTGTAGTGCACGTTAATGACCTGACGCCTCACCAGCCTCCATTTATTCCAGAGACACCCTTTTTTTTTTAACAGGAGCTGTGGTTTTCATCTTGAACAGCTCCCAGGAGAAGAATAGTTGTGCCTGTTATTGGAGCGAAGGAGGAGAGAGGCCATTAGTTTGGAGGGATTTTATCCTTTTGGCACTTTTGCTCTATTTTACAGTATGGAGACTACGACCCAAACGTACACAAACCTGGCTTCTTGGCTGAGGAGGAACTGCTGCCTAAGAGGGTGAGTGACAGCTGTCTCAACCTGTTGTCATTAAAGACGTTTACATATTTATGTAGTTATCTGGGCCAGTACCTGCATTATTTGAGCATCCCAGTATGTACTGTTTTCTCTACAAACATATTCATATTTACACCTGTCTCTCTCCATTCCAGGTGATTAACTTGTATCAGATGACTGCAGAAATGTGGGAGGAGAGGATCACTGCGTGCTATGCTGAGCACCGGGGCCGGACGAGGTAAACTCTGCTGCACTAAAATGTACCACACTGCAATACTGCAGATCATTTTGGCAGTAGGAAAGAGTTGCGTAAATGTGTTTCTGTGTGGACGTTTTTAAGCAGCGTAATAGTTAATAGTTTTTAACAAATGGCCAAGACAATACACAAACACCAAGGGGATGAGCTTTCCATGACTGTTTGCTCACCAGTTAAGTGTAATTACATGTGTTTTCACAAGGTAAAGACAATCAATGTAGCCATTTTTCAAAAGAAAATCATTAAGTCAAGTTGCTTCTACTCTGAAGTAAGTTGAGAATGGATTGGGAGCAGGAGGGGCAGGTCAGAACTGGAGAGAGAGAGAGAGAGTTCTGAAAGCAAGCAAACCAAAGCACATAGTGAAGTGATAACTGAGTCACTGCTACTGATGCATCAGCCCTTCACTTCCAGCAGAGAGATGGGGGTTGCTGATTATCACACCTTTGCATTGTAATTGTTTAGAGAGTAATGCTGTGTAGTTTTTGAGGTATAGAAGGGAGACCACTGGCCAGCTGATGGGTTTCAATGAAACTTTAAAAAATTAATTCCAAAAACCATTTCACAGTGTTCCTGCAAAACTAATAACTAATAATAAGTGTTCCCATTAAATGTGGTCACCGATATGCTCAACTAACATGGTTGACTTGAGATCTGTTGACAGAAAATACAGTCGTACCTGTAAATAAAGTATCATTATTATAATCATTGTGGGAATGTTGGCATGAAGCCCAAAAGCACACCTACACCCTCAAAGACTCATGGGTGTTGGAGTTTTTCTCCATTAATGTCAAATTTAATTGGACATAAATTTAAAGTTGTCAAGTGAAAAGTGTTGTTTAAGCACAACACCTGTGTAAGAACTTTTCCTCATTAACATTGGATCATTTTTGGACTCGGGATAAACCTATTCATAACTTGTATCATGTGTTCATCTGATACTGACTCAAATAGTTGGGTGTATATAGGTAAAGATGTTTACGTCCATATGCTCCTCCTCCATCATGCATAAGCACTAAGCATCTACCTGGGCTTTCATTTACTCAAAGAAAGAAGCAGAGAGCTTCCCTGTCTGCATGCAAGCAGCTTCAGTGTCAGTTGTTTGGTATTTTGCAATTGCTCCACCAATGAAGTTTAAGACTTTCACTAAATGCAAATTTGTAACATTGATCTCAGTCAAGCCTGACTGCATTTTGAACATAAAAAGGATCCCAGTGTCTTCAACACAGTGAGGCACACAGCTTGAAAATTCACCTCTGACATTGGACTGAGCACTTGGCTCATTCCAGACGACCAGGTATCTGTGTCAGTAACGGAAAGAGTCATACAGGACAGGGTACGAGTAAGCCATCCGATAAATTCAAACAGAATTATGAATCTGAAGCCACAGTTTGGCTGTTTTTAAAACTCTGTACCAAGGACACATTTTTAAAACGGATAGTTTAAGGTAAAACATTTATTCATTCACCGTTTCCTATGAAGTCAATCTGTATTTCACAAAGCTGATTGGACGTTGATATTTAACAGCTCATCATAGAACTGGACGGGCTTGTCAAGTGCAAAATTATTTTTAACTCTAAAGCTGTACATTCCCACAGCGATAATCAAGCATTAGCATTTAAATTTTACTCGACGCACTCTCAAGTCAGACTGTACCCAGTCCGACCTAGTTAAGATTTGTCTCCTTGGCAGAATGCGTTCCTGCTTGTTTAAACTTTAATGAAGCTTAAATCATCGATTTCCCAACCACCACCCCATATCAAACAGCACGTTATTGAAAGTGAATTCAGAATCATGCCCTGATTTCCTGTCAACTGTCAAAGTGTGCTGATGTTCCTCTCTGTTCAGTTAAGCCTGGAACACAGGGGATCTGGATACCAAGCTGCATAAAGAGGAAGAAAAGAGTTTAATAGATTTTGTTGCTGTTTTGCAGTGAATCTTAGAGTCTTGAGGGCATCAAAATAAGTCTTTCCATCAAGCATAACCTCTTAAGCCTGTTAGCGAACTATGGTTGCATTTCATGTCAGCACTGTGCTTCTGTTTTCAACCTCGCAAGAGCGATGTGGCAGAGTTTCTATAGATCACACAACATGACAGATGCTGCACACAAAAGCCAAGGAAACAAGGTCTGATCCCCTTTTTCTCCACCTCTTCTCCGCTTCTCTCCCCTCCCTCTCTCCTTCATTCCCTCGGATCCCTCTAAATCTCCTCCCCCTCTTTTGCTGCCTGTCTTTGAACCAGGGATGAAGCTGAGATGGAGTATTTAAAAATAGCTCAGGACCTGGACATGTATGGCGTCAATTATTTTTTGATCAGGGTGAGCCAATGCTGTTTCACTATATCTTTACAAAGTTAGCCAATGTGAGAGATTAGGAGGTGTGTCAGTTTCACCATGGTGTTATGAAATGAAGCGGAGGGGACACAGTCTGACTCGGCTGTTCAAAATTGTCCTTCAACTGACTTTGTTATTTGAAGATTGGGCTTTTTTTTTTCATACAAAGTAGTTATTTTGTGCAAAGGATCCGTTTCTGTACGGCAGTGCATCTTTTGTGAGTCATAACAAAAACAAACATGTCTTAACAAAAATGAATTTACTTGAGGTGCCTCTGGCCTTGATCAATGCATTCTCTAAAAGGCCGAGACATTTTAAAATACCACCAGCAAGTCAACGTCAACTTAAGTAATTCACCGTAGCATTGCTTTTTAAGGAAACAAGCCCAGAGTGCATATACTTCTCACAAATGGCATTGTTCGGCTCAGATTGCACAAATAGTTTTGCCAAGCACAGCTAGCACAATGCCGCCTCTGTCAAAAGCAAACGCAAATTAATTTTGGCTGGAAGTGCGCTCGCTAGTGTCCTTTAAAAGACAAATAGAGGAAAGAGTGTGTCTTTATTTTGCTGTTGTGCTTTAGAATAAAAAGGGAACAGATCTTCTTCTGGGAGTGGACGCCCTGGGTCTGCACATCTACGAGCCGGACAACAGACTGACGCCAAAGTGCTCCTTTCCTTGGAATGAGATCCGTAACATCTCCTACAGCGACAAAGAGGTGAAAGAATCTGAAATTGTACTACATGATGGTGTGTGCAGAGGCAGAAGTTTGATTCTATTAAAGATGGGTGAAACTTAAATATAGTGTTATGAGTAGTCTGTAATTGAGTGTCATACCTGGCTCCTTTAAAAAAAGAAAATTGTTCGATTGTTCTTTGAGCTTAGTATGCCCAAATCAACGATTAAGAGCAAATTAAGAACTTGAAAGGTCATATTTTGACGGCATAGAGAGCGTGAGGCGCAGTGATTTAGGGATGTCTGACTACATTTTGCTTGTTATGCAGCATACAGTACAACCTGGCAGGGCAGGTTGGATTAAGTCCCTTGTGTTTGGGGGAAAACAAGACGAAAACCACAGTCTCAGCACACACCTCACCTCTTTTTTTAGTCCAACACACCTATGGGCCCCAATGTGGGCATCTCATTGATATGGAAAACTGGAAAGACTCTTAAACTGCGCATCAAGACACTTTATGCTGGTTAATGATAGGCCCTTTGTGACTTATTTTGAATTCTGTATTTTGTTTAATATTTTGTGGTATGACGCATAAAGTCGAGTGTTGGTTTTTTCTCCATATTTAGTTCACCATCAAACCTCTGGACAAGAAAACCAATGTTTTCAAATTCAACTCTTCACGGCTAAGAGTCAACAAGCTGGTGAGTTCTGCTGAGTTGGTAGAAATTGTTTCTTCTTATTTACTTTTTCTTTTCTTTTTTCAACCAGTGACTTATGAAGGCGAGGGAGCTGTCATTTTCATCTGTTCATCTGAGTTAACTTGAAAAAACAACACAAGAAGTAGCTTGTGAATAGGAGTTCTTGGAGGTAGCAACAATTATGAGACTCGTTTTGTATCTCTTGTACAGATCCTCCAGTTGTGTATAGGGAACCATGACCTGTTTATGCGCAGGCGACGGGTCGACTCAATTGAAGTGCAGCAGATGAAGGCTCAGGCCAGAGAGGAGAGGGCCAGGAAACAGGTACTGAAAGTTCACCTAATGACAAGGTTGTACTACAAACTCATACCTGTATAATGTTTTCTTTTTAGATGTCACATTGAGATGCCACCAATTCTGTCTCTTTTAGGAGAAGAAGATATACTTTCTTAGACCCGCGAGGGGAAATTCAGTTTTACACTCTGTTGTTGAACATGCTACACACACATAGGTTGAAATACACACACATGCACAAACAGGATCCTATGGGCATGTAGACATGGACCAATGGAGAGATGTCAGAGTCAGGAGACTGAGCGCTGCTGAGCTGGTGGGGATTGGGGGTTCGGTGCCTTGCTAAAGGGTACTTCTGCAGTGCTCAGGAAGTGAACTGGCACCTTTCCAGCTAACAAACCAATTTCCAGTCTTGGTCCACACCGGCGATGCCCTCCGGTTCCCAACCATAGTCCCTACAGACTGAGCTACTGACAGATTCGATGAATTAAGCATGTTTGCGATGAACATTTTCTTGAACATTTGTACGTTAACATTTTTATCTCAACCAAACTAACATCTTTAGCAATATTTTGCCATTTAATAACATTTCAGAAGAGTCAGCGAAGAAGTTTTTATTCTGAAATTGAGAATGCACTCAGAAACAAGGGCATGGAAAGCACTTACGGGTAGATTCACAAAAACACATTTTGCCCATCCACCTAAACTGTTTATTACACTTCAGTGTTTCATGGTTTGCCTTAATTGTTTGTCCTCTCCTATTGATTTATCCTTTTGAGTCACCTGTTTTGTGATCCTCTCTGTTCCAAGGTTTGCTTTGTCTGTCTTATTCTCATTTATATTCCATCTTTTGTTTCTCTGTTTCTTCCCTTATCCACATTTCAACTCATTTTTTCTCTTGATATCCTCTTTTCTTCTTTCCACATCCCACCTGTCATTGTTGTTTAGGTGGAGAGGCAGCGTCTGCAAAGAGAGAAGCAACTGCGGGAGGACGCCGAGAGAGCCAGGGACGAGCTGGAGAGGAGGCTGATTCAGCTGCAGGATGAGGCTCACATGGCCAACGAGGCACTGGTAAGCTTCAGGCTGGTTAGCTTAACCAAAACATTTTTTTTTGTATGGCTTCATGGCTTCACATTTATCCCAGGTTTCCAAACAAAAAAATCTAGCTCCTCACTTCACCTCCTCCCATAGTTCCCTTTTTTTTTTTCTTGTATCGTCCTGTTGTTTCTTTACCAAATGCTTAATCTCTTTCTTCTTCCCTTTAATATTTTTTTTAAAATTTCCATCTTAATTTATCCCTTTCTCATTCTGTCCTCATTTTCTCTGTGTGTTACTTTCACCTCTGTCTCTAATTTTATGCTCATACCCATTCTCTCCTGTACTCTCAACTTTTCTTTTCCCGACTCCCCTTTTCTTGCTTTTGCCCTCTGTCCTCCTCTTCATGCTCCTCACCAGCTGCGATCAGAGCAGACGGCGGACCTGCTGGCTGAAAAGGCCCAGATCGCGGAGGAGGAGGCCAAGCTGCTGGCCCAGAAAGCTGCCGAGGCTGAGACGGAGATGCAGCGCATCAAAGTGACTGCCATCCGTGGCCAGGAGGAGAGGAGGCTCATGGAGCAGAAGATGCTGGAGACAGAGATGCTGGCCCTGAAGATGGCTGAGGAATCAGAAAGAAGGTGGGGAGAAGAGGAAGGAGGACTGTTTGGATGGATGTAGACAACCAGCCATGTTGGAGTGATTATGATTCTGATCAGGTGTTCGCTGCAGTGTGGGTTTTGTCTCTCACATACAAATCATCTGCATTCCTGTCTTAGTATCCGTCTCACAAACTGCAATGCATTTCGATCCCTAAATAACTAATTCTCACATCTCACTTACCCTCCAAGAGTTTTCATTCTTTATTTGTTCAAATACCTCCAAGTGAGGAAGCTTTCTTTTAAAGCATCAAAAAGCTGTTCCCAAATAACCTCGACTCACGAGAACTCCCAAGTGTTCTCTGAGTTACTTTACTGTTTAATGTCAAGGTGCACAAACACAACGCTGCAGCTCAGTCTGCACAGCAGCACAGAAGTCAGTCAATATGCTCCGAGCGCAATGCCAGGTAACACGGCTGCATATAAATGACTCGATCAAAGAATAAGAACTTCTTACTTGTTTAAAATCATTTAATTTTAAAGCCTTTGTTCTTGTACTGCAGCTAAAACGTGGCTAATCATGCGTCTACAGCCACACTGCTTCACGCAGAGACAAAAGAAAGAACGCCTTTGTTCAGCAGCTCTGTGAGGCAGTAGTTTAATTTGTGCTACTTAATTGTTAGCAGTAGTATCGATTGAAGCTAGGAGGATCTATCAGACAGTCTCTGTCACTGCTCATTGAAGCTCCAAGGTGCTGAAACTGATCTGTGATTTGATCTCTGCTTTGCTATTGTCTTTTCATCATCCATCCTAGAATAGTTCAAATCAGCAACTTTACATTTCTGCTGTCTTTATTTCTTTGAGGTCAGATGAAGAAGGAGATGGACCTCTGATGAGGGATCCTTGATAAACACTGTACAGCTTCACAGGTGCAAGTCCAAAAGCAGCAATGAACTAAGGACATTTCTGCAATACAACAGAAAACACTGACACTAAAAATATCACTACACGGCCTCTCCTTCACAATTCACAAGCCAATCATTTGAAATGTGCACCATTAACCACTTGTAACTGCAATTTGTGGATGAGCACTTTCTGCAGCAGAGAAATTTAAACCGGCGCCACTCAACATGTAAATGGCTACGTCCACTCAAACCCTCAAGGCACATGGCTAACCCACATTAATGAGGAACTGCTGAGTGTTCAGGAACACAATCAAAATAAATATAAGCTTGTGCATATCACATTCTTGCATCTCTGTGTGCAAATTCGATGGAGTCAGAAAGAAGTGTCCCCTGGGATGATATATTGATCAACTGGGAAACAAAGTGATAATACCATTTTGTGTTCTGATAATGTAGATTGGATTTTTTAGATTCTGTTTCCTTTGAAGGGCCGAGAGGGGAATTCAAGTTTAAACTGCATCTGTCTGTCTGTCTGTTTTTTTTCCTCAGAGCCAAAGAGGCTGAGCAGCTGAAACAGGACCTGCAGGAAGCCAGGCAGTCAGAGCGCAGGGCAAAGCACAAGCTGCTGGAGATTACCACCAGAGCTGTCTATACGGTAACCGGCCCAGCAGCCACACACATACACACAAGTGTTTGCACTTATGGGACATATATATATTTAAAACACGACAGAAGACAAACCGAAGAAGATAGTGTACACACTCTAGTAAAAAGGAAGGCAGAAGCAATGGAGCACCGGAAATGATGCTGATTGATAAATTCATTGATCATTTATTTGAGCTTAATGTGTGATCGATACTGAAAGCATGGCCTCTCTGCCTGCTCTTCTTCTACTTCCCTATATGTGTTGCTTTTTACATGTCCTATTTTTTATCATTATAAAAGCCTAAATAAAGTTCACTATAAAAATGTGCATTACACACAAATCCACCAACACAAATAAACTCCAATAAAGGACAACAGTGCATGCAGAAGTATAGTTCCCTACTGTGATTATCCGCTGCAACTGTTGATATTAAAAAAATTTTTCCATATTAGCTTGAATACTGAGAGAACACACACACACACACACACACACACACACACACACACACACACACACACACACACACACACACACACACACACACACACACACACACCCACACACACACACACACTCACTAGAGAAAACACACAAATAATGGTATCCTCTGCAGAACCACACTGAAAAGGAGATACTTGCATAAGAACAGGCAGCCAGCACATAAGGCAGCCTACGCAAGAGCTCCCAACATGCTAAAAACCCACACACAAGATATTCATCTGCTTACACACGTGCACACGCACGCACACACACACACACACACACACACACACACACACACACACACACACACACACACACACACACACACACACACACACAGATGCATATTCAGATTCCAGTCATAGATAAACTTCAGAATTCAGAATGAAGAGCCTAACCACACACACACACACACACACACACACGCACACTGCTGCGCTGCCTCCTACATACAAAAGAAATAGTTGCTGCTAGAACACAATAAATACATGTATCAGCCTATCAATATGAAGTCTAAACATACACATATAAGCATACACAAGTACACGACATTTTCAAATTGCCATTTCCTTCGAAATTGCCCTTTAGGCCTGTCAAGACGGTTGGATGTATCCACTCTGTAGTCGGGACTCCCATGCCAACCAGTGGATTTCCATTTATATTGTGTATTAGGTCCACTTCTTATTCTGCCGGCTCCTGAGGAGGCATGTGGCCGATGCATTCCACACATGTGGTCAGGACCTAAAAGCATTTATTCCAGTGTGTTCATGGTCTGTTACCATCAAAGTGCTCATACTTCCTCCCAGTTTCTTCCCTTTCTGTATTGTGTCCTACTTGCAGACCTCTTTTACATGCATTGCTCATCTTCCCCCTATATGTGCTGTCACCTCTATCCAACCCGACCTTCTTATACGTTTAACTTTCCAGGCCTACCTTTTCTTGTCTTTATCAAGCCAACCTTTTTTTCTTGTCAGTTTTTCCTTACTGTTGTCTCTCCTCTAATCTCTTCCCTTTATCTCTCCTCCTAGTCTCCTGGACTGCCGCCTAACAGCATGCCTCCAGACCTGAGCTTCAGCAGGGAGAACCTCAGCTTTGACTTTAAAGATACCGACATGAAACGCCTCTCCATGGAGATTGAGAAAGAGAAGTGAGTGGTCCAGCCCTTCTGCTGATGCTGCCTGACACTTTGAGCCTCATTCAGTTTTCACTTTCTACTGTCTGGTTATGTGGTGTAGTTTGATGTAGTGCTTCCGTGATTGATTTACAGATACATATATATTTTACAGTAATTTTAAATGCACTCATATTATGTTTTAGAAAGATCTAAACCAATGCAGGACTGTTCTCTTTAATATACATTTTGATTCAGGAGTTCAGGGGAGTCATTGACACTGAGCATCAGCTGTCACTTCCAGCATTCACACGTTTTCTGTCTCAAGTCTCAAGTCAGTGATTGCAGACAGACAGAACTATGTTAAGACAAGTGTGACCCTGGCTGTGGAGATTAATATATTATAAAGGTCTCAGTTGTCAGATAATGAGGTAATTAGGTTTTTTGGGGGGGAAAAAAGGGAGCAACAGAGCAGTAAGTCTTCAGCTCCAGGATCTGTGGGTAACTGTCCATAATACTAAAAGAATGACTGAGATTAAATAAAGACATTCAAAGGGGATTATTGAATTGGTTTTATAGAACATTTTCCCTAAAGAAGAATTTTAAGATATTAAAAAAAGTGTTGTGTTTTAACATCTGACCTATCGTTTTCAACAGCAACTACGTATATTTAATCAGCAACATATCATGTACGTTCTTAGGAATAACTGACCTACCACATTAAGCCGCCAATCAGTCCATGTAATCAATCAATGTCCAATTCTTTTTGTATAATTTAACCTTCTGTGATGCCGGAAATTGTTTATTTCTTTTTTTGGTCCCAGAACACCAAAACCCTAACCCTAACCCCTAACCTGGAAAAATGTTTCTCAAACCTTGAAATCTTGCAAACCAAAAGCATTTTCTTGTTCAGAAATATCATTAGAAGTTTATAAGATCATTTTGGAAACTATGATTCAAATCAAAAGCTGATTTTTTTTTTTACATTTGCACTCCTTGATGAATTAGTTTAAAATGTGATATAGTAAAAGCTTCAGGATTATGGTGGAATTGTAAATGTTGTATCTCTAAAGCCCTTTTCTGATTGCTTTTTTCACTAAAGTGCCGTTACTTAGCTCAGCGACAGCGTAATATTGGTGTCCCAGTCCGTGAATTCACATTGCGTTTCGGCGTGACAGAAGCATGGCACAGCGGGAGCTCCACATACACACAGTCAGACATGCACCTGCTGGCTCTGCTGATACAGTCTCGCCACTGTAACGCCTCTTTTACTAACTCTGTATACTGTACAAAGGGAGGACCACTTTGTCCCCCCATTACTTCTCTGCAACATTCAGATTCAAAGCGAAACGTCACAGGGAGTTAAATATTGCGGCTTGATCGGCAGTCTAAAAAGGGCTTAAGTCTGTGCTAGTATTAAAAGAGGATTTATTTATCGGTACGTGTTCATCCAGGTGTTTTTTTTCTTAATGGCTTTTTGAGTACCAGCTGTTAAAGTTAGATCTAACTTCAATATAAAGGGCTTGAGTTTCGGTATATGGACACAAAAAATGTCAAATGTATGCCATTAAAGGTAGTTAACTTTCAATGGAGACGTACAGAATAATTCAGTGCATCCTACTGTTCATAAAGTTTAAATGCATTTTAGAAAAAGAAATGCTGAAAAAGAAATCAAGCTGTTCAAACGGTCTTCTATCTGTCGTTTGATCTCGTTTAGGGTGGAGTACATGGAGAAAAGCAAGCACCTGCAGGAGCAGCTGAACGAGCTGAAGACAGAGATTGAAAGTCTAAAGATGAAAGAGAGAGAGACTCCTCTGGACATCATTCACAACCAGAACACCGAGCAGGGGACCAGCAAGCAGAGCAACTTTAAAAAGGTAGCTATGAGCACCGCTGCTAGCATCAAGCTCACGATACACATGCAATAGAACATCTGTATGGTCTTCTAAAATATCTAGAGCACTCATGATTATCCCTACTCATACCTCAAGCATCTTAAGACAAACATCTGGAGTTCATTTTTTTTATACTGGCGCAGAATTTTTCAATCAATCTTTGGAAGCATAAAAAAAAAATCTGATGACTCCTCACCCTTAAGTTTTTTTTTAACCCCTCCATGTGTAAAAATGAACTGATACATATCAGTAACCTGGTGGGAGGAGCCAGAGGTTCAAACACATCAATATAAAACAACAATCTGACCCAATCTCTGCTTGGATTTGACAAAACATTGACGTATCTTCATGCCCAGAACTCAAACCTACTTCAAGCCATCCACAACAAAACCCCACTGTAAGAATGTTGGAACGGGTCCCTGCAACATTGTATGAAACTGCATTACATTTGTAGTTTTTTAAGAGGACACGCAACAAAATCCTTAAATCTCCAATCTCCACAAACTTTACATGGCTCATAAGAAGGTACGCTTTCAGTTTACCGTGAAGTTACCAAAGGAAGCAGTCAGAAAGGTAACACTATTTCAGCTACATGAATGCTCCTTACAGCCTGATTAGAGACAAATAAACACGAGAAATGATTTACTACAGGGTCATTTACTCATACACCTTTCTTACCATATCAGATCAATTGTAAATATGAAAATTATATAATTTAAACAATTTAAATATACATACAAATCAGAATTCAGGCTTGATGTGCATCCATATCTACTTGCAACAGTCTTTCTCGTCCCTTCTTTCGCTGGCACATTGCAGCACATCTGGCCATTTCTGTTATACCACCTGCTGATCAGGTACTGTTGCAAACTCCTGCAAATGAATCCTTTTTCCATCAGGTTGTATGTAGATGAGAGGCCTGCGTTGTTCTTCCCTGCCAGGCCCTGTTTTCCTCTTGAGCTTGACTAGATTCGGGACTGACACCAAGCTAAGGAGATATCATAATACATATTATATCATATTATACAAAACCGTTTGCATATGCGTAAATAGATCCACAAATGCATAAACAGATCCAAGACTGTAAATTGTTAACAACAATAATATCTGCATACCGAACTCTCTCTGACGTGCTCTCTTTCTAAGACGTGCAAAAACAAAACAATGCAAAGAAGAGAGACAAAACACAGTTACTGTCAAGTGTCCAATAGCATGCAGAGAAACGTAAATAAAGATATATGGCCAACCTGTCCCTGATGGCAAACAGAAAGTTAATTAAATCAACTTGTGACTGTTTCTGGTTGGTGTGTCTAGAGATTTAAAAAAACAGTGAGGTTATGCTTCGGTGTGTCATGAGTGAAGGAGAACAGGTTTTCTCTCTGTGGGGAGAAACACCTATTTTTTTTCTGCTGTAATGGGATCGCTGAAGCAGAGGCCTTGCTTTGTGTATATGAGGGGGAGATGGATGAAAACAAAGCCCAGTCCAGCCCAGTCTATTGAAATCAAAACAAACCTAACTAGCCAGGATTCACTCAGCAGGTCAGGTCTAGATGTGTATTACATTTTACAAAACAGAAGAATCCAAAGCCCCATCGGTCCTGAATACATCTTGGCTACGTTTACAGTTTTTAGCCTTTCAGCAGCCGTCCATCAGACGGAGACTCATGACGTGCTGAAGTGTGAATACGGTTTTGAAAGTGATCCTACATTATCTTCCAGGGATAACTGACTATCAAATTGATAGTCCTCCCGCGTACAACACCCACGCCCAACCACCATATTATTTAAAGTCGGGGTATTGATTCTCTGTGCATCACTTTATAGCACTTGGCCTCAGGTTCATACAGTATTTCAGCCTTGAGTTTGCTCTTTGATGAAGCCCCCTGAGGAGAGGAGCAGCAATCATTCATTTTCTACTATAACCTCCAGAAGTGATTATGGTGTGAGGGGTACTGAAAAATATCCAGAAGATCAAGTTGGATAGAAATCTGTGTTTTTGTATGCATCTGATGTCCACTCTAAGGGAAAGAATAGATATTTCATCAAAGTGCCGTTCTTGAAGTGATACAAAAAGGTGACGGCTTGAGGGATATTCTCAAATTGATTGGTCAGAGGCGATGAAATAGCTATAAAAAGTAGAATCACTTTCCACTGTCCTCTGATGACCTGGCAGATTAGACTCATTCCTCTTCATCTTCTCACTCCAGTATCTCTTTTATTTCAATAAAAGTGTGAAATGAAAATTTGAGCCAAGTTGTCAGCACATAATGTCACAGAAAAAAGCCCAGCCCTCCTCTTGTTCTTGTCTCGCAGTGTAACAACACTTGTTAAGCGAGCGGTAATTGATTTTTGCTTGGTGATTAGTCATCTGGATGGATGAGGGCAGCTCTGGCATTCAGGGGGAGAAGGAGCTTAGTTAAGAGTGTTGGTTTAATTGAACCAGAGGCGGTTTGCATTCATCTTGTTCGTAAGGGAAGGGGGCGGGGGCAGGGAGAAGGGAAGAGAAGTGGGGGAAAAGGGTTACTCTAAGTCAGCTTTACCAAAAGAGGGGAGAAGTTTAGGGGAGGCTGAGGTGGGGAAAAAAACTTCAAAGTATGAGGAGTTTGAGGGAAACTAAGTCACCGAAAAGTACTGAGAATGTACTATGAAGTCGGCGACCGCAGAAGAACGGGATGCAAGGCGAGCTGAGGGAATGTGGAACAACGCACAGATTTCGGCCGACAGTGTCAGGTCACCCTCAGGCACAGTTTTTTTTGTGCCGCCCCTCTCTCTCCCCTCTGAATGATTAATGAAGAGCCCCTTACACGGCCCAGCGCCTTCGCACCTCTACCAGGTCACAGGTTCTGCTCTGTTAGCGCCGGTCCTGCAAGCAGATCTCGCTCTCAACAACTGAATCAGAAAACGAGAGCTGCAGTGATTCTGTGTGAAATTACAATAAGAGGAAACACTCTTTTTTTTTTTTTTATGGAAGTCTATCCAGCCTGTGAGAAGCGGCAACACGCAAGGAGTCATCAACCTGCAGAGGTGTCAAAAGTACACACAATCTTCACTCAAGTAGAAGAAGAGATTCTACTCTTAAACTGATGTCAATCAGGAAGGACGTCTCCAGTGGCTGTTTCTTTGCAAAGCGACCTAAACTTACGAGCAAATACGGGAGAATATTTATCTTCAAATGAAAAGAAAACGCCGTCAAATTACTGAAAATAATTAACACGAACTTTGCTCCTATGTGCAAATCAGTTGAAAGAGGAATTTCTTGCTGCTCTGAATTTGCCCAGTTGTTGTTTGCAATGTCGGCTTCTTCAATTTAATTCAAGTAGCTACAATTTTTCTCTGAGTGTCAGTAATCATATCCACTAAATGAATCTTCTCAGAGTTTCCCTCTCGTCTGTTTTCTCTCGATAGGTCTTCTATATCATTTTCATTACGTTATGTCTGACATGCGCGATATCCACTGATGGCAACTTTAAGGAATTGTTTTTCCTGTGTAATTGTCCCTTTGATTCATTGTTAAATCTGCCTTTGAGTTGGGGAGGCGGCTGTTAAATACATTCAAACTGTAGAAATAATCTGCTTAAAAAAATGTTAGGAGCAGAGTACAGATATTTGTGCTAGATGTTGTGGGTGAAATATGAAATATCTACTTATTTACAGTAAAAAAGAATACTTATTCATACAGGAGTCAGTCCCATTGTGCTCTCCTGCTTGTTGAAACAACACTGAAATATTCCCCTCTGGCAAACAGTCTTATCCGTGGAACATTGAATTAAGGGTTCGGGCAGTGTGGTGTACAATCCTGCTGAGGAAGACATCGATAAACACACACACTCACGCTCTCACACTCGCAGGTGTAGTCCTGGCTGCCTGTCAGCAGTGACAATAGAAGGTGATCTGTAAACATCACGCTGCAAATCCATCCCCCTCCCACACATTATCTGTGTGGATTTGCTTAATTCCCTCTATCATATATTTCTCAGAAATAACCTTGATATCCCAAAACTGTCCTCCCTCCATCCCCAGTCTAATATTTACTTTGGCAGCCAGCTTTAATTCCCTTTACCCTACAGATATTGAAGAGAGGAAAAGTTTGCCCAACCAACTGGATGTCGTGCTCACTTGCGCAGTACCAAATAATGAGCTAATGGTAAGCTGTCCCAAGGGGTTCAAGCACAGCCAGTGGTCTCGATTAATCCATCTCCAGCTCATTTAAACCTGGAGAGAAAAACAATTAACAGAGCTTTCTTTGACTGGCATTGATCTTTTTCTCATCCTGCTCTCCCGTCTTTCTTTGATTGTCTCTGCAGCGAATCCGTTTGGAAAACACAGATTTCTTTGTCTTTCAGGGCCAGTTATAAACTCTGCCTGAGACTGATTCTCGCTCCAGTCTTAGATGTAGCAATAACGCAGCATGCTTTCACATGCCAGCAGAGATTCATTACCAACAGAATTATAACCTTGGGGGTCTAAGAGTAAACGCATTAAAGTGTACTGACTCTCAAATCTCTCCTTGTGATCATTTTGTCAGGGGAAGCACGTCAAATCGCATTTGCTTGTATTTGTTGTTCTTTTTGGACTGTAATCTGACAGAAGTGGATTAAACATGCATCAGTGAATGTTTATATTCATTCAAAAAGGGCTGTGCAGCTAATCACAATATCATCATTAATCGGATATGGGCATTCCCTATAAACACATCGCAAGAGTCTAAAATGATCTCATTTTATTAGAAAAATGACTTTAATGTAAATAAGCAATGCTTTCTCACTCATTGGTACTTTTTACTTATTGGATAGAGGCCTATGCATCCTGGCCATGTTTTCACACAGCTCAGCTAGCAGCCTCCTCACCTCCTCATCTCAGCTCAAAGAGCTCTAGAGAGACACTGATCTTGACCTGAATCTGCTTCAGACTTTCCACTGGATTTAATCAGCTGGTTTAACGGCTTTGATGCTGATTCAGCTTCTCTTGTAAGCCTAGTAAACAATTGTATTAAGATCCTTAATGTCTAATATCATTGCAGCTTACATGTGCCAACAATAAGCATGACAATGAATATGTCGTTTTTCATGAAATACTTTTATAAATATTATTTTTATTGAAGCAATTCTAGGGTAAACACTGCGGTTGAAGTGTAGTCAGTATTTTTCTTTTCTTTTTTACAAACATGTTTAAACCCCCATGCCTATTGTCCTTAATTAACTCCCCTCACCTCACCTCAACCCATTACAACCATACATCGCAGAACAACCAGAGTGGTAATCAGACAGTAAAAGTACAAACTAATGAATAATAAGCAGGCCCCGTTCTACAAGGGTGCAAAAAGTTGCATTGCACCCTCATTTTAAATTTCTGCACCCTCAATTGATGAATGCAAAAAAATAAAGATTTTCTTTACAATAAGTTATTAAGGCTTTCAAATGACAACAGTGACCAGGATCGTGTTTATTACATCCATGATCTGATGGTCATGACAGGTGCACGTGACCTGTCTGTTCACTTGTGACCACATGTGGGCCGGGACCCCTATCCTACACTAGTTTTCATTGCTGCTGCCGGTCACTCTAGCTGCACCCCTATTAATCTCAGATGCACCCTATAGTCAACCAGGCCTGATGACAAAAATGGTGACCAAAATATAAAGATAATTAATGTAAAATATTCAGAATAATTACAATCACATAACGGTTATCACACACATCACAGGTGGTTATTCACCCACCCGCAAGTTCGAGGCCCCCTCTGCCTCAGTGGGTCTTATCTGGGAGCTGGCTTTGTATCTCTTTGAAATGTTTAATATCCTATTAAACAATGAAGCACAGGATTTTTAATTTTGCTCATGAAACCTGTTTAAACCCCCTGGCATCACTTTTTCTTCAACTGAGCCTTACCCACTTAAAACAAGTTAAAAAATCACTGAGGGATAAAAAAAAAAAAAGGTGAAGGATCTCATGAAAAAGTCAGTAAATTTAGGAAGTCTTGAAGTGTAACCACAGCCTGCCAAGACTGCAGAGAGCAATCCAGGGTGCTAGGGGTTTCAAGCATATCCACCTAAAATGAATTTAAAATCACATCCACACATCAGCTATGCTTTGCCTGTGAGTCAGTCAGATAGTAAGGGCTTTGGGAGCTGGGGTCGGGCAGGGGATGATTTCAGGGAGATTTGTTCTCAGCAAGGATTTCTATTTGGTTACTTGTTTTGCTTGCTGCAGTATATTCTGCTCCTGTTTACTTTCACAAAAGGGAACAAAAAGCTTATCAGGACTGTTGCTATCTCCTCCACAGCTAACACTACAGAGCACCAAGTCCAGGGTGGCCTTCTTTGAAGAACTTTGAACTGCACAGCTGCCTACAAGACGTCATGACGCTACATTCCTGGTCGGTTTGAGACACTACAAAGATTCATTCTGTACTTCTTGAGCAAAGCACCATGAAACGCTATGGATTGAAAAAAAAAAAAAAGACCACTGCCTCGATGTATACCAGCACTATAGGGGCCTCGTGTGAAAGCACAAACAAACATGCATAATGTTCCTGCACTGAATCTTGGGATTCATAAAAAATGGAGTGTGTGTTTACAGTGAGAGTGTGAAATGCAGAACATTCTCCTTGAATAATTTAAAGTGAAAGGATGTGTGTTATTTTACAGCAAAGTCATTGAACAAAGAACGTTTTTTTCGACTACTTCTGTATCACTAAAGCTCCAATGATACAGTATGTGTAACACTTGGAATGGTTTCAATTTCATATCCAAATGGGGCAATTTCTCAATCATTTGTTTGCTTCAAATGGAAATAGACCACTAAGGGACCATCT
Source organism: Tautogolabrus adspersus (assembly GCA_020745685.1). Lineage (NCBI taxonomy): Eukaryota > Metazoa > Chordata > Actinopteri > Labriformes > Labridae > Tautogolabrus > Tautogolabrus adspersus. The sequence goes on from CM036534.1 coordinate 23,316,557, forward strand.
ATAGGAGACGTTTTAGTACAAAGTTTTGGAACAACAATGTTGTTGTGGGCAGCAAAATACTATTTTGTCATTGGCTGCCTTCTGCTGTTACACTGACGATGTGATGAAACTACCAATAATACCAACAAATACCAATATATCCTTTTTTTTTTACTCAATGACGTCATGCTGCCTTTATTTTCTAGTTTAAATGACACATTCCTGCAAAACAAAAATCATCAAGCAGCAAAAACAAGAGATTCATTTGTCTTGATACATCAGCCATTTATTGTTAAGAGAAGGAGTTGATGGGCTGTGGTGGATATTACGCTTACCACAGCACAAACATCCACTTGTGCGACATTAAAACTATGTGTATTAATTGTATTGTGTGTTTTTTGTAAACTCAGAACATTGGTCAATGTTGTCCCTTTTATGCAACTGAAGAATGTAGATAAATGTACATGAGGCCTCAGGACCTGCGTTTACATCTTTCTACACAGATACAATCATGTGACATAGCTCTGCACATGATTGCGAGTGCCCTTTAGGAAGGCATCGAGTGCACACTATTTTTTAACTGGATGAAGGAGCTGTGATTTTCAAATGTGAGCTTGTGTCACGACATGTCTTAACTTTGTTCTTGTGAAGACAACCATTTTTGAAACATGAACTTGCTATCTATTTTGAATGATGTGTCTTTTTTGAATTAATGTGCTCTATCTTACGAAGAGCAATTTTTGGGGGGGGGATTAGAATGTTGTTTTTTCGTTCTGTCTGCATTTAACCTGAACTGAGAGCAGTATTTAAAGTGAAACTTTGGGTGAAGTAACAGTGCATATATTTCAAGACGATACCTTTTTTACAGAAACATTGTAACAGATTTGTATGATTTTTTTTATGTCAAATTAAAAAAGAACATCACCTCTGAATTTTTTGTATGTTGTTCTGTACATCCAGAAATAACTTTGGATTAATTTAGCAGACTTTCATGAATGCCAGCTTTGATATTGAGGTGCCAGAAGCTTTTTCCGCACAACCAAAACCGAAATCCAATTACACCTTTGGAAGTGTTACATAAGCACCCTCCAACTTGTGTCAGATCACATGCCCTGTTTGCCTGAGTGACAAGGCCTTTGTGTGTGTGCTTACAGATGCGTGGGTGAGTGATGTGTGTTGCATGCCCTGTGTACTTGTTTTAGTGCCTGTGCTTGTTGTGTGCCACAAATTTAACCCTCTAATGTGATTTCCTCCGGTGGTGTTTGGTCCCCGAGACTGACAGCTCTCTGACAGAGTGAGTGGTGAGGAGGTCAGGGGTCTTCTCCACAGCTCTGTCAACTCTGGGCTCAGTTGGAGAAAGGCCCCCCTTGGCTTGTCAGCGTTGTGACAAAGCGCTGTCTTCATGAGGCAAATCTCCCTAGGGGCATGAATCTCAGAGGAGCCGGGGCGGAGGGTCTGCAGGGCCATCAGGGGAACAAGCAGACACACATTCTCATTTATTGCAGCTCTCGTCTAAAGACAGCAAGAAAGAGATGGGAAGAATCAGCTCTTTTGTCATTTATCCATTCTCAGTGGATCACAGTTGACGTCACACCTGCAAAACAAAAACAGGCATCTTGCAGGCAGCAGATTGGGAAAGGTTCTCACTTTACTGCAGGGTGAGGGGACTTGACGGGGACTGCACATCACCTGCCAGCGGCTTGAATACAGAACGAGCACACACAATTGAAAGAAAAACCCTCTGTCATAATCCAAGGGGAGCCTTTGTTCAGAGAGACAATTCAGGCGTCAAAGAAACGATACAGGAGCAGTTTAAATGGCTAAGCACAGTAGCCAGTGAAATCCATTTTACTACGTTTTTATGTTTGACTTTCCAGACTTAAGGAGGTAGGATCTTAACACTGGAAATGAGAGATGGCTTAATTGTAAAATTAACTTGAAATCTTTATCTAAATTATGAACAGGCAAAAAATTAGGGTTAATAGATCATTCGAAAAAGGAGGTAGTTCTACGCACATCACGTAGGTGCAGGGCAGTGCAAAAAACAGCAAACTGAGGAAGAAGATAGGCCCGCACACTTGCTCAAATGCCGCAATGTTCTATATTTGAAAGGTGATCACTATAGATGTGTTTCACCTTGGGACACTTTGAATATTTGACCACACCTGCCATTAGTGCCTGTTAGCCTGTTAGTGTGAAAAGCTATATACAGTATATGGGTGTGGCCCCCCCTCCTTTGATAAAAAAAATGATCACCTGAAGAAGACCTCTGGTTGAAACATTGTGATTAATAGATCATTCAACCAATAAAAAGTTTGATATTTTCATTTTCAAGCAACTAACAGCTATTGAATTGATTTTCCAGAAAACCTACGGTATCACATTGTATATTTTATAATGTCAAGAAATGACTAACACTGCTTTTCAGGAGAACAAACCACCATGTAGGACACTAGAACACTATAAAACAAAGGCAGATGAAAGCAGGCATTAGTAAATATATAGCTATAGCTAGCATGTCTTGACTGAACTCTGTTTGGTATAGCAGCCCACTGACGAGGTCACTGACCTGTCTTGTCACTGAGATTTCAAAGCTGCTATGCTACTAAGACCTATTCTTAATTCACAATTTTTGGAAGAATCCTCATATTCTAATCAGCACACAAAAGAACAATTTAATGATAGTAGTTCTCAATATTAGCAACTTAACTTTCCGACAACCTGTTTGCAACCAACTTCCATTTATCACACCATAACTTTCCAACCCAACCACTCCATCTCTGACACCTCCTTTTATTTCCTATTGCCCGCATCATATGCTGTGTCCTCCATTGACTTTGTGAGCTGGATACACTAAACCATCCATTGTGTGTTTTATCTGCACCCACTATGTTGGAGCTCACTATTTCCTGTGGGCTTATCGACTGCTTCCTTAAATCTACTCCCATGTGCTAATCTCTTCCCACCCGTACCTGTCTTTAAATATGCCAGCTCAGAGATTCTTTTCGTTTACTTTTTGTTGTAACACTGGACAAACACAACAATATGTATTCCCATGAAATAATGAATGAGTGTTTCGATATCTGCTGGTAGATAATTTATGTCATCTGGCTTATCAGGTTTTGACAAAATATGGAGCAGAATATAATAAATGGAAGATATTTTTCCAAATGTGCTGTATAGAGCGATTTTGGTGGGGTGACATGCATAAATTGGACGTAGGCTGTTATAACCTTACATGTGCTAATATAGCTAGCAATATAGCACATTTCTTATTTAATCAAGTTTGCTCAAACCTTACTTTTGTTTTAGCCTTAGACCTTTCCTCCAGGGCTAGAGCTAGAGAGAACAGCACTATGAGTAGGATGAATGAATCAATGGAGTACAGGGCTGAAAAGAGGGAGGAAAGGAAAGTCTAGGTTTGTCCTTGTAGCTGATAGAAAGTAGCATCAATCAAAAGCATCAGAATGCATCAGGGAAAAACAAAATGTGTAGTTCTTCTTAAAAAGTCAGCTGACTAAAGTCCAGCAAGGTAGAAAACCACAGTTTGCAGGATACATGTGACCCTGTCTCTAAGGAGGAGGGGGAAGCATAGTAGGGGTTTTAGATAAAACTGAGGACAGCCTGCTAGCTAGAGAAGATCTGTGAGGGAAACGTTGACAGGGATCTGATAATGATGTTAAATGGGCTTATAGGAAAAGCGATAAATACATTGGAGAACATTGGAGACATTCTTTATGCATATGGTGCAGACAGATTTGGAGTTAATGATAGAAAGAGGGTGGAGAGAATGCAGTCATGTAGTTCTAGATGGCAGAAAGAAATAGAGTAACGTGTTAAGGAGAGGAGACAGTTAAGAAAGCAGTGCAGCAAAAACGACAGTAGACGGGAATTAACGTTTTGCAGGAAGAACTAAGAAATCAGTTAGCAGTACTCAGAAGGGCAGAACATCTGAGGTGGAAGAGAAAAGAGAAGGAACAAGTTAGGGCAGCATTTTATAAGGACATATTAAAAAGGAATGTTCAACCCCAAAAAAGGAGGGCAACTCATAGCTTCAAAGCAAGAGGTAGAAGAACATTTGAAAAAAGACTGACTCAGATCCAGGGAAGAACAGAGAATTAGGCCTTCATAGAACTTTCAATTTCATAGAACTGATGTTTCCCTGGGAGGACTCAGCGGAGGAAGAGTATGAAAGAAAAAGGCTTAGGTATGCAGATCTGGCAGCAGAAGCTGAACAGTGAGGGTGGAGAGTTGGGGTTTGTCCGGGAGAAGTGGGATGTAGAGGGTTCATAGCCCGATCAACTATGTCATTACTGGGAGAGCTGGGAATATGTGGACAAAGTTTGCAAAATACAGGAAAGGAGATGGAGATTCAGTCAGTGGATTTGGATGAGAAGAACTAATGCCAGTTGGGGGCCGAAACAAAGGTACGAGAAATCTATTCATCATAACAACATACTTGAGTTCTTCTGGTAAAGATCTGTGCCTCGTAAATGATTCTGCAGGCCCAACATGTATCTTGGCAAACATCTGGACAACCTGTAATTTGATATCTCAGAGCACAGTCATTGAAATGCTTTTAAACAATGGATATATGTAACAAAGAAAAGCATACTTTGCTGTTTCATTAAAACCAAGCATAACCCTAATGAATGTATAGTTTTTATGCTCTCCCTCATTGATAAGAAACACAGCCCTTTGTGTTGTCTCTCCTCTTACTTCTCAACGTTGACGTTTGAATGACCCTCAATGTCATTATTAAATTGAGGTAAAATTGTACCACAGTGATCTAATGAACTCTGCTTTGAGAGTCCTCTTTGAATACCAAGACAAATACTGAATGCCCAGCACTTCAAGTCAAAACCCCTCTGCAATTTTTGAAGTGGGATACTGCCAAAGGCATTAGTAGAGTCTAAAAATACCATATGTAGATCTTAGATCTCCAGATTTGCCAAATGTCAAGTGATGCCTGTATTGTCCATGCATCTTAAGAAAGAGATAGTCTGAGTTTTTATTTTCTGGCTCGTCACTGAACTGTCTGTCTCCGCCATAGCGAAGCAAATCTTTGTTTTCACTGACAATAACAACTACATACAATTGTAACATTGCAGATTTAATTAATGGAATTCTCTGCAGCTTTGTAACCAAATGTAGGAGTTGATTTTAAAGTTTTCCCCACTCAAAGTTTTTTTTTCTACATTTCCAGGTGGGTTTACGTAGTCACGTAAGCACATTAGTTTGGAATATGACCACAGAGACAGCTAACATAATCTAAATGTACACTGTGTCCATGCTCAGTGAGTAATACTGTATGCCCATTTATCAGCATGTTGTGAAGAACTAGTTCTGCCAGAAGAATCCATTGAATCTTTTATATGAAACACTTCCTCAAAGATGTGATCCTCCACTGTTCTCGGTGTGTGGGGGTGAGGTGACGCTTCCTGCCTGCTCTTTTGGGAATATTTTGTATTCCCTTGAGACTCAGTGTGAATCCTCATGACATTTCTCCTTTTTGCTTCTCTTCATGCTCGTGTTTATTTCATAGTGTGTCACCTCACTGTGCACATGTGTTTTGCGTGATTACATTTTTTCCACTCCCTGCAGACTCTGTGTATAGGGACAGGGGGATGTATGAGATTTGAAAACTTGGAAGCTCTGCAGTGCTGCATCAGGTTGCTGGCGTTCGAGTATTTCACTCAAATTCGTGCACCCACACTGTTGACAGGCACAAAATCATGAAATCCCTCTCAGTCCTTCAAGCCAAATTAGTATCTTCTTTCATTCCAGGATGCAGATGTCTCTGAGTGAAATACCTGTGGAAAATCACCATGATTGGGTTCATTATCTCGCCTGTAGTTAGCAAAGAGGGAACTGAGTCTGGTATTTTGGACTACAAAAAAAAAAATCAGCTTGTCAGGACTCCAGGAAGGGCTGCTGCCTGCATGTTTTGGTACCATCTCTCCACAGCTTGATGAGGGGCTATGAATAAATTTAATATGACCCTGTCCTCAAGATAACGATGAGCTGTGTTTCTAATTGTCTCAGTCCATAATAAATTACATTATGAATATCTACTTGAGTCTTTCACAGTAAAAGGGATCTATCTTTAGTAATATCCGCTCTTACTTTGCTCATATGCATCATTTATATCTCTTTATCTGCTTTGCTTCCCTTTTCTGTTAGTCTTCAGGGACCACTGGATCTGTGGGAGTCCTTGGTTATCATCAGCATCATCATCCCTGTTTCCCCCTCTCTGTTAAACTTTTCTCAGCCTCAGAGGATATTGGAAGGTTGGTTTGCTAAACAGCATAGCATATATTAGGTCGATACATCCAGACAATTAGAGGCATGACGTTATGAAGCACAAGTACCATGTTACTTCACTTGTGCTGCTCGAGGTGTCCACCTATTAAAAGGCAGGTGTTCCTCGCCACTGTACCTTTGCTAAATGTTGCTTAGTGCTGTGCTAATGATGGACTAATGTTGGGTCTTTGTAGGTAATATGACAAACAGTAAGGTGTAGACCTGCTCTTTTTTTGTCTTAAGTGTCTTGAGATAGCATTTGTTATGAATTGGTGCTGTAATAAATAAAGATTGATTGATTTACATAATTAGTTCAAAGGTAACCCAACTTGAGTAATTTTTCTTACATTTTTCTACTTCATCTACAAAATGTAACAAAAACATATTTGATGTCTACTACTGACCGCTGAAAAACATGTTAATGTTAAATGCAGTTGAGGAAAACTTGATTTTTTGGGGCGCATATTTTCATGCTGCCTTTCCAACAACGAGACTGATTTCTACCTAAATGACATACGTAAAAGATGATCCTGGGCATTCATAAACCAAATGTAAAATGAAGAAAACTTCATAAAAGTAGTATCAAGACAAAACAGACAAGAGGGAAGTACTACTTGCATGCACTTTTGGCACCTCTAGAGGATATAAATAAGAAATTGAATTTTTACCTACAATAAAACAAGTAGTCGTATAAATACTTGATTGAATATGTGTGAATATTTAAGGCTTGATGGATGGTGAATTCATTATTTTGCCCCTTCTCCATTAAAAAATCTCTCATTATGCATGCAGATACCCTGCGGGGCTGTTCATTGCACCTTTACCTTGCAATTTCTCTTTTGTTATTTACAAATTAGCTTCTATTTACATAGCCTCCATTCTGATTGCACCTGGTGGCTTGACAGATGGGGCTCAGCCTCTTTTACCGATTAGAATAATTGTCTGACCGCTGGTGGCTTGCTTGGTGGTGTCAGTCTGGTTTCAAACCCAAATACGAGCAGGGAGGGAAAAATAGCTCAGGGAAGTCTTGGAGGCATTAATTAGATCCTAAGAAAAATGTGTCTCCCCTGTTCCTCCATCTAGGCCTGCTTTACTGACCCACTTCTGCAGCTATCTACAGTACCTGTCATGGTGTTGTAGATCTTGGACCCGACGTGCTCAGGGAGGAGAGATTTGAATGTGAGGTCTGTCTTTGGCTGACTCTCTGTACTAGCTTTAAAGCCCCTCACCCAAACTTGCTCTTTATTGGTCTCTGATGAAAACCCACATGATATCCCACATGGAATGCAGATTAACAAGCACGTCGCTCTCTGACCTGTGGTAGCATTTATTCTAAAAACAGCGAAATAAGGGGTTACAAGGAGGAATAAATAATGTTCCTGTCCTGCTTTAACAAACTTTGGCAAACAGCAGGACTTGCTCCGTGTGGAGCAGAGGGCTGAGCAAAAGTCTAGGGAAGCATTTAGCTCCAACAACACATTGCGAAATGTTTAGCTGCTAGCCAACAGCTACCCGCTGGAGAAGAAGTAATGCCGAACAGAAAATAGAATACGGAGCAAATAAATGACAACTGATGATGACCTGGGAAAGATTAAAAGATCTGTTAACGTTATGTCAGGTGAGCTGACAAAGTAAACATCCCAGCAGGAACAACTGATTGCATTGATGGAGGAAGTCTGAAAACCATGTTGACAGAGAAGAACGGAAAGATATCTGTGCTGGAGCAGAGGGTGGATGAACTGGAGCAATACACAAGAAGAGATGATTGGACTGGAAACTTGACACCGAACCTTTGCTCGAGCTACAGCAAACTTAGATACAACAGAAGATGCCCCGCAGGAAGAACTGCTGATGATAGAACAACAAATGGTGGGTTTTCTGCACAGTAAGAACATAAGCATTCAAAGTGAGGCAACATATATCCGTCACACATTACCAATAAAGGCAAAGAAATCAAAACCAGACCAAACCAGTTAAGAAAAAGAAATAAATCACAGCTACATGGACCTGGAATGGAAATGTATGGATTAGAGAACAAGAAGGGTCTTATGTTAAGATGATAAGAGACCTGAAAGAGCTAGAAAAGTTCAAGAGGATAATGACTCATGGAAGAGGAATTTGGAGTGAAAGCATCTGACACAGGTGGTGATGGATTTAAAAGTGGAAACAGAAAGGTTACATATACCTGAACATGGACACATATACAAACCTAAATGAGGACGCAGATTGTTAAATATATCATTTAGATAAGGAAATAAACAAATACTTATTCATCCTTGTCAACAATGAATGTGAGTACTGAGGAACGATTTCATGGACTGTCTATAATTCATATGGTTTAAATTCAACTGTTGTAACCAATATTATAGAAAAGATCACAGTTGAAATAATTAATGAAAAATGAGTACGGATAATAAGAACACATAAAAAGCGATACTGTAGGGATTTACTAAATAAAAATAGAAACATGATGAAGGCTATGTGTGGAATAATGAACAGTGTAGTAATAATTAGTGAGTCTCCCTTGTTTGCAAAGTATTTCCAGCACAGAATAGAAACCACTAGACCGATAAAGCTCATAAAGGCATTGCAACTATGCAGAGTTTGTCTTGCAAACGGTTTGTCTTAAGCCTTCATCTCCATCCATGTGTGAACCCAACAACACCAGGTCACAACAAAAGCGCCAATCAATGGACTGCAAGATGTCGAAGAGGTGCAGAAACACGACCCGGTGGAGATTCTTTAATTGGCTGCTCGATTTATGATGTCTACCCTAAAACAGCAACAGCAGCAACATAGAAGTGTCTGGGGGATCATGGTGTGATATACAGAAAACACGTCTCTCCTCTACTTCTGTATCTATTAAATCTCTTGAGACAAGACTGCACTTGAAGTACTGGTGCAGGCTTTGAAGGTAGGCTTCAAGAAATTACTGGGAGAGGACCATCTCTGGCCCTGAAACCCAGAATGTCTTGTTTTGTTTCTCCTTCTATGGCAAATGTGTTGATATGTTTGTTTGTGTGCTCAAGATTATATAAAGGGATTACATTTGATTATTCATGTGGAGTGTTTTGATGTCAAACCTTCATTTCAAAACTTTTGGTGTGCTCACCTCATTTACAGATTCTATTTAAAGATGTATAATCTGTACTTAGGGACTGGTTAAGTGTTCTGGTTTCAAGTTGTTGTATTTTTGTAGACCAATCAAAAATCAGCAGGCTTTGGTTTATGCAGGAAAAACAGTTTGTATGTTGAGCAAAAGCAAGTGGAAAGCAATTCGCAATGAACACTTCTCAGCTTCCATCTGCATGATGATGATGATGTACTTACAGTATTTCTTGAAACCGATATCTGCATGCCAGTGCAGCTAACACTCTGTTCTAGATCAAACATTTCAACTTGAGTGATCAATCTGCTTGAGGATGTTGGCCAAAGCCAATCAGCGCTTAGATTTCTTTCTTCCCCTCTGCTGTCAGCCTCATGAACAATGTCCCTCCCCCCCCCCCCCCCCCCCCCCCCCCCCCCCCCCCCCCCCCCCCCCCCCCCCCCCCCCCCCCCCCCCCCCCCCCCCCCCCCCCCCCCCCCCCCCCCCCCCCCCCCCCCCCCCCCCCCCCCCCCCCCCCCCCCCCCCCCCCCCCCCCTCCCCCCCCCCCCCCCCCCCCCCCCCCCCTCCCACATAACACAGACTCTCATCAGCCCCACAGTCAGAAAACATCACAGTAATGTGAAGGCTGAAACTGTTTTTATGCGTTACATTAACGCTCACTGGACTTTACATTATTTTTCTCACATGCACTCCATTGCAGCTTGTAGATTTTGTTATTTTTTATTATTATTCTTTATTATTTGACATTTTTTTAAATTCTATTGTTTATATTGGTACATTTCTTATATTTTATATTATTTAAGTTCTTGCTTTTTTTGGCTGTTTTTTCCCTGTTAACTGTTTTTTGCACCAATACACCAAGACAAATTCCTTGTAGCCTATGTGTAAATGTACTTGGCAATAAACACAATTCTGATTCTGATTCTGATTCTGATTCTGATTCCCAACTTCATGGAATTCATCAGAAGTGATCAGAATGAACCTCAGTTCAACAAACAAGCACTAGTTGTTTTGATAGACATAAAATGCTCGCATTTTAAAACTTAATTACATTAATTCATTAATTTCAAGTAAATCACAAGACGTGTTTTCTTTTTTCAGGCTTACACTACTTTAATCAGCCAGAGTGAGGCCTCTGTGTAACCTACCACTTAAAGATGAATTGAGACTAGTGCCGTTGTGCCCGTAGGCAAACTAGACAATTGCCTAGAGCAGCACTGTGGTAATGGTGGTGAAATATGCATGAGAGAAAATACAGAATAACCAAGTTCAACCAATATCATATTCAGTAAGCATGGAAGTTGTTTTTTTTCTGTTGAAAACTTTTTAATGAAAGTTAAAAAAAAGTCAGCTCTGGCAAAAGACTGTGTTAAAGACTGGAAAATTTGTCAAGCATCCTTAGCTCCCATGAAATATATATTGAGCTTATAGAATATTTTTAGAAATGGAAAGACCTGGATATAAGATTGGCATTGAAAAACAAAATAGATCCAAATAATCAAGGAAAAAACTGGTTGCCAAAACTTTGCATTGGCAAAATGTGTTGCAGCGCTTGATAACTCTCGTCAGAGTAATAGCCATGCAAAACCTGATACACTGGAAGCACGGATAGATGATTTGAGCATGACCATGGCAGTTTCCTCAAACTAGTTGACACTATAAGCCTTTTTGTCAACGCTGATCCTGAAAAGATTAGCAGGAATAACTTCAAAAGAAACGCATGTACTTTATTTAGGCAGATACGTCTATGAGGGAATCATAGCAATGCTGGCATCCCAGATTCAACATGAAATTTCAACAATGTTGAGGTCATCCAAAAACTACTCCATAATATTAGATTGCACTACCGACGTGGAACAGAAAAGATTTGAGTGATTGTGTGTTTTGTGACAACACAGGGAGAAATGTAGAAATCAGACAGCATTTCTTGGATTTCTCAGAGATAACTGATTGTACCGGTGCCAGCACTGACCATGAAACTTAAGGGGTTGGATATTGACATGGATATGGGAGGCCGAGGCTTTGACTACAGTTCAAATATGAGAGGGAAACAAAGCGGTTTGCAGAAGCTTGGTAGTAGTTGATGCAGCCTCATGTTGTCTTCTGGATTGTTTTTATTACAACAATCCAGGAGGTTTATAACTTATTCTCTGTTTCCACCTCTCGCGTGGCTTCAAAGTCAAACCCTTAAGTTTGAGATGGGATGGGAGAGTAGGGTAGACGCACTCAAGCCTGGTTAGGAGCTGAAAAATGGAATACAGTTGTATGTTGTCTTGACACTCCTGTACATACGTTTGCATTAGGTTATTATGGAGCAGCAAAATGCCTAATGCATACTATCATATTGGTGACAATGTAAGCATACTTACGTTAAATACTTTTTGAGTTTTGTGTTTGGCATGTAGGTCCTTGAAGTGTTTCTTCTTGTATGTAACGTTGGGACAGGCATGACGGACGGCATAATTGCTTGTGCCATGCAGGCCTAACTGATGTTTTTGAAAGGAATATATTTTGAGGTTTAGTCTGAGAGCCACAGATTTTAACTAACTAACATTTGGTTTTGGATTTGTTAACAAAGAAAATTGCAAATATTGCCCACCAACCGCTTGAATGTTGAGTGCTATTCCTGTGTAAAGTCTAAATGAAAAAAAATGAGAAAGAAATTGTTTCTGAATCTAAGTATGCCAGCCTGGTTTATTTGTACTCTAGGGAATTTGGATGTAATACAGAGTTATGTAACAAGCAGAGTTTGGGGCAGAATGTAGCACAGAAGGCTGTGTTGCTGCACAGTGATGTCAGTTGCATTGTTCATTCATGTGCATCTCTTTCACTTCGAGCTGCTATCCTTTTTAACATCCTGATGGCAGACATCCCAATATCCCTGCTTGTGCGTAAGGGATTCACACACGCACACAATCTTGGCAGAGGATTCTACTTTCTATCTGTCCTCCTTTCTCTGGATCTTAACGGCTAAAGAAGCAAAAGTTTAAATACTGTCAGGACTGGAAATTCTCCTGCCTTGTACCTATTTTAGGGCTTGCAGTGCAGCAGTACATTTCAATTCTGCTTTAAGAATTTCCCTCCTGTCTAAAATCTTTACTAGTGCAGAGAATCTTTTTTTCCCTCCTTGCTCTTGTCATCTCAGTCATTTCTTTTGGTGTATTTTCTTCTTCTCTGCTGATCTATTTCTCTTTCTCCCAGCCTCATTCTCTACTGAAAAGGAATATTATTTAAAACCTAAAAGATAGAAAAAAAAGAAAAACTGCCATATGACTCACCAAGCCTTGACAAAATATACTACATTAACTCTGCTTATTGTGAAGTGTATCTTTCTTCAGCAGCATTCAGAATCTTGTCACGGTCATCACTAGGCTCAGCAGTGGCAGTCAGTCTGTCCCACATTTTACGCTTTATTTTTCTCTATTTGCTGCCCCATGAATCACATCAGCCTATCTCCTTTCCCCCTTATTGTATGTTGTGGTTGTGTGACCTATTTGTTCACATTCAGAAACAGTAATATTTTCTGGCTTGTCACCTCTTCGCTCTCAGACATCATTGATTTGCACGGATGTCTGTTTGCTGTCAGCACTGACTCCGTACAAAGGACACCTTATTATTTAGTCTGTGTGGTTTTCTATATAAAAATGTATCCAGACTGAAGTTCTAGCCAACTCCTCACCTATCTCGCTCAACCCTGTCGTCTAAATGTTGCTACTTATGTAGTCTATAACCACTGACAAAAGCCCTAATGTGATACTCGATGATATAGTCCACAATTAACAGGTAAACATCAGACATAAATGTCAAGTGCTTTAGCTCTGGAATAGACTGGTGAAGATGTCTGATCAGAGACTCACTACAAAGATCTTTCATTGAGATACTTTCCATCGTCTTCCTTGGGCAAATGAGTTGAAATCTGTATTTTATTTGAATAATATGTCATTTATTTTCTTAATACATGTAGGGTACTCTGTGATATTAAGGAGATTAATGTTTTTTTTTAATGCAGAGAGAAATGGTCTGTTGTAACATGGTGTAAACCAAAACTACAAACTTATTGTCTCATAAAGAATAGTTACAGTGTAAAGGCTATGTTAAGTATAATTCAACCAAAAGACAAAGATCCCTCTGCGCACCGTTACTTTCCGGAATTGTCAAGTTCTGAAAAAATAAGGAACTGGACCCAATTGCAGGTAACAGAAACTAAAATATAAATTTAAAGGCAAAAACAAAGGCTTACTCTTTCAAGTCCAACAAAAAATAAAAAATCCACAAAAAGGGAAAAAAAACACTCTCAGGGAGCCACAAGGAGCAAAACAGATGACACAGGAACATGGGAAGGGAAGGAAGACGTATGAACTGACAACAAGATGGAAGATACACAGGGGTAATCAGACACAGGTGAGACTTACGACACAGGTGAATACAATCAAGGCAATCAAAATGGAGGGAAACCGGACAAAGGGAGGAAGTAAGACAAGACAAGAACTACAAAATAAAACAGGAAACACTCAAGACTAATCTTGGAAATAAAGGAATGAAAAATACACACATGGGAAACAAGCAACACAAAGGAAGAAAGCGACAAAATAAAACAGGAAATAAAATCCAAACAGAAATCAAAAAAAAAAAAAACTAAACCAACAATCATGACAGGAATGTTGCCTTTAGCTTAAACGCACAGTATGTAAAATACGCCGCCAGGGGGCTCTCAATCAAAACAATAACAAAAGATGACGTTGAGGCCTGCCGGGAAATATGGGAGTGATTCTCTCATACAGCAACAGTATGGCAGCTTTCAGTAGCAGCTCCTGCTAGCTTATGCAGCGTCCTTTGACGAAACATTTGGTGTTTCCTTAGCAACGATCAACATTTTGTGTCTGTCATGGCGACTCATCATGGCGGCTGCCGAGAAGACACAGACCATTACAGCTATAAAATTACGGATTTCTCTGGCTTTGATAACTGTTGGAAATATTTGACATAATGCAAGTACTCGACAATAAAATACATGTAACATGGGTGTAGTCCATTTTTAATTAATCTACATATTTTAATATAAACATTAGCAACCAAATTCTACATATTATACCTTTAAGAGACCTGCAGGGTTAATGCCACTCCCGAGTTCGATTGTTTTGTGACTTCAGTGATATTGAGAAAGGGATTCATTTTCTGTTTTACTGTCCCTTCGATGATGACATAAGGGATGTACTTTTTATGAGGGTACAGCACTTTGTGTGTATGACATGTAAATAAAATAAAATACAATCCATCCATCCATGTTCAGAATATGGTTAGAGGTAGAAAGTATTTCACTGGAATAAATCACTTGCTTACTGTCATAACCTGGCTCAAGGGCCATGACAAATACGATGAAGGACACCAGATAAGTTTGCAAATAAAAATGATTTATTAGACCAACCGAAACCAATGACCATAGCACAAACTAACATGGAGTGAATGTGAATGTGTGGCAAAAGAGAGAGCGAGCTCCACCCTGGGTTCGGGCTTTTATGCCCTCAGAGCCCACGGCCCAGGTGCTCTGGATTGGACCACCTAGTACACTAGGAATCAGACACAGAATCAATTAGCCAATCCATGAAACTAAGGCAGTGACCGTCACACTTACACATTACAATGAAGCTTAAAACAGCTTTAGCTCTGCCCTCACTAAACTCATAAAAGTGCATGAATCAAAACACACAGAAGAACATATTTTGAATATTTATGCCAGTTCACATATAAAACAGAATGGTAGCTTGACTCAGCACAGCTATGGGTTGTCCTATGGCACTAAGCAGGGACTCACTTACAAGCTGTAACTTACTCAAACATCACAATGACACTGCAGTGTTTACCCTAGGTTGGAGTTGTAGCAGCGATGGTGAAGTGGAACAATGTTTTAGTTGCGTGCAATTTTTTGAACATTTTTGTCATTAAAGTAATTATTAACATTTATTGGACAAAATAATCAGATGCTAGATGCATCTACCCAAGAGCGTGTCTCCGGATCTGTGAGCACCCAACTTTCAACCCCGTAATGATAAAGTGGGATTTTAGTTCTGGGTGGACTTCCAAATATGGAAACCCAAATTCAAACACCCAGAACACGCCGGTCTTATCCCTGAGTCTCTACGACCTTCGGTTCCCGAGATATGTCAAAAACAACTTTCGACCAATCACGTTCGAGCACTTCCCAACGTCGTAGAGTCTCGTGGGTGATACCGTTGGAAAGGCCATTCCCCTAAATGTTATGATAGCCATTGATTCTGAGTTCATAGGACAAACCTGTCAGAAGTTATTCACGTTTCTTCACGTTATTCACGAGTCTTCTGTACCCCTACCGACATCCTGTTTTTTGATCCTGTTTTTTGTCATTAAAGTTATTATTAACATTTATTGGACAAAATAATCAACCAAAAACCACCCTATTGTCATAACCCGGCTCCTGGGTAATTGCAAAAGACGAGAGGAGTCATAATTTTACCAAAGAAAATTAATAATTTATTTCAAATCAAATTTAAAATAAAATTCAGCAGCGGTGGTCATATTTCAGCAGCGGTCCACCACCGCACTGGACTGTGTCGAAGCTCTTGACTTATTAGCAATTTGTTCCTGATATATTAGCTCTCTTTATGAACATCAACATACCTGATAGAGGGGGAGAAATAATCATGAGACTGTCTCAGCGATGTTTCCTCAACAAGACCATTAAGTGTAATTACAGAAAACCATCACAGATCCTGTGTTGGCAGGGACAAAAGCTATTGAGCCCAGAAAATCAGAATCTGACCACTTATTACTGAATAGAAAAAGGTCTCCTCATCTTAGTTCAGACAATAAAATAAACAGTTTGTATCAAACACACTTTTAGCATTTTAACAGTTTTTTACCATATGACTGATTTTTAGTTTTAAAATAATATATAATATAATTGTAGTCACTGATCATCAACATTTCTAATGAAAATAAGTGTTTATCATCACACACATTTTTAACAATATAACATACACTGAACTTTTTGTTTTATTCTCAACTTTTACTATACATCTTTTTTACTTGTCACAAATGTGGTATGTAAATAAAACATTGAAATACAATGATACACCCAGCAGTTTAACATACACAAAGATTTCAATCATTCCTTAAATCCTATTTGAAACATGTCTACACAATTTAAAGAAATCCAAAGACATGCTAAGAGAACTTCTTACCTTATAGACATAATAAAAGTCTGCTTCAATCCCTTTAGAAGTATCTCCAAAATGAAACAACAACACTTGACCACACCTATCTTCCTTATTTGTGTGTATTACAAACAGTGGGATTTTGCTTTTTAATGATTACAAACAGAAAGGCCTTTTGGACCTTGGGTAAAGTCTTCTGGGCTTTTGAGGGTAAACCTCCCCGAATTCAATAATGAGCTACTGTTAGCTTAAACTCTCATTTATTTTACACATTGGATGTTGACTGTTTACCATGATTAGCCCATTATAAAAACAATTAAAAATGACCTTTTAAACTGACAAAGTTAACTAACTTAACAATGTTCCTGAGCCTTGGGTTCGAAGTCAAAGCTGCATTAGGTTACTGCGCTAACAAGCTTGACATGCTAACTTCACAGCTTACTTTAGGGCAGATGGTTTATTAATCTTTTGCACTTTGGCTCATTTATTTTGTTTTATGAAATGCTGAAAAATAACAACATAAAACCACCCTTTAAAACTTCTCCAATGTAAGCAAGTGTAAATAAATTCCAAACCGTAGCACATATTCTAACCATGCTATTTTCATGGCATCATGTCTGGGGATAAAGTAATTGTACTGACACGGCCGTAGCAATATAATAAGTTCCAGTTTCCAGTTTGATGCTACAGAGCCTTGGTGCCTCTGTTTTATGATGATGATGATTGTGATGAGAGAGTTAATAACAGTCCTATGAAGTCTAGAATTCATTAACCCCCTGGCTCATAGTCACAGCCATCAAAAGGATTAAAAGAGAGAGGGGCAAAGTGTTATTTTAGCTTATAAGCGCCTGAGTGGCACATTTGATTTATTAATAAGGAGGTTGTTCATTTATAGAGGCTTCCTCTGGCTATTCATATTGGAAAAGCACAAAAGACCAAATAAATGAGACAAGCTTGCAATATTTGAGAGGCAAAATTGAGCATAAAAGATTTGCTGAATTCAGATTTCCCAGTTAGGTCTAATTTTAGACACTTAGATGTTTCGAGCTTCTTGTTAGAAACTGAACTCGTGCTTTTAATTTTTTACAAAGATTAAAGTGTGATGATGGCTTTGAGTGTGTTGGCTAAAAACTTTTAATGTAACTGATTTGTAATGATACATTTTTGTTAGAGTGCTGAGGCTGTGAGAAATAAACGAGAATAGAAGAGAGAGCTTCACGTAGATGACTTTATCTACATTTGTCAGAACCTAACACACATTTTGAAGTTAGTGTTACCTAAAGATTTAAAGATTTATTTTGGGGCATTTTTTTTGTGGGTTAAAGTAGCCACAGGTTGAATTCGATCCCGGGCCACTTGCTTAGAGGACCACAG
This sequence comes from Tautogolabrus adspersus, assembly GCA_020745685.1. Lineage (NCBI taxonomy): Eukaryota > Metazoa > Chordata > Actinopteri > Labriformes > Labridae > Tautogolabrus > Tautogolabrus adspersus. The sequence continues at coordinate 23,334,509 of CM036534.1, forward strand.
CCTCCATAGCTGGGAATGATCTCAGGTAGGTTTGACATAATTGTACAAATCCAAAAATAAAGAGACTACTTCATTTAATTTTAAGATCAAGTTAGTCTGGTTATCCTTGGTAGTGTAATTGTGCTTTTACACCTTTACTGGTGTCCTCCATTGCTGAATATTTGAAACTGCGAGCAGGTGGAAGAGACTTGAAATGTGAGTTTTATGTAACCGTGAGGAGTTTGGAAAGGCAGACGCCTGAGCACCTGTTGATATAAGTGTTGAGTCATTTGTATTTATCGAAGCCACAGACAGCACTCTGGAACAATTCATATTATATCCACTTCAACTATGCATTTACAAAACACTAGTCTGCAGAGGAGTATCCTGATGCATTGCTGGCACACTGTCAAGATGGAATTCACAGTTGCAAGATCGTGGAGGCTCTGCAGGCGACACTTTGTAAATACACAACCAGTGCGTCAGCCACTGCTCTGTTCCATTTCATGCCCACCGAGCACCAACGCAGGTGCTCACAAGTCCCCATGTGTATTTGATGCCACGGGCAACTCTCCAGGACTTTTGGCCTGTCCGCGAGAGTCTCGCAACCCTGTTGGAGATGTCAGACACCTCCAATAGACACAAACACCTCAGGGCGAAGAGCTGTCCGCTGACATATAGTCAGCTCTAACGCTTCTGCAGGTGCTTTCCTTTTTTTTTTTTTTTTTTGCTTCACCTTCCTCATCCTCACATGGATAGATTTTAACTGTTTAGAGCTGCGTGTGTGTGTTTCTGGCAAATGAGCTACAGGCTAATGTTGCAGACAGTGGGCTAATTTCAGAAGGATTAGTGTTACATTTCTTCTTCTACACAAAAGTTCTATCAGATTATTTAAGATGTTACAGGATGAAACATTTGTGCTCTTATTAATGAATTAGCTGAATTAATTAATTTTCATTAGCTCATACTATTATGCAAATATATTTGAGAGTAAATTGTACTGGAAACAAGCACTAATTATTACTTGGAGTAATTTCAAATTAATTTCACCGGTATGAATGTCTGATGTAGATATCAGAGGAGAAGGCTGATTACAATGAGTTATTTCTACAAATTCAAAATAATTATGCTAATATCCCATTACAACTGCATAATGAAATATATGCTATTTTCATCTTCTGTCAGTATGAGAAATGTTGCTGTAGCTGCGAAGAAGAACTACTATCAATTCCAAAATGAAGGAAAAGATCTGGTAGGATTTTCATTAAAATATAATAAACACAAAAAGAATGACAACAAAATGCATGGAGCAAAATACCATTCATCACTTAATGGAAAAATGTCTGCAATCACAAAGTACATTATAAGCCACATTTATAAAAGGGCACATTTCTTGCAAGCGTTGCTGCTTTAATTGCATCATTAATACATATTACAAGTGTGGTTTAAGGTCTCCTTTGTTTCCGTCTCCTGAAAATGGCTTCTAGTCATGCTTACTGTTTGCCACAAATAACAAAAAGGCAATTATTTCGCCAAGACTTTCATTAAAACTTAAGGGGGGAAAAAAGGAATAAAATAAAAAAAGCACTGGGTGAGACTGCCTTGTGGCTTCTTCTTGCCTGTGTGCCGTGTGGCTGCCATGAGAGATGGTATTAGCTCACACTTGGTGTTTTTAAACATGAGTGAATTTAATTGAGAAGAAGTTTTGTCTGGGGGATACCAATGCCACGGCAAAGTCGGCCTGGGAGCCGATGCGCTTGCTTGTTCTGCAGAGGTAATTTCATTTGGTTCGTCTACAATTGGCTCTCCTGCCTGTTTCCATTACCCCCAGAACTAGTGGAAAATAAACAAGGTGAGATGAATGAGAAAGTGTGCTGGAGAAGAAAAAGCTAAAGGGGTGTTGCAAGGAGTTCCTGCTGTCCTGCTTTCATGCTTAGGTAAGCAGTGTTTTTAACGGACAATCCCTGAAGTTGCCTTTTTTTAACACTAGAACCGCCAAGACCGTCTGACGAACGGATTGGGTTTTTATAATACAAATAACTCTGTTAAAATAAAACCTACAAGCCTCTCATGCTATGACTTTTCCTAAATATGTGTCTTGTATGTTTTCTGAAGCTTATGTGTTACTAAAATAAAACACACAAGATTTCTGCGCATTTATACCTATAACCGCCGCCCGCCGTCATTCAGACGGCAGCTGAAAATGATACATTTCCCTCGCGCGTCTCTTTTTTTTTCTTCCATAAGTTAGAAAGGAGGCAGTGTCAGACAAACACGCACTGCAAAAAAATATGACCGTTGTCTCCTGCAAGGGTTGCAAGCGCCCCCGTGTGTGGGACGTGCACCTATAGGTTGAGCACTTTTGCCCGAGGTGTGTGCCTCAGGAGCTGCGCCGCTGTCCGAGGTGCTGATCGTGCCTTTGTTTGTTTGTTCGCCTGTTATGGAGTTCTGCACTTATTTTTGTATATCGTTTGTCATGCCAATATATAGCCTTGTTTTTGTTGTTTGCCAGAGCCTTGTGGCGACAACCTGTTCATTCAATCGTTCGCGTGTGTGTGAGTGCGTGCGTGTGTGCGTGTGTGTGTGTGTGTGGGGGGGGGGGGGGGGGTGCGGCGGTGGCGTTTATCTCGGTGTTTATCTCTCTTTTTGCAGTGTTTTTTATTAAAATGCATAGCCTAAGATAGCAAACAATATTATAGACTAAAAGTTATGCATTTTCCATTTTTGAAGAATGTGTTTTAGCAACGGGAGACGTGGAGCAGCAGTAAAAAACGGCGCTCTAAAAAGCCGAAAAATATCGTAAATTGACATGAGACATTTAAAAGGTTACAATCCTGCCTGGTTTAAGTAAGTTATATTTATAATTATTTCTCATAACGTCATCAAAAAAATGCTTTATTTGTGTACAAACTATGAAATTACATATGCCGTCTGATAGACGGCTGGGGCGCTTGGAGGGGGGTCTAGAATGTTGGCGGTCCTAGTGTTAAAAGGGAGTGAAGTTGAGTCTGGTGTCAGAAAATGTTTATTTCTGTGGAAGCTGTGTATAAATGTATGTATACTTGTTGATGCAGAAGAATAACTAAATGATCATTCACATGTCCCCTGTATAACCTTGATGAGGAATTAAAAAACGAAACCAAATATTTTAAATATATATTACAGTTTTATATTTTATTTTTACTGTGACAATATAGCAAGCAATCTGCAGTCATAAAAGCCCTGTGTTCACTTTGTTTCCAGAGTTGTCCCTCTCTCACATCGATCAAATGCAGGCAGAGCCATCTGGGAGTCTTACATAAGTTCAGTGCTATACACGCCTATTTCTGCAGCATCCACTGAACGTGCAGCCTCTCACTAACGAACATCCCTTACTTCAAAGACCTTTCTCGAAAAAAAAGAACTGTGGGCCCAAAGTGTCCTTGTGCGTCCTTCTACGCTTTCCTCTAAAAAACAGGCAACTGTTGCACGTGAAATGTAACGTGCCTAGTTTCAAAAACAAGAGTTGCTGTATGTGTGTGTGTGTTTTAGGAGAGATGTGAATTGGCCATACACAAAAGACAACACCGTGATTAAATCAGAAAGGAATTAAGATCTGTTTGCGTCTATTACACGATCCGCCCCCAGCTCAGGAGGCAAAGCTAATTAATGCAACATCCTCACTAACTTTACTGGTGCCTTACAAATCTCCAAAAACCTGTGGTGTATTCTAGGAATTTACTTCTATAGTATTTAATTGATTCACATTTAATGCATTCTGTAAATATTTGGCAAAAAGGTAAAAAACTTTGTCTGGTTTTCGAAACTTAATTGTAAATTTGGCTAATTCAGAATAGCTAATTAATCCCTGCTTGGAAACACAGGCACAAAACAAGCAAAACATTTAAAGACCGCTTAGCAGTTGTTTCCATTACCATCTGTTGCAAAAATAATTTCCACAATATCAGGGACTTTCTTGAGGCCTTTTTCGAGTAGGGTGCAGGCTGCCAAATGAGTTCTGATCATTAAAAAAACCAACATGTTGAGAACAATTTGGCTCCTGAAATGTGTGCAGATACACAATGATGCCATTAGAAGTGATATCAGGGAGACAGATGTGGCCCTGACAGGAGGCGGAATGAGAAGATAAGAGCTCTTTCTTGGGGTGGTATATGTGTGCCATAAATCAAACCACATTCACATCCGGAGAAGGACTCATTCACTATAAAAAAAAAGTAATTTGTTTTCAGAGGTGCACACGTGGATGGTTAATTGTATGAGTAATTCGTTTTATATTTAAGGTCACCTATACAACAGCTGTCCTTGAAACCACGATTATCTGTCTAAAAGCTTGAGCTCCTAATTACCTGCTCAATGCAGTGCTGCGACAGGATTTGTAATGCATTGTTTTACATGTAGCAACATGAGACAGCCCTCTATGCAGAAATGGCAATGTATGACATTAGTTTCAATACTCAATTCTAATATATGTTTTAGCCATTTAGGGGCATCTGATACTGATGAAAACAAAACAGTGAAGATTAGACCTTGTGATTTACTGTCTGATTAGACCATGATTTTACCAAGTCAAACTTGAAAAAAGCAGACTTGGAGAATAAACAAAATAATTCACCGGGAGTCTCTGGCTGCTTGAGAAATGGAAAGAACAACAGTCCTCTAATTGATGCTTTCATTTCGATCTGCCTCTAAGGAAAATACCTGACCCTTTAGCTAAAATGCTTCACTATGCCCCTTAGCTAATTACAAACTTCATATGTATAATTAAGTGATGGTACAGGACTGTTATTTTGTTTTCTTGCAGGAAAAAAAGTCCTCTTGCCCCTTGTAAAGCTGATGAGAATGGTGAAGTTTAACCATAGAGTAAATTTGATCGAGGCACGTTGTTCCCTATTCGTGAAATACAGATGCTCTTTGTGAAGTTGTAGAAAAAATATAAAAGCTACTTATACGGTGGTGGCAGGGTCAATGGATAGCAAAAAAAAACCAAAACACAGAGCATAGCCCTTTAGCTAAGGGTTCCAGCCCCGGATTAATCCAAAAGTAAACCTCCTTGAGTAATAGTTGTAAACTACCCCAGGGTTCTTTTATGTATGCTGTGGGTGATGCAGAGAGCATAAGAAAAAACATAGTGTGCTATGCCATTCATAAGGTGACACGTGCTCTCACAGAACTAATTGATGCTGGTGTTCCCCGGCCACTTGACAACGCAATCCATAAAAGAAGGCTTTTATAACATTGCAGGTATACAATATAATATACAACAGGCTACATTATCTATACATCAACTTTGTATATGTATATAATGTAGACTCTATGTCGTGTTGTATATTAAATGCAGCCTACTTTTTTCATAGGATTCCCCAGGGTGATTGGTGCAATCGACTGCACACACATTCCCATCAGTGCGCATATTGGTGAGAATGAAGGCGATTATGTTAATCGCAAATCATTCCACAGCCTCAACATTCAGGTAAATCTTGCAATTTGAAACGCACAATGCAGATTTTACATTCAATGTTTACATTAATAGCAAAATCTTGCTCATGTCTGGATTTGTATTCTTTGGATTTATTCTACTTTTTAAATTTTGTATAGTACTAGATGGGGTATTTTTGGTCATTCACACACACACCTAATTTGTGTGTTTTTTAAAGATACATGCTTTTTTTTGTCATGTAGCCACTGTAACACAAAAGTTTCCCTTGGGGGAAAATTAAGTACTCTTACTCTATCTAAAGGATACTCATTGTTTGGTCATACCGACACATTGTCTGGATAATGAAAGGTCATTATTCCCTTTTAGCACATATGGAAATATTCACACAGCACAGACGTCACAGTCTGACCATCTTCCTCTCCACCTTGGAGTCCTTTCAAATGCATTTATTTGAATACTCTTGTATTGTTAACTCCAAATGATTTTCCAGATGATTTGAGGCCAAGTGGCCTGGGTCGGTCCATGACTCCTGCATCTTCAGGAAGTCTGCGCTGTGCCACAGACTTGAGCAGGGTATGGCAACTGTACATTGTATATTAATTTGTGTGTTCTTTAAAATGCGTTTTGTGATACTGATCATGGCAATATTACATTTTTCCTCAGGGCTGTTCAGTGGAGTGCTGTTGGGTGACAGGGGCTACGCCTGTACACAGGTGAGAAGCACAAAGTGGGAAAACTTGAGGAGCAGGATCTGAAAGACATAGGATGCATCCGAATTGCAAATTGCCTGTAATCTGTCTACAGTAGACAGTCCCTACTATCCGGGCTGTATACTTTTAGTATCTACTGTTCAGTAGGTGCGCACAGTAGGCTGATATTTGTTCCTACTTCGTCTGATTCGTTCAGTGTGGAAGTGGCGTCATTTGAAAGGTGCGTCACCCGAACCGGCCGCATCCATCCTCGTTTTTTTGTTTTGTTTAACTCTATTCAAGAAGAGTAATGCGTATACAGTCAGGTAAACAAAAAACAATATCACAATGTAAATCAAGTAAAAAACAGATTAAATAATAAAATAACATACAGTACATAAGTACAAATGAAAGACAGTAATATACAGTATATAAAGTAAAATAAACCAATAAAGAAACGTACAGAAATAGGGAAATCATTATTTAAATAGAGGAGAATAAGGTTTTATAATAATGCATACATTTGTTACATTTTTGTTGTTGTTAATTAAAAGGAGCGATTTCAGTAGGGACTTAAACTCTAGATTAAAAATTGACTCAATTAAGCCATGCTCGTTTGTTTTGATTTGGAGGCGCACCGCACGTGACTTTTTACGTTTAATTTCGCACAGCATTGTGGGTGGTAAAATACAACTCATTTCCTGAAAAGATGTATCCAAACCATACTGCACAAAACCTGGAAGTTAGTACCCATGCTGTAATGTTCAGTCTACTGAGGTGGACCCAAAAAATGCCTACTGAATGACCACGCGGGTTCAGTCTATTGAAACCCCCTACTGAAAAGTCTGCATACTGAACTGTGGCTTTTCGGCCAGAGATAAGGGAAAGTACAAAATACAACTAAAATAAATAAACAGAAACAAAACATGACTGTAGGTAAATTGACAGGTTGTGTCACCCTTATCCTCTTGGTTGAGGTAAATAATAGTTGGATCTTGACTTTCACTCGGAAAGCTGCTGCTGTCTTCCAGTTTCTTACCAATCATAGATGGTTTCTCTTAACTATGACTGTAAGTGTAAAAAACATTTCCACATCCCTAACTGATAACAACAACATCTTTCCAGCATTATAATTAATTTATATCTGATTAGGATGATTGTCATTGTCTTCCAAAAGGAACAATCATTCTATTTATTTTCTATTCAAAATTCTTTTAGTTTTATGGTTTCATTACCATTTCAAATGTATCATTATAAAGCCCTCTTGTTTAATAATCTAAGCTACTACCATTCCTCTGATCCCTGTGGAAATCTTCTGAAATTGGACTCCTGGGCCCCAACAAAGCTGCTCGTCACACAGTGACAAAATAAGCCTTAAACGATTACCCACTAGTACCAATTATAGGCACCCTAGAGTTCTCTATCTGCCTTTCTAATGTCATAAATATTTCCCTTCATAAAACTTGGGGGCAACAAGGGGATAGGCGTCACTTGAAAAACTCATATCAAAGAACTGTGTCCCTGAGAATGATGAGGCGCTATTACCCTGGGAGGGAATAAACTGTCTGATCGTGAATTTGCTTCTCACACAAGTCTGAGATTTGTGTGTGAGAGGTTGTCGACAAAAACGGAAAGCTGGGATTTGACTTATTCATAAGCATCCAGCCTCATAAAAGCAGAGGCAATGACACTGGATGTGATGATGAATTTTAAAACGACAGATTCCAGTCACGTAAGGTTGTGACGCCATGGGTATTTGTTTAATATTGAATTAATTTTTTTAAATCTTTTTTTATTTGATCAAAGGGGTAATCTGTTATCAGTAATTTAACATCAATACAGTTGAATCTGGAGCAATTGGTATTTCTCCATGAAATAAGTAGCCAAGGAGAGTGTGATTGATGGCTTTACAAAAACTAAATATGTCATGATCTCGGTTGTGCCCCCTCCTCATTCCTGGTGTTTCCGTGTTTTACCCCTCCCTTGTATGTGTTGTTGTTTCCCCTGTTTGTTTCTCTCTGTGTCTGTGTCTGGGCGTGGCACTCAATCACACTCCTGCTGCACATATGGGACCCATCCACTCATCAAGCTCCTGCAGTATATATACCCTGCAGACCTACAACTAACTTTTGCTCTCCCCCTCTCTCAGGATCATCTCTCTTTCTAAGTCTCAAGTCTTGTGCCTCACCCTGCTGTGTTCTCAGCTCCTGCCATCCACCACCACTTTAACTGAAAATGTCAAGGCAAAATTAAATAGGAAAAAAATACATGTAAATAACTTCCTTTGTTAGTATGCCTATGTATAACTGCCCATAAACAACCATAATAAGTAGTTATTTCGGAAGAATACCCCACCTTGTCACATAGACAGAAAAGACCATGTAACGAAGACATTTCTGTTGTTGGACACGTAAAACCAAATGTAGTACAACTAAAATCCAAAGTATACTGTCAAATACAGTGTCATAACACCCTATGTAACACCCTCTGCACATGTGAAATAGTCATTTAATTCCTCATTTATGATTATCATTTTATGTTTTAATGCATCAGCTCATTTCTGCCAGCATTTAGTCCCTTTACATTTCATTACTGGTATGAACTGGTATGCTCTAGTAGCTCTTCCACTCTGCTGGTTTCTCTACTTTGCACTATGAACCGGTTTACTTGCTTAATCATGCATCGTGGGTGAATTGGACAGCTATCTGATCTCAGAAAAGGTAAATGTCAATGCATCCAAGAGGCATCCAAGTGCATTGAAAGCTGATTGCTCAGATTTCAGACACATGTTGAATCAAAAGGGTCAGGGGAAGCTCACTCACTAGGTCTGTCCTTTCTGGTTAGAGCAGCTAAAATACACAGAAAATCAGCGGTCGATTTCTCTGTCACAAAAGAAGAGTGATAGCACACAAAAAAAAAGACTCCAGTGATTTCAACACATATCTGAAGCCATGCTGAAGGTGAATATCTCTGGACCAGGATCAGTTCAATCACTGTCGAAAATTAGGCTAGCGTGAGCTTAACTTTCACAAAGAGTGATGTTAGACAGTTAGAAGTTGGCAGACGGTGGATTCGTTTTTGAAAATACTTTTGCATATCCAGGACGAGATCAGCAAAGAGATGAGAGCTACCACTATAGCTTAATTGGTCTGGTACCTTTAGCAGTTCTCAAACAGCTTCAGATTCATGACCTGCACCATCTGGTCCGAGGAAGGGATGACCTTGAATTTCATGAGGCCGGAATAAAACTCATACAAATTTTATCTGATATGAAAACCTTGATATGCAGTGCAAATGGAGCTAAGACACAGCCCCTATCCATGATTCTGTCTACCTGCTTATGATCTCAGTTGATATTTGAACACATTACTGCTCCATTTTGACCTGTTTGCTCTCCTGACTGTCTGTATGTTTCTTACTTTAGCCTCTTTTACACAGCCTGTTAAAGGCAGGTCTATATCTGTGGTATCTTAATTGGCCATTTATACCGAAAAAAAGATTGAATTGGGGCTGTGTCTTTTCGCCCTTTAATCCAGCAGCTGCAGTAGTTACAGAGCCAAATCAACACTAGTGTGAGAAGGGTACATAGCTGTGAACGTGTTTGTGTGTGAAGCCAACACTTTAGTGTTACATGTCATGGCTTTTACTCATGCAACACGGGTATATTGTCTAGATTACACACCAGAGCGGAACCATGACGGTTCTGATTGGTGCGGGTGGGGGGAAAACCAATCCAGCACAACAGAGCACAACAGCCGTAGCTTCTTATCTTATTGCCATACTGCAGTATCTCTGAACAAAAAAGGCCTTATACTTGTCCTTTCATTGCATCCTGTTTCAATAATTTTTCGTGTTCTTTTCAAGCTGCAGCTATTACATTAAGGCACTTGTGTAGTTTGTGAACTCTGAAATACACGAAACAAATGTTTATCTTTCCATCTTCACTTTGCCTCTTCCTGGTAAAATCACGGGCAGATGTTATCTTGTTGGTTTCACGTTTAAAGGTTACTGATTGAAATGGTCAAAGATCAACTTTTGAGAATTGACTAAGGGTGTAATAAGTACACAGGATGTAACAGCACAGCTAAAATGACACCTAGGTATGTCATCTTTTGTAATTCTTTCCAAAATCATGTGTTGAAGTCCTTGGATACATATTTCATTTATGTATAACTGAAAAAGGGTGTAGTTGTCATGCAAATAGAACATCCTAAAGCATCTGAAATGCTTCTGCACACACTGTGAATATGAAACAGAACAGCACAAAAAGATAAACACCATGCATTCTCATATATTCGTTCCCATTATATTTCACTCTATATACTGAGGTGAAGGCTCCCCAATTCCCTCTTTTCAGCACTGTCATGCCAGAGGAGAATCTTCTGGGTAACACTCCTCTCCAGGTGCAGACTTTTCTCTAAGTGGACTCTGCCGCAGCAGCATTGCAGCTCAACTGACAGACTGGAAACAAGTGTGTTGCAGAGAGAGGGAGAAAGAGACGGGGAGATAAAGAAGGAAGGCCTGGAGAAATGCCGCCTCAAGGTGAGACAGGTATAGAGGAGGTGCTGTGAGATGACTGGTGACTGTTAATATGTGTGCGCAAGTGCTTGTGTGTGTGAGAGACTAAATGTGTGCCTTAGATGAGGGAGAAAAAGTGAGAGAATTCCCCCTCCAGCCTCGAATGAAACCTCGACCGGTGTGTTGTGCAGAATCTTAATGAACTACCCTGTCAGATATGGGGATTTTCCATCCAAATCCCCAGATATAAAGGACACACACGCACACACACACACACGCACACACACGCACACACACACACACACACACACACACACACACACACACACACACACACACACACACACACACACACACATTAATGTATTAGGGAGGGAAAGCACCCTGAAGCAGACACGGTGTTCCACAAACTGTGGATCTATGCACACAGAAAATACGATACCTAACGTGATGATAGACTTTTTATAATCAATACCTTATTAGGCTACCACTGATAGTCCATTGCCTTAGCTGTGTGGCTGGCATACATAGGTCTTTATCACCAAGGAGCAGAAACAAATTCCACTTTGAATTGCTTCCATGTGAACATGTGTGCTCATAAGTGAATGAGTAAAATAAAGGAACTGTGCGACTCCACAATCTGAGAGTCAGGTCAAATTGATGCTTTTTGCAGCACTTGTTCAATATTTTATTCAATACTTGCAGGAATGAGAGGGAGGCACAGTGGGGAAATATACCCGCTGTTCCACACAAACAGATTGTGTCCATACTTGAAATGTTTGTCATCGCTGGTGTGGGTGGGTGAAGGTGTCTTAAATTTGTTTAGGAGGCTAGAGGTAGAGTGTATATCTTATGATGTATAGCTGCAAAAAAAGAGTGTATGGTTTTGTCCTTTTTCTCATTCTTTGAAACACTTTACTTTGAACAAGTACTTCCTTAATATATTGCTTAATAAATGTAGATATCTTGCATAACTATAGGGGCGGCTGTGGCTCAGTTGGTAGCGTCTGCTAAGTGAATTGTAACTAATATTAAGAAGGTTCACTTGTTTTCCTTCAATCTTTTGTTTCATTTTTCCCTAATGCATGCGTTGTCATTTGAGTGGCTGCAGCCCAGTTTGGTCCATTTGTCAGCCTGCTAATATGAAGCAGCCACTTAATGATGTAATTATGTAAAAGGTAAGGGCTGACTCCTGTACGATTATTAGGTGTAAAGATGAACAAAGTAAGAGAAGAGGTCAGACCGAGCATTGAATCGTTAACTGCTGCAGGTAAGACATCAATGATTCGGTGGAATATGCAGCAGGGTGTTGCTGAAATAGAGCTGAGCTGCCTTTAGCCTGGATATGACAGAGGAAGATACTGTTCTTTGAATTTGCAGAGACTTAATTAAACAGGAGGCCTAAAGAGTAATTATAGTTTTTTATAAAGAGCAGAATAGGTAGAGGTATCAGTTGAATGACTTGTGATTAAATGCTATTGTAATGTCATTATTAAGGCATACAATGGAGTCAAGATACTGTGGTGGCACTGAACGTTTGGAGATCCAGTTTGATGTGCATTAGAGTTTTTAAAGAACTCCGTGTGTAAGCACCTACGTGATGAAAAGTGGAGGTGATTGTAGGTGAAAGGTTGCATCAATCTAACACCTGGAAACTGGAAATAACAGCAGAGGGGGGGGGAGCATGATAAGTATGAAAGAAAATGAGATGACTTACCTACAGAGGTTGAGGATATTTCTTTAAGTTAAAACTGAGCAGATTTTTCTGCAATCAGCCGCTCGTGTTGAAAGAGGCCAAAAGATCAAGACAGAGGAAGTGAATAGAAATGCACAAGGTCAGCATTGATGTAATGTTGCTTTTGGACTTTGGCTATAGGCTTCATTTATTACTGTATTTTGAATAAATGACTTGGCATTTATAGTAATGCAATTGTATTGCAATATTCTACTGCAGACACCTACTTTAAAAAAAATGAAACAGCAGAATTAAATGTGTCCATTGAGTTTAAACAGCACAGCAGCAAATGATATATTGTCGTAGTGAACATTTTATTTCCAAATAAGCAAGATTAAAGTAGGGGTATTGCTTTTAAACTTTTGGAATAGCAAATTCTACTCATTCTAGTTGCTTATAATTTACATATCAAGTTTCATGTCATGTTTTCAGATGAGCAATGTCACTGAGTCACACACAGCTTCTACTGCATTCACTGACTTCTTTTTGCAGCCTGCAGCTCCAGTACATTAACAGAAATGGTTGTGCCTCCATTGACCTTATAGACATTTGCAATTTTCAACTTAAAATAAATGCCTATATCACACGTTGCACAATGCAGTCCAGATAATGAAAGACAGCTCTGAATAGCAAGTAAAAAGAAACACAGGGAGTGAAGAGTTCTACCAAACTGAGATGGAATAAACTGTGGGAGGCTTGATGCATAATTCAGAGAGTTGTCCCGACACCTGCCTGTCTCCCATGCTGGATTCAACACCAAGGACCCATGTATTGTCAGGTAAACAATAGTTTCATTTATCTGTGAATTACAATTTGTGTTTGTCTTCTACTCTGAGAATAATTGACCTGATTTGTCTAAATCTGCTTAATTAGGAAAATGATCTCTTCCCATTTACAGTATTTTCAACTTGTCAGAATTATTTCAAGTTGCAATATCTGTCATAACCTTCTGTCAGTGCAAATAAGCTGAGGTTAATAGAGGGTATGTGTGTTTATTTATCAAAAACTTTCTAAAAGATTTGCCCAAAACGTACAGACTGAAATGACTTAATTAAAGAAGTCATTTTTGGATGACAAACTGGACTAGTCACCAAACATGGACACTACCTGTAGGAAGGGACATAGCCGTCTGTACTTCCTGAGAAGGCTGGGGTCCTTCAACATCTGCAAAAAGCTGTTGCAGATGTTTTACCAGTCTGTGGTTGCCAGTGTCCTCTTCTACGCTGTGGTGTGCTGGGGAGGATGCAGCAAGAAGAGGGATGCAGCACGGCTGGACAGACTCGTGAGGAAGGCTGGCTCTGTGGTGGGTACACAGCTGGACTCTCTGGTGACGGTGGCAGAGAGAAGGACTTTGGACAAAATGCTCTCCATCATGGACAACACCCACCACCCCCTGCACAGCACCTTCACCAGGCAGAGGAGCATGTTCAGTGGCAGACTGCTGTCACAATCGTGCTCCACGGACAGGCTTAAGAACTCTTTTGTCCCCCTGGCCATAAGACTGTATAACACCTCACTGTCACGGCAGGGATAAAGCACTCAGTGACTCCTGGACTCATTTTTTCATTCTTTCATCTGTACTGCTGTCCTAAGAGTCAGCCTCTTGTTGGACACTTTAATGCTTATTTGACAATCACTTTAATGTTTGCACTGACTGTTTAATGACTGTTAAATGTCTGTTTTTCACATATTTTTGCTTTTCACATTTGACAATCACTTTATTTTTTGCACCTTTAATGTCTGCACTGACTGTTTAATATCTGTTTTCACACTCCTTGCACTACCTCCATCTTAAACACTACTGTACAACAACACATACCTTCAGAAGGTCAGCACTCTTCATCTCTTATGTACAGGTCTAATTACAGATGCTCTTTAACTGTTTATAGGTTTCTTTTCAATTGCACATATATTTCTATTCCTGCACAGTTTTGTACATTTCATTATATAAGTTGTATAGGTCTATTTACAATTGCACAGGTTTAATTTTAATTTTAATTTTTTATTCTTATATATAGGGGCTCCTTAAATCTTTGTTGTTGGGTAATATATTGTATGTATGGGAGGGGGGACAGGGGGTGTTTATGTAACAATTGCTATGTGTCTTGCATGTTTGTATACTGCTACTGGATGCCTTGAATTTCCCTCGGGATCAATAAAGTATCTATCTATCTATCTATCTATCTATCTATCTATCTATCTATCTATCTATCTATCTATCTATCTATCTATCTATCTATCTATCTATCTATCTATCTATCTATCTATCTATCTATCTATCTATCTATCTATCTATCTTTTTTGTCAGCATGGGTGCAGATTATCTGCTTTCAAAAGTGCATAAAACTTGACAAAGTGCAATTTGGTTTGCACCAAGCAACGCATAAATGCATGCAAGGATAAAGTTTTATTTGTCAATAGTTGCAAAAATGCTCCACCATGCCCTCATTAAAACTACAGCCAGGGAGGGATTTAGCTTCCTGTAAATAAGACAGAGCTGTGATAGTAGGAAGGAAAGGCTGAATGCTACTTCTGCATGTTGATGAATTTGTTGGCATTTCCTTCTTGACTGCTGGAATTCAGGAACCCCTGACCCTGATGAACGGAGAGGCCATTCATAAGTGGTCATTTGCATAATGACATATTATGTTGTTTACATCGATAGTGGAAGAGACAATTAGCGCAGGGCTGCAGAGATGTGGAGAGAGAGATGGGGGCACCTGTTGCGAAAGTACTCGAGACAAAAAGACAGGTTTCTCAGGTTTGACACTGTTCGAAAATTGAAGAGATTCATCTTGTTATGCATCTATTGAGAAGTTCTTTGGCCTATGTTTTCGAAAACAAAACAAAAAAAGCCCTTTTTTATTCCTTTAGTGAAGCAGTGTCACTTTGCCCACAATGAGCCTCAAGTTACAAAGGCAAAAACAGTCAATTGCTTTCTAATAGCGTCGTAAGACAATGTGGCCTTCACAACATTTCTCTAAATTTCAGTCTACTCTTGCTTTCCTATTTGTTAAAAGTCTTTGTGGAAAACAACCTTTAGCAATAATTGTGTCATCAAAATGAAAAGGCTCTGTGACTACATGGTGTTTTTTTCTGGCAGGCGAGCACTAGAAGGGCGCAGGGATTAAGGGCTTGAGTGGTTCAGGAAAACACATGCTCCACGTAGCTTTGGTTTTCTATGTCAGAATATCTTGTCAAAATTCTTAGCATTATTGACTAGTATTGCCGATTTGGTTTTAATCATTCAACTTAATTGTTGTAATATCTTTTTCTTTGGGATGGACGGACAAAGCCAGAACTAACTTCTGCATTTTCTTAATTGTGAAGAAGGCAAGTGCTTCTTTATATGATTAGTTGTCTTTTTGGTTGAAAGGGCTGTAACCAATTAATTTCTTAAAAGTAAAAAAGATTTCCCATAAGAAGCACAAAAACAAATGAATACAAATGATTTAGCCTCCAGGGGGCTACACGCTGCTTTGGATTCTCCTCCCTCATGGGACATTCAAAAAAGAAGCTGGCACTCAGGGAAAAAGAAAGTGGACACAGGCCCTCATACTGCAACGAGTACATGAAGGTGTGTGTTCATTTGAGTTGTCTGCAGCAACAACAGAAAGGTCTGTAGTTTACTTTGCTTTCAGTGGTACTGCTCATCGTACATTCTTTTTCCAGAGTTAACACCACCGCCACACAGCGTGCAGTGATTAGGTAGTAATTGCAAGGGAACGCAAAATGAAGAAAATTGCTTCTTAGCTCACTGTCTTCCTTTGTTTTCAGTTCCCTATTCCTCCTCACATTAAAGCAGTTCCAACCTGGGAAACATTGCACACCAATGATGTTTGTGTAATTACATACATTTGGCAAGAAAACAATGATTCTGATTGGCTGTCGATGACTAATGGCTGCAAACAGTGCAGTCATGCCCTGCGTTTTTTAGCTGACAACCTTGCCGACAGTGCCCAGATGGTCCGTGCTACTCCGATTGCGAAGCTCTGCTGAAAATAAATGGAGTTGTTTTTTTATTGAATTAGTAAATAGTCACAAATTCTGCTGCATATGCTCTGTGTGTGCAGACACTGTGCAAACATAAATGCTGGAGAACAACAAATGTACATAAACGTACAAATAATGTGAACACAAAAGCGACTTCACAAATCCAAACCAGGAGTGAGGCTGTCAGCTCTGACTTACTCATCCATGTTGTCTGGGCTGTAAATCAACACAAACTCTTGCATGACATCCATGCACACACTCGCCACCGAGGATTGCTCAAGCCACATGGGCTTTACCCATAATGCTGTGCCATAGCTGACTTGGACAACTGAGAAGGTGAACATCTGCCAGAAAAGGAACTTCCACTGCTTCTATTTTTCTCATCAGCCTCCAGCTGGCCAGACTGCACACACACACAAACCCACACTCTCTGTCACACACAAACAAATATAACCCTAATGAGATTTACTTGTCAAGGAATGCTGGCTGATTCATGACATGCCATAGCGGCAAGATAGAATAAACATGAGGCGGATAACTCTCAGTAGAATATAACATGCACCAATTGGTCGATAGGTCGTCATGTGCATTCATTTCTGCACAGGTGGCTCTAGGGAAAATAACTCTAAACTGCTCTAGTTTCCAGTATGGCAAATTGAGAACCTTGTCATTTCAAGTTGTTTGGAATGACTAGTTTCTCCCTTCCCAATGACTGCAATAAAACAAGTCCAGTAATAGCACAGAAACAGCCGTATATGCCAAATTAAGACGTGCTAAAAATTTGGCCAGGTTGTCGTCCATGCCGTAAGCAGTGGCTGTCAGCGGCTGTCCAGGATGAGATTGTTGATTTTGGAAGGTCCCCAACGGAACAGCTGTCCAATCATAATGAGTTTGGAAGTGGTGTCTTTCTCGTTCGCCGGACCCGAGATGGAAGACGTCCAGCTGGCAAATACTCTTGTGAAAGGAAAGAGTTGTGTAAATGTAAAGCAGAGTTGCATCCAAGCTTGTTGATGTCTGTGGTTGTTATAATATATACTGTAGCAACCTGATCAAACAACATGAAAAGGCGACATTTTTTTAAGCATTTTGAAACATGGGATGCTTTGTTTTCTCAGAGAGATTAAGATTCATTTTGACTGGAGGAACATTTTTATCTCACAGGGGCGTAGCTCTACAACAAATGTTGTTTTCATGGGTCAGTCATGCCTCATCAATCCATGATATATGATATCTATCCTAATATTCCTCTCACGCAGAGAAGGTCATCCCCTAAACTTCATCTTGTTTAGACTCCTGCCTCTCTCTGTACTCCTACGTACTCACTTAACCAGGTTAGAGATCTCTGGAAGAACTTTACAGACCACAAAGGAGCATGCAGAAAAAGACTGAAGAGGTCAAAATCCACTAAAGCAATACAAAGAGTGACTTTATTGTTATACCCACATACTCCTAATGCCGTCTGAAACGCAACAAAGAAAAATGTCAATACCACAAGTGGATTCTTTTTGATGTGTTTCAGGGGTTTTGCCTCTTAATCCTCATTTACATTACATCTGTAAATAAGCCTTTAGTTGCTGTCCTGTGTTGGTCCATTCATTAAAAGACCTGTTAATCAGTACCGAGTTTATAACAGGATCCAATCATACAGCGTGAACTTTGGTAAACTACATTTACAGCAACTGAGTCTTTAAAACAACTTAATTTCCTCCGAGTATTTATCTTCCCCGTAGTGGCTATTTTTCTTGTCAATATGAGTCTCTTTTATCTGCTCTTTAGGGATGTTATAGAACTTTTAATTTGTTTGTGTCTCCTTGTGAAGCACTCTAAGAGCGCTTGGGCGCTCACAAATTAACTCATGAACTGATGATGCAGCTTGTTTTTCTGACGCCTGCATGATTTATGTGGGAAGACACATTTAGTGGATCTGAGTGAAATACTTAGTAATTTAGTAGTTTATATATAGCCACAATTTGAATAAATAGCAGACATTCTCTGATTCCTGTTCCATCTTTTTTGTGGTCCCATTAACATTGGAATATTTATTCACATGACCAAAAGAAGCTCAAACATTTATTTTTTAGTTATTTTACTTGCACTTGCCATTCATAATGCCAAACTATGCACATGGTTCAGGTCAACGGGGAGATATGACAATCAGTGTTGCCAGATGGAAAAAACAGCAATATCGTACTGCAGCTCTAAAATTATCGTATTTTACCTAAAACGATCGTACATATGACAAAAAAACAAGTTGGGTCCTAAATACCACACTGAATGGCAAAACTATGCCCTGCACACCACATTAATGTAAATAAAAATGAACAAACTATTTATTGTTTTCAAGCTGCTCCATCTCCAGCCCCTGTGTAGCTGAGCTAGTAGCATCTTAAGTCGTTGTGACTTGCGTTTTTCTTCAGTCTGTCTGGCATAACGAACCACAGGTGTAAGCATGGCATCAGGTGATGGTCTGATTGGCAGTTACAGCCAGGCAGCAGAGCGGCGGGCGTGTCGATTAGGTGCTGAATGGGGCGTATGTGATGGCGGTCTCAGTCATGCTGATGTGATTGGTTGCTCTCAAATCACATACAATGTTTGGTTATTGGGACATTAAAATTGCCAAATTATCATTTGGCCTTTTCTGCAATTATTGATCGTACAGAGGGCATGTTACATTTATTATGTCTTCTGATTTTCAGCACTTTCCTCATTGTTGTTGTACCAACATTGGCAAAGTCGAATATGTCATTAAAACTACTTAGAGGAACATTTAGTTTATGTTGATTTGGGGGGGAAGTAGGGAATCTTTTCTCTTTGCTGATCTTATCCTTTATTTTTATTCAACCAAAAACTCATCCTGACCTCTTTGAATAGTGGACGTATATATATCACTCATCATGAATCACTTCCGTGCAAATGTGAAAACAGCACTTTTGGTCTGTATTTGCTTGGCACAGACCATGATCATTGAACTGAGAAAAAATAACTTTTTTAGGAAAACAATTCTATCAAACACCATCAATTCTGATTGTCTTCTTTGCTTTTGGAAAGCACAAAACGATGACATGGTCCGCCAAGTCAACTAAGATCATGTTTTATTTTTCTGTTTATTTTATCATTGTCATTTCCTGTTTTATTTTGTAGTACCTACTCTTATCTCTTTCTTTCAGATCACGCTCCCAGATTGTCCTGTGTTGTGTCTCACTCCGCCATAATTGGCCTCACCTGCTGCCTGTTACCTCGGATTGTCTGTGTATTTAATCCCTTCCTGTCCTCCATCATGTTGCCAGTTTGTTGTGTGTTCTCAGTGCCGCCTCATCATCATATTTTTTCCTATATAACTGTTTTCTGTTTTTTTGACTTGCTTTTTTGTTCTTTGTTGGATTTGTTTACCTAGATCATTGATTACTTGTGTACTGACAGTTTAATAAACTCAGCCTTTTATTGTATCTGCTCCGTGTCAGCTGTGCATCTTTGAGTCTACCATTCTTTAGTCCGCTGGTTGTGTTAAAAGGAATTAGTTTTTTTTTCAGACTGTTTCAAAACCGGATTAAAAAAAAGCGTCAGAGTAGGTTGAATAAACAAACTTTATTGTCATATTGTATCTCAGAGGACATGATTGTGACACTTTCATACGTTTCTTCTATCTGTATGATGTAAGAGCTCTGTTTCATATCCTTCTCCTTTAAGTTTTAGACAATTTCCTCTTGGTATCCAACTCTTCAGTGATATGAAAAAGTGTATTTGCCTCTTCAAACTTGTCAACATGTCAACATCCTCACTGTCAGCTGAAGCCTAAGATATTATATCAAAGACATTCCCCTGTCTCATTCACTTCCTTACAAGGGCTTCATTTAGCCCATGATAGCAGCAGTCACTGATGTTATATTGATCTATGGCATCAAACTTATTGAAGGCCTTGTCTCCAGCTTTGAATGACAGCTCTGTCTCATGTGTGCTCTGACGCCGGAACTGAAACATTGACTGTAGGCTACAACAAAAATCAATCAAGATCACTTAGGCATGACCAGCTCAGCTCGTCTCCTCCTAACCACGGCTGTCAGGTGACTTGTCAGAGCGAGAATTGACTGGACTGCTTAATGAAGGCCCTCTGTTAATGTTGTCAGGGTCCAAAGTCTATTTTAACCCATGCAACTGACATCAGACACATGAGGAACATAGCTACTGAAAACAGTTGTATAAATGCACTTAAAAAAGAAGGTTCAACTGATATTAAAAATTATGAAAGCTTCTGAAACCAATTGTTGCTTCTGGTTTGAGGTGTTAAGATTATAAAATTTGTAAACTCCGTAAGTGTTCAGTCCTGTAAAACGTTTAAAAAAAAATTATTTTACCATGTACAAACATTACTTTAGAAATATAAATGTTTCTCAGGAGAACATTATTTAACACATTCCTCTCTTTTGGAATTTTCTTGGAAGAACAATATCTTTTCTGCTTACATGTACGTGATTCTATTTTTCTTGCTATCTTGCAATGAAGTAACTCTCAGAAGATAGCGGGGCTGAATTTGGTGATTCATGACTTTCCTTATGCATGTACACGTATTATGTCTGTGTTATCTAACACTTGCCTGTAGAAGACAAAACAACACAAGCTTGAGAGTGAGTGATCCCTGCTTACTCAAGTGTAGTGACTCCAACTCCTGATAAAAAAGTATCAGCAACTTCAGCAGCATGCAAACTAATCAAACTATCTTATCTTTTTAATTTGTTTTATTTTACCAATCAATCAATCAATCAATCAATCAATCAATCAATCAATCAATCAATCAATCAATCAATCAATCAATCAATCAATCAATCAAACAATCAATCAATCAACCAACCAACCAACCAACCAACCAACCAACCAATCAATCAATCAATCAATCAATCAATCAATCAATCAATCAACCAATCCTTAATTGTATAGTGCCAATTCATTACAAATGTTACCTCGAGACACTTGGCAAAAAGCTGGGCTCCGGTCCATTGCAGCAAGCCGTCCCCACCAACAATCCCGAGGAGCCTACAAGACAGATCCCAGGAAAATATGTGGTTAGTAACTAAGATTTACAGATAGAGACATGCAGTATGATGTGAATGCATTTTACATACTTGATTAATCCATGAGGGGAAATTCTGGCCTTACACTGTATCATTGTGTTATTATTTGTGTTATTTAGAGACATGCTTCCCACACATAGGCTCAAAGAGAGAGAGAGGAGTCAGTACTCAGGAAGTGACCTGGCACCTCTCCAGCAACCAGACCAGCTTCCAATCTTTGGTCCCCACCAGGGCTTGAACCAATCAATCAATCAATCAATCAATCAATCAATCAATCAATCAATCAATCAATCAATCAATCAATCATAATTTGTACAATGATTGGACTGGTAACCAGCGTCCCTCTGGTTACCAATCCAAGTCCCTTCAGACTGAGCTACTGCAGCCCCCAAATAACCAGCCAGTTGCTAACTTTCTGCTGTTTGTCGTTAACCAGGTTTCCTTGGATTATGTTTTTACAAAAAACTACTGCTGCTGCAGAAAAAAGGACATTCATACAGTTGTACCCCACCACAAGTGTTGTTAAAACTGACCTGAAACAGGCTACAGGTAGAGGAATGCTCAGATTTAAATTGTTTGCACAGCATGTATCCCTCCACAAAAGAAACCAAAAGAAACCAAACATAGCTTTAAAAGCTGTTTGCAACAGCCTCACTTGACTTGGGGAGATAAAAAAGCCTGTTATCTAGAAACTGGATAAATTCAGTGAATAGTGGTAAACACAACAACACAAATACTTAAAAAGTTTCATAATTTATAAACCTTGTACGCATGAAAAGGGATGGTAGCTAGAAGAAGAGCTCGACGGAGGATTTTAAACCTTGCACGATACACTCTGCGGTCTTCACCATTGGTTGATAATTCTCTTTGATGTCATCACTGCAAGCCCACTTTTGGCTGGAACACAATAATTTTATAAAAAAGTAAATATAGAGATAAAAAATAAACCTTAAAGGCTTAACCTGATGTTTTTTAAGTTCAATGTTTTCTGTTTTTTTTTTTCCAGAATCCTACATTTTGTTTGAAATCTCATAAGGATAACAGTCATGTCCTTTCTGCTATCTTTAATTGTGCTAATTAAAGATGCTGTCATGGATTGAGTCTAATAGTTTGTCTTTTATGTTTGTTACCCTCAGAAAATGTTTTTTTTTACTCTATGGGATGTCTTCTTATCGAAACCCTACAAAGGTGGATGTAACAACAAACATAATGTGCATAGGGCAGTTCCCCAGGTGTATATAAGTAAATCCCTTTCCCCCTTTATCTGTAATGGGAAGTTTTTAGTCCAAAGCTGCATATTAAACTTCAGAGCTTTCTGTCTTTAACAGTCAGGCTTATCAGCTTCCTGACTCGGCCAGCACTAGAATCCCTAATCTCTACTCAGGGATGGAGAGGACTGACCATTTTAGACGGTGGTGTTGGGAGGGGAAGAGAGGGGGTGGGTGTTTTTTTTTAACACGCTAATGAAGGCTCGTCTCCCTCCTGCAGGGCTCTTGGTTTGATATTCCCTGACAGGCAGAAATACATTAGCCACTGACTGTCCATTTTCTATTTGACAGCATCAGGCGGAGGCAGGAGGAGCGCAGGGGGGATCAGGACTGTCTCACATACTCCCACTTTTTCCCTTTTTTTCTGTAAATCCCCTACTGACACCTAAAGTCAACGCTGTCATAAATGCAAATAGCAAACAACATGCTGACAAATATAAAGCATGAGGATTACATAAAATACCATAGAACAAGTGGCCATTTCCTGGCGCAAAGCAGCCAATGACTTATCTGATCAGCAGTGGATAACAGATGATTTATGGTCCATTTTTTCATGCCCATCACTCAACAGCCGGCACAACGTATTGGTATGCGGAACGAGTGACTTTTTGGATCACTGGTTACAATCAAAGCTAGGTTATTATAGTGTTGAGGCTCCAGCAACACTGAGCACTGAGGAGAGAGACAGGCTGGCGCTTATCAGTTGCTAATGTGTCTACAAAGCAGGTCCCTCTTCTACTGTTGTATTATTGTACACCTAACCTGTTCTCTTTCACAGTTCACAACTTACTGCTGTTAGGAGAGAACAACTATACTTAATTATAAACGTCCACTGTTTATGAATGGTACATGTCTATTGAATTTTGAAAACTATGAAAAGTAAAACACATGCAAGGAAGATGCTAAATAATGATACAAACCCTGAAGATGTTGTAGCAGACTAAGTGATCTTGGAAACAGATGAGGAGGACAACAACAAGGAAGTGACCATACGCAGATAAATAATCTTATTTACATTCACAATGGGTGATTTGTTTTACAGACTTATTGCACATTGAAATTTCTGACACTGTGAGTGTTTAGCACAGTCTTGGGGAAGAAACTGTTCTCATGTCAGTTTTCCTCTGCTGGGCCTTTTTCCTGATGGTGTATTTATGTGGGGGGACCAATTAAAGTCCTGGATTATTGTGGACACCAGTTTCCATAGTAGACACTGTGCTGTGGAGTATTGTGAGGGGGAGGAGTGTAGGGGGGCTTCTTCTAAAATCCACTGTCATCTCAGTCTTGAGTGGGTTCAGCTCCAGATGGTTCTGTCCACACCAGAGGGCAAGCTGTTCCACCTCCCGTCTGTAAGCAGACTCATCAACGTCCCTGATAAGGCCGATAAGGTAAGGTAAGGTATGGTAAATTTATTGGTAGGTAGGTTTGGTTTGCAATGAGTGAGTCGGCCTCTTTTACACACAAACGACAGACCAAAACATGATAAAGTGACAACAGTGCTCAATATTAAAGAGAAAAGACCTTATTAAAAAACAAGGTAAAGTAACCCATCGTAAGAATAAGACAAATAAAACAAGATAAAAATAAGACTTTACCGTCAATCAAGTAAAGTTAGATTAGAATAAGAACCACCAATCAATAAAACATGGTGAGTAAAAGCAAGGTAGAAATGAGCCATCAGTAAAAACAAGATAAAAAGTGCAGAGATCAAGAAATAATCAATACATATACTAAAAATTAATCATTCTTAAAATGCTGTAGTTTCGCCTACAGTGTTTACCTCATGTGCTTTCTTCCTTTTTGTAGATTTCTTTGTTACAGGCTTCAGTTTTTTTGTATCTCAAACCTGGCCCACTTTTTCTTTGCTTTTTTTGTCTCCTTTCTTCTTTTTTTCCCCCACAATAAATGGACCAATGCCATGTTTACTGACTTCTTTCTGTGGATTGATGATCTCAGTGGTTGGTGTGGTACAGATTAAAGTGGTATAATGGTTTGTACTATAAAATAAAATAAGGCAGGCATTGTATTCAACACAGCCAACACAGTTAAAACAGTGGTTTAAGATCTTGAAATGTATTTAAACAGACACAATGCTAATAACAAGCAGGCTCTGCAAACCAAAGCACCGCAGTTTCATCCAAACAAACACTTCAAAGACAAAAACGTGTGTGTCTCAAAGGTAGATTTATTTTCCTCTGATCTTCAGTGTGTCTTTGGAGGATGAGACTGCCAGTCAGTGATTTGCTGACCTCGCTCACGCTGGTACTCTTTCTGCTCTGTTATCTGTGTCGCTCATCAAAGCTGCTGTAGAGCTGCTACAGATAAGGTTCTCAGATAACAGTCTCTAAATCCATCTCCCAGAAAAATGATTGATATGTTTGTCTGTAGACATTTAAATATACGTTGCTTTTTTCCCCTCTAATTTATTTCATGCATGAAGGTTTAATCCAGGCTGTTTTTTTGGACGTGTACAGAAAATATAATCGTCTCTCATTCTCAATAACACACAGACACAGGCAGCACACAGTATGAAAACAATTCAATTGTTATTATTGCCTGAATGTGACAGATACATTACGATTTTCTGCTCTATCAATCCATTTAAATCAAAGCACTGTAGCAATGTACTGTAACTAAACTGTACCAATGACGGAGTTGTACAGGAAGACAGGAGATAAATACATTTAAAAAAGGAAGTAAATCACAATTAATACAACAATAAGTTCTCAAACTGTCAGAAAATATCAATTCCAATCACTCCCAAAACCACGTTACCATATTTCCAGAACCATCTGCATGACTGTTGGAGAGCACTAGCGAAAGGCAGAATGAACAGACATAAGGATGGTTATTTTTGTGAAGCAGTTGCATTTGTTTGGTTTGGCAAAACAACACTGCAAAGTAATTAAGCTCTTTATAAAATGTTCAATGTTGCACATTCAATGTGACACAAGTTAAACACGTTACCTTTACGCTCAGCAGCTCAGCTCAGCGTAAGTTCAAGCAGGAAGACTGGTTATATTCTCTCTCACATTCATTCAATTTAGCCACTCCTGCTCTACAACTTTACCATCTCCCTGCTATGGTGATCAGCTGATTTTGAATCTTTAACCAGATTCTGCAACAACCTCTCTCAACCAATCATCCTGCTTTTAAAACCTGTTCTCTCTCTTCCGCAGTCAGTTTGTCATTTCAGTGAGATCGCCGTGACCCTCCTCTGGCCCACTCAACTCCATTCCAGCTCTGCAGAGTTCAGATACAGCCTCAGAAACCCACTCCTCATCACATCCTGCATTCTTCTATCACCACCACCACCAGTGTCTGGCCTCCATAGTGGGGTATCCTATCCTGCTGTCAGCCTCCTTACCCCTCTGAGTGCATGAAGTCATCATGTAGGAGTCTAATTGCCAAAGACATTACACATTTATCTTTTCCAAAACTGTATAATAAATAATTGTAAACTCTTACTTATGTCTCTCCTGATTGAAATGCATGTCAGCTAAATTGTGCAACATTAAATCTTGGTTTTCAGACAGGATTCAAAGTCTTGGAAGTTGTGTTATTGTTTGACATGAGCGGCTGTGGCTCAGTTGGTAGAGTCGTCGTCGTCTCTCAACCGGAAGGTCGAGTGTTCGATCCCCCGCTCCTGCAGCAACTTGTCTGATCCGACACTTAACCCCAAATTGCTCCCGTTGCTTCGTCGGCGGCGTATGAATGCGTATGCATGGGATTAGTCTCATAGCAACCACTGCCATCAGTGTGTGAATGGGTAGGTGTGACATGCGGTGTAAAAGTGCTTTGAGTAGTCAGAAGACTAGAAAAGTGCTATACAAGCTCAAGTCCATTTACCATTATCTACCTTTCTGCTCTTTCTATACCAAATCACCTGACCCCTCTTGATCCCATTCTATGCCAAATTTAGGTCATCGCCTAACGTTAATGGCAAAAAAAACAGATCGCAATAAGCAACATGTATCAATCAATCAATCAATCAATCAATCAATCAATCAATCAATCAATCAATCAATCAATCAATCTTTATTTGTATAGTGCCAATTCATAACAAGTGTTATCTCAAGACGCTTTAAAAAAAGCAGGTAAAAGACCTTACTCTTTGTTGTTTAATATTACAAAAGAGCAGGTAAAAAGATCATACTCATTGTTATGTTTACAAAAAGCATGTAGAAGACCTTACTTATTGCTTTTATGGCTCATGTTTTTGTAAAAAAAAAAAAAAGTCTGATACAACATAGTTAAAGCAGATAAGATATAGAACTAAAAGATCCATTAAATGAATGAAACTGTATGATGATGTTGCAAATTAATTGCTATCACCTTTCTGTCCCAAATGTCCAAAATCTCCTAATTAATAATCACTGTCACTGTCAGTATGAGAATCTGTGTCAAGGTATAATTTGCATAACAGCTTTTTCAACTTTTTACAAGTGTTCATTGATGTGCATGCATTACAGTCTTTGGTGTCTGAACAAACAAGGGTCGGTACATTTAGAGAAAAGTCATTTTTAAAAGGACTAGAGAAAACTGGCATCAATGAGGACAAGGCAAGGAGAAGTAAAAGAAGTAATGCAAGAAAATAAAGTTGACGTGGAGTCTTATAATGTCAATATGAAGTTGTACAGCAATATTCGGAGTGATTAATGAAGACGTTAACCTTCCAAAATATAAATTAAATGCTATAGCCTTTGCCTCTCTAAGTGCTAGACTAGTTGGAAGACGAGGCACCGCCCACCCACTCTAACTGGATTCGAGATTTTATGCAGTTTCTGCAGGGCAGGAAATCTGTCAGCGTAGTGCTGTGCATAGTGCGTAGCTTGGTTTAAGGTGTGTTAGTGGATTACACCTGTTTTTATTTCAACGTTGTTTTTTTCTCTTTCCAATGTGGTGTGAGTCACTTACCCATATCTAGAGTTGATTTAATTGTTTCAGCCTCTGGCTCAGTGTGGTTGAAGTACCTTTGTTTTTCAGTTGAGCTGTGGATATTCTGTATTTCTGATGTTGTCTTTTGTGTATCTGTTGTGTCTTGATGCCTGCTGCAGATCCAATTTCCTTCGGGATAATAATGAAGTTGAAGTTGAAGTCTTTACTCACCTGTCTCCTACTGGGGTGGGATGGCTGGGGGTTGGGGGGTATTGCATTGGCTATTTGTCAGTTCACTTGACATCTACACTGTTGCTTCAGTTGGGCATGCCAGAATGCTAATTGCCATATTTGTAGTATTTTTTTTTTTTTTACTAATGTGAGTGACTTTGATCTATCACATTTCCCTTTCAATTAGTATTCTTTAAAGTTAAGTTGATACATACAAAATTCTGAAACTTGAAAATATTCCATCAAGAAAAACAGGATGTTTTTTTTTGTAAGTCCTGACACTGATGTAATGAATTATGTCAGAGCTCAGTGAAGTGCCAAATGTTACTATCCTGCACAGATTGAGTGGACTCATGGAAGTGGAAAAGGGCTCGCTTCATCGTGCTCCATCTGCGTCAATACTTGACTGTGAACACATAGTGTCACAGGGAAATGGGAGTCTTTCTCGATTGGGGAGTATCGACCACAGGCTGTTACCTTGGTGAGATGATGTCATGTGAGGGGAGGTTTGGGGAGGCAGAGGGATAGATTGACAGACAGGAACCATTCAGCTGCTCCATTGAGCTACTGCTTTGTTTGAAGTCCCTCCATCAGTGTAACTGCAAAAGTGGCATGTGAAAGTCTCCCTACAATCCAGCTGGAATAAGGGGTGCTACACCTGTAAGTCTGCATGTCTGCCTGCCTCTGTCTGCCTGACCTGACATCCAGATCGGAAAGTGGACAACGTCTCAAAAGCCAACCAAACATTTTCAAACTTGGCAAACTTAATAATTTCAGTTTGGTTTATATATTAAAGCAAAATGTATGTTTTATGGGTGCGCAGATTGCCTAGCCTAGTTCCCGCCCCATGTGCAGAAGTGAAGAGTCTGGGTTTCAAATCTGACCTTCGGCTCCTTTGCCACATAACATTCCCCTCTCTATCTCCCCACCATCCCAAAAAAAGGCAATATGACCAAAAGTATTCATGACATACATTATATAATGACCTTGACTGTATGAATAGTAGACAGGTTCATAATTTTTAATAAATAAATTAAGAATTACGTACATTTTTATATTACAAGAAGTTACCCCATTTGGACAACATGGTGGTGTGGGAAAGGATGAACTGCCAAATCATTTTTCAAATATTTACATGAAAAAAATCTTCTTAAAAGGCACCAACAACACAAACATGGCAGACAAATTGAGTTCTGTGCATTGCAGCTAAAGTGACGCCTAGTTAAATGCTAAGCAGTTTCCACCTGTCACTCAAAGGTACAACGCCACAAATCATGTACAACTTTTATCAATTTCATTGAAAAATTTGAGCTATTGGAAGTTCACCCTCTGTACAGTTGTAATGAATAGAAGATTTACTTTCTAGAGACACATTACTTTTATTTTACAAGAATGTAAGATGTTTATTTCTGCTGTAGAGTTTGACACTTAAATATGGGACTTATAGGCAGTGCCTCACTTTTGGAGATAAACTCAAGTGGCCAATTGTGGAGTTGCATCTTGTGAGTTTACTTGTTTTTTCAACCCTGCTTGGGTTTGACTGCTGGTCCTTTAATGTTTTAGTTATTCTAGTATTTCGAATGTAGACATTTTTGTTTTAAAGCACCTGATTGGATAATTAGCCCCAGTTGCAGCTTTTTCAAATACAGTTAGATTTGCAAAGCCTTTTGCTAGAATCCTGGCAGGTGCCTTGAGGTTGCCCATTCTTCAATACATCCATTCACAATTAAAACACTTTGGTGCCCCTTCACAGTTATCGGGAGAAGCAGATTGGCACCAGCAGTTTCCACCTCACTGCATGTTTTACATGCCCATGACTGACAGAAACCTTTTAGAGAAGACTGACTTCATCTCCATACCAACAAAGTGAATTCAGGAAGCTAAAATCAGAATCTTACAGAAAGACTATGCTCATGAAAGTAAAATGGGAGGCATAGAAATTACTCATGCCTTTTTGAGTTTCAATGACTTTCAAAAAGGTGTAATTGAGAGTATGCACATGACGTAACAGTAACCCGATATTTGGCCAAGGCAATATCCACCGAACACGTAGTCTTTGGTAAAGTGTAGCAATCTCTGTCCAGTCAATTTAAAGAGATATTTGACTCTTTTTTTTTCTGGTTTTTATTACCCATAATAAAGACAGCCATGTTGCAGGATGTTTTGACACTCAGTCGGTCTAAGAGGGCGTGTTCCTGTCGTAAAGTGACATCTGCGCATACCCTCTATTCTCATTTACATATTGCAGGACTCAAAAATAACTCAAGCGAACTACAAAGCAGCATCAAATTACTGTATGAGAAATTAAGACCATGAAGTATAAGATTGTTCTCATGTTCAGGTAATTTATTCCAACATTTACATTCCTCATAATTGTAGCAAATAATGTATAGAAGCTGGATTAATGGACATCAAAATTATTCAGGTATTTAAAATCAAATGAATTTATCCCCCCCATTATGAATATCATTAAGCAAGAAATGGGTGGGTAATGACATTTCATCAGAAAAACCCCATATTTAAAAAATTAATGATGCAATTAAGTCATGGCAAAGGCTCTCTGCTGTTCCATAACAAGACAAGCATAGAGAAACTGGCAGGAGACTGCATGCATAATATATAATGTGAATCAGAACCATCGGCTATACAATTCCCTCACTTCTTTTCCATTTCTTTCGTCACGGTTTGGTGGTTCTACCTCACAGAGCGAACACATGTGGGGGGCCGAGGGCGGCTAAGAAAGGCCAGCAAAGAATTCATGGTCAGATCCATTTTGCTCCAGATTTATTTCTGGGCCTCACAGTCCTGTAGTAAATGTACCATTATGATACTGACAGAGGAAGCTGAAGATGGTACCTTGTTTGGTATTCAGGAGGACACATGGTGCAGTGAAGTGAAGAAACTGTTGACAGCATACAAACACTATAGTGAAAGTGTGACTGTCAGATTTTATTGACTGCTGTGATCAGCCTGTGGCAAACACTGTAAATAAAGACATAATGTGATTCAGGATGAGAGTGAAGCAGAGAGGCCAGCTGAGTGAGAGAATATTGTAGAAAACTGACAAGGACTTTATTCATTTGTGATCTCAGCAGGTTACAATAGAGAAAGATTTTTAAAAAAGAAGTATCACGCAACTTTTTCAACATTACGAAAAAAAAAAAAGTATTCCTAAATTCATCTTACACCCTGTGTCTTAACAACTGTGACCAAACAGGTACCACATCTAAGAAATATATTGTGAAGGCTAAAATGTCAAGATGAGTTTATTAAACTCCGGCTAAAAGGGTTGAATATTGTAAGGCACCTACGGTTTATTTAAGAAAACCTTTAAAAAAATGTAGTATTTTCTCTCTGATCTATCACTGTCATAATCTTTATTTAGCACACTATATTTTTACCGATATGTATTCAGCCAGAGAATCTTAAAAACCTGAGGGCTGTAGAGAAAATGAAGCTATTTTTTGTCTCAATGATATGAAATATAAACCACTGTCCAAAAAATGAAGCCAAAAATATAAAACACAAAAATGCCCTCGTTTTTAACATTTCCTCCCAAATTGTCATGCTTTTAGCAAGACTTGAAAAAAGTTACGGCATACATTTTTTTAAGTACATACATCGACATTTTTTCATTTTCTGTCCCACTCCTGAAGCCCATTAAAATAAATAAATAAATAATGAGCCTTGCAATTGAATGCAAAAATGATCGGTCTGTATCCGTGTCCACTGAATGAGTTGCTGTCAAGGCTGTTGACATTTGACAAGTCATTGTTGCTCTTTCTGACAGAACCTGTCACTTCTTAGGTTACACTGTCTAAAGAGCACTAGTGGACAACATCCTTCCTTTGGAAATTACTCAGCAATGGAAATGCTGAATATCAAGCTTTTACGGTGGTTCAGTAGTCGTGCTAAGCAATGGAATAACTTTTTACAATCAAACTGGTAGAAAAAGCCTTTGGTGAGTCCTTAATTATGTAAATGTATGCATAACTCTTAGCCTTAATAAAATCCAAATGGATAAGTTGTTAAAAAGATTCACCCAGGGGCAGTGTAAACGAAATAAAGACATGAGCTGTGGGCACTGCTTTTTCTTACAGGCTCTTAACATGTTATTTCTTCTGTGAAAATGGGCATTTTAATATGGGACATAATGAAGACTCCTTGTTTTGTTTTTTTTGGCCAGCTTCAAAAGGAAACTCGAAGAACTACAGATTTTTGCACTTCCACATTGGCTTCAGTTGTATGCATTAGAAGTTTTTTGAGAAAGACATAGGATGTGCTAGTGCGAGACCGAGAAGTTGTTGGAGTTTGAAAAGAGTTTGTCATTAAAATGTCCTTCTTTTTTTACCCACAAGAATTAATGAGCAGCACATGAATACGTCACTTATGGTAGTCACTGACTACACAGACAGTAAATGCAATGTTGTTGCTTTTTAACATCACTGAGATGAAGATGCATGAGTTGACATTGTTAGCAAGCTTCATATCATTAGTCTGTTTGGAGTTTGCAAAGTCAAAATACAGTATACAATGTTACTTTAGGCTATAAGTTAAGATAACCTTGATCCTCATATAGAGTCTAAATAGTCAAAATTGCCCCTTAAAAGGGGGATTGTTTACTGTGTAGAGTCATAATGTTAAACTTTATTTACTTTATATACTTTATTTCAGACCTATAGGTCCATATCATATCAAAAAAGCAGAAGAAATATAAATACAGGACACGGACAAAGGGATAAAACACTACAGTTCACAATTTGTCAGTGATTAAAATACAAAGAGACATTTGCACCAGTGCTTCCAGAAACACAAGTAATACCTTGTGTCACTTAATGTGGGCTGAGTAAGAGACATGATGATTACATTTTCTGAATCAGTGAATCCACACAGACATTTATTCATCACATTTCTCAATACAGCATGAACTATAGAAGACTTTGGAAGGGGACATTTTCTTAAATGTGATTGGCTCAAGAGTTGTGAAGTGTCTGCTGGTGTTTTCAGGAAGGATGTAGGCAATGGAAATTTGGTGCATTAGTGATTATATGGACATTTTGGAGTCTTGTTAAGAATTAAAAAAAGAACTGTGAGGAAAACTCGGATGTTCCCAACCTTGACTTGCTTGCTAACTGATACTTTGATGTCCAAGTTGCTTGATTGTTGTCAGAAAAAGACCACTTTAATGCCAAGCAAACCATACACAAAACTTGCAATGTTTTAACCATGAGTCAATAAATGTTAAGGCAAATGACTCCTCAAAGCTCAATCCTAAAAGTCCTCATTAAAAATGTATATGAATAATTTCATTCTCACTAGGAGTCTGTAGAGTCGCAGCTGGATTCTTGTCAGACTTGATATTTGTTTTTATTAACAGAAACATTGAACTTAGTCTTAAAACTTTAGTCTGAGAAGTTCTACAATAGGTTGATAAGAATAAAACAGTCACATTGCAGTGAAACAACAGTGTGCAAAAAGACGTTTTCTATGAAACTAACTAAGCAAGCCCAAAAGAATATAAGTAGCCTTCAGTCAGATGCTGTGTTGGGATAGACAGCTTATCAATCAGGGTAACAAGTGTTTTGTTGGAAAAGGGAATAACAATCTCATCGAGAAAGTGGAAGAAAAGACAGCTGTATATTTATTGATGCTGGGATGTTTCATGCCCCTTATCAACTTTAATTAATTTGCCAGACACAATCTATGTTGCAGCTAATTAACCTGGAATTGCCCTCAAGGACATGTCGCACAGATAAAGACATGGAGACATTCTGTTTCTTCAGAATCTATAACAGATACGTTATTTAAGGGTTCCTGTGTATCTTCTTCTTGCAGCTCTCATATTGTCTTTTTATTCAGAATAATCTGCCAACATTAACTACAGTTTTGATCAGGGAATCATAGAAGTGACATCTAAAATGATTCATGTTAAGGTTTTGTAGATAATGAACTTTGGGATGGATTGTCTGTGAACTGTAATGGAAGTAAAACCAGTAGTAGTTACCTTTCCTTGTATTAAGCCTGGCCCACACGTTTTAAAAATATCAGCAGATGTTGAAAATGTGAGAGACTCCACATATGACAAATATCGATAGATCAAAAAGTTTTGTTCCTGTAAAGTGGGGAGAGCAACAATTTGACCAATCGAGCAGAACACACACTAACAGATTCCAAATCTCGCACTGCCTCTCGCAGCCAAAGGCGACTTTAAAGTAAACAAACATTGCGGATGACAGACAGAAAGATTAGACTATCATAGTTTTTGGACTTCTTTGTTTTCTGAAAGTTACTGAAGATTTTTAGGTAAAGGGATATGGATGAAGTCCTGGAGACGTTGTGAACACTGACTGTACATGTTACAGTGTAAGCAGGAGTACAAATTGTGCTTCCTTTTTCAGCCCACTCACATCGCAATTGGCTATCATTTCATATCACGTGTCAATTTCAACATTGGACATAATCTCCTCTTCAAGTTTTAGGATAACTGGTACTTGCCAGTAGTTCCTGTTATGGGCACAAAGTCACGAACGGAAAAAAAAGAATTGACAGAAAATGAAGAAACTAAAAGCACATTTGAGGCACATACTGTAACAGTTCTAAACACAAAAAGCTACAGAGGAACTTTGCACACCATTTCTCTCTGAGACATTTTCAACTTCTCAGCAGTGGGATAGCTAATAAGATGCTACGCTGAAGAGACACCATAACCTTTTCCTATCTGCTCTTCCAGACCTGTCTGACGGGGCCCTTTTCCTCTGTGGTTCAGTCATGGCAAGGAGACAGAGGCGGCAGGAAGGGGTTTGTCCGGACACAGTACACGTCCTTAATGTTATTCACATTACACTTAAGGGTTTAGCATGAACCTTCTACACTCTCAAACACACACTTTGAATCGTCTTAGGAAACTGCCAGGGCCTGCACATCCCTAGAGATGCCTGTGAATAATTGATTTTAACCAGGGAGACGTTTGCATCCCCCCCCCCCCCCATTTCCATATGAAGTCTTGAGGAGGTGATTCAATAGTTGACTGATACTTGCAACACTTTGAAAAGTTAGTGGAAGAATCATTTGTAGGTCTAGGATGTGTCTCTGGGGATGTTAGGGAATAATGTAAGGTTTTATTGAGAAATCTGAGAAAGAGTGTTTGAACTTCCCCTCAGCAGGTTGGCAGGATTTCTTTAAATATTTAAAGTAACATGGAGCTACAACTACCCATGCAATATGCTAAATAGATGTCATACACTACAACACTTTAATGTCTTGAGTGTTTTCATGTTTAAGGACTTCCACTGAGGCATTTTCTACCCTCAGGATGTGTGAGAAAAAGGAAAGAAAGAAAAAATATATTTGCCAATGTCACTGTTATCTCATCAGATTTCACCTCACTCTCACTGAACTTGGAGTTTGCTTAACTTTTTTCAAAAGGCTAAATTCTCTTGTGGCTTCTCTTTTCCCCCACTGCCTTCAGTATTGTCTTTCATGTCTGGGTCATGAGCGTGAAAACAGACTCGGGTGTTTTTTGATCTGTCGAAACGGTTCCTGTAGAAAAGGTGTGTAAACACTCAGCTGCTCGCTAAGGAGCTAAACAGGACGCAGCTTTCTTACCCTAGTTTCTGCAACTTTGATGTTTCAGTGATGGCATTGACATTCTGGAAGGAGAGCCAGCTGAGCATGTGTTCATCTGATATACCTCAAACTGGCTTCAAAGGCAGAAAAGCCTACCAAAAATGTTTATGTTCTAAGTCCTGGGTGTTTCTCGGATTAGTCCGTGCTGCTCAGATGCTGCTGGATGTTAAAGCGGCCAGTCTGACATCACAGAGGTTTTTGGCAGAAGCTGAGTGTGAACGTGTAATCGCTGTTTTAAAAGCTGATTTTTCTTGCATCTGTTCACAATCATTACACTGGGAGTGGTTTCAGTGCCTAGGCTCTGTGAAGACTAATGGACGTCCAAATCATTTAAAATCTGATTGATGCACTCTTAATGGAACATTAAGTTTCATAAAATGGCTGGTGGGCAGCCCTGCATTGGCCAACAGCACAAGGTTGTAATGAACAGGGGCCCTTGTGATGAATGCACAGTGTTATCTTTGCATTTTAAACTGCTCACGTAGCACTGCTGCAGTTAGCTTGGGCTCATTTGCCCTCAACTCAGCTGCAGCGCTGAAGTATCCATTTGTCCAATAACCAATAATAAATCAAATGATGATCAAAAAGTGGAAACTTTTGATGCTTTTAGTTCAGTCAATGAGATGAAATGAAATAATTTGGTCTCTTTGGATCACATTATATACTTTACCAACATTCATTTATGCACTGTATGGAGAGACTCTTTTACAGCCATGGTCTTTATTGAACTACCTTACAAAACTGGATCATGTGCAACAATCTTCTTTTTATATATCTAATATTGCCATCTTTGTTACAGTTAAGCTTAGGTTAAGATGGTGAGGTTGTCATGGTATGGTAAACCCATTGGCTACCGTCAGGCGACACCAACTTGTTCTATGTGTTCTGTTTGTTAACAGTGCACCCAGGAGAGAAGTGAGAATAGAGGGGGTATGTTGATAGACGATGTTAATGCAGAGTCTCTACTACATCTGAGGATTACACAACCACATTTATAGCGTTTCTCCCGTTTGGTCCGACAAAATTACTTGGAATAATCCGTACTTCTTAGATTAGCATTGTAGTCGCATTTTTTGTTCTAAAAAGTAAGTGCTGTCAAAACGGAAACAATGCCATTGTAAAATTAATTAGGATCCATCTTTCTGGTGGACCATCGATTCATCAAGAAGGTCAATTAACATAGATTAAAGAGCATGACGTACTTATTTTATCCCGAAAACACTTCTAAACCTTACCCACATACACAAAAGTTCTCAGGCATCTAGGCCATAGAAATGAAAGTTCAATCCAAAAAGCAACTGGATTTTGTTGAAGCTCTTGAACACATTTGGCCTCACTTCTAACAAGTTTTGTTCAGTCCTGAACAGAATGAGATTGGATGGATTCAACCAAGTCCATTTGCCATTAGGATTCCACTTTTAACTGCACTAAGTAGTTTTGCCATAAATAAAAAACTTTGATTAAAATGGTGAAGTTTAACTTAGGGTCTGTCACAGGAAGCATACTTTCTTTCCTGTTCACAAAAGTCCTGTACACTTGATACACATCCCACCTCTCTACATAAAGGCACAGTTCTATAATGGAACTGGCACTTGATGTCAATCATGAGGCGTCCAGTATGAACTGCTGTAATTCCTCTCAATGATGAAATTATTTTTTGCTTGTTCTATTTCTTCCTTCATTGTTTTAGGGACATCCTTTAAGAAGTGATACAACAAATACTTCTCAAATCCTTCTGCCTGTCAGAAACTGTCGAGTGTGTTAGTTTTATACTTGTACTTTGTTACATCCCTCTGCTGACTTTGACTGTCATCGTCACTCACAAGTCAACATTGTCAAATGAATGGGGATCATACACTTTAGAACATAAGGCATACATTTGTTAAATAACCTGTAGAGACTTTAGGTTGTTCAAAGTGTTATTTCATAGGCAAAGGGCTGTTCATCTTTCAGTACCATTTAAAGCTAAATATTCTGATGTTACATGCACTGTCTGCCTATTAAAGGAATACACAACTAGAATCATACACTATGACATAAATATCAAGCTGTAATTGCAGACTTTTTTTTTGATTGAATCAGAACTGAATAATCTCACAACAGAGCCTCAAATACCCTCAAAGTCTCCAGCTTCTACGAAGGGTTGCAAGATTCTTATTTGGAGGATCAAGTGTCTGTTACTACTGGGAGGAAGCAGCCTATGTCTGATTGCCACCAGGGGCTGCTGTTTCATTTCTTCCTCAAATAAGAAAAAATGTTTTTCTTTGCTTCCAAATCCAATTTTTTTCCCCTTCCACACCTCCTCCCTGCGGAAACTCCCCAAATAGCAAAGCAGCACTTCAAACAGGCACCGACAACCTCTGAAAACTATCAACGGGGTCCAGCTTGGGGCTGCCCAGCATAGAGAGGAGGCGGGAGGAAAAGAGGTTGGATCAGCCAAAACGCTGAGGGAATACATGTTTGGGCCTGCAGAGCAGCTTATGTTCATCCTGCAGTTTCATTCAGAAGCAGATTAAGCACACTGGCAGATTCATAGTTCCCTCATTGACTGAAACTCCTCCTCCCAACAGCCTGAAACTTTTAAGAATGGCAGCACCAGACCAGTTTTGTTGAGGACAGAGGCATAACAAGGGAGGGGTAAGAAAGGGATGATGCCAGTCCTCCCAACAGAGGATCTCTGGATGGATGGTGGTGGAGTGATCCAAGGCAACACTTAAGTATGTTATGGCAGACTTTCCGCAGTATGTCAGACTCCCAAAACATCCCACTCATCCCACTTTAGTAAATGCATCACCAAACGACATTAACTAGTCGTAATGCTGAGCTTTAATGACAGAATCTGTTCAGGGGTTTGTGAAATGACCACATTTATCTTTCCTACTCCTCCCAATCAGAGAGAAAAAGCTTTTCCCTCCATCAGTCTGCAGCTCTCTCTGGCTCCATGCTTATAATCCTGGAGCAGCTCAATGGGCTCGCAGTATGAGTCATTATTCACTCCAATACTTTTTCTCTGCGCTGGTCAATAGTCAAGGTCTCAGAATTGAAAAGGTTTATTGGTTCCATGGGGGCAGACAGATGTGACCAGGGCAGCATAAGAAAAGCCCTCTTCCTATGGACTAAATATTTCCCCCAAAATGCTTTGCTTATTTTAAATGCAGTCTTGGCAATTTGTTATTGTTTACATTTTTAAATTAGGTTATTGCAGTCTTTTTTCATTTTTACTGCTACAATGCTATCAGGCATCTAGTGTTGGTACCCAAGCCATTCCCTGAGCTGTTCTTCTTCTTATTACAATCTCATCAAGCCTTTCTGTTTGCTGATCAGAGATGTGGGAGAAAACAAGGAAGAAAGAGGGTGAGGATTTCTGGGTTTTAACATGTCTGTCAGATGAGCTGAGACTGGCTGTTTTAAAGTCAGTCAAAGATGTAATGGACAAACCTGTGAGATCGATAAGGTACATACCTTTTATTTAGCCTTAATGTAACTCAAAGGACTTCTGACAACATTTTCTCCATAAAAGAAACATCATTATAGTGTAACACTTTTCCTGTGTGAATAGATAGCATCATATATTTTAAAGTGATAATACATTTATGATAACATAAAGTCAGAGGTTGTCTTCCATGCCTTCTGAATTTCCTCTGAAATACTCATTTAAATCATTTACTGACGATTTACTGTGAAGGCAAGATCTAATAAAAAGTAATGAAGGGCAAAACACTGAAATGGCAGCAGTTCACAATCCAAATATTTGTGTTATTAAGAAAGGGTTTTGGTCATTTAAGACAGTGTTAGTCATGATGGAATATACTTTCCCTCATATGTTACTGTCCTATACAAAATAGTTGAAAATGAACGCCACCTTGACAAAAAACAACAGTCCAATCCTGCATTTACATCAATGATTAGAAGTAATAAGCAACATCTAATACTATAAAAAAAGTCACAAGGGAAATGTTTCCTACATTAACAACTTATTTAAATAGGAAAATGATCCTGTATTGTATCAGCTAGAAGCATGACACAGCTGTGATGACAATATTAGTTTAAGCGCACTAAAAGTGCTTGGTTTTGCAACTAAGAGGCTCGTAGTGTTATTTTAGTTCTGACACAATCTTGGACACAACCTTTCAAATATTTGACTTAAAAGTAAACTCTCACTCAAGTTAAAGCCTTACACTAAGATGTGGTTGTTAGGAGACTTGTGACAGGAATGGAATTGTCAAAATGTGAGTCAGAGAGATGGAGATGAGACTTTGGACATTATTAAGAGAAACTGCTTGCAAGAATTTATTGCAAAAGTCATGGCTGCATATTTAGATGATATGAGGAACGTTAATAGATAAGACCTTTACATTGGATTGTCCTTGAGTATAAGAATGCTTGTTTTATGACTAAAATCATCCTGGCATCTTCTTCTCGACTTACATTGATTTCCTGTGAAATGACATCGTGTTCCTGCTAAACTTTCCTCACTGAAACATTTGAAGAACAAGACCTCCACTTAAATGAGAGTTAACTTTCTGATGAAACACTGTAGGAGTCATCTCTGTGATGTTATCACACTTAAAATACCAATATGATCATGTAAGTTGTAAAACAAGCACATTTACTAAACTTGCTTTACTAAACATGCTACCTTTAACCTTCTTATTATCTTTGGGGTCAATTTGACCCCATTCAATGTTTAACGTCTCTAAATAAATGATTGACATCACTTTTTTTGCCTAATATTTAATTACTTTTCCTAATTTAATGGGGACAACTGGGTAATCATAAAATTAACATGATGATATGTTTTCAATGTCCTGTACACATTTTGTACCCATCGGTGTTCTTTGGGGTCAATTTGACCCCAGGCTGTTTTTGTATAACCTTTGTGTGGTGTTCAAGTCAAATTGTCCCATTTGATATTTTTAAGAAAAACGATACAAGAATAAATGCTCTCAGCGTGAAATGTTTTGGCCTTAGCTTATTAAAATCCTTCTACATTTTTGAAATTGTTTGGTTTTCCTGGGGTCAAATTGACCCCCGAACATAATAGATGTTACTATTCTTGATAAAGAAAATGTTTTTCAGTCCAAATATTATAGATAACAAAACTATGTATTTAGAAATAATATAAAGCCATTAAAACACCAAAATGATATCTCTTTTCAATTTTAGGTCAATCAGTGAGATTTTATGGTGATCTGCATATTTCTAGTCATGTTCTGAATGTATAAGGGGGGTGGGGGGGGTATTTTTATTTAAAGGGCTATTTAGGTAGTCAACAAACAAACATAAAGTACCTGACACATACATTTTCTGGAGGTTTAAATTGCTGGGGTCAAAGGTAAAAGGTGTTAGTAAAATGTGTAGGTAACAGGAGGGTTAATTGCTTTTGTAGCCACCTATTTGTAATCTACACACCTCAACATATTCAAATAGGACCCATGTGGAAAAATACAGGAATTACCATTAATATATGTATTTGTGATTAAACTGGACTTTAATCTTTGGATCTTAATACTTTCTCTACCACTTGTTTGGTCTACAGTAAAATGCACCTAAAAGCACATAATTATTAAACACACTGAACATTATTCACATGATTTATTCTGTTGCAGCAGTAGTTAAGCACCTCTCAGTCAATAATAAATGACTCAGACGTAGCTTCTTCTGATTTTCAGAAGCTTAAATACACAAAGTGTTTAAAACTTTTTGTCTTGGAAAGAAAAACTTGTGAGCAGATGAAGGCTGCAGGACACTCCCGACAGACTGCTACAGGCTGATGCATGATGATGATGATGATGATGGAGGAAAATGAAGGACTTAATGAGGGTATTGAGTATTGGACTCTTGAATCTACAGTGTAATCATTACGCTTCAGAACATTTGGATATGCTGCTGAATAGTTTGGGGTAAATTACTGGTCATTTGTGTTTGGCACTAAGAAAATGCATATTCACATCCACTGCACCTGCTGAGTTATTGTGGACATTAAAACCTGGTTTTGGACTGACTTGAGGGCAAGAAGCAAATGACAAAAGTTAATTTGCACTATTTAGGGGCTGCACAGCTCAGGTGTCCAAGTTACGAGTCCATGACTTTATTCTCAAAAACTATAGAACTAATTAAACCCCCTTCTACATTTTGTTTTGCTCATTTTACACTAAACTTTCTCAGCATCCACAGTGTGCTTCATAAAGGATCCAGCTATATTTTTTATTTTAAATTTGGCAAAAAGTGCTTCAAGATGTTATATTACAATCAGTGCTGTATAAAGCTCTTAGAAAACTCTTGCTTAAATCTGCATGAATTTTAATGTCACGTTCGATTTATTGCTTTTAGTGTCAGAATATTAGTTGAAAAAAAAAGGTTTTCAAGCTGAATTTCTAACTTTGTCTTCATGTGAACTGTGGCAATCAATGGAAAAAAGCATCTTTAAACATCAGTTTGTCATACAAGGAGGTATCGATCTTTGTCAAAATCAAACCAGGACATCACCTTTTTGTCTTGATGAAAGCCACAAAATATTAATTTTTTCACAACTTATAATTCAGCAGGATTCACAATTTTGCTTTCCTTTGTCTGAACTAAGGATAAAGGACAAAGTTATCAGAGCCGTAGAGTTTGAAGTCTTAGTGAAATAGTGCCATTGTACACTCTCTGTGTCGCTCAACATGATTACAAGTTGCCATTGGTGGTCCAGGTTGTGGCCGAGGTAATGCAAAATGAAAATCTTATACATACTTCAGTATTGTGTTGCTTAAATTAATTTCAGTTTAAATTAATAGTTAATTGATAAAATTGGTCTGCACAATCTCATCAATTTTGTTCCAATAGACGCTAGCCCATCTCATTAATTCTGATATGATTCAACTCCATTTATACCATAAATATCGATTCATATTTTTGGTTTTCATTTGGATACCAGGTTTCCTACACATCCTCCAAAGCAGCATTTTAAGAATGAACAACAGAGTAAGAAGACACTTGACTGGCAGGATCAGCTGCCATCTAGTGCCAGCCTTAACACCAGCTCAACTCTCACGCAGATGTGTGGGGAACTAGAATGTGAGAGACCTTCACCTAGCAGGAGGCAATCATTGAACATTTTCAATGTAAGAAGCGCTCGATGACGCGTCAGAGTCTGAACACTGCATCTACTGGATTCTCAGAGTGGTCTGACCTTCAGATTTTCTTCCTGTTGAGAGGGCTTCAGGTGGACTGTTTTTGCAGAAATAAAAAGTGCTACATTTCACCCGAGGATACAAAGTAGCTGATGCCCTTTCGTGTCTCGCTGGTTGTTGTTGTTGGACACTGCTGACATGTTCAGTGACCAGTGGTCGGCTGAGCATTAGAGAATGCCATGCTTTTAAGTGTGGACTCTAAAAATGTTGCAGCTCCATAACTGAGTAAAGGTTGAATTGTACAGAAAGTTTGAAGAGGCAAATGCATACTATAGACACATTTTCGTCCTTCACTTTCCTTTCAGGTACGTCTCTAACCTCTAAGGGAACTTGTCTGTCTCTTTAGCTGCCAAATAGTCTTTTTTTTCCACCAGCTACTTGCTAACTGTGTTCCCATGGTTAGCTGGTAGTGTTATCATTGAGTTTAAAAAAACTTTTTCTGTCAGAACAGCTGCCTGCTGTGGCTGAACATTAAGATATATGAGCAGACAGTGAAGTGAAACAGTAAAGTGGCAGGCAACTAAGGGTGGTAAAATGCTCCATAAAACTCTTTAAAGGCTGAGGAGAGCTGCAGATGAGGTGATACTGCTCTTAAGGTTAGTTGATAGGTGGAGAACCCAAACCTTTCAGTCATGTAATTAAAACATTTTCAATCAGGCAGGTTTATTTTCAGTCCGTTCAATACACAAGAAGTCCAATCACACAGGCAAGCAAATTCAGAGGACCAGGCATGGGTAGGGTCAAAAACAGGCAGAAATCATACACTAATAAGCTAACAGGGAAAACCGCTGAATGAGGTAACAGGAAGGAATACACAACAAACTGGAAACATGAGGGAGGACACATCAGGATTAAGTACACAGACAATCAGGGGATAACAAGACGGAGGTGAGTTCAATCAGGACGGGGCTGACACACAAGGCCGGAAGTACGGGGAGAAGGATATAGAAGACGAAAGACAAGGGTAAGTGATGAAATAAAACAGGAAGTGACAGAAATACAGGTCACATGAACAAACAAAAAAATGACTTCTGACATCTAGACGGAGTGTCGATTTTGGCTCAAAGACAATGCTTGATGCATTTGTCACCTCAGTGAAATGAAAGAAAAATGTTTTTATTACAGGAAAGGTTCCCACTTGAATTTTTTTAAGTAAATGCAAAAGTTGTTTAATATTAAAATGAAAAACTGTTTAATTAGGTATTTATTCTCATTACTTCTTCACATACACAAATGGAGTCTCCTGGGCCCAAGCAAAGCCAAAATAACAAACACAAGGGTTACTGATCGGAGCCTGTAAATTGACTTTGTGAATGTTTAATAACTTTGCATTAGGATAATTAGCTATTACTGCTTTGCTCACCAAACCGATTCAAATGAATGTCTTCCCCAAGGTATAGCCACGGCATTTAAAGTCAACAGTTTTTTTTAAATTATGAAGCAGGAACAAATGTGAATGCAACAAACAAAGGGTCATAAGGTGCCATGGATGGTTCTGTAAATGATTCAAAACTAATAGGAAAAAACAGAACAAAGGAATACATACATTTTTTAGTCTGTGTGGAATTAGATGCATGTAATGACATAACAGAAAAGACACCTTGTGGTCTCTTAAAACTACAATGGCTGTGTGTAGAAGTTGGTGCAGGGAAACACAGAGCCTATACAGTCAGACATTCTGACAACGGACAACGGAAAAAGAGAATAGAGGAAAGGAAGAAACCGTCTTCTTTTTTTTTACCATAGCCTTTTCAAGTAAATTACGGGAGGTGCATTTCTGCATTGCAGTTAAACTTTAAATCCATAGAAGAGCCTGGTTATAGCATCATAGTTTTTCATTTGATAAGGTTTCATTGTTTGAATTGTAGCAGTTGGAGGAACTGAACCATACACCTACAGTAAACTGTCATCAATCACACTTTATAGTTTTCAGTCTGACATCAGGGAGTTACCAGAATGCGCAAAGGGAGAGTAATTGCTGAAAAACAAAGAGAGACAGAGAGAGAGAGATAGGAATGGGTGGGTGTGTTAGTGTTTTATTACACTCATACAGAGTGTGTGTATGTGCAGACGTATGTATAAGAGTGACGGGGGTGAGACAGGAGAGAGAGAGAGAGAGAGAGAGAGAGAGAGAGAGAGAGAGAAGGTGGAT
Organism: Tautogolabrus adspersus; assembly: GCA_020745685.1. Classification (NCBI taxonomy): domain Eukaryota; kingdom Metazoa; phylum Chordata; class Actinopteri; order Labriformes; family Labridae; genus Tautogolabrus; species Tautogolabrus adspersus. The sequence goes on from CM036534.1 coordinate 23,379,256, forward strand.
GACTAAAATCAGAGATCCACACAGACAGCTTTTTTCACAGTAAAACACTGAAGATGGAACAGCTGGATTGCAGTGCGCCCCCGTGCCCGTGACCAGTTGAGAGCGCGAGAGCAGATAATGCCTTCGAGGACCTGGACTCCCGCTAACCTGTCATAGATTCACGCTATTTCGAGTCTCGAAAGTAAAACACGTCGTGGTTCAGTGGATTTTACGAAGGTGGATAGATGTCGAGAAGGGAGTGCGTCAAGTGAGCGCACATATCCAACAAGTGGATGTTTAAATTTACTTGCAGCGCACAGAAACTGGGACTAAGGAAGACAATCAATCAGTGGATTGATTACCTACAAATGTGTATCGATTGATCTGTTTACAACAGAGATAAACTAGCTGGACTGATTAGCTCTGATGTGGAGCTTGTCTTGGTTGATTGTGGTGCATGTTTGTGCGCATAGTCTCGGTCAGAGGTAGTTTTCTGTAAGATCGAGTGACTTTTTGTATTAATAAAGATTTTTCCCCCAAGCACACAAAGAAACTGCAATGAGGTAACACCTGCGACATTTTCATCGACAAAAATACAGATTCCGGTGGACACGCTGCGGATCACCGTCTCCCACCTCACCCCTCTCCCCCCACATCCATGGACTTGCTCCTCCGTTCCCTCGGTGACCGTGGGGGGAACTTGGGCTCCTCTCTGTAGACGTTTCTGTATGACGAGGGCGCAGGTGGCACCCAAAGGTTGCAGCCATGCCGATGCATCCAGTCACCTCCACTTTGATGTACCGGGGGATCTGCACCATCCCGGACATCCTTTCCTACAGCGCTCCAGTGAACCTGCCGGAGGACGAAGTTGAAGGTGAGATGTTACCTGTTCGTGTCTGCCCGAGAGTGCTCAGGCAATATAAGAGGGTGTTTATTTCATCATAAGCTCATAGAGGCAGTGTATGTAACTTGGAGCTCATTCAAACAGACGCGCGACTAGCACCTTGGACAGCGCTCAGGGATCCAGCACACGGATACAGATTTCATTTTTTTTTCCAGCACAAACGATGACTCTTTTAGGGATTCATTTCTAATGTTTCTTTATTGATAATTGAAACAGCATGTGGAAAAATAATCATTCACTATCCTTTTAGTTCAACTCAAAGATCTGCCATCTTCCAATTTTCACTCACTGATTTAAGATATATATATATTTTAACTCATTCCAAAGATAGATCACTCATGCATAGCTCACAGTGTGGAGCTGGTAAGGTTGCAAACAAAAAGGCATCCCTGCACCCTTTTGGTCATAAGTTATTGCTTCTTCATGGTAAAAAAATTGTGCATTGGCTCTAAGATCAGGCACAAAGTCTCTAGTTTAACATTTGGTTCAGGAAAGCTTGACTTCAGATGACCATTTGACTAGACGCAGACTTTGTGGCAGTCGAACAATTGTTTGTTTTCCATCTATTCCGGAGCTGTGAAATCTTTGCACCTCAGCTGTTTAATGAGTCAGACAAATATCCGGGTAAATCCTCTCCTGATTAAAGATTTTGTCTTACAATCAAGTAAAAGTGGCAACTAACAGCACAATACATGACATGCCCTCCAACGAGCATCCTGACATGATGACAGCTATTCTGAGCAATTTGCCTTTTCAGTATCCTGAGAATATTCATGCCTGGAGCACTTGTGATGTGGACCTGCATCATCTGCACATTATCACCCAGCACCTCCCCCCTCCAGGACATTGTTCAAGTCCCAAAGCGTGTGTGATGACAGGGAGTTCTTGAGCTGTTCTCTTGTTTTTTTTCCAACGCAGTGACGCTGTAAAGTGGCTGACGTGCTGCACTGATTGATTTGTTAAGGGCTCCTCTCTTCCTTGGTATAGTAACAACACAAACAATTTTGGAGGAATAAGAAATCAGAGTGTACACATGTCCCTTAAGTTATTCGTTTCTGAAAAGAAAAATGCTTTGCGGCCAATGACAGACAAGTTTGGACGTGTTAGAAATGTTGTCAGTGATTGGTGCTGCAGAATTTGTGAAATGAACTGTTAATTGAACCTGGAGTTACTCACAATTAAAAACACAGCCTAGCACTCCTTTTTGTCTCTCTTACACACACACAGGTTTCTGTGTAAAGACAGACTTGTACACACATAATGAGGTTACAGAGAAATGCTATTCATTGCTGAGGTTAATGTTAAATAAGAGACGAGTGGAAGAGGGCCAAGTATGAATAGGTTTTGACTCCTGAAAGGTAATTATTGACAAGCTTATGTAGCTTTGACGTAACACCAAGTTTCTGAGCACAGACAGCGCCAGAAACATCAGGAAAAGACAAAACCTGGTGCACATAAAAGATCAGGCTGTTTTAAGGTGCCATTGTACCCAGTGCGTTCTCTTTTTTATGCTTTGATACGTGGCAAATGAGCCTATGATATAAGAGAAATTTCAGTTCAAAAAGTGATCTTTGCATGATCGTATGCCCTTTATTAGAGCATTGCATCATTCAGTGCTTTATTTCCAAATGTTATTTCCAGTAGAGAGACTATGCATCACAAAACTGTGCACAGAAAAATAAGTCAATTTTTTTGTCTCCAGAATAACTTTTAATTGTTGAGATTGCGGAATCTCAGTTTCCCATTCACCCTCCCACTTTACTTTAATTTACAAGTTAACCAGTTTTGGGTGTGAGAAACAGACAACACTTCACTTAAGCTTTCATTTGTTAAATATACTTGTACTTTAAGGGCTGCAGCCACTCTGTTTTCAAAGACGAAGTGAGCCATTTGGCCTTCACGGGCGGACTTATAGTGGCAGTTTGACTTAAGAAGCAATGGGATGGTTTGTGGAGGGAATAGCAGAGCCGGAGGTAAAGCACAGTTAACGGCAGTGATAGAGCCTTTTTCAGCCGCTGTAGAGCATTAGTGATCCACTGTGAGCGATGTCTTACAGGGTGTGAAGGAGGCAGGCTTTAAAGGCTCTGTCACTGAGGAGATTGAGTGTTGATGTTGTTGTTGTTGTTGGGAGTAGAACTGAGGGTCACAGCTTCTCCTGCCAGATAGCACAGAAAGCAGTTATTATTAGTGTGACATCGCTGATTAGGTTGTTCTGATAGTTGAACAGACACAAATACTCACCATGTGTTCAGATTTGAGCATATCATTCTCAGTTTTCTAGCTTTTGGAGAACACCCTGTCTTGATTCTATTTTTTCAGCTGTTCAAATAAAGTGGGATGACACAGATACAAGATCACATTTTCCTCCCAACCAATGCTTTGTTGCATCGAGAAACATTCACCTGCTTATTGGATATTTCTTTAGGAGCTCTCTTTAATAAAGCAACGAAAGGGCGGAGTTTTTCACTTTATAATTAAACTGTGGACTGTTTATAAAAAATCAACATGGCTTCTAGTAACAACATTAAAAAACAATGAAGTGCTACAGTATAAACCTGCACTTTTCCTCAGCAGTGGACTCCACTGTGATAAAAGAAGACAGATAGAAGACGGATATTAAAGTAGATTTAGTTACCACAGTTAAAATCTTCCCTAAGTATAGGTCTTACATCTTCTTTAATGCAGCATGAAATCCACTGAGGTCACAATGACAGCCAAATAAGATGTTAAAGTATCGTATGGATTGGACATTGTACCTTATTGGCTGTTTGATGAAGCTGGAGTGATGCAAAAGAGCCCTCTTGTCCACATATGGTCACTTCAGGCTCCAAAATCCAAGAATGCCAAACTCTAGGGCCGTATTTTACAAACATCTCTTAGAATCCTCTCAGAGAGCTCTTAAAAAAGTGTTAGCTTAGGGAGTGATTTAGGAACATTCTGAGAGCAACTCTGAGCAAGGATGAGACACTTTTTTTTTTTATTGAGGAGTTATGGTTGACCACGTTGCTAAGTATGACACATTTATTTAGAAGCTGTGTTTGGTTAATCCGAAAAGGGGCAAATGAAAAGGGCTCATTTAGTGTTAATGGGCATAGAAGGACAGTGGAATCGATTGGGCCCCATCATAGAATCTAGTCATACATTGTGTAATTATTGCTGCATTCAGGTGCTCCCCGGATGGTTCTGTTTTCCGAGTTGGGAAGTAATTCTTCCATCTTCAGTGTGTTCACGTGCCTTCAGTTCAGAAAGTCTGAATTTTGTAACAATAACAACAAACAGCGTGGATGCTACGAAGAAGATGTGTGAATGTCTCTGTTATGAAGTCAGGCACCTAATCCTTGAGTGTGTACAAGGATCAGGTTCTAACTTTAAGGGGAAAGTATTAGAAAATGAAATGATTCTAAGAATTTTCTTAGAACTTTGTCACCAAGAGCAGCTGATTACGGCTCCAGGCTCCTTAACAGTATTTCACACTCCAGTGGGCAGTGTTTCTGCAGCTAAGTCCAATTCTTGTAAACCTTTGCTGAAAAAAGACAACATATGTTCTTGTTATGGCTAGTGTTGAAAGCATCTTTTATGCAGAACTGCTAAAATATCAGATAAAGCCATCATGATTATGGCTACTGGCGTTTTGAACCAGAGATAATACATTATATAGTCAGTTCATGCAGTCCATAAAACACAACATTTACATACATCCTCAGTCAGACCATGAAATATTCTTTACAATTTTCTGTAAATATTGTTTTTTAAAGGACACAAAATATAGTCGGTCTGTGTGATCTCAGGTAGTAAGGCAAATATCAGCAAACACAAAATGACAGACATTGCTCAAATTGATAAGATGATAATTATGCTATGCATTGAAAAATAATGTACGTCCTGTTTCAGTTCTCATGTGATGGCTTCTATTGTATGTCTCGTCAGCACTCACATCTCTTGAGGGGCAGATGAGAATTGGTTCAATGTGTGAGATGTCACATACATCAGCTCTGTCAGCAGGGAGACAGGGCTTTGTCACCAAACCAAATTGCACATTAATGCATATGTGCGTGAGTGCATAGGCTCTGGAGCCTCGAGCCCTATTGGGCATGCATTGCCAGGGACTTGATTTTCAATTACTGGCCTGGAAACCTTAGGGATCTGACCAATGGCGCAATACTTTGAGGCTGAGAGAAGGCTGTCAAAGCTATAATTGGAACAAAATGGTATTTTTCTGATGCTAGATAAGCCTGTGTGTGTCACTTTGTGTGTGAGTCACTTTGTGTGTGTGCGTGTGTGTGCATGTGTGAGCGTGTGTGTGGTAGAAGGCGGGAGATGGTTACAAGTGCCTTAATGTACAATGATGCGAGCATAAATTCAACTAGGCTTCATATTCTCCATTTCCCCGCCTACACATGAGAGACGAAAAAAAATAAACAATTGGTCATATTACAGGAGCTTGGTAGAGTGTAGACCTCCTCCACCACTAATAGACACACACTCATACACATAAACACACACACCAAGCTCAGTGTCAATATCACTGCAGGTGGAATTAAGTGGGAAGCGCATTTCCTTGCTGCATAACAACAGCCCTATTGGAGCCAGCTCTAGAATAGTCCCAGGGCTGAGCTTAAAGCATTTGTAACGGTTCCCAGAGTGAGGCTCATGTAAACAGATGCTGCTATAGTTTCCTGTAGACACAAGCTCAAGATAAGACGGGAGCAGCATGTTTGCATCTTTAAGACACGACTGTGATCAGTGCAGTTTATTTATTGTTTCAGTGCAAATCCACTCTGCCATTTTCTTTCATTGTTTCTCAACTTTGTTATTTCCAGACTCCAAAATAACAAGCTTTAAATTCACTAAAATAGAATAAACTACAATACAATCATACTCCTCCGTCTGTATTTCCACCTCGTCTTTTGTTCCCTGGATATAAACTTTGAAACTTGCTTCGGGGACTTTCAATCTTCCATTTGTTTTATAAACTAGGCCTAAATTCTGTTTGATTCTCAAGAGAGTTGTCCCAAAAACCTGAAAACACGTCTATGCTATTGGGACCAAGTGTAAAAACTGAATCTTTTTCATAAAGTTAAGTTGACCAATTCAACATTCAAGATCAAGCTGATATGCTGAACATGAGGTTCATTGTATTTCCTTTATATGATTTAATACAGGTTATCTAAATAACACTTGGGGTCTCATTTCCAGGAGTGGATAATTCACTGGAATTTTGTAACTCAATTTTGTGTTTAGGAGGAACATAATATACCTGTACTTTAGTTAGGGAATAGCAAATGCCAAAAATGTTCATTATTTCAAAAGAAAAGCTCAATATTGTATTCATCCTAATTTATGTTTGTTTGGATTTTTCAGTACCAAGTATCACCTTAGACAATAAATAAGCTTGCAGACATGATGTTATTAATGCAGCACAAATAACAATAAAGGGAGAAACCGACTGGTCAATTTACATAAATTACAGGGGAGATACTATATATTTGATGGTCATCATATAGAAAACAGAAACCCTTTATTCTGCAGGTGGAAAAAGAATATCAAATATTTCTCATAAAAATGTCAATTCAAAGCTACATGGATTCTTTTCTTCGAGATTTTTTACGATTCTTTGTTTTCCTTATTCAGTTACACTGTTTAAGGTTGATCATGAAAGCCTATTTAATCACTGTCAAAGACACATTAAAGTGTAACAAGAGTCATACCTGTCAGAAAGCCCCAGCAGGGGAGAATCTCTCAAGGAGCAATTTAAACTTCCTACAGTAAGTAACTGTTTTTGTTAATAGAAGTCAGCGCTAATGGGAAAAAGTCGGCAAAGATTCAAGCTGGATTTTATTGCGGCTCAGTGTGAGTTTTTCAAAATTACTCTGTGGGGCAATTGTGGGAATGTCTTTCTTGTCTTATTACTGAATAAAAGATTAGCTTGTCGTATGCATATTACCAGTTGAAGGTGGGATGTCTAGTCTGCAATGGTAAAGCACGGAGGAGGGGGAATGGTTGGTGAAGTTGTTCTGCCCCGGATCTGCTATTGAAAGTAGTAAAAGAGGCTTAACAGGACAGATACGGTGGCAATGTTAAATGTCAGAGCCAGCAGGGTGGAACAGTGCTGTGTGTGTATGTGTGTGCATGTCTGATTGTCTTTGTGTATGTGAAGCTCCCGCTGTTAGTTTAGGAGTCTTGCCTCTCATGCTTCTGCACGTAGAAAGAAGTAATGAGGGCAGAACTTCATAATGGTGCTGTTGTGTAAAGGGCTTATAGTGTATTCATGATCTTTGCTCTTTCATAGTAAATTAAACAGCATAGCATCCAGAAGGTTTGCAGCGAAGACATCTTTGGTCGATGTCTGTTGCTTAAAAGAAGAAGACTACTGAACTTAAATAAAAACGCTTTAGTTTAATTTTTAAATTCAGGCTTGTGTTGTCGTTCAGTCTGTTGGGGTCAGTCAGTTCGTTCCTTATTGAAATATCTCACTAAAATATTGATACCATATCATGACACTTAGAAGAGACTTTAATGTTTCTGTGGTCCCTTTCTTCTAGCACCACCGCCAGTTCACAATGTTTTACGACCAAGTAAAGGTATGACACGCCCAATAGCTGTACAACTGTGCAAAGAAAAATGTGAGCATTGCCATTTCCAAAATGTTAGCATGCTGACATAAGCATTTTGACACAAAGCACTATTGTGTTAGAGGCCTTACAGAGCAGCTAGCTGATGTCTCGTGTTTGGGAGCATCTGCATTGAAAACTTGCAGAACACATAAGCAAGTCTTTAAGGAATAGCTATTGTCATTTAAACCAGGTGTATATGAAATGATTTATTAGGTCAGGTCTAGCATTGCTCCTTACAACACCATTATCAATCTCAATTTGGGACAAAATCAACAAATTCAAAAATTGTAACCAGTCCACTAAATGGGAAGTTAAGTACATTTTACACCTTAGTACCTTACTGGTTACATCTTCTATCACTTTAAAGACTTCCTAAAGAAATGATTGAGATCCTAATGCATTGTTTACAGTTACAAATTCATGTATGTCAGAGAAGAATAACCTTTGTGAGGGAAAAGATGGTGGCTGAGTGTGAAACCTTCCCAAAACAATCAATGCCACTCAAACAGGCATTTTGATGTTGAACTCTTAAAGACTTGATGATGGAACTTAGTGGGTGGGCTAGATTTCCTCCCATGTCTCCTTGAGTTAAAAAATATAAATGCAAGAATAATTCATAGGGTATACGGTCTCCAACACTGCATTTTCTTTTTCATGAGGTAGTTTGCTTTCAGTTGTAAAACATTAACACGTACATTTGGGGTTTCATTTTCAACATTTTAGTCATTCCCCAGCAGAGATTTTGAGACTCTGCAAACAACTTTGACTGAGGACTGCAGAAAAAAAAAACTTCAGACACCACTGTGTTCCTAATAGCAAGAACTGCCTGTGAGGCGATCTTGATGTTTCTGCTGCATTCACAGTAGGAGTTAAGCAGAAACATTGACTCATTCGTTTTGCCCTGAGGTGGAGGGTTGACTTCCACTCCTTTGGAAATACTTACATGAATACAAATGAGAATATTTTAAGACACCGGCATCTGCTTGGCAAGACAGAAATTATGCACATAACGTATTGCTGGTGCAGAATCAGTGGGCGTTGTGGGGGCGTACTTCCAAGGGGTCAACTGAGACCATTTTAAAGCAGATGCTTCTAACTAGAATTAGACACAAGCAAACTGACCAATCATGATGCCAGCAGATCTGCTGGCTCATTTTCAAAAGTTTGGAGTGTGCAAAGCTGTGTTTACAAAAAACAAACACTTAATTTTCTCTTCTCTTCACCTGAGGTATTGACTGCTATTAGCAAGGCGCTCTCCCAGGAAGCCAGAATTAGTTCAATTATTGTTCTCTTTCAGAAAATAACATCTTGTATTACCCTTAAATTGGATCCACTAAAGAGAGTGTTTGTTTCTCCTTGCAAATAGAAAGCTTTTCATATCTTCCTGCAGAACATAGCAACAAAACTTTTCATCAAAGCATTCTCTTTCTCAACAACAGCGAAGCAGAAAAGTTAACCAGGCTAATAAAAGAAGTGTTTCTCCACTGCAAACAGAATTAGGTTACCAATTACTTCCTTTCAAATCCTTTGGACAATGTTACAAAACTGGCAAACATCACTGTATAAGACGGCTTTTGTTAATGACTAACAATGGAGACAGACACGGGACATGAACAGCACTGAAAGTTGTAATAGTTGAATTACTCACAAGTTAAATGGCTGTTAGGCCAGCGACAAGAAAATCAGAGTTCATTTTCAGAATTTTACTCTGGTGTAATAAAGTACAACGTATATAAATAAATATGTAATTTATGAATACGTTTTGATGGAATGTTGAAGACATGTACTCAAGAATAGTTTTATTCTGAAATGTTATTCGGAAGTATCATTTTAAAGCACCCTATAAAATAGGCACAATCCTATATAAGAAAAGAAACCTATAAGCAAAGATGGACTTCATCCATCTTTGAAAAGGACCTTGTGACAGAACAGATGTGGGGACACCCATGAAAGCATCCTGCTTATATACAATCAGGCAGAAGGCAATAAATCTCACTTTGTATGTCTTCCCGGCACCCAGCTCAATCCTCAACCATTCCCGCTCTGTCCATATGATGGAAGGTCGTCTTACGCAATCTTCTAGACCGACAGGCTTGCTGGCAGGAATAGATTTCAAAATAGATCTCTCTGTTGTATCACCTGCCTGAATGTGACAGGAAGCACATGAAAAAGCTCTACTTGACATGGATGTTGGTAAAGATGTGCTAGGTCACTACAGCCCTCTCAGAAATAACATTTTTCACAGGTGGTACATAAACGCTCATAAGTCCCACTGCATTTCCACAAAACTCCAAATATTTCTTGTGATATTGCCTACATTTCTATGTTAAGCTTGTTATGTAGTTGATTTAATATGTACTTACATTAGTTATTTTTGAGAGCTGTACAAATGTAATCATAACCATAATAATGATACATTTCTTTTCTCTCAATTGACAAGCTGATGAATAGTATCCTAATCTTTGCTGCAGTCTCTCTATGGCCATATTGTAATGAATTTGATGGGTTTTTATAATAGGAAAAGTCCATTAAATCAAGAATAATATACTGACTTCCTGCTGCAATACATCCGGCCTTGCACCAATTTACTACCAGAAGCGTATGTCTATATCTGCATTTGTTAGCTCAAGAGCATCACTTCAGCATGTGAAGTCTTGCCCCTGTTAATTTGATCCCCGTTAATATTTTTCTTTTATAAATGACAAAGAATATATAGCACCCTGCAGACTGGCAGAGTCTGTGATTATCTCAAGTGTGCTGTTAGCTAACTTTGTTGAAGACAAAATCTTGAATCTTTAATATCTTTTAATGTTTTATTTGGCACTTTTCAGCATTTTTAAAGTTATGGCTTGTCATTCCATTAGCAAATGTTCAATACTAGCTGTTTCAAGGGGTCAATTGTTGCATGCTGGGCTTTGAGCCCCCACGTGACAATTGGGAGTGGTTTGAAAATGAAAACAATCCTAAGCATATATTCCACAAGTGGAGAACTATGATGAGATCAGCCAGACCCCTCTTCAGCACGGTCTGGCCACGCGACTATCAGGGGGAGGTTTTCTTGATGTACTGTACCCATAATTAGATCCAGGTCTGATGAGGGTGCCTTTAATTACTTGAGTCCTGCTCCATGGAACAAGCTTTAGTCAAACTGCTCCCTTGACACTGAAATAAACAGCCGACTCAACAAAGCTTCGTCAGGTCTTTGCATCTCAGCTCAAGGGTTTTTGAAAACAAATGCCTGAAGGTCATCACCAAGGTTGCTGTATATGATGAAGTGTTTGTCAGCACTTGCTTTGCTGAAACATGGACACCATACAGAGGCATATTACAAACTTGAGGCCTACCAATTCTGATGCCTCCAAAGGAACCTTACTTCCTGCCTTACTAGGAATGATCAAATTCCCCAAATTCAAATGATTTGATTAACAAACTTGCTAAAAAATATAGGCTACTATCCACATCACTGACTGCCTTCCCCACCAAACCCTACACTGGGATTGGTGCAAAAAGGAACGTTTTCCCTAAATGCTGTTGGTTCTATAGCATTGGCTTTCAAATTGTATGCCAGGAGCATAAAATCACCAGCTTTAAAAACTGCACAACTGCACTGTGCCTTTTTAGTGACGTTGTGTACTTTTTGATTGTTAAAAAATGACGGTGGACGTGATCTCTTTTTTTAAGGAGTATTCTTGATTTCAATAATTCTCATCCACCAGTTTTACATACTCATACTCATGTGTACGCTTCTACAAGGGAAACAATTGATGTCACAAATGTTCTTTACTGTTCAAAATCTCAGTTGATCAGTCGTAAACTAGCATGAAATCCTTGTATCGTTGGCTTTAGAGAGAAAACACAAGATAAGCAGAGAATATGCTTTGATTACAGTTGTTGAGTAAGTTCAAGCTCGGTCATTTCTATCCATTTTGATCGATTGCAATGTAGGAGTGAATCTGGCAGACTTTATTACCTGTGAAATTAAATGTGATGAGTTCTGCAAGGTGAAGTGCCCCCCCCTCCCCCCATCCCCAGCTAATATTACTTCTCTATAATGGGCAATATTGCAAAGTCTACCTCAGACAAAAACAAAATTCATTGTTAGCTTCATCCATTCCTGAGCAGCTACTGTTAACGTGGTGGAACTGATGAGAGATTGTTGAATAAGCTGCAATGCAAAGCAAAGGCTTTTGATTGTTCACTTTTAACCTTTGTTTGAGGTTCTTCTCATGGGTTTTCGCCTTGTGGATATTGGCTCCGGCACAGCTTGATATCTGCTGTGATGATGAAAACTTGCAGCTTTGGAAACACAAGAGCAGAGAGGGAAAAAAAAATGTAGATGGATAAACGGTTCTTCATCCGTGCTTGAAAAAAACCCAGAGAAAAGCAACCGAGATGGACTTGAATTTTGCTGCGGGGTTTAAAAAGTTGGCTGTGGGATTTTTTCTTATTAAGGCGTAGGGACCCTGACCTTTCAAACTCTTTTTTTCCCTTCCAGTCTCGCTCTGTGGTCATGTCAATATGGCGAGTAATGGCAGGGTCAAAGTGTATCAAATTTCATAAAGGAAAGACAAGTTTACATCCAAACCCAGAAGGAGGATTTTTAGAGACACAGACGACTCATCTGTGCCATAAACCCCTAGAATACCCCACAGTCTTATTAAAAGCACGTTATGATAATAACAAATCTTCTGGGTGCCCAAGTCAGTCCATATCCAGCTAAAGATGGATTAAGGTTGCTATGGGTGTTTAAAAATAGTTGCTTCACACGCATGCACGCACGCACGCACACACACACACACACACACACACACACACACACACACACACACACACACACACACACACACACACACACACACAGCAAAGCAGTGTTCCTCTCGCACTGATAAGGTCTTACATAAAGAGTGGGTGTGCTGCAATTACCGCTCCAAAGAGGCCCTATAACCAGTAGCAGGTCTGACTGAGGCCAAGAAGATCTCTGGCTCTGAACAAAACATGCCCTGAATCACATTCACAGTCACTTCAGTGCTACAAAAGCTCAGGTATAATTCTGTTCTTCTCAAAGTGCACTGAGTGTAATTAGCAAAAGTTTTCACTGATACTAAATTTAGCTTGAAGAGGCGTAACAATTTGCTCCAGGCAAGTCTAGAAATAAGAGTAAATATTCCTCTATGTGAAGTGTTTCTGTTCCTTAAGGACAATAGTTCAGTTCACAAATGTTTTTGCACTACTTCATTTTATTAAATATGAGAGCCCCATTTTTTTTTTGACATTTGTTAAACCTTGTAATAGCCTAATAGAAAGTACTACAAAGAAGTTGGATGTTATGCCCGTGGTCGGTCATGTTTCCACGATTGCGGATATTTCCTTTTTGTCCTCATAAACCAGCTTAATTTCCAAGTGTTTCGTGTCTTTCACTAATGTTGTTCAGACTGTTCCACGTCTGTTCTTGCAGTCAGGATCCAGTGCACTTCAATGATATACAACAGCGTACAGGGAGAGCAATGCGGTGGCAGTGCTCTGCACCTTTTCTTTGTGGGAGTTCAGCTTCAGATGCTTGGCTCCCCTGGCTCCCGATCTTAACTAGGGCTTTTCATCTTCTGTCAGATCACACCACAGGGGACGGCATGGCATCACATCTTTGAAGGCCAACAAGCACCTCTCTTCATCAAAGAAAATACCGCAAGATTTCAACTGAAAATATTTGTTCCTCCCTGGTGGAGCTCGAGTCCCCGAGACAGAGTGGAAGATGCAGAAACAGCAGCTTCGCAATCTAAAAGAAATCATACATATATTAATTAGGTGATAAAGTAAAATGTAATAGAAGCTGAAAGTAAGATTAGAGCCAGAGGCCATAACAAAATCTGCAGCAATGAAGAAATACTAAAGTTGTAATCTCTTCACTCTAAAAAAGGGAAAATATAACTTCAACAACTTGGAAAATGATGGAGTGCCTTGCAAGCCGTTGTTTTTTCTTCATTTTTCATGATAAAATAATGTCATATTATGATATTGTATTAATGGCAAATATTCCAGCAAGTTAAATTAAATTATGATTTAGGGTTAAACACAAAAAAGATAAACGTCATTTGCTATGAATGGGGGAATGTTCATTTGGTATAACCACTAAAGATACAAAGCATTTAAAATTGCACTTCTTAATTATTTGTGTAAAACATTAATGGCCTAATAATATTGTTCGCTAATTGACAATACATAATAGAATTGTTACTTAACTATGTGGTTTGTCTGAGTAGATAGAGCACGTAGTGAAGCATTTTGCTTTAAAGTCAGATTACCTTCCAAAATAGAGAGAAAAACAGAATGAACAACACCACCAAACCAAATCATCAATTAATGATAAATGAACACAAGCAGGTCCATCATTCCAAGTGCCTTCACAACACAGCTTTTAACTTCTTCATGTAATTTCCAATATGTGATCCACTAGCTAATGTGGTGAAGAATATAAGCCTGAAGTCCAGAAAAGGGAGGCAACATCAAACACAATAACAGTATCATTTACAGGGACACTGTTGGTATCCTGTGTAAGAGCAATGGCCAACTTTGACATATATTTGAACCTAATTTAACTAACATTGATAACTTTCTTAAATAAAATACATATTTTAACCCCAAACATGATCTTTTCCTAACCCTAACCAACCTCTGGCCATTTCACAACACAACCCACATGTTTATTATTGGCACGGGGTAAATAAAGGTCACCTGGCTGTGATTGTTAGGTTAGCTGATTATTTTTTCCATGTTGATAAAAGTCACTGTAGGAGCCGCATTTAAGTTTATTTTATTTGCCTTTAATTTGTAATTAATTTTTTGTGTGCGCCCTCCATAGGCAGAGTGGCGCGTCTATAAGTCGGAGTGCAGAGCGCACCTGGGAGGAAGCGTGTCACGGCACATACCGTCATTGACCGCAGGCTCAGCAGTCATGTTTAATGATAGGCATTGCATGTTTTTTGGGTCATTGGAGCCAAATATGGACATTAATGAATCTTCATGACTGTTGGATATTGAAATACTGCAAAATTGTTACTCATAAAACATTTTATATGGTGGTAGTTAGCAGTGTCATGTTAGATGCTTGTTGTGGTGCCTACAAGGTCTGAAAAACAAACTTCCTCCAACTATAAAGCCTGTAGGATATCAATGTTAAAAACTAAACACTCACCAAAAAAACGTACTGAAACAAATTGGTCCAGCCAATGGACTAGAATAATACAGCATTATCAATAGGCAAGGCAAGTTTATTTATATAGCATATTTCAACAACAAGGCAATTCAAATATTCAATAATCAATTAACAAAGTAATCTATCCATTTAAAAAGTACAGTAGTATATATTTAGTGTGATTCTAAGCTGAAACTTTGTTTTGCAAAACAACATTCTACTTAGACTTTGGGAACAAACAAAAAAATCACCATTATCTCTATTCACTAGCAAGGACCACGCCACAACCATAGACGTTTTAGATACAGTATTTAATGATAGATCATATGAATGATGAGACAGATGAATATATGCTAAGGTAATGATTGTGATGGAGGAGGATGTTGTCGGTTGGCTGGTCTGGAAGGATGAACTGACTGCAGGGCAGAGGGAGACTCTGAGTGGGGGAACCGCCTCAAGCGTAGTTCTGCCCGAGCTGATCACGGCCCAGACTGTACCTAGAATTTTGACAAATGAGATGGAGGTACGAGGAAGGAAGTTGAGTGCATGAGAGGAAGGGAAGGGAGGGTGGGTCGTCGAAGAACTGAGACAAACGGTGTGGAGTGGGATGGCTCAGTATAAGTAGGCTTGTCAGGTGATTGGAGGTGTAGTTTGGGCGTGGTCCTGCTCCCGAACCTAAGTTAATATACATTAACTCCCTTTATATCCGGTGGGCTTTGTTTAACAGGTATGAAGTCAAACCACTGTAAGCCAACAGTGTGAGTGAGTCATTTTTCCTGTCATTTCTTCGGCATAAAAAGCTGGTCCTCCACTTTTCTATTATTCTTTGTAACTCTATAATTTGTTTTGGGAACATGAAAGTAGATTGCAGTTACTGGCACACTGCAGCTTTAATTGAGTATTCCTTATATTTGGGTCCATTTATTCAAAGTGAACATTCGTAAGCAGTGGTTACATTTCTCCTACTACCTCCCTTTGATTGAGCAGAATAATTCAGGTCATCTGTGCAGAAACACACTGATATCAGAGCTATTCACAGTCAGGGAAAGGGAACATTTTGATTCTGTCAGAGGCAGTTTCTCAATTACAATAGAGTCACTGTGGAGGCCAGCGTGAATTTTTCCCATTTTTTGGTTCACAGAGTGAAGTGAAAATAGGAAGATATAGTCATCTCTCCTGAGGACAATTAAAATAAACTCTGAAAGAGATAGCGCTCTATCTGGATGCAGTGTTGTCAAAAAGGGAAACTGATTCTTTTGGAGGATGATTAGTCAGCCTTTTTTGATCAATTGGAAGGGGGATAATATTGGTCTTTTGTACTTCAGAAATGTCTTCTAGTTAGGATGTTTGTATATTTTCAAGCTGAGCAAAGTGATTCTGAAAACATAATTGTATTTCCCTTTACATATTCCCAGTCTTATGGCTTTATATCTCACAGGACTTGATACACCATTTATTAGATTTTTGCAGCACAAAAGGCATCTGTATTCTGTAACTGTTTGTGACAGGGTATACAATCCTCCTGCAACAACATATTTCATTACACCAAACTTTATCTAAAACATACTACACAACATTAACTACTAGGAATGTGTTGCTCTCCTTGGCATTCCATCGATAAATGAAGCTTCCTTGGGAGACAGAGTATTCGCCAAAACTGTTTTGGCACCTTATTTAATAGTGTGTTTCCACCTGCGTGGCAGCATCATGTGTTTTTCAGCAAGTGTCTGCTGGAAAGTCCCACTTTCCAAAGCAAACAGGTGGAGCAGGGACCTCAGGTGGAAACTGAGGTGGTGTTATTCTATAAACCATTAGATCTCACCTAGGGAAGGAGGGGAAAAAACGCGCTGCTGGAGGCTCTCAATGATTCAAACTTTAGCTCCTGTAAGACATTTTACAGGAAAAACCAATGTGTCCATGTCACTCAGCTGGGTTTTATATATTACAGACCAAGGTGGGATCCATTGTAATACGTGATTGCCAAGTACCCTTGTCCCTGTGGCAGGGGTTTTACTCTGTGGACATGTACTTTATCACAAAAAATTATTTTCAGAAGCCTAGCACATTACACAAAGATAACACATGCTGTTTCCTGCCATCAGTGATGTTTTATGTGTTGTTCCACAACTGAAATATTTGTTACTGTCTGTCAGGCTGTGGATTTTCGCCAAAGGCTCGGCCATTTTTTACCGTTTTGACACAAAATATCAGAGAAGCAATTACACTTTTTCAATACTTGTGGCTTTGCAGCGGATGATCAAGTTTGTTTAATGCTGGCGTCACAAACTTTAAAACCACTGATTTGCTGTAAAGTTAGAGGGTCAAATTGTTTATATTTACATTTGAATTTTAACTTGTCCCTCCTAAAGGTTGCTATTGTCATTCAGAGACAGATTCCGCTTTTTTGCAACAGCATTCATTTCCTGATTTTTTTTTTTTTTTTTTTTTTTAATTGAAAACTTACTTTGTAATTTATTTACTAATTTCTTTTTACTCTGACATATCTAGAATAGAGCTTACCCTGTCATAGTGAACCAAACTTTAGGCGATGAAAGAGTGTTAGTCAAGATAGATGTGACCGGGTGATGTGACAGCTGATGATTACAAAAAAGGAGTGAGCATGCGTGGAGAAGTGATGTAACAAAGTATGAGACTAAACTATAAAACAAGCATGCAGAATATAGTCGTCCTGACTGAACTTTCGCTAGAGCTACTGTACATTTTGGTGGCTGCATAGGGGGGGGGGGGAAAAATATTCATAAAAAGTATGTCACAGTAGTCAGTAGAAACTGTCCAGATTAAGCTAAGGTTTTAATTACAGCAGGTATAATAAGGGCTATGTATAGAATTTGTTGCACAGACTAAATAAGGCAACTGTATTAGGTAACGTTGCTATCTCGGCTAACAAACACAAGAAAGCTGGCAAGCAAAAAGCCAGGCTAAAGCTTGACGGTAAGACTCAAGAAACCAGCATTCCCCTAACTTCAGAGGACCAAAGCATGCTTGGAATGAAATAAGTTAAAATAACATTCAGTTTCATTGCTGAATATTCCAATACATTTAGATTCATTAATGTTACTGCTGTTGCTGTTAGCATTATTGCTATAAGGTAACCAGTTAAGTGTTTGTTCGTTTCATTTGAATGGCTCTTTGTTCCGGTTTTCTAACTCCCTTTCATGTATCAGTGTTAAA
Organism: Tautogolabrus adspersus; assembly: GCA_020745685.1. Classification (NCBI taxonomy): domain Eukaryota; kingdom Metazoa; phylum Chordata; class Actinopteri; order Labriformes; family Labridae; genus Tautogolabrus; species Tautogolabrus adspersus. The sequence goes on from CM036534.1 coordinate 23,397,134, forward strand.
GAAAAACACGTTTAAATCACCTTCACAAGGACAAATACATTAAAAACATAAACATGTGATGAAAAGCCTACTTTGAAAATCTTCTGTACTGGGCAGCCCTCATCTAGAATGCTCAGTCAGACCTTTGAGCCTTATTATTTTTCTTGCATGACTTATCAGTGACGCATTACATTTCCTGTATCCCGCTTGCTAGATAAGAGAGATTACAGATATTTCATTTCATTTTCTCAAGATTTACATCATCTCTATCTTAAGATTCATCTCCCGCTCTGCTCTTTTGTGTGCTAATCAGGCATATGACACGAAGATCTGACAAGTCTGAAATCATAGGTGACTCACTTGTGGATGTTAGTGCATATTAATGAGGGGATTCATTCTCCCATGAAGAGTAAACGTGCAGAAACCAAGGGGAAATATGCAGCGTGGCTGAACTGAGAAGTTAGCCACTTAAAGATTTCTCGTAGTGATTGGCTACACGTTGGAAGAAGGGGCAATCCTCTTTCTCTTCTACTCTTTTTAATTGTGCTTCTTAGAGTTACTCATGTGTGTCTAACACATTGACATTTGATTTGAATAGAACCAATTCTGATGAGATTGAGAGTGTATGTTTAATTCAGTGTGTTTCATGCAATAGGGTTATTGTGGCCCCTTAGTTCTTCTGTGGTTTATCTAGGTGACGAACATTGGGTTATCTTAAGCTATTAAAATCTTTTATATCTCTTTTTTACTTCCTGTTGTATGCCAAATATCTAATTCTACTTTTCTACTCGAATACTCGTGCGTTTCCTTTAAAACATGATATATCCCTTCTTTTGTGCTGTCCTTGTGAGTTGGAATTTTGAAATCTGCTCCATACATTCAGGTTATTATCTTTATGTTTACTTATTGTAACATCTTCAACACCAAAAATGTTATCATTGTGTTTTGTAACTGTTGCAACCACTGCATATGTCAAAAACAGCCCAAGACAGCTTTCAAGTTGATGGTAGATTTAAACTAGTTCAGCTTTCATTTTGAATTTGCTTTAATAGTTTCACACTGAAGGTATCTTTTTCTGGCGGCTGTGTTTGATTTCTAAGAAATGATTGGTCCAATGGGAAATGCAATCCCCATTAGACACACTGCACTTGAATGTCAAAAAACTGTTAGGGTTAGGGTTAGCTTTTCCGATTTTGGCAGCTAAGAGGGTTAGACCTGATGGTTTGATTAATCCCCATGAAATTTAACGTACAAGGAAGGCAGGGACAACTGTTCTTAAAGTGGGATCATTTGTCCTGTTCTCTTTGTTCAAGGATTTTGGTTTTTTTTGGGCTCTTTTTGTCATTTTACTGGAACTTGTTCTCCTGAGCTGCCAACCCCCATATAACTATGACTCAAGCACTGATGCAGCATAACAAATGTGTCTTTGCTGGATGGATCATGTCCCACTTTCATTTGTCCTAAGTCTTCAGCTAAACGTGTAAGTGTGTGTGTGTGTGTTTTCTCTGCAGAGATCCGTGAGGCCTTCAAAGTGTTTGACCGCGATGGGAACGGGTTCATCTCAAAGCAGGAGCTGGGGATGGCCATGCGCTCCCTGGGCTACATGCCAAATGAGGTGGAGCTGGAAGTCATTATCCAGAGACTGGACATGGATGGTGAGGCAAACACACAGCTTATATTTTAGATTATTGAAACCCACAAAGCACAGAAGTAATTTTCTGTCTATTTGCCCTGAAAACTAGACTGTAGCAGGCAGTAAAACCAGCAGCAATAAACACCAACTGTTCCTTATTTTCCCCCACAGGCGATGGCCAGGTGGACTTTGAGGAGTTTGTGACTCTTCTTGGCCCAAAGCTGACGGCAGCTGGGTTGCCAGATAAGTTCCACGGCACTGACTTTGACTCTGTTTTTTGGAAGGTGCTCATTATTAAGTAACTCATTTTGTGCTCATTCGAGAAAATACAGACAGCTGTAGATAACCTGCAACAGAAACAGTCTGACTTTGATTGATAACCAGTTAATTGCTGCATCCTTTGGGGCAGGGTTTTAATCTTGGAGAGGTTTGAATTCTCTCAAGAAGTGTGTCCTTAATCAAGACTTTGAGTCGATATTTGCACCTCTTTGTGTGTGGAGACAGTATTATTAAACCATTAAAGTCAATTGTAATATGAAATAGATATTAATGTATTTACAGACACCTCATTAGATAATCAGCTGCTCACTTTGACAGTGGGATGAAGTTAATGGGATGGAGCGTGCTTCTTTGTTGTACTTAGGTGATTAAAGCACAACAGAGGCTGTCAGAGAGTGAGGCTCTAAATCGAGTGTGAAGGAGATTTATGGGAATTCTTAGTGCAGTCGGAGCACGAAAGACACATCACAAGCAGAGACACCTGCTGGGAAAGTCAAGAAACTCAGGGGAATGATGCAAAGGCTGCATGGCTTCACATAGCATTATATGTGAATGGTTGTATCAAAAATGTGCAGCTGGATTGATTGCATAGAGCCTGCGGTCATACAGCAGCTAGGCTAAGGCTGAGCAGAAAATAACAGATGTGCTTTTTAAAAACAGGCACACAACCCCTATTGGCATCTTTTTAGGGATCCTCTGTTAGTTTTGGTCATATTCTTTCACAGATTCCTGATTGTTTTAACTAAAAATTGTAAAATTATGCTAGTAGTGGAATAACCTAATACATCATAGCAAGTGAACAAATGAACAAACAAATGAAATTGATGTAAAAAATATGGATTAGTGTTTCATCATTCTGTGTGTTTGTGTGCATGTGTCTTCAGTGTGACATGCAGAAGTTAACGGTTGAAGAGCTGAAGAGGCTTCTGTACGACACCTTCTGTGATCACCTCTCCATGAAAGACATCGAGAACATCATCATGACTGAGGAGAACCACATAGAGAACCCAGATCAATGCCAGGTGGATATAGACAGTAAGGAACAACCTTCTACACTTTTAACAGATTCATGTTGTACATGATGGTCTCTGCATATTGGGGCTTTTTTTTATCATTAAGATGGCGGCGGAAGCAATCAGATGAAAGTTTTCGGATTTGTGATGTATTTTTGTATTTATTCATTTAAACAGCTCTAGAAGGCCGATATATTAAACAGGACGGGTCACGTGGCAATCATTTTCAGAAGGGCCATTATACTAGAGATTCTCAGCCTCTCTCAAACAAGTACATGAGTGGTAGAGGGTGGATGGATTCCCAGTAGATAATCGCCAATGGATAAAGAATAAATAAATGAACAACTGATGAAACTGCCTTCAGGCCTTACTTAGATATTAAACATGAAATATCTATGAAGACATAAGCATATTAAAAATCTAGTCTCATCACTGTACATACCAAAATCCAGCACTTATAGAGGAAGTAGGAAAAAAAAAAAAAAATTACTTCCATCTCCTTGCACAGAGAAGCTGTGGTATGAAACTATCATTGTTCCGTCTCCCCTGTTGCTTTTTCCTTACAGGAAAAAATGACTACACTCTTGTTAAATCTCCATCTGCCTGCACAAACTCTGCATGGAGTGGAGGAGTGGACTGTTTTCTAGAAGCTCATTTAAAAGCCATTCTAAAAATGAAGGAAATCCCTGACTGACGCAGAGGCAGGTTTTGGGGTAATGTCCAACATTAAACAATACATTCCACCCCTTTAGTGCAAAATATTTTAAATTACCAAAAGTGGTAAATTAGGCCTTATTGGGTGGAAATGTGCTTTAATGGTTAATTTTAATAAAACTGTTATTCAGCATGGTTTGCTTAATATACAGTTTTTTATTATAAGGGCCTTTACAAAACTCATTCTATGATTTACAATAACACATTTTTACCTCCCTTATAGAGGTGAGGTGATTTTCTTGAAGAACAGCAATCTCCTCAGAAGGCAGAACATGTATACAAAAGCCAAATCAAATTCCTGATGTTGGAAATCTATTTGGATAGAATTAAGGGCCCAACAAAGTTGCTATTTGATAATTCTCTTCTGCTGCACCTGCCTTGGCTCAAACTTCAGATGATTCTGCAGGTTCACTACAGCCTTTTGGTTGTGTGCTGCGGTTTTGACGAGCAGCCTTTAATATGCCAGTCAGACGTGAATCTATTTGTTTGTTGTTCCAAAGCTCCAATCACCATTTCAATCTTGATTCAGTTATGCAGTTTACAGGTGTGAAAACAAATCTTCTTGGCAGTGTTCATCCCTCATAATTGTGTTCATGTAATTGTAAGGTTATGTGATGAGCTCTGTCATTCGGAAATTACTATCAGATATTGTTCAAGCATGAAAAAAACCCTGACTCAATTGACCTTCATGTGATTTTTTTTCTTCTTATTTCCCTTTCCCTCTCGACTTTTTTTCTTTCAGGTTCCAGCCCGACGCAGCATGTCAAGCAAACATGTGTGCGCAAAAGCCTGATATGCGCCTTCGCCATTGCTTTCATCATCAGCGTCATGCTCATCGCAGCCAATCAGGTGCTGAGGAGTGGTATGAAATAGGAGCTTTGGCATTTCAAGCCTTGACCAACAACTTAAGGCCATCTTTCAGATAAATAACTGGGCAGTTAAAGCTTAAAAACAATCCATACAGACAATCACCCAGCTGTAAAACAAAAAAAGACAAAAAAAAAGGCCAACAAAGACTGCAGAAAGCCTGGACTTTCCAAGGACACTACATGTGCAGAAATGTCTCATGTTTCCAAAGACATACAGACAATTTACAGTCTTTCAAGGACAAAAGGACCTCCCAAGCAATGAAAGCAGTGTTCAACTGGAAGGTCCGACAAAACATATCATTACTTGTAATACACCTGTTAGTATCCATTAGCTATGTGCATTTGAGCAGTGTTGCATTTAGTAAGGTGGCAGCTATAGAGAGAAGTGTAGTGACTGTCACGTTTTGTATTTGTGTGTTCCATACTGTTTATTAAACAAGTAGAAAGGAATATGTGAAATACTGTTGGCATTGGAGAAAATGTATTCCTGAGGCTGGAAATTGATGTTATGTGCGAGGTCTGGAGTGCACAGCATTGTGGAGATATTGTTCGAGGTACATTGTTCAAAAACCACTTGGAAATAACAATAGCTTGGTAAGAGACAAATAGAAGTGTTTGCAGGGTGGTGCATGTGATTGTGTAGAGTAGATTCACACATTCACGGGCTGCAGGACCTCAGTCTGAGATGGATGGAGCAGGGTGAGGCAGGTTAACAGCTCTCTGGGGGAAGGTGCGGAGCTCTGAATGGACTGGTAACAGGCTGGAAAGAGGATGGACAGGCAGCAAACACTCAACTCTCTTTGTCTCCAGAGTGGGGCTCTGCAACCCTAAAAAGGATGATCATCATCTATGCATGAAGTGCATGGAGATTAACAGTTGTCTTGACAGATTTGTAAAGATTGTATTTATGTATTTACCATAATGGCTGTGTTACAACTACTAAATGACAACTGTGAGCAATTGTGTGGCCCAGGGAATCAGCAATCACAACAAAAGTAAAGCATACAACTGCATGAACAAGAAGGGCTGCTTTAGAACATGCTTGTGAAAAATACTATCGGGATTGCTAAACTAGGCCCCTTTTTGCCTCACCGGGCACCTGATCATTTTCACTGCCGCAGCAGAGCAAAACGACTTCAAGAAATGTGCCACTCAGCATTTAAAGAATATGCATTAAAACCTGTCGGGTTGGTAGTGCTGATGCAAAAGTGCAGGATTTTTTATCTTTTGTTTTAAGTTATTTTTTGTCTGGATGCATTGCTATTGAGCAATAAATGAATTTAAAATAGACATCAAACAATGCTTTGAACAGACCAAAAAACTGTTCAGGAAATGTTCAGCACTTTTTGGCAATACAACAGAGAAATTGGCTCAAATATTTAAAAAAGGAGACACCACTGTAATTCAGTTAGATACAAAGATCAAAGAGTTGAATAAGTAAACTGGGTGTCAGAAGCTTCTCGGTGCATTGAAGATTTACACGGGCCAAATGATGTAAACAACTGCAATAACATATCATTGTCTGTGAGAAGCACCAAATGGATATGATTAGATATAGTTTAGGTTGTAGTGCATGCATCTGGGAAAAGTATGTCACTAATAATGTTTTATGTACATAGGAACCGACTTCAACCAAAGCTATGAAGCGATCTGTGACATTAGAGCTGGGTCAGATACATAGACTGTATATGAGAAGTGGACCTAGCCACCTTGATGTCACCCATTAGTTTTTCAACTTTTTGTTTGAAGTCACACATTTGTCATTTTGGCAGTCACCATCTTTTTTTCCTCTTTTTGGTACTTGAAGTGACCATATTTGGACAATAGGTCGATACCTTTCTATCCTGGTTGACAGATCGCTATGGTAACAATATGCCAATCACAAGTATTCAGACTTCAAAGCATGCTCTTCTATATCTTCAAATACAAAAATATATACCAGACATCAGATCATTAATGCATTCAATTAGTAACACGCGTCATTGAAGGAGCCTTGGAACTAGCAATTGAGACCATGAAATCATGGAGAAAATGTGTATTTAGGTAATACTTTGACTGGGAAGTATGGTATTTCTTTCATCTGGTTGTGAAGTTAAACAGACTTCTGGCCATTAAAAAAAAATGCTGGTTCAGGGCCTCACATTTGAAACCAAGAGTCTATACGGCCACTTCTTAAATACAGTCTATAGTTGGAAAATGATATAATGCTCAGTAATAAATTCATAAAATCAACTTTTGAAGAAATAAGATACAAAAATAAATTGGAAGAAGTGGACCTAGCCAACTTGATGTCACCAGTTGGTTCGTCAACAAACTAGACTTAACTCCCTCCTGAAACAGGGAAAACATTTTTTAATACTTTTGTTTTAAAATTAAATTTGAAGTTTTGACTGGACGAAAAAAATGTATAGTAAAGAGGATAAAAAGCCTCCAAAACCCTTAAAAACATGATATAGTAATATAGAGATCTAGTTAATTCACATCTTATCAATGGATTTTCTTTGGGTTTGTATTGGCAGCTTCTTAAACCTGGATCTTACACCAGAGCCACAGCTTCACAAAGGCAACAGAATAAGACAACCCTATCACCCAGAGCCAAGCAGGGGAGCGATTATCTGATGCACTGAAGCAATTTTGTCAGAAGTGTCAACTCTCTAGGGAACACACTTAGAAAAAAAAAAGGATACAAAAATACATCAACAAATACTTTGGTTTCCATTTTGCACTTTAAGACGTGCTGCAGCGCACAACAACTCACCACCATGATTGTCCATCCATTCCCAGATTGAGTTTAGGTATTACGTTGCCATAGATGTATCTATTTTTGTGCTAAGAATGTGAAAGAAAATAATATTTACCGATTGACAAATGATGCTGTCTAATTAGTTTTCTACTATATCATTATACAGGGAGCATTTTCATAGGGAATAAAGATATATACTGTATTGTTTGATTCGTTGCCTTATTCTTTGAGCCTCTTGGTATAGTTTATACACATTATATAAAAAAAACAGTCATGGGTTTTTCATATTATCATCAGACCAAAATGTACAAATCAATATTTATTTTAATTTTACAGCTGTATGAACATGTTTAAAGTCTATTGAATGTTCTATTTCCATTGTACTGTACTTTGATACTTGTCTTTGGATCTTGCAAAATAGTTTATTGACCATGTGATATCTGTTCATTGTCACCACCTGATGTTCTTCTTATATGTCTGTGGTATTGTATTTCACAAATAAAATCTCATTACCACTGTGTTGTGTATGTGAAATCATTTTCAAATCATCAACTCCTCAATCGGGCAGCTTGAGGTGTCTCTATGAAATGCTGTATTGATTGACAACCTGACATTTTAAGATGAAATCTATAGAAAATGATGGATTTGTTGAACCCATGGATTGCCTTATTCTATTTGTAGATGCCCTTTTTCTCTGCTTGGTGTTTTGGACCCCATCTGCCTCATTTTCTCAACAAAACCACTTTTTACATCTATCATTACCGCCAGCAATAGTCAGGGACTTCATCAACAATAACGTAAAAAAAGCTACTTTATGTGTACTTTATAATTGATCAAACTCTGGGTATTAGGTTATCGGTTTCCATTCCCTTGAACCACAGTGGCCTCTAATGACATGTAAATTATTAATCCAAGAGAAACATCTTGTGAAGCATGAAAACAAAAACTCAAATTCTGCAATCATAATACTATCATTGTTTGTATAAATATGGAAGACAAGTCTCTGCCTCCTCTCGTTGCACTGAAGTGAAGCCAAAATACCCCGTGACAAGCACTTACATCTTGAGCTGGTTGTTTCAGCTTGTGAAGACTCCCCTTTCGCTAACCAAAACACACATTTAAATTACCGATGAAAAAGCAAAGATCCCTCTGGTCGATACAATCTACAGCAGATCAGATTCTCACTTTTGTTAAAAGCAGACAGTCCTGGTTGTAGAAAGTTCAATTACTTTTTTTTTTAGTGGTCATCAGTGTTGGGGGTTATGCAAAAAGACAGCTTTCTTGATGTAACTGGTTAGATTGGTAATTCAAGTAATTCATTATTAAGTGAATTTATTACGAAATTGGTTACTTGAAAACAATTACTGTTTTCCCTTTCCCTTTTGTCATCTTAAAAAAGAAAATCCCAGAAGCATCGACATTGTTTCTGTTTCTCTTCTAGTATTTTGCAGGATGCTGCGTACCAGCTGAAGGTAAACCTACTGTAGTGTCAGTGTGCATGCGTAGCTAGCTAATGCAACTAGTGAGATGGCAGACAGTACAGCCTTTACTCTGTGGAATTATCCCCATTATCTTGAATATTTGGACAAAAGGGACAAGAATAACAACATGGTGAATTGTAAATTCAAGAGCCTGTCTTGTAGTGTTTTAAGTGAAACCTCTGGGCCTCAATCTTTTTGCCTCTGCCTTATTGCCTCTGCCCGTAGATGTCGCCCTTGAGCTGCCGTCCCGTCCATGTAAACACGATGTAGATACGGCTCAGACAGCATCACAGACAGCGAGACTCGGGTGTCACACTTATTGTAGACAGTCATGACTCAGAGTTATTTTCAGAGGATATACTGGATTTCTGCTATATTTATGTGTAAAATGTTGCACATTCAGCCTTTAATGTTGTCAGATTGTTTGCATGATAAGGTTATATCGCGCCTCCTGCACAATTAAATTGATAATTTGATTAGCTAACTACTTTAGCCATGTAACATTAATGTTATGGATCATTTCATTTTGACGTTCACTTACTAAAACTTCACTGCTTACAGAAGGGTACAGACAAAGGCTGGATGTCTTAAATTTATGATACGTTGTAAGATGGAAATGGATCCAGAAAGTTTTTACCTCAGGCTCAAATAATGTAGCTCTAAATTAGCGTTAATATCAGGAATTAACTAACGGCTTTCACATTGTATCTGTGTGATTCTCAAACATAGTGGCTGAATGCTTATGTTAGCGGTAGGTAACAGGTTATTGAATATGTCTTTAACTTGTAATATGGCCCGTTGGGTCTCCTGATGTTCAGTGTCCATTGTCTGTTTACTTCCTCATCAATTTAGAATCTTTGAAATGAAAACAGTTGCTCAGATTTGCGATGGTAACATGACTTCATTGACTAAGACACAACAACAACATTTGGGCTTTCCACCCTCGGCGTGTCATACTGCTCTGATTCACACAAAAAAAACATCAAAATCTCCATTTAAGGTAGTTTCTGTATTATCATCTATTTGTATCAATCACATTGCATAGTTTTCTGAATTATTGAATTGTTTGAATTTTGATGTATTTTCTCCTCTTGCCTCAAATACCATATAAATGTCACAGATGTCAATTCTGCATACCTGTGGAATCACATTCAGTAAAAGTATAATGATGATGCCAGAAATAAAAATAGATAAAAAAGAAGAAAACCAAGCAGCTGTTAAACATGCTGTGTATGCTGAGTGTACAGGACAAGCTGACATTTCTCATTTCAGGTTAAAAAACATTAAGCAATAAATGAAAGCAACTAAGTATTTGCCTTCGTAGAGATATCTGCACTTCAGGGATTTACGAAGGTGATGTTAGAAGACCTTTTTTTTTCTGTCTTGCCCCTCCAATTTTTCAGCATGTTATGCTCTACATGGTTCTACATGATAGCACAAGCCCTTGCTAGAATGAGTAACGGTTTTGTCATTCCCAGAGGGGAAAGAAATTGGAAAAAGTATTTCATTTTCTTGTGTCTCAACATTAATCAGTGGTTAAATGCCTCAAGGTGAACATTGGTAATCAAAAGAGAAAAACTGACATGATATTTATCTTTTTTGTGCGCAACATAAAACACCTTGGAGAAAACGGAAAAACACTCAGCGAGCAGCCTCCAATGACCAGCTAACCATTAGAGGGACCTGATGATTAATGGAGGTCAGAAAAAGAAGTTCTTTATGAACACAGAAATCATAATAGAAGAAGAAGAAGAAGAAGAAGAAGAGGTATTACAGATTTCTACATGGGGATGGAGCACCAAAGTCAAAAGCTTTGTTTTTTCAGGAAATAAGCCATATTTATCTCTTAATTCTCTGTGGGATCAGTGACTCATGGTTACTTTATTACTCAACAATAGGCTTCTGAAAGAGCTCTATTGCATCAGTCCATGAAGGGCTTTCACTAAAGTTTTGGGAATCATCGGTGCCTTCATGCATCCAGGGACAATCTTTCTCCCTTGTAAAGCCAGAGGGCTTTTCATTTAATATCTCGATGCTACTTTAAAAATAACAAGCCAAGGTTTGACCGAAGCTTTGTTACGACCACAGGAACTGTCTCCAGGAACTAGGCACCAAGGAGGGGATTAATGCTTTTCCCCAGCATGAACTTTTAGAGGGCTATCAGGAGTTACTCAATGCATTTTAACTGCAGTGAACAGGGTCCAGATAAAGTCCTAGGGACTAATTACCTCCCTGTAAGAGGAGTAGTACTTCATTAAATTACATTTCTGGAACTTACTCACACCCCGTGAGTCGCAGTGCTAAAGATAGATATTGTAATTGGTTGAAAGATTAAAATATTCAGAACAATCTTTGGCAAGTCAGCAGACCAATTTCCTTAATCTTCGTGTGTTGAGACCTCATTGAAAATGCAACAACAACGAGCTGTAGGAACCTTTAGCAATTCATGTAAAGTAGATTCTGAGGCTTAAAAAAAAATCTCAGGTACTTCTGGTGGAAACACAGATTTTGATAATTTCTCAAAATCTGGCATGGGCTCAATGGCTGCTAGAGAAAGGAAATCTTTTCAGCACTCAGGATGATATCTAGGAGCCATATAAACCCTTAGAGGACGTTTTGGAAAATGGGCAATTGAGCATGTTTCCTCTCTACCGTGCCTAAATAAGCACTGGAGCTAAGGTGATATGGTGCCACACCAGTGGTAATCAAATTAATTTATGAAAGGGAGAAAGAAAGAAAGAGAAAATAAGAGAGCAAGTAAAAGTTTGTTCTGGGCTTCTTCTACAGCATAAAAGAAAAAACTAATTTACACTGAATGCAAATATTCTCATGAGAAGAAAAACAATTTTCATGCAGGAAACCACTGAATGTTTAAAGCTAATTGCTTGATTGTTTGCTAGTTTGGTGCATGAATGTGTGTTCATGCAAATGTTTGCAAAGCAGAGGTTCCAAATGAAGCTCCATCACTAATAAAAAGACATCACGTTCTTCTTTCAGCCAGTTATTTCGGTTGTCCACTCTCCTGGGCATCTGAGCAAAACAGATCATTATCAGTTCCCAATACGGTGCTATACACATTTGCACTAAGAATCGTCAAGGGGCCGTCTAATGTTTGCCAAACTCCCATTAATTTGGACTGCCCAGGCTGCATACAGATTGTGGTTGTGTGATCTAAACATGCAGCAGGCTTTCAGAAATGACATTACTGGAATTTGTATGATTGCATATTGCAGCATCAGATCATATTGTTTTCAGATGGGACATTAGCAGTCACTCGCCACACTTTTATTTCCCACTGAGAGAGTGAGTGATTAAAAGATCGGGTTCTCACAGACATTTTTTCATCTAGTACTGATGAGCCTGTCTAGCCTCTTAGAATGAAAACGATGGTTCAGAGATAAGTAATGATACATTTTTTCAATGTAACATTTCACCAAGAATAGAGAAAAAACTGTTTAAATAGGCTTTTTCAAGTCATTATATATTCCACAGTCAATAATAGCAAACAAAGGTGCAGAGTACAAACCCATTTAGAGAAGTTCAAAGTGCTCACTCGTATTGATTTAAGTAACTGTGGGCCACAAATGATATGGTTCCTTAGAAAAATAGATCCACTTGACTTTCTCTATACTAAAGTCAGCTGTAGACTTCATGTGCCTGAAACTATTCTAAACTGCACAGTGTTAAAATTATAAACCTCTCTTCCAGATATTTATCATATTTTTGTTCAAAGGTTTGTCACAAAGCAATTCTTGAACCAGCCAAAAGTTAGAATCATGAGGCATTTTCTTTTTTCAATCTCTTTTTTTTGTCTGGGCACAAAAAGCAGCAATGATTCAGCACAGCAAAGCACAGATTTTGTTTCAAACTTGTTTTTTTTTCACAAACCTTGTGAAATGGGATTGAGAGAGATTGTTTTCTTAAGAAACCAAATGTTTAGTCAATACTTCATATCTTTGGTCAGGATCAACTGTGACGCTTAAGGCAGATATTTTATACCTCCACACCTAACACTGTTGAAATATGATGATTGGACAAAACATTAGGGAGCTTGCACAGTAGGGTGAATCTAAAAAAAACAACGCTGGAAAGCAGGGTTTAAATGCAAACTGGCAAATTGACACAAAGATGCATCAGAGATATTTCAAAATGTAAACAAAAGTTGACAAAGTTAAAAACATAAAGTTGATGCTAAAATATATTTTGCTTTCTGTCAGAGATGAACCTTAGGAAACACTCTCCTTGGAAAAGGTGAGTTCATGCTTTTCTGGTTGCCCACTGAAGCTAACTTCATAAACTCATTTAGTGAGGATTTTGTTGTGAAGAGTTATCTCCAATCATTTTGCTACATGGGTTGTATTCATTGATAAAATAACACCTGCCTGCTGCCTTTTAACAGTCAAACATATCAGTCAGTTTTAATCTTTCCTGTGAAAATGTGTACAAAGGCACCTCCAGTCTACTTGTTGTTAATCACCTCGTCTAACACTGATAGTTGCAGCGGAGACAGGCACTAAAATAATTATGCAGAAATGATCAATTTTCTCCCTGCTGGTCTTTCTTTGCTTTTGTTTCTCACATAGAGGCATCAGTATTATTTTCAGTCTGTTTCATGACCGGTTAAAAGTCCTTGCAGTAGCCTTAAAAAGTTGAAACAATGTTCAAAGTAGAAACACTGGACCAAAAGTGACTACTTTAAGAAAGTTATGGTCAATTTAAGGTTCTTCAGACTCCTTATTCTAAGTCCATTAAATTATCCATACCTTAATTCTAGGGCTATCTACAACCATATATATTCTTCAAAGAAATATGAAACATTTTTTTTAGGGGGATGTTAAGCAAAGATATAGGCTCTATGCAGCACAACAAAAGGGCATCTTATATTCCGCAGCTTTTTACTTATAAACCAGCACATTGTGTCTGTCCAACTAAGGCTACCATGCCACCCCACCCTGTGACCAAGTTCACCACTCAGGAGATGAAGAGTAATCATAAGACTTCCGGAAAATCAAACATTATTATATTTCCTGCCAAGAGTTGATGTCATTCTAGTTGACCCCTATGTCAAGGTCAGTTTGATCATGTGAGTGAGGGTCTGGGGATCTAAATGAAGCCATCAGAATTGAACTTGATGGAAGCAGATGGATCATTCGTTTCTGATGATGAGCCAGCTGCAGCTGCCAGCAGTTTCAAGTTCTTTATCTTCTCTTTTCATGGTTTATTTATTATGTTGTTTATTTTATGAGGGTTCTTTTATGGCAGGGGGAAAGGCTCTGATATTTTGGTTTTCCAGTTGAAATGTGACAAAGTTGTTGTGTTACATACCCCTCAAAGCTCTGCGGTTACTGAGAGGTCAGAATAAAGAACTAGTCTAATATACATTTGTTGTTGTTGTTTTTTAAAATATGAAATACATCTACTTTTGAACGTTTGAGGAGTACACAAGTTGCTCGTTTGTTATTATGTATTGGATCCATTGCTTCCTGACCACACTATGATGTCATAAACAGCCTGTATGCTTACACAGGACTGAAAATACATTTAATTGAGCCAAATAAGTGTGAAATCTCATGTAAACTGAATTTTTGGTTTGCTTTCACACAAGGAACCGCTCTGTCAAAGTTGCTGTAAAGCTTTGCAAGACATTTGGTTTAAGGTATCGTATAACTTCCTATTCAGACGAAAAGGCTGAGAGGTGCTCCTGAATTAATGAGACCTTGAAAAAAAGGCTTAATCGTTTCACCTTTACAAAGCTCTTAATTAAAACCTTAAGGTCAAAGCAAGAGAGGGGCCGGGGCTAGTCAATTTCTTGCACAGTTAGTAATACATCAAATATGGAGCACTGGACTTAACATTAAGAGACATGACCCTCTGCCTGCCTGTGGTCATCAAACCAGTCAGGTCTCCCTGCAGGGATGGATTATATCCTACAACAGTAGATTCAAAGGCTCAACGGCTCTGTGCTGCAGAGGAGACAGGCAGTAATGCTTCAGAAGGCGGTCACACAAGGTACTGATGGATTACAGAGTGATGACAGATTCAAAGCATTGTGTATTATGTGTGCCTCTTCCTCAAATTCAGGGTTAGGGCTTGGTTTTTGCAAATATTTACTCATATATATCCTTAATATTTAACAGAATACACCTGCTTCCGAAACAATGAGATTACACCACTTCTTACACGAGCCAACAGCTGAACAGAGAGCAAGATTATTCCCTCGCTGGACTGTAGCAAAGAATGCAGCAGTAGTTCATCAGGTTGAACTTTTTGCCATAGAACTGCTTTTTTAATCAGACAACTTGTGACTTGAATGAGCAAAGGCAGAAAGAAAGAGAATTGGGGCCATCATGTGATACCCCAGCATAGCTCCGCATATCCTCAGCACCTTTTTTCAGTTCTTCTGGGAGAACTACTGCATTTAAAAAACACATAATGCTGTTTTGCATGGCTCCAGAGGTAGCTGTGTAAAGTCTGCTAAAATCAACCTAGTAATGATAGTTACTACAACTTTGGTTAGAGCTGAAAACTGTAAGGTTTATACTAAAATATGGTGTTTGTTGTAAAAAATGGAAACAGTGAGCATCCAAGGCTTCCTCAGTCCTGCCTGTAGGCTAGTGGCCCAAGGGCTATGTTAGCTATAGCCGCCAGCATCATGCACATAAGAGATATGTTCACAGTCAAGTGAATTAATGTAAGAACATGACTCATGAGGCTGTCAAAGAAGACATGTCCATCATAGTCAGTAAAACACTTGTATGAACCAGATAACTCTGTGGTTTAACTAAAAACTATCAACAATCACCTCAACAAAACATCATCAACAACAACAATCAAACAGGAAGTCACACAAAATGTAGATTGATTATAAAAAAGATGTAATTGAGGTGAAACTTTTCTCTTTTTGCTTTGTGTTTACATTTCAGTGTCATTAAAATGTAGTTATATCCTTGCCATTTTTCATTTTGCCATATGTTAATGATGCAATTATTTTCTTCATAAGCCTGGCAGCAGTTCAGCACTTGATTTTCCCCCCTCTTCAAACTAAAACGTTATCACTGCAGTCTCTCGACATCTGGCAATCACAATGCAATGATTTATAGACACATGCTTAATGTCATTGTTTTGTAATTCCAATCAATGCCATATGTTTCCATCACAATCCAGCCTGTCAAGAGTCCAGTGTGTCATGTTTCTGTCTGTCTCTGCGATTGTCTTCTGTGGCATTATCATTCCCGTCACGGCTGTGGACCGGAGCCAAGAGTCTGATTGGATCAGGAGTCGCCGAACTTCCACTTTTAATTGAATTGAAGCTGCTCTCTCCCCGGGAGTCTCCCAGCAGCCTGTGGGTAGAAAATACTAAGCAGAGCATTAGGAATATGCATGAGATGGTTAGGGTGCATTAACTGGAGGCTTAAAAGTGGTTAAAAGACAGTGAATATCAATATTTTTTTTTTTTCTTGGACAATTTCGTGATCAGAATACATGCAGCTTGATTTCAGACTGAGAAACAAAATATAAACAAGCCATTACTTTGGAAACAATACGGTCTGAATACATTTTTACAAAAAATGTGAAGATAAATAAGTCTCATCTAATCTAAAATATGGAAGCTGTGCCATCCTCTGATAACACATTTTTATCACTTCATATTGATTGTCAAATCCTTTCCACTTTTTATCTTTATGATGTTTTACGCTCCACATGAAGAATTGCCAGGCTGGAAAGTACTTATTAGTTTGTTTTTTTTCCTCCCCCCAAAAAGCCTGGCATCACTCTCTGCCATGTTCCCCCTCTGTTTGACAGCTTGGAGGCAGCTCGATCATCCAGCTAACTATCACAGCTAAACATGTTTTCCCATCAGCGCCTGTGGAGAATTCTCAGAAGCTCAGTGGCTTCCAGTCCTGCTTTTGCTGTATCCGAATAAACACAAACACATCAGAGCATGCAGAAAACAGAGGTCACATGAGGGTACTCATAGGGAGTTTTCAGAAATGAGACATATTTTCTATTCAGACTGAATCATGTTTTTCTGTGTATTTGCACATAGCGCATGGTTGCATACCACCGATCAATTAGGGTGGCTGTTCTTAAACTCCTGGAATCTTACACACTGAAAGGCTCTCATACTTTTGTCAGAACACACCTCAGACAGAATGAGTCCTTCACGTATCAAACTGCTGATAGTCTATATGGAAGTGGATCTCGGCTACTCTTCTTTAGAATGGCCAAAAAGAGCTTTAATAGTTCCAGGCTACTCAGTTCAATCGTCAGAATTTATTTTCAAAACAAAGAAAACATCAATCAAAAATCACCAATGGCAAGAGATTTAATAGAAGGCTTCTACCTTCATTCAGAGTATGATAGTCATATGGGTTTGAGTTATAAAAATAATAAAATGATTGTAATTTTCCTTACACTGAAATGTTGTCCTGATAAAAGGTGATAACAGTAGCACAGGTTTAGAAGGGTCTAAAATCTGCAGACCTTAAGTTGGTTAGCCAAGGTTGGCTAAGGGGTAATGTGCCCTAATAAAAAATATTGGACTACTTCCTTCTAAATGTCTAAACAGACTTCTTACTGTCATATTTCATCATGTAAAATGTAAAGAAAGGTGGTTATCAAGTATGAGTGTCATACGACGCCAACCCAGCTGGGAAAGGGGTAACAGGCATCAGCATGACTATATAGAAATATCCTATCTTCTTGATTGTTTGCTTTTGCATCTCATAAAGAAACATCCATTTGAATTTAAGTATTTTTCATAACCAGCTTAAAAAACTTCAAACAGGAGCTTAAATTGGATTAGCTTACATTGTTGTTAGCTAACCACCAATTTAGATAACAAACGTAAAGCAATTGTGATACAGTTTTTCATAGTCTTAATGTTCTCTTTAGGTCTTTATCAGGTTTTCTGCTGCATTTTTGCAGTCCAGTCCAAAATAAGAAAACTACTTCAGAAGCTACAAGGAAACAGGGGTTCGTAAAATATCTAAAGCAAGTCTTAGCGTCTTTACGAAGCCCTGTCTTTGGGAGGAATGATTATATTTCTATGGAGATTAAAGACAGAATGGTCATATTTTCTATCCATACTTGAACCAAGGTGAAGTGTTATTCTATAAAGTGTCAGGAGATAGGTGCTTAACCCCTACCTGCTTATACAATGAGCTGGACTGTAATCTACTACAGCTCAAGTAGCCTAGCATTTTTATGGGTTAAATTACACTCACTGTGGGTGTGTCAGAGTTATAGTGGTGTCTAACCTTGGATGATAGCAAGTCTTCAAAAAATGTAAATGGTCTATATAAACATCACATAAACTCAATCCTTCTATATCGGTTCCCTTGGTGACTCGGAATACAACTAAGGATAATTGAGAAACCTTATGTTAGGCTTATTAAAATGTGACACAGAATTGTTTTCATAGATTGTGCTGCCAGTAACTTTGAACAATATCAGAATTTCCTTTAGACAAATACCATGGTTTCCATTAAATGGAGGTACTGACTTTGATAAATGCATTATTGAAATGGTCCGTTAACAGATACTTCACATGGTTGATATCCCGATCAGTTAATGCTTCAACAGATGTTTTGTATTTTCTGTGCTTGTCTATAATTTAGCTGTATAGTGTGGTGGAGGATTTACAAACTCCTAATACGAAATGATTAATGGAGGAAATATTTTTGCCGGCAAGAGTCTTGGATATATATTTATTTCTGAGTAAGAAGCTGTAGCCAGACTGGAAAGAGGTTTCTGCTTGGCAGAAAAATGTTGTTTAATAAGGGCTCTGCAAAGCCAATCTTCATGTTTGTTTTATTTCTTCACATGCAGCACTCAATTCTAAAAAATATACTGTTACTGTGATTATGTTGACAAATTGATAGCACATAATGTCTGACACAGCTTTAGCTGTAAGTTTTCCTAAAGACACCCTCAAAAGTCAAACTGTCACTTGGTACTTTTCTTTGTGTGTGTGGAAAATAAGCGAATTATAAATAAGTATTTCATAATTCTTCCTTGTATTCATTGGGGCACCAGTCGATATTTCGTCATCGACAGACGATATTGTAATATGTAGTCCTAGTTTGAAGACTAAGCACATTAGATAAAATGAAATACACTTTTATCTATCTCGTAACAAAGTCAGAACGTTCTCCACATAGCATCTGTACTCCTTCATCATTGTGCCAGTCTTTTATAATATTCTTATTCACACCTGTCATTTCCATCTGGGTTTCATGTCGTGGAACAAAGCAAATGGGCCTTGGAGCTTAATGGATTTGATTGCTCCAAACTGAACTCAACAGAGTAAAGTTTTTGTTTATGCTTGTTCAAATGTAGCAGGTGTCAGATATATATACAAATCATATTGTGATTCTAGTGATTAATACTGTATATGACCTTATTACAGATACCAGCAGGAAACCTTAGCTTTTAAAAATATGAGATTTGTCTAAACACAGCTACACAATTATGCAGATTGAATCTACTGCTGTATTGTTTCATTTCCCACAAAGAAGCAAACCTAGTCACAGCTTTTCAAAGGATTACGGTTCCATCTCCCAGAGAACAAACCTACCTCTCATGTTGAGAGCAAATTCCAGTAACATGCAAATGGCTCAATTCAAAACCCACTCAAATTATAGCAAAATAAAAAAGGGAACCTGTAAATTGAATATAACACCTTTATGTTTTTTAGTTCTGTTTGGTACAGCCTCCGGCGTCATCAAGCTGTACTGATTTAATACTGTCGCTCCCAATAAAGTATACATATCTACTGTGTGGTGGGTGGCCATTAAACCACCAGGAGAAGTGAATTGGCCTGCCATCCCCCCTCGCCCAGGTAATCAACCCCAAATTGAATATCTCCAGCCTCCAATATCAGTAGTAGTTTCAATATTTCCTTCCTGTCAGTGTGATGTCACATTTCTTTCCGAGCCTGCCTGCTAAGTGGCTTAGGAATGAGATTTGAATTTCATGGCCCCAATATCATTTAGATTCAGTAAATGGCCAATATGTATTCTGTAGCCTTAAGAGCCATTTCTGCTCATTCTGATTGGAGTGGGGAAGCAGTTCATAGAAACGGCGTCCAATAATGGAGCCATACATGTGTTCCCATCAGCCATCGTATTGCCGTTTCTTCGTAGATGCCAGGTTGTATTCTATCGGCCATCTCTGTGAGAAAATGGAAGATTGAACAATGTCCCAAGATGATTAAATGGAGGGCTCACAGCTTGAAACTCCCTGCAGGCCTTCAAAAATGAGGTTTATAATCATATGTTCTGAGTTTATCTCTGGTTGCTAATGGAAACAGGTTATAGAGGAATAGCAGGGGCCTGCATAGGTGGGTCAGCTGCTGATGTATAACTGATTTAAAGTATTTTTCTGCTAGCTTGACCGTTTCAGAAATTTTAAGGTTACAGCAACCTTTTTCCAAATCTTCTGGTTTGTTTGCAAATTAAAGCTTTTAAAGTCCATATGACGACTCTGCAGCTTATGATTTAATTCCAATAACAACTTTCATCCACAGGATGAACAATGTTTTCTCTTAGCATGTTATTTTCATGTTTCATTTGAAAAAGTTGAAGATAATACCAACTTAACCACACCATTCCAACCTTGTTCTGTAACCCAGGGTTCAAGGTTGGTGTTAAATGGACTGCAGGGAGCTGGCATTAGAGACGCCAGCTCTTATCTGTTACTTTACAGTATGAATACTGTCAAATGACTTTACAGTAGTTGGCTGTAAACAAGACATATGGTATACTTCTGTATTTCTATAATTAACAGTGAAGAGCTGGCAGCAGAGAATTAAATACAGCATAATTTTTAGGATGTTACTTCAACTTATCACAGACAGGGAAAATATTCAACAGTCGTGACACAATCTTTTCCAACAGGCCTTTTAGATTTGTGCAACTGTTTCACGTTGTGTTCCTATTTGTTTTACTTTATCTTTTACCCATTAGCTTTGTTTACAGAGCACCAAAAACCAATGCTACAAAGTTCTTTACATAACGTACTAATCCTGACAATACACAAAAATAAAGACTCAATAAAACCCTGAAACAAAAACAACAATTTAGCAATAAACAAGATGACACAGGGCTTACACACTTGAAGAAAACTCCTGAAAAATGTGTGAACGCAAAGGGCCACATTTTTCAGAATTATTACAACTGGTGACATTATCGAAGCAAAAGGTGAAATCAGACAAACATTTCATGGCCAGACACAGGCCTTCACATGTAGTGTGCCTTATAAACACTCGTACCAAGATTAGAGGGATTCTCTTGCGGGGGCCCAAGCAGTAAGGGACGAGACACAGGAGTAAGTTTAAAGAAAAGGTGGGTTATTATTTTTCCCAAAAATTGAAAACCAAGTTTAAAAAACCAAATTATAAGAACTAGACATATAAAAGAGGTCAATTTAATATAACTTTAAATCAACAAGGTGAAATCAAATTGAGAAACTGAATTCAGGTACCTGAAATCAATGCAGAACCTTACAGTATGCTTCCATCCTTCTTTGGTACGAGCTCCACTGGGTTACACCACTCGCTCTTTAAAGCCTTGATGATCCCCAGGGACAGCATCAAGTCAACCTCCCTCCTCAGTGAGGCCAGCAGGCGCTCAGGGATCCTGTAACTTAATCTTCTCACCTCTCATCTTTGCACCTTCTCTCACAACAATGTCATGTTCAACAATATTTGTTCTCCTAGGATTCTCCAGGAAAACGTCTAATAGATCTCACCTGAAGCCTTGGCCATCTGAGATCATGGTCTACCAGGTCACTAGAGAGGTAAGTATTGCTCATCCACTTCATCCAGCACACTTCTTATTAGCATCACTTCTATCACTAGGTAGGAGCACCAGCACTTTCTGTCCTGGGCGTCCGCCATGTGCGATTGGGCCAGCTATCCCATTTTCTCCAGCCGCTCTCTCATCTGGATGACATAGGATACAATGTTAATAGATCCCACCCTCCCCTTGCCTCCTTCCCAGATCTCTCTCAACAGTGCAAACGGGCCCCAAACCTAATGCCCATACAAAAGGAGAGAAACTAGTGGAGGATTGTGGTACTTCTCTGTATGCAAAGAGGTAGGGCAGCCATTGATTCCAGTCTGTACCAGTGTTGTTTACAAACTTGGTCTGGTTAAAGTGCTCCGTTAGCCTATCCGTTTAAGGATGATATGGTGTGGTCCTGAGTCTCCTGATACCTACACCTGTTTCAGCAGAGTAGACATAAAGTTAGTTCCTTAATCAGTTAATATTTCACAAGGGAAGCCCACCCTTGAAAATAACTGTACCAAACAGAAAGCAAATTGCTTTTGCGTTTATGGATTTCAGTGGAAAGACTTCTGGATTCTTAGCCCTCTCTGAGTTTGATTGTGGAGAAGAAGGACCCTGGAACTTTATATGTACTGTACTTGGAAAATAGATCACACGATTGAATTTACTGTAAATGAACTGCGCCCCCCCTTCTTGTTTGTTGTCTATTATTGTACACTGTTATATGTGATGAGTCTGTATATTTATGTTGTATGTGTAAGTGGTATAAAAGTGTTCTGTAAAATAAAAATGGTGATAGTGTTTGGGCTATTGTGTGGTGTTCTAATGCCAGTGTTTGGAGAGGCCTAATAGTGTGCGTGGCTGTGTGCAATGTCAGATGTTTTAAGCACCTCCAGGGACAATGGGGGTCCCCAGTCTCTAGCACCGTAAAAAACCCCATAAATCAGGAGGCCATATAATGCGTTGTCTGTCTATGCATGGCTTATACTTGAAGGAAAAACAAAACAAAATAATGAAAAGAATATTTGAACATTTTTAATATCCTTTTAAATGTTAAAATTCTGTTACGTATAATGATTATTCTGTATATTTTTTAGCTTTATATAATTACATTCCCCCCACAAAAATCATACTATTTTTGAAATGATTTGGCGGCCCACTTGCAATACCTTCGCGGCCCACCAGGGGGCCGCGAAGGTATTGCAAGTGGGCCGCTTGGGAATCACTGCCATAGAATTCTGGCACAATAAACATTTCCATAGTGATTGTTGCCATGGTAAACATTGAAAACATTCCATTCTAAAATCCTTTGATGATGTCATTCATGATGTCATTCATGATGTCATTCTAAAATCCTTTGATGACTTAATTCATGATGTCATTCTAAAACACTTAGTTAACTTAAATAGTACCCAGACCTGACATCAAGCTCATTCTGAGCAGTCGAACATACACTGAGCAGTCGAACATACACTGAGCAGTCGAACATACACCGAGCAGTCGAACATACACCGAGCAGTCGAACATACACCGAGCAGTCGAACATACACCGAGCAGTCGAACATACACACAGAGATGAACAGAGCGAACAAAACACAAGTTCTTGCAATGGAGGGAAACAAAGGCAAACCAAGCAAGAAAGGAAGGAACAAAGAAAAGAACATCTTACAACCATTTTGTTCCTGGGATGAAAGGATTTCCTATCTCCGTTGGCAGAATGAGAGAGCTTTCTCCATGGAGGATAAACCTGCCTGTCACCAGTCTGTCCAGTCCCCAAACCAGGAGAAGGGTCATAAGCATGAGGCTAAGAAGGGCAACAAAGAGGAACACTCAGTTGTGGGTGTTCATCAGCCGGCTGCTGCTCTAGAAGATGCGCCAAAGCAAGCTTCTTTACCTGGGGATGTTCAGGAACAAGCAGCTTCCCCTCTTAGTGCTACACAGCAGGGTTATGGAGCTGGCGATATGACTAGAGGCCCGGTCGTGAGGAGAAAGCTCTGGACACCATGCCCACCATGTAACACACCTCCAAGACAACATCAAAGTAGGGTAAATTACACAGATATCAGCAACCAGCAGCCAGCAGCAGCCAAACCAGTGCAGGCTGATGGAGTCAAGGAGAAAATCCCTGCATTAATGGATTTGGATTTAAGTAATTTCAAACCTTTTCCAACCATTCCAGAGGTTTCTTTCACTAAGAAAGAGCAGACCACTAAGCCAATGACAGACAATGAGGCTCTAGCAACTCTGTTGATGCAGTTAAATGAATCACCAGTCAAGGACTGTGATGATAAAGAGGCTCAGCTCAAGCCAGGAATGATTTTTGTTTCTGAGCTTGAGCATGAGCAGTTCAAAGCCATAGAGGAGGAGAACACTGCAAAGCTCAAGAAGCGTAATGAAGATTTAGCTTCAGAGATGAAGCAGCTAAAAGAAGCTCTCAAAAAGAACACTGAGCAGCAGGATGAAGAAAAGCTGAATAGGGACTTAAAGATCAAGGACCTGGAGCTTCGACTAAAGGAGAAGAAGGCTTCAGAATCGGTGGCTCTTTACAAAGTCCAGAAGTTAGAGGAGAATCTGTGTGACCAAAAGAAGAGTCATCTTGAGGTCGAAGTTCTCCTGGAGCAGCAGCAACAAGAGAATCACCAGCTGAGGGCTGCACTGTCCCATACAATGATGGAGCTGGAGAATCAACGGCTGCAATGGGAGGAAGAGAGGTCCGGCCTCCTCCAGTCCCTCAGCACTCTGCAACAAACCATGCAGGAGAGAGACAAAACTCTGGCCGCGGGGATGCAAAAGCTTGTCAAACTGGAGGAGAAGATGAACGAGCTGGCAAGTGTACCAAAGAGGAAATCCCTGTGGAAAAGATTCATCCAGTTGTTCAAGTAAACTGGAGAGATATTTTCCTCCCAGCTTTCCCTTCATCTTCCTGCTCCAACATTCCTCTACCTTGTCCCCTACTCCTAACTCCTTCCCCTCTGTCTATGCATTTTTGGGTTTTCTCTGGGTGCTCCGGTTCCCCACAGGTCACACATTAGGTTAATTGGCACTCTAAATTTAGTCATTGGTGTTAGAGTGACTGGTTGTTTGTGTCAGGCTGAACCACAAAACCAGGACCCAAATGCACGACTCTTAACACACTTGGAGTAGCTTCGAAAGTCCATTTATTTGGAAGAAGGCTCTGCACACAATAATCCAGAGAGGTATCCAAAACGGCAGACTACCACAGGTTGAAATCCAGAAACTTGACAAACTAAATCTAATGAGAAAACACTAAGGAGCTGGGACGTCGTCACACGGGAACAATACGAACTGGCACAGAAGGAGGGGAACACACAGACTATATACTCAGGGGGCGTGAAGACAATTAGACACAGGTGAGACACATCAGGTAATCACAGACGCGGGAGACACAGACGGGAGGACAGGAAGCAAAGGATCTGAAATGAGAGACAGGGTAAGTATCAAAGTAAACAAGCACCATACATAAACATGAGACTAACAAAAGAAATAACTATACTATCCTGGAGCCTTGACAGTTTGTCTCTCTTACAAATAACCAGTCACTCTCACCCAATGACAGCAAATAATAATTACAATAATACAAATTTAAATTAAAATATGTCTCTGAATATTCTCAATAAATTGTTTAAGTGTCACATTAAAGAGGTTAAGAACATACATTTTGAAAGTATTAGCAAGTTCTTATTTTACTTTTTATTTACAATGGTTTCCCAACTCAAAAGTGTGGTTCTAACAATTTAGTATTGTCACAAATAAGGTCACTTTTTAATTTTTAATTAATTAATGGACAGCTTATCCTGCATCAGAAACCAATGGGAGAGGGACTTGGGCAAAGCCCTGACCACCGCACAGTGGGAGACTGTTTTAAAAAACACAGCAGCCTCATCTAAATGTGTAAGATATAAAATTCTTCAAATTAAAATATATAGGACTTACATCACACCAACCAGGTTAAAGAAAATCGATAACTCCCTCTCACATCTGTGCTGGCATGGATGTGGTGAGGCAAGAACACTGATCCACCTATTGTGGCACTGTCCTTCAGTGAGAAAAGAGAGACTAGAGATGGATCAGTTTTCTGCATATCACTTATATTACCTGGAACTTGAAACCCTAGTGGTAACTCTGGCTCAGTGCTTGTTGATGGTGTCACCACTGTCTTTTGGAATTTTCCAAGACTTCCCAGGTGTGGTCTCCAACTCTTCATTGAAAAAGGGCAGGGCACTGAGAATTGCGGAGGGCTCATTGGATTGCTTGGCCTGCATTCTGGTTACCACAGCATTACACTTTCTGTTTTGTTCTGGCTCCAACAAATCAAAAAGAACTGGTAGGTCTCTTCCTAGAACAACATCAAAAGGCAGATTATCAGCAACCCCAATGTTCAAAAGGAAAGTTTGACCTTCTACCTAAAAGTACATGTTAGCTGTTGGATAAGGCTTCTCGTCTCCATGAACACAACAGATAGGGATGGTTTCACTTTCAATGTTGGGTGGTACAAACTTCCTGTATACCAATGTCTGATCACTCCCAGAGTCGAGCAAGGCCCTAAGCGGGGTTCCGTTAACTTCAATGTTTTGCATTTTAATAGAACAGTCATTTTTAATGCGAGAACGTGGTACAAAGCACATTTGTGCAAGGCAAGATTATTTATATAGCACATTTCAACAACAAGGCAATTCAAAGTGCTTTACACGACATCAAAAGCATCATGACAGAGAGAAAAAATATATATCTTAAAATAGACAATTTAAAAATCACTAAAACAAACAATTCACAATCACAGAAGAACCATTTGGACATTCCTTGGCATTTTTACTTCCCCCCTACAGATCCCAGATTTGAAGGACTCACGTGAGATTTTCCCTGAATCCTGAAAACGTCTTGACAGGATGCGTATTTTTAAGGTTGTACACAAAACCTCCAACTGTTGGTCAACTATAACAGATGTGATCTTATCCGAGTTTTTCGTGTGCATGGGTTAAGTATAGCCTTAACTCCACATAACAAATTAGCTTTTTGCTAGAGGGTTTTGTTGGCCTACCTGCTGGCGGGCCATCCCACATGAGAGACTTACCTGCACTGGTTGCTGCCCCCTGTTGGCACTGTTGGGCTGGTTTGTGGCTGTCCTTTGTCGTCCTCCATGCATTGTAGCTCCATGGTTTACCCTTTTTCCGTGCCGCCACAAAGACATCGGCCAGCTTGGCAGCCTCCGTTGCTGAATCTGGGTCATGCTCTTTGATCCAAAATCAATAGCTACAGTAAATAAGCTAGTGCTACTGAGGATCTGTTTGTATCAAACATCCTCTGCAATATAAATGAGATATTAAAAAGTAAAATAAGATTTCAATAAGACCTACCGTCTAATTAGTAGTTTCAAAATCCGATACATGTTGATAAAGCAGGTCTCGTTGATGTGTAGCACGTCCTCCATATTGTGTGTCCTTCTCTGAAAACTGCTATTCAAATGATCCTCCAATGATTCTCCATTCAGGGGGCCTGGGGCCTGGGTTCAGGTCCAACATGGGACTCCCTTCCTGCATGTCATTCCCCATTCTCTCCAGTCCTGATTTCCTTCTCTATCCACTATCCTATCAAATAAAGGCATAAAAGCTTTAAAAAATAAATCTATAAAAAAGACTCAATGCATGGAAAAAAAATATATATTTATCCAATCAAATATTGCAATGAACAGTTTACTCTGCATGTCATCTTAATGTTATTCTTCCAGGTACTTAGTGCAAAATTGTCCCACATTTGTTTTGTCTGACTACTTTGTGGTAAATGCAGAAACAACCATATGGTCACTTCCCCGCTCACAATTAAGAGTGCAGTCTGTTGTCTGAACCTTAAACATTTATTTGGGAATGTTGGCATGGCTTTGTCAGAGTTTTAAGGGACTACACAGAACTTTTGGAATCCATTTTTTGATATGATGAAAATTAAACATATTAAGCTTTGACATGCATTTATTAACAGGATAGCCAGTTTGGGATTTTTTGTGGAATTAGTCAGCAACCAAAGAGAATATCTTCAGCCTTATTCTCTTATTGATACAATATTTATATGTCAGGTTCTGAAAAAATAAGGATCTGGACACAGTTGCACACGACACAAAGTATTTCTTTTATTTAAACAAACAGGCAAAAGTCCAACAAAAGTCCAAAAACAAAAACAAAAAGAGGCACAAGAAAACATTGGAGGTAAGAGACGTAGCAAGAAGAGGGAAGGTAAACTTTAACTAAATAGACACAGGGGTAATCACACACAGGTGAGACTAACGACACAGGTGAAGCAAAATGGAGGGAAACCAGACAAAGGGAGAAAGTAAGGGTGGATTTGGATTGTACCTCCTATCTCCTTTCACTATCCACTTTACCTTAACCCTGGGGAAAACGTCATGAGGTTAAGGAAAGATGTTAGGAGAATTCATAAAGAACTAAGGGAAAGGCGACCGCGTTGCTCTGAGGATCCGTGGTGAAAATACAAATTTCCAAAAGTGGACTACTTAAAGCACATCTGAAAAACTTTTCCCTGTGCCTTCTTACCGATGAAATAATCATAATAACCACAAGGTTAGAATTGAAATAAAAGGAATATAAGTTACCAGGCTACGAGTGACAAAAGTGAAACCAAATGGTTGTCACATTGAGAATGGTTGCTCACGCTCACCTTCCTGTCCACTCATAAATCAAAGTTAATCCAAAATAAGTATGATTGTATGAAATACACATTTTTTCAAGATATACATAATGTTTTAGGCATACAAATGTACAACTGCACAAAGCATTCTTAAGTGGATGAAATATGTTGAATAAAACATCATCTGGCTAAAAATGTCTCATCCCTTTTTCTTGAAAGACAGAGTGCTCTGTGTTATGGTGATTGTAAACTGTCCCTTTTCGGTCGTCGTTAGTATTCGTGAACGGTCGGATGCACGAGTCAAAGTGTTGCTGCCGCAAGGAATTGTGGGACGGCATTATCTCATCTCCTTTCGTAAAGGATGGTACATGTGGCGGTCGCATCAGCCACCTAGTGTTAGTATTTATTTATTTCTCTGATCAATTCTCAGCCTTTTAGTGGCCTTTAAATAATTCACACCACACATTTTCCTTTGTTAACATAAATCACACTTTATTGCTTTCATGACAGTTGTTTCTTCATTTGGGTGCACACAATTTAGTTACCATTCTGTCACATTAATTCATTTGCTGGCATATGGTTTCATTTGTTAGTAATACTTACCTTTCCTTTTGTTTGCCGAGATCCACTGACAAAAGGCTGGCTCCCATTCAAAGATGGCCTTTTAAGCCCTGCCCACAGGAAGTGGGAGCTACTTACAGTGTGGACCAGAGAAGGGGAGACATGGACTCAGGAATACACAAGAAAATATATTTTTCTGCTGACTTTGATTTCTTTATTCAAGTATATTAATTTCTTTGTAGATTGTTTATTTGTACGGTTGTTTGTGGTGACGTTTTTTCTAAGTTTGTTAGGTGTTTAGTTTGGTAAAGTAAGTTAAATTCCCCTGTGTGTCTGTATTGGACTAGTCCATGGTCTTTATAACCCCACGTGTGTCAGTAAATGGAAGGTCTGTTTTAGTTATGTTTTGTTAGGTAGAAGTCTTAGTTATTTTTATGAGTTAACCTTTTTTTCAATTCTGGGCCCTATTTTGTTACATCTTTAATGGACTAACTTTGTTACTTACTTTTTTGAACTTAATTAAAGCAAATTTTTCTCTTTGGTACACCTTTGTCCTTTGCCTGATTGCTTGGTCCCTGACAATTGGTGGCAGTGGTGGGATCATCCAATAAGGACATTGGTTATTATTATTTTTTTTTTTCTCAGACTCCATTTTTTCCTCCACCTTTCTCTTATTGTGCTTGAGGCATGCGAAGAGGAAGAGCAGGCAAAGGCTTTCAATTAGTCGAGTCAGACAGAGTGGGCCAAACAGACAATGAAGATGAGACATGTGGAGCTGCTGGTGGAGAAGCTGGCAGGGAGAGTGAAAAAGAAAGGGAGCCTACAATCTCAGACCTGGCCAATATCCTTCAGGTCCACATAGGGCAGCAGAAAGCTCGAGAGGCCCATTGGGAGGAAGAGGTATCACGACAGGATCACAGATTTAGGGCCCTTCAACAACAGTTTAGCCTGCTTCAGCTGGAGGTTCAGACCCATGGCTCTCCCAGGCTGATGCCTGCACCACCAGAGAGGCCTCAAGAGCTGGAGGAACATTTGGACAGATCTACATCAGAGGCAGCACCCCTACTGCGACACTCCCAGACAGGTGACTTCTCTCATGATCATGCACGTTACTTTAAAGAGCCCAAATTGCAAAAACTCAGTGATGAAGACGATATTGAACATTTTCTTATCACTTTTGAACGGATAGCAGTGGCCTGTAGGTGGCCAAAGTCAGATTGGGCCTTTCATTTGATCCCACTGTTAACCGGAAAAGCTAGAAGTGCATATGTGCATATGGATGTTGATGAATCAATGGATTATGATCTTGTAAAGTCTGCTATTCTACAGAAGTATGACATTAACAAAGAAACATATCGTCTGAGGTTCCGCTCTCTCCATGTGGAAACAGATGAGACACCCAAGGAGTTGTACTCCAGGTTGAAAGAGCTCTATGGGAAGTGGGTTCAACCAAGAGGTAAAACTGTTGAAGAAATTAATGAAATTATTATACTGGAACAGTATTTAAGAATTTTGTCTCCAGAGCTTCAAGTTTGGATTAAAGAGCACAACCCACAGACTGCAGCGGAGGCTGCCTCCTTGGCTGACATATTTGTGGCTGCTCGTCGGGAAAACCAGGCTTGGAAATGCAAAAGCTGGAAAAAGGACAGCCAGAATCCTGTCTCAGCCCAACATGGACCAAGAGCAGCCAGTGTGGGTAAGCCTCCCGTATGGGAGAAACCCTTCACCCAAAATGGACCCAAAGCTTCTGGTAGAACTGTTACATGTTATTTGTGTGGACAGGAGGGCCACACCAAGCCAATGTGCCCCCAGAACCCAATAAAATTGTCTCAGATGTGCTTTGTGCCCAGAGAGGGGTTCAAATCAGCTGGAGTGGAGCGTCCCTTAAAGGAGACATCTGTGGAAATGAATGGACAGACCCTGAAAGCACTGATCGACACAGGAAGTACACAGACCCTTGTTCAACAAAGGTATGTTTCACCTCATTCCATCTACAACACTGAGACCATACCTATCTGCTGTGTCCATGGTGATGAAAAACGATACCCCACAGCAGATGTCTACATAAAAGTGCAAGGACAAACTTACCTGTTAAATGTTGGTGTCATAGACAATCTACCATTTCCTGTGATCTTGGGTGATGATTTACCTGTATTACTTGACCTGTTACAACCACAAAGTTGTAATGTTGCTCTGACTCGGGCCCAGGCAAAGCAGCCCGGAGAGGAGGAGCCAACTCTGAATGCTTTACCCTTTTTCAACACTAACATTGATGCAGAGCCAGCAAAAGAGCACAAGTCACGCAGGCAGCGGAAGCAAGAGAAATTCCAGCACACCGTTGTGTCTTCCTCTTTGCCTCCAGAACCGGAGGTACCACTGGGTTTCAAGATTCCTGGCAATATTGTTGAGCTGCAGCACCAGGATGAGAGCCTATGTGAGTATCTCCAGAAAGCTACAGAGAACGAAATGCTGAATGAAAATGGTTACTGTTTGCAAAATGACATTCTCTACAGACAGCAAGGGTCAGTGAAACAGCTTGTGGTTCCGAGGGAGATCAGAGATACTGTTCTGGGCTTGGGCCACTCCATTCCCTGGGCTGGCCACCTTGGGAAACATAAAACCTTAGCACGTATAAGACGTTGTTTCTACTGGCCAGGTTTACGTAAAGATGTTGCCAATTTTTGTAGGAGTTGCCCTCAGTGTCAGAAAACATCAGCCCGGTTTCCTACAAAAGTTCCCCTTCAGCCGCTGCCAGTCATCACCACCCCCCTTTGAACGCCTGGGCATGGATGTTGTTGGCCCCTTGGAGAAAAGCAAATCAGGTAACCGATACATGTTGGTGATCACTGACTATGCAACAAAATACCCAGAAGTGTTCCCCCTAAAGTCAATCAAAGCCAAAGCCGTAGCATTCTGTCTTGTTCAGTTCTTCTCAAGGGTAGGCTTTCCACAGGAAATATTGACTGATCAAGGCACAAACTTCATGTCAAAACTGTTGAAGGATGTGTATCAGCTGCTGGGCATCAGGGGACTGAGGACTACACCTTACCACCCACAAACGGATGGGCTCACTGAGAGATTTAATCAGACATTGAAGCAAATGCTGCGCAAATTTGTCAATGAGACGGGCTCAGATTGGGACCAGTGGCTTCCCTACCTCCTTTTTGCTTATAGGGAAGTTCCACAGGCCTCAACAGGTTTTTCACCATTTGAATTGCTCTTTGGCCATGAGGTGAGAGGACCCCTAACTCTCTTAAAAGAAATCTGGGAGGGAGACAAAGTTAACAAAGAGCCTATGAATGTTGTTTCTTATGTCCTCCAGATGAGGGAGAAGTTGGACAAAATGACGCTGTTGGCCCAGGAACACATGGGGGCTGCTCAACAACAACAAAAAACCTGGTACGACCGAGCTGCTCGTGAGAGGGAGTTTCATCCTGGCCAGAGTGTGTTGGTGATGCTGCCCACAGAGGAGAGCAAGCTCTTGGCTAAATGGCAGGGCCCTTATGAGGTAATCAAACAATTAGGGCCTGCCACTTATGAAATCTCTACTCCAGGACACTATCGCACCACTAGGGTTCTCCACATCAACCTTTTGAAGGAATGGATTCCAAGATCGAAGGAAAAACCAGCTGTGTTCTTCATTAGAAACGTGGCGGATGAGGAGGTGGAAGAACAGTATTTGCCTCTGCCATCAACCACTGTTCTTGAGCTGGGCCATCTGTCAGAACAGCAACAATCACAGGTGAGAACCCTCTGTACTTCTGATGTGTTCAAGGAAAACCCTGGCTGTACAAATCTAACTAGTCATGACATTGTGCTGAAAGAAGATGCTGTTGTCAAGCGTATGAGTTATAGGATTCCGGAGCGCCTTCTTGGCCCCCTTGAAAAGGAAATCAAATTGATGCTTTCCCTGGGTATCATTGAGGCCTCCCAGAGTGAGTGGTGCAATCCTATTGTTCTTGTTCCGAAGAAAGATGGCACAATTAGGTTCTGCATTGACTTTCGTTACCTGAATTCAATTTCAAAGTTTGACTCATACCCCACACCACGCATTGATGACTTGATTGATCGTCTGGGGAAGGCAAAATACCTCACTACCATTGACCTTTCTAAAGGATATTGGCAGGTTCCCCTTACAACCAGGTCCCGTGAGCTGACAGCCTTCAGGACACCTTGGGGACTGTTCCAGTTCACTGTCATGCCTTTTGGGTTGCATGGAGCTCCTGCTACCTTCCAAAGGCTCATGGACAAGGTATTGAATGGTTTGTCACATTTTGCATCTGCTTACCTGGATGACATTGTTGTGTACAGTAACAGTTGGGAAGAACATATGGAACATTTGAAAGTGGTTTTTGAGTGTCTCCGAACTGCAGGTCTCACAGTTAACCCAGCCAAGTGTACCCTTGCCAAAAGTGAAACAGAGTACCTTGGCTATGTCATTGGCAATGGAGTAATCAAGCCTCAGGTCCAGAAAGTTCAGGCCATTCAATCCTGCCCTCTGCCCAAGACCAGAACCCAACTGAAGTCATTTCTGGGCATGTCAGGTTGGTACCACAGATTCATCCCTAACTTTTCTGAAAGAGCTGCTGTGCTTACAGATATGACCAGTCTCAAGGGGCCAAACCAGCTTCAATGGTCGGACGAAGCAAAGGCAGTCTTTAAAGACATCCAGCAGGCTTTGGGCGGACATCCAGTGTTACACTGCCCAGACTTCCAGAAGCCCTTCATTCTACAGACTGATGCCTCAGATCGAGGTCTGGGTGCTGTGCTTCTCCAAGGCTCTCCAGAGGATCGCCATCCGATAGCATTCATCAGTCGGAAGCTCTACCCCAGGGAGACTCGGTACTCTACGGTGGAGAAGGAGTGTCTGGCTGTAAAATGGGCCTTAGACTCTCTGAAATACTACCTTTTGGGCAGACAGTTTACTGTGGAAACGGACCATAAGGCCTTGAAATGGCTTGAAAGGATGAAGGACACAAACAGCAGGATAACCCGCTGGTATCTTGCAATGCAGCCCTTCAAGTTTGAGGTTCATCACATCCCTGGCAAACAGAACTCCACGGCTGACTACCTTTCCCGCTGTCACAGCGAGTGTCCAGAGGAGGGGGAGTGTGTGGCGGTCGCATCAGCCACCTAGTGTTAGTATTTATTTATTTCTCTGATCAATTCTCAGCCTTTTAGTGGCCTTTAAATAATTCACACCACACATTTTCCTTTGTTAACATAAATCACACTTTATTGCTTTCATGACAGTTGTTTCTTCATTTGGGTGCACACAATTTAGTTACCATTCTGTCACATTAATTCATTTGCTGGCATATGGTTTCATTTGTTAGTAATACTTACCTTTCCTTTTGTTTGCCGAGATCCACTGACAAAAGGCTGGCTCCCATTCAAAGATGGCCTTTTAAGCCCTGCCCACAGGAAGTGGGAGCTACTTACAGTGTGGACCAGAGAAGGGGAGACATGGACTCAGGAATACACAAGAAAATATATTTTTCTGCTGACTTTGATTTCTTTATTCAAGTATATTAATTTCTTTGTAGATTGTTTATTTGTACGGTTGTTTGTGGTGACGTTTTTTCTAAGTTTGTTAGGTGTTTAGTTTGGTAAAGTAAGTTAAATTCCCCTGTGTGTCTGTATTGGACTAGTCCATGGTCTTTATAACCCCACGTGTGTCAGTAAATGGAAGGTCTGTTTTAGTTATGTTTTGTTAGGTAGAAGTCTTAGTTATTTTTATGAGTTAACCTTTTTTTCAATTCTGGGCCCTATTTTGTTACATCTTTAATGGACTAACTTTGTTACTTACTTTTTTGAACTTAATTAAAGCAAATTTTTCTCTTTGGTACACCTTTGTCCTTTGCCTGATTGCTTGGTCCCTGACAGTACACTACCCTATGCTAAATGAGGTTATAAAAGAAGCATTGACACGCCTTTCCTTAGCTTTTAGAGAATTCGAACAGCACTTATCATGGCCGCCACTTTGATGCTTCTGGGTCATTTCACTCAGTTAGGAACCTTAAGCAAAAAAGACTGGGGACAAGAACTTCAAAATAAAACAGCAAACATGAAAGACACACAGGGAACTCCAGTATGTAACAGTAACAATACACACCAGACATAGAGAAACACGAGGATAAGAAATGACAAAATAAAACAGGAAACACTTAACTTGAAAATAAAGCAAAAAATACACACACGGGAATCAAGCCACATAAGGAAGAAAAAAACAAAATAAAACAGGAAATTAAATTCAAACAATGAAATAAACAAAATACAAAACTAAACAAGAACAAATCATGACATCTAACCTTTAAAAATATTTGTGGTGTGTAAGAGACTTGTATTATGTATTTATGAATGAAGCTTGATCTCTTGTTGTTTTACCACCTAATTATTAAGAGGATGGGAACATTTTTAAGATTCTTGGCAGGGCTGGCCAGCTCTCCGCCATGAGAGATTACAGAAATAAAGGAAGAGGATGTCTCCAAGATGTATTGGATATTGCTCTCTGTCGATTCTCAGCACAGCCTCGTCCCTCACTTTTTGTGTGATTACCTCCTAGCTGCACGCAACCTTATTTAAGGTGCTGACAGACTCACTGAAGCCTGGCTGACGTCACGCTACGCAGCTGTATTGTGGAAAAGACGTGAAGAAGAAAACTTGATCAGAAATGGCACAGAGCTCAAACGATGCTTAAAAGCAGGGGGGAAACAATCTGTTTAGAGAGATAGAGAACATTATGTCCCCAGACTCTCCAAGGCTATTATTCCCCACCAAAGAAAGGCAATTTGATGAGGCAAAAGGTGCGAGGAGCTGCTTCAGATGTGACCACCGTGTCTCCAGGGGGGATTTCTATTCCCTTTCTCACCCCCCCAGCTGTTAATCTTCTTCCTCTCCAGAACTTAATAGAGTTCATACTTATTAAAACTGGATGCAGGGGAGAGCTGAATGGGTCAGAGTATCCTGGTGAACAGTACTCTATGGGGAGCATGAGTGTGAAAGTAATGCTGAAATTATAGAGCATGTCAGACGAGTGTCACTCCAAGAAAGATATAAGCTTTACACCAGGACTGTTAATCAACTTTGATAGAATTTATACATCACCACACAGAATACTAGCTGTAAAGCAGAGGAGAAAATGAGACATGCCCTTACTAACATTTACACCCATTCAATACATGACAATAAGATTAATTGTTACTCGTTCTTATTGCTGTCAACTAATGAGAACAAGGCTGGGAGTATTCTGCAGCTTCTTTGAGACTTCATTTTCCCCTTCTGTTCACCGTGTCTGTGTTAATTTTCTCTTTGGCTTAGCTGAAGAGGAAAAAACATGTTGGAAGTGACTTTTCCATGAGCGCATCACCAGTTTCAACAGCTGACATTTGAGTACAGCTTCAGCTCTGTTTTCACTTGTCGAAAAGGCAAACAGTCACTTGGTACTTCTTCTGTCGTGTGCTGTAAGTCTGATGTCATAGAGTGTGAAGTTATACAATAGATTCTGTTTTAAATCGGTTTCAAATTGAGAGTTAATGTGGCAAAAAAGAAGACATTCATCTTAATTTGAAAGTTCATTTTCAAAGGAGAACTTTGGTGATTAAAAATGAAAGCCGGAGCTGAGCTGAAATCCAGCCTCAATATATAAACATGGAGGAGCTAATGAATAAAGCCGTGTAGCTGGGCTGATAGGCGAACACAATCAGGAGATTACCTGAGGGAGAATTCTACATTTCTACAATCTACAGTTCATTTGGCAGACACTTTTATCCAAAGCGACGTCAATCAGAGAGAAAGTACAACACAAGCAAGGATCTAGAGAGGAAGAGACAACGTCAGGAAGTGCAAAAAAACAGCTTTATAACTGAACAGACACACAGGTGCTGACAGGCAGTGCACAGAGGTAGAGCACGACATCGATAGCTGTTCTATAGAGTTCTAATTAGCATCAAAACCATCCTAAATATCCTCATCGTCATTATCAAACAAAACCATCATCATCATAGTCAAAATAATCATTGTCATCATTAATATCATTCAGTGCGTGGGAATTCATGAAAGGGCTGGGTCTTCAGCTTTTTCTTAAAGGTGCAAAGTGACTCAGAGATGGAATGGATGTTGGTAGTTCGTTCCACCATGGGGGGGGGGGTCTAGTTACAGACTTAGGGCCCTGTGTTGTGAAGGTTGGATCCGACATTTATTGGCCGAATGTAGTGGGGGATAAGGAGTTCAGACCTGGATGAGAGAGTAACTCAAAAAAAAACCTGGGTTTTTAGGGAATGCATTGTTGTCAAGTACCGTGCACAGCTGTTATTTTGTGTGTAGATTACCATAATATTTACACATTCATATTGTATTCATTGTTGTAAATATCTCCTGTAATATGCTAATACGGCTATTTCTCTCTCCAATTCTCTTTAAAATTATACATGGTCTCTTTAATCCCATTATGTGTTAACAAGGGAAGGAAAGAAAGAGAGACAGAACACATTTGAATGTTGTCATACATTAATGTTTTGTCTTATGTGAGTGCATGTGCAGATATATGAAGTGGCAAAAGCGTTAATATTGAATACAAATATGTTTTGTTTCTGCATGATTGTATGAAGGCCTTAAACATTTAACCGCTATCAAAAATATTGAAACGCATGTGCTCATTTTAATATGGTATATGTTGCGTCTGTACCTGCCTGACTTGGCCTTTACTGCACACAGAACTTAACGTATGGAAATGTTTACTGAAATGCCCGTCTGCTATTGTTCGTATTAGTTTCTGTGATGCTATCCTGCTGTAGTAGCACCAAACCTGACTGTGCCATCATCAGCTCTGGATGCAGTTTTATCCACTCCACGAGGTCATGCAGATACGATTCAGGCATGTGGAGCTTTTTTTTTAATCAGTTTGAAGGGATCATGTTCGGCCTTTCTTGTGTTGGTTGTTACTTTGCTTATCAAGTTAAGCTAAACTTGTTGAAGCCCTTTCTTCAGGTTTGAACACAAATGACAACCAATACATTCAAACATAAAAAAAAGTAAAGAGATTCTTCTGTGCAGCAACATGTGGCCGTACATTTAGGGTGTCTTCTGAGCACCCACTTCATTATAAATTGGTAGGCATACTGTATCCTCCACTACTGTATGAATGTGTTCACATATTCTTCTCTCAGTAAATAGCAGCCTCTGCAGCTTGTTGTTTCCTGCATGTAAAGTAGAGCGGAATAAGCATGTTGTATAACTGAAACTGTGTCTCTCACATGAACAGCTTGTTGACTACTTACTGCAGCACACTCCGAGTAATTTCTCACAAAGTCCTGACTGAGAGCTTCTTGTAAAACAAGTGAGTCATCCATAGTTGCTACATTTTTGATCTAACAGAGGTGGGAACAGAAAAAATAAATCGATTTCCATGCGTATACAAGCTTGAGTTATAGATTATCAAATAATTCATCATATTCAAGTGTGTCCATGCCTAACGTTTATACTGCTGCCAGAGGCTTTCCTGTGCAGGACATGTGCTGCATGATAATCTGTTCTCATTGCACTTTGCAGCACTGTCAGATTCTCCTCATCCCTCTTTTGGTGGCTGACTGCCACTGTGTGGTCATAAATATTTAACACAATTCTGCTGCAGCAGTCATCTTTAAACTCTAACTTTACAAGCATCAAGTAATTTAATCCCTGCTTCAAACTTATCAGTGTCAGTAATATTATACACTGTAGGAATTACTTAAAGCTCAGTTGGGAAAATGTAATCTAAGTCTTTCATTGTTTCCATCAAAAAACCTAAGAACCTTTCCACCTGAACTCTAATCTTGTCTCGTGGGCAAACAAATTTAATCTATATCAACGAAAACAATTTTGTTGCACCAATACCTCAGCCTTCATCATCCATCATCACGACAGAAAAAAAAGCCTTTAACACTCTCTGATAAAAGCACCTTCTCGAATAGTACTCTTATTCTGAGCCCATTTTTGTTGTTTAATGGGGTACTTTGCTCCATTGCCGTGAAAAGGGGTGTCATCGCATGACAGTTTGGCAGACATGGAATCAGGTTTTGACATTTAGAGTGTGGCTAAAAGTGTTTTATATGTTCTTTTAAAACATCAACATTTGGCTTTTTTTTTTTAAATAAAATGGTCACGGGCTTTTTTGTAGAGCTTTTATATATATACTGATTATCATGATAGAAGTCATACCAGAAAATATGCAACAGATTGGCCGAATCATACTCATAAATTTGCAAACTTTCCCTGCAGTCAAATGCTCCTTGGATCCTAGGAGTTCCAGCTGGGATGTCACGCTTTAATTTCTTACGTTGTAATTTTAGGTCAACATGCAACCACTCAGAAAATATGTTATATTTTTTCGACTGTCAATCCAACGTGTACCTTGGACCCCATGTTCCTGCGTAATATAATGTACTGTATAGTCTGTTTACACTGCAAGTCTGCTACCAAATTCTTCTCAGAAATGTTGAGTTGCTGTCCGAACTAGAGGGAGTGCAATTTCCCATGCCCCTTTTTTTTTTCCAATTGATCAGAAATCAGCTGAATGCTGGGTTTAAGATGCATTTCCGCTAAGGGTGTTGGTGCTCATGGATGTCCAAATCTCAAATCCTTAAGTTTTAATATGGAAATACAGACTTCTCCGCATCAAAATGCACAATATCTGTGCATTCACATATTTGCCGACTTCCCTGTAGCACTGTGACAGGTTTGTTCTTCCCTTAAAAAAAGTGCAAAAACCAATCAGGGTGGAATTTAATGAGAAGTTTATATGTAAATGAAAATATCTGTTGCAGGATTGTAGAGTTGAGAGTGTTCTCAGTAAAATGTCTTCATAGGATTTAAAAAGATCATGGCCTTCCTGATTTATGGTAGTCTCTAAATTAGTAGTGGACTCTCAAAAAAACAAAACACATTTTCAAGAGGTTGCTCATTTCTCCAATGTCTACACAGATTTTTAGTGTGTGTCTGTGTAAGGACTTTGCCATAACCTGATATAATCAAATATATTTGTTCTAATGTGTTCTGTCTGGTCTTTTTAACCTTGAATTTGTATTGTTATATATTGTATGTATCTATTGGAATGCTGATTCTCGTGTTTGCACAACAAATGTACCTGTACCTGTACTTTCTAGGTACCAATAAAGAAACCTTGAACCTTGAACCTTGAGTTCTCCTGAACAACTGCAGTAGTCACATACAAACACAATGACACCAGTACGTTTTTACAAAATAGTTTGATGGCTGTATTTATATGCTCAGAATAGCACAAATAATACAGGTAAAACATTTACATTCATTCTCATAGAGTTTTTGAGAATTATTTTGGGAAACATAGCTACTTTAAAGCTCAAAATGCAGTTGTAGGGGCTGAAAGTAATCAAAAGTACAGTAAATAAGAATTCTTAGGACATCTCAAATTTTAAATATCTAACATTATAAGTTAAAAAGACAGGATATTTATGCTTTAATTGTACATATCATGTGCTGGTGACACAGGCAGCACGCTGCGATGGTATGGAAGGCCATACACAGGGCTCATCCCTGCATGGTGAAAGCTCTGCACCTTGCCAAACTGGCGCAGATGGAAGAGCAGAGTGAGTTTTCGGGTCATGGTCCTGAGGGCCAGGAAGGAGGCCAGGATCTCTGCAAACAGGAAGAGGAGGTAGAGGGAGTGGACAGCTCTCTCCAGTGGCAGAATGATAATTCCTTCATCAGTCACGAAGAACAGCAGCACTGGCAGCTGGAACAAGAAAGACAGGAGCCAGAAAGCTGCCAGCTCTGGCACCTGATGACAGCGATGGAGAGGAGGCAGAGAGAGTTTAGGTTGGAGAAATGATGTAAGATAAGGCACCTAGGCATTCAACATATTTGCACAGATACCTCTAACATCCTGCTTCGAGTGTGAAGCTCAAATGCTGTTTAAAAATGTAGTGCTGTCTTTACATTTTACTGGTATACTGTCTTTCCATACAGGTATTTAAAAAAAAAACATAAGTTGGCCTACTTTCATACGACAGCTAATGTAAGTAGTGGGCTAATGGCTAATATCACAGCTGAAATGCCTTAATGTACGACAGGAAAAGTGTAAGCTAATGGTAGAGCAAGTGGTACAATTTGCTAAGGTTAGCTGCTGTCTGATAGTAGCAAATAAGCTATATGCAGTTTTTTTACTAAATAAATTCCTAAAACACTTTAAAAAGGTTATTTTAGCAATCCATTACTTAGTAGCTTAGCGTAATGTTAGGAAGTAGCATAATGCTAATGTATGCACGTCAAATATGCTGGGGGGTTTTTGTTTTGTTTTTTAATTTAAGACTGCTTCGGCCTCAAATTCCATAAAAAAAATATTTGCATTCATCTGCTTCCTGGCTAACAATAATACTAGCAAGGAGGTGGCTGAATGCTTACATTAACAGTTATCTGAGGGAAGACACGGGTCATCAAATATGTTGTTTAAGCTTAAAATGTAGCCTCTGGGTTTTCACTGTTGATTGTCTGATTAATATATATACATATATATTTCACATACTTTATTAATTTTCTGAGAAAATTCTGGTTATTGACAGACACACATATGCACAAACAGGACCTATAGACATGCATTAATGGAGAGATGTCAGAGTAGGGCTGATACACATTGCTACGCAGGGAGCGCGCCAGAGCTGTTTAGGGTTTGGTGCCTTACACAAGGGCACCTCGGCAGTGACCTTGCACCCCTTTGGCAACCAGACCAACATCCATACTTTGGTTGCCAACCCAAGTTCCTTCAGACTGAGATACTGCCGCCCCAAATATTACGCAGATGCTGCTAATATTATGATCAACATTAAAGCATAGTAATGTTAATTTAACACACCTTTACATCCAAACACATTCACAAACACTCTATAGACGCATTGTAGCCAGCAGAGTGGTTGCACATGATACTAAAGCAGCCCCTTGTGTTATTCAGGAGTGCTGATAGAGCT
This sequence comes from Tautogolabrus adspersus, assembly GCA_020745685.1. Lineage (NCBI taxonomy): Eukaryota > Metazoa > Chordata > Actinopteri > Labriformes > Labridae > Tautogolabrus > Tautogolabrus adspersus. Next base: position 23,438,831 of record CM036534.1, read on the forward strand.
CTGCATTTCGCCTCGGACAGGATCTAGGTGTAACTTACCTTCTCTTTAAGGTTGCCGATGTAGCCGAGATAAAGCCGGACAACCTCAATGACTGTGAGGAGGATCATGCCAGTGATGAGTAGAGCCTGGTAGTATCCCGGAAGATAATAGAACTGGGAGTAAAGTACAACATCATAAACAAAGATGTATCAAAATTGTACAATGAACCTAACAATTGTTGTGATTGCATGATAGGCTACCCCTTTAATTAGTCAATGTGAATCCAGAACAGATAAGAAACAGTATTTATATTTTTATCCTTTTGTGGGGACTCTGAACTCACCTTTACTTCCAACATGAAAACGGCAGAAAACCACCAGCAGGGAAAATAGAACATGTTGAAGTAGAGCATCATCTGCAGCGGAAGATGGGAAACAAGCTCGTTGACCACTGCAAGGCAAAGACAGTAATATATTTATTAGTAGCATGATTCACTATCATGAACACAGTCAAGTGTTTTCTTTAAAAAAACGTATAACCACAAACAGGTTAGTTTGTTTTTTATTAGACATGATCTTAATATGGAACACAATTAGAGGTATGCAGAAACATTTACATATATCATATAGGAACTAATGTAAATTAAATTACAATAAGGTTATTCTCAGTTAGCAATTTTTAGCTATAAATTAGGAAATCCATGTAGTTTTTAATGCAGCATAACAGAAGTAAAAAAAAACTAAAATCAAGCAGCGTTATTCATCAAATTAAAATTAATTCCTTAACAGAATAAGTATTAAAAATTATTAAAAAAAACTATGGATAACAAAGCTTTGCTTACAACATCCAACTCTGCCCCCTCTCATTTCACTCATTATCAACTGGTAATACAATGTTGATCTTGTCAAAGCAGTTTTGAGTAGTGGTCACATGATTATGTTTACCCCTCACTGTCAGTTATTTGATATCACAGTTTGGTTTTGGTTACAAATAAGCAGATATATTCCCTGTCTATTATCACAAACCTATATCATTGTAGAGCAGCACTCTAGTAAATAACTAACCATTGGCGTCCTCCTGCTCCCGGCTGAAGTCGCTGTCTGCCGTCCTGTTGTTGGTGAACACTGAGCCTCCCATGTAGCTCAGGCCCAACTGCAGGTTCTCTGGAACAGGTGAGTAAAACACAGGCATCGTGGGTAAAGCTGCTGACCATGACCAAGCCAAAGAATCAGGAAACGTTACGGTCCAAAACTCTGCTTGTGCCTCGGACTCTGCTGCTAATCCTCGCTGTGTGTTCAATCACACAAGGAGACAAATGCATGAAGGCAGAGATGCTAATGGACACACACAGACGCATGCTGGCAGACATCACTGCTAATCAGATTATAGTGTGTGTGAGTGTGTGTGTGTGTGTGTGTGTGTGTGTGGGGGGGGGGGGGGCTGGATTAGGATGAGGCAGCAGGATGGCAGTTTGTGAGGAACTGAGAGGCCATCTAATTATAGAATTTGACAGAAATAACGGCTTCATAGAGATTAAACAGAGGACAATATAAAACCTGAACAATACATAATATCTGGTAACTATCACTTTATCTGCAATTTAGACACTCATTTAATTGTGTGATATTTTTTTCAATATATCAACTGTAATGTAACTTATTTTAATTAATTTCTTTCTACAATGTGATTACATTTTTCCTCATTTTGATTTTAAAATGTTACATTATGGTATGGCTGACAACTTGATGCAAAGGGACTGTCCATTAAAATTAGCCGTAGAGCTGTTGTTTGTTAAATGTTGAGTGCACACTGTCCCTTTTAAAATAAAAAAAATAGAAGGGTAATTAAAACTAAGAAAAAGGTACATTAAAAAAAATGTTTTTTGCAACCTTTATATTATTTATTAGCCCCCTTCTTCCTTACTTATGAAGGATGACAGACAACTTCATGTAAAGTGACAACTTACATTTACATGTGTTTAATGTTGATTCATTTACAAGGTGACTTTTCAAATAAAGAAATGAAAAGTAAAATCCTCCTAAATTTAAACACCTGTAAAATTGTCCCCCTGTACGGATAAAAGTCATTTAAATTTCTCAATTCAATTGCTTTGTTTTCCATATACCATAACAGTATAGAGTGTAGACAGCAGGCACATTAAATGGATTAATCCACTCAGTCATTATCATGGTATTTTACAGCCTTTTAATTCTAATCCAGCATACACACATTGACACAGCAATGACTAACAGTGCACACTGCACCCGGCCAGCGACTCTTCAGAATGGTGCCTGGCTTTATGTCAAGGCCTTGGAGCGCCACTCGTCATTAATGCGGCCTTGGTGCAGTAGCAATGTTTGGCCACAGGGTGTCATCACAGCTCGTCCCTGATGGCACGCAGGGGGAAGTGCTGGAACTCCTCTGGCACCTCTTCCCCTTTCTGGGACCTCTTGTAGAAACCGAGTGATTCTAACAGGCTGCTGATCTCGTCTGCCTTCATTTTCTTCACTGGAACAGTCTGATGTGTCGGGAAAAGACACACAAATACAAACACACACAACGTTGAAAGCAGCACTTTAAATTCAGTGTGTGCAAACATTTTTTTTGTAGACAAACAGTGTGTATTGATTCACATTAGTTTATGATAAATTCATTTGGTTTAAAAAAAATTGGATATTTATTAAAACGTGTACACATTTGTTTTCATTTCTTAGCTCAGTACAGTAATTTAGCCTCTGAAGTTGTTCTTCATTTAAAGTCAAATTGCAGTCCCACAGCTCCCACATTATGAAACAATCAGCGAAAACAACTAACGCAAGGCATTGAATGTGACAAAGAAAAACTCCTACATGAGCTTCAAAAGGGAAAACAATCAGAAGAGAAGAGAGACTTTTACTTCACAATCACAAAAGGCGCTCTTGTGCATTTGGAAGAGACACTTAGGAAAAGCAAGACTTTTATTGTCAGTTTCATGGTCTAAATGAAGGTTTAGGAGTCTTCCCAAGACGTAGGGGGGGAAAAAGCCTGTGGGAAACTCTTAAGAGTTGTAATTTAAAGGCATAAAAGTGTTCTTTCTCATATCAGTATTCATACCAGCTATCCAGTTTCAGCACTAAAAAATATTTCTCAGCTGTCAGAAGCCCTGAATATATACACGCTCTGACACATCTTTCTCACCATCTTTGTTTTTTTTACTCTGTCTCACATTCTCAAACACACTCAGTCTTGACTTTTTATCTGACAGAGGATGTGACATCAGATACAGAAAGTCTTAAAAGCTGCCCACATGAATGTATCTCGTCTTTCTGGCTCTCCACTGATATACTCCAACACAAAGCAGATGAGGAAAAGATCCCCAAACTCACATCTCACCTTTACAACCTCATCTTTTTCATTATAGAAGATCAGACGGGGATTCTTCTCCTCCGATGAATCGTATTCCAAGTTGTGGCTGAACGCAGGAAACAAGGGATCAAGGGGAACAACAGGTAAACAGTGGAGAATAAAAGCACTTCCATCTGCTTGGCTATTTTTAAACTCACTCACAAACATGATTTCAACTTGGACAAGGAGAGTTTTTGGAAAGCTCTCAGAGCTGGCAACATATTTGGCAACTTGCTGAGAACATTGTTTTGTTTATGAAAGAGGTCATGAGAAAGTCTGTTGCGGTTTTTTTGTTAAGGATAAGTAAGGTTTTACCAACACAAGAGATCAAGGATACTATAAAGCCCAGCGCTCCAGGAGGAAATGATGGAGCTCTGGCATTTTCTTTATGCCTCATCCGACCACACTGGGAGCCTGCAGGGACGACAACACAGTAGTTGAAACAGCATGACAAATAATGTTGTGCACACATCTTTTTGTGTGATCAAAGGGGCCAGAAATAGGATTGGTGTTTCAGCATACTACATATCGACATGACAGTACACAGCTTACCCGTCTTCTTAATCAATCCCCCATTTGCACACTAACTCCTATTTTAACTGTCTCCATTGTCCTCTTTTCATGTGGAGGCCTTCCTTTAATTTCAGATACTGAGCGTATTGCTTATTTATCTGTTTAGTTGATAGGCACAGAGCACATTGATGAAAATCAGCAACTACAAAAATAATATTTTAACACACCAGAGTTAGTGAGAATGAGATACATTTTAAGATAAAAATTATGACATCTCTGGTTTTCCTAAGCGATTGTTGGAGACTGCTAGAACATTACACCTCCAGAAGGCCTGCTTGTAGTACCTTAAGTCTCTAAAAGCAGTATGGGAGGTAGAGCCTCTCTCCTTTGGAATCATCTACCAGTCAAGTTCAAGCAGGCAGGCACCCTCTCTAATGTTAGGATTAAAACGTTTCTTTTTGATAAAGCTTATAGTTGGGGTCCCTAGTTACCTGGCACACTTGTTCAATGTTGCCAAATGCTGTGCTCACAGTGGGTTAATACTGGGTCTTTGTCAATATCATAACAAAGAGAATGGTCTAGACCTGACTTGTAAAGTGTCTTGAGATAACAATTTGTTAGACAACTAAAGATTGATTGACTGATTGTTCTGTGTGGGCTATGCATACACCAACTGGTAGACTAATCAAATTGTGACTCCCTTAGTGTGGTGCACCTATTTAGCATGTCACAGCCCTCCTGTAATGGTGGCCCTAATGTCATTGAACTTAAGAGTGTTCTTGTCAAAAACTTGTTTGGCTTTTTAGTGAAGTAATTCTATTGATTTAACATCTGTGAGTAATCAGTTCATTAAACAATTCTCAACGTGTGGAAATGCATTGAACTGTCAAAAATGTCCTTATTTGCTTACAATTTTGTAAACTTAATTTCTTACATTTAAACCGTCTCCTGAAAAAAATCAAAATCATGAAATTGTGACATTTAAAAGTGAATCAAAAGTTGATGTCATTTTTTTTTACTCACCAGCAGTTTCCCTCTGGCTATCACAGGCTTTTCTTCAACCGCTGTTTCATTTTTAATGTCTGATGCTGTAACAGCAAGAGCCATGGCGAGCACCAAATAGGCCCACATTTTAATGACTAATTCCTACCTTTGAGTGATTTTGCCTGAGCTGTAACCATCAATATGTAACCCTTTAATCCACTTGAAGAGTTTCTCACTTTGGACAGGACCATGATGCATTTCAACAGGGGAGCAGTGCCTTCCTGCGTTTGGTTTTTCTTACCTGTTTGTGCGATTGTTCTATGACAAAAGCTTTACAATCATGGTAAGCAAACAAAGTGTTCATGCATGATATTCCTTATCTTTAGTCTTACTTATTGAGCTGTTTTAATCTTCCAAAAGCCATGCAGAGGCCCCTGCTTTTATAGTGTATAGTTTCTTCCACATCAGATGTCACTGAGGGTCCACAGAACCCACAGAACATCTGCACTCTTATCACTTTTTCCCACGCAGTGAGCATGCAGGTGGTTGACGGTTGCTGCGAGTCAGAAACATTCTCAAAGCTGCCGAAAAATACATTTTTGTCACACTGGATTTGTACAGGTGTCCTTATGGCAAGGACTTGTTCTTATGTGTCCCTTTTAACAAAATAATCATTGAATAAAACTAACTGGACTTTTGTACGAAAAGGAAAATGGCAGGGGGAGTTTCTTATAGGAAAGCAGAAAGCAAACCGAATAAAGACTGAGTTAAATTTGGACTTTCCTCGTCTTTAACTCAATGATTTGTTTTTGACTAGTGTTGATGACAACATCCAAACAGCATTTCACATGTTTACTTAAGGATTCTTTCTGAGTAGACTGTTTCGGAGATATAAGAAGATCTAAACTATATGAAGGCCTTTAACGAAACATAAAGACAAGGAATGTTTCCCTGTCTTGTAAAGATTAGAAATGTGCCTGACTAGCATTGTAAAATCCCTTCATTCATATTGTACCTGTGCTACTTTGATGTGCAAACAGCAATAGAAAAACAAAATAAAACATTTTTTTATGGGGCGCCAATAGCCAGACACGGAGATTTCCAACAAGCTTGTTTTGAAAATGTGTTGGGTTAAGCAGGGACTCCACAAAAACTGTTGTTGATACAAAAAATAATTACCATGCTGATTGGACCAACAACATCTGAACAGCACTAACTCTTTGTTGCTTGTTCAACTAAACATGAAACAGAAAATCATGTAATTAATAACCATAAACCATTAGTGTGTGTGGTTTTCATTCTATCTTTTGTCTTTCTTCTGTTTCCAGTTAATGGTCTGTGATGTATCAAGACTACTCTTTGGACTCTTTGCCCATATAAGCACAGTGATGGTTGTCTTGAAAGATTTTACTTAATCATCAAATATAGCGTTTTTGTGGTTGTGATACTATCTTATATTGTTTTTTACCAATCATTCATAGAAAGCACTTTCACTTGCATATACTGTAGATTTACCGGTTAGAGCAGTTTCCTTTGAATTAAGAACAGCATCAAAAGTTTTTTGAAAGTTGGCTTGAAGATAATTGGAGTCCAGAAAAGAGACTTGTGTGTCCTCGGGGAGAAACTGGAGGCCTAGACAGCCAAAAGGAGTTATCAGCCAATGTGAGCATGTTCTGTCCAGTAAGGTCACATTCATACACTGCTGCCTGTGTTATAATGTGTCCCACAGGACAACACACTGCTACTGTACAGTCTACTTAACACCAAAAGTAGATATTTAAATGGCTTTTACATGCTTTAACCTCATCTGTTTATCTCAACTATAACAACATTTTCATGTTATTAACTGTTGTGTGTTTCCTTATATTCCAGTAACATTTTCCTGTTCACAACTTCACTAGTTGTTTGGTGCTGGACTTACAGCACACAGATGTTGTTTTGTTTTGTTCCTTTTCCTGAAAACAGTTTTTGTAAGCATGGTTGAAATTGATGCTCATTAAGAGAAATGACAATCAACCAAAAAGGCCCTCAAGTGAAGCTGAAGAGACAATTTGAAGCTGCAGTAGCTTGAGAGATTGCAGATTTTGCAATGATTCTCTTGGGGTCTTTTACCACCAGCCACCAAAATATGAAAGCACATTTAATTTTAAGTATTTTAAAGATGTTGGTAGGTGTATTTTTCAATTGATGACAGCTAATGCTGCTGCAGCCTTTATGCAAAGCCTCAGTTATAAACTGAGTTTTTCTCCATTGTATTCTTTGTTTGTTTCCCAAAGAAGACCAAAACAGACCATAACATTAGCAACAGAGTGCAAATAAGCAACTTGCTAAACCCCAGTGTCTTATTTGTTTTCTTTTTTCTTTTCCCTCTACAGTTCTTACTGTGTTGTATAGTTGCATGAGAAGAAACGCTTAAATCCATTGTGTACTTCTGTGTGAAATCAGACCTCATGACAGCAAAGCACATTTGCACTGTGTTAACACCCTGTGTGAGGAAAACATCTGTCCCCCACTCAAAGTTTACTCAAGTCTTCTGTTGTGGAAAAAAATGCTAGTACATCAGGTCACCACAAGAGGGCAACAACGCCCAAATGTACACTATCAGGCAGTTTGGCGGGTAAAAAGTAACTCCAAATCCTCGCCACAGACAATTATGTTTCCAACAAAAATAAACCATTCCTGCCTGGAATGCTGAAGCAAAAACCATCTCTGTGTCTCTGTCTTTTCCAGACACAAGAACTCAGAGTTCTGCTCTCAGTCTTTCTGTGCTTCTGCTTGCACTGTTTGAGATTATGTGTCAAATGGCAGTAAAACAGTCCCCTTTTTTTAACAGGGTTTCCTCCCCTCGGCAGCCATCGTAAATCCACTTCTCTCGCTGGAGTTTTGCGTCTGCACCTTTGTGTTATTTAAAGTTTGAGTCCAGTTTCTCACACAATGTAAAGTATATATGTCCTGTAAGAACTGAAGTACTTTATTTAGAGAAAGAAAGCTTGATGAGAGATGGGGAGAACAAACCATGAGCAGAGGGGGTTGGGTGATCTGGCTGTGGCAGCCTATAGCCTATGTGTGGATGTATACCATATGTGTTCACAATCAGCATGTTTTGAGCTTACATCATGCGGTGTGTGCCAAAAATGGGGATGTTGTTATTATTAATCTGCTGACTGAGGGGGAAAACACAGTCATTTATTAACAGCAGAACAGGGAAGCAGACAATGAACATTTTTTCAAAATTTGCAGACTGCAACTTTTTCCAGTAGTTTTGCAAGTTGCAACACTTGCAGCTGGCAAGAGATCAAACGCTTAAACACCTCACTGTAATCCTGCCTCCCTCAGAGTAGCTTGTTATAAAGACACACACACTTCCTGTTTCTCCAAAGCACCGGATGCTGCCTACCAGCCAGCGCGACATCGGCTGGCTGTCTGTCCGCTTATGATATGCTTTTGTGAGAAATATTTGGCTCCAGTGTCTACATCTGTGTGCTTTAGAGTGGATGTTTATTTGTATGCATAAGGACGAGCAAGGGAGATGAATCGAATTACGTTTGAGAATAAACTGTTATTATCTGTGGTTGTGTGTACGTGTGTGTGTGAGCTCTTATCTGTCTGGAGCCTCGGGGCAACTGTTGGGGGGAGCCTGCTGCTTGTATCCCTGCTGCGCTGCAGTCTGCTCATAAAGAAGAAGAAGAGGGGCAGTGTTGAAAGAAGTGAGGGCCATGTGGAGGCCTTCATTCAATGAAAGTACAATGCTCACAAGTGTGCTACACAGTGTAATGTGCTGTAAGTGGACATAACCTCGTGGAGGTTTAGGTTCATGTGCAAAAAGTTATTCTCTGTCGATGGTAAATGTATTTTTTTCCAGCAAAACTTTTTAATATGTCAAGACTTTGTTTAAAAAAGTTCCTAATTTTGGGGGACTTTTTTCACATTCTATAAATACTTATCTGCAGTGTTTGTTTGTCACGATGCTGCTTTCTTGACTGTAACTCAGTCAAAAAGTTGTTAAATCATAGGCAGAATTACAAATAATTACTAAATGAAGCAACACCATAGGGACTTGGGGTTAGATGTTCATTCGTGACAAGTAACTGTAAGCAAAAGTACAGCTCATGGAGTAAATGAGAACGTCACTGAGTTTGATTTAGCTTGTGGTTGGCTCTAACCTACGACCTAAAATAAGTGGCTCCAGTTTTCCCCACACAGTCAGAAAGGCTGCAGAGGACTGAGAGGCTGCCGGCCTTGGCAGAGAAACTCTGCTGTACAAGATGGTTTGCTGCCAGTGACCTTGTTTCAAATGACTTTGTTATGTTGAAGGTAAAAGAGAAAGGTGCTGTTTTTTATATATGTTCAGTCTGATTTTGTGCAAGGACACTTGAACACCTTTTGACACATACTCTTGGTGGTTGAACTACAGTACCTGTGTATATTTTAAATCTCAATAATGATTTTTATTTTAGTACCTGTACGCTGATCATTTGAATTTCATGCAAAAATAGAAGTCTACCATACAGTATGTGTACCTTGTGTTTAATCTGCTTACTTTTAAAGTTCTTTACATTTATTTACAGGTTACATTATTAGTCTCAAATGTAGGGAAATCCCCACTTGATATTACTTTAGTAAATATTTGAATACTCTTTCATCACTCCAGTTTCAAGCAGTCATCAACTGACCAGAATCTCAATAACCATACCTAAAACAGACAATTCCTGATGTTTGAAGAGATTAACACATTTCTGTCTGCTGGTTGAAACAAAATTATTGTGGCTCAGCTTGCAACAACATCACTTTTTCTCCTCTATAACTCCCTTTAATTTTTGGTGTCATTTTGCAAGACTGGTCAGGTTAGGGTACTTGGCCTTTGAGTGGTCCTTTAAAGGTTTTACACTTTTTTGTAAGGAGCACATTTTGATTCAATTTGAGTCCCTATGGCTGAGGGGATGGAGCTTTGCTTTTTAAAAAAAATAAAAAACACCATCTGGCTCATTAAGAAAGGGTGATGAAACATGGACTGAATTAGGGATGATAATGATTTTCTGAAAGGGCCTTGAAAAAGAAAACATCACAGAAGCACAAACTCCACTGACTTCAAATGCTAATGTGAAGAACTCCATTAACTGTAGACAGCTTCTGACTAACAAATTATCTTTCAAATTCAATGCCAACTTCACATAATGCCGTACTGAGAGGTCATTGCCATTTGCATGTATTTCTTGGAGAGCACACTGTATTTTAGGTATGTAATCTTAAAAAAAAATGTTTTAAGTACCTTCTGATGATTCTAAGACACTTATCAGTGATGTGAATTAACTGCTTCTGCTTTTCTAAGGTGGCCTTTTGACCAATGTGTTCCTCCAGTCTTACTATCTGGGTTCATGTACTTTGATGACCCTGCTGAAGTGGACTTGAGAATATCATCGATTCCTCACACTCTTGGCCTTGTTCTGTGTCTCATCCTGACCTCTAACCTCCCGAGAGGTTAGCAAATCAAACGCAAATTTCCCTGTGGAGGTCAAGTTAGTATCACATTGCTGAATCAACAAGAAACAAAACACTTCTGTCTTCTGTGGTCTCACTACATAGCCATAGTGAATGCCAAACAGTGTTTTATGATTTAGCAATGTGAGCACTTTTTTCAGGAACAGAGCGGTGACAGCTTGCTGCTTCTGGCACCATATGTAGGTCAAGCTAGAAGAGTTTCACTGACAAAGATTCCAGTGTTTACACATCTAAACAGGGAGCAGAACAAGATGATGGATGAAAATGGTAGTGACATCAAGGCGGATGTAAAGGTTTGTTGTAGAGGTGCAAAAGGAGGCGAGGGCGACAGAGGGATTTGTACTGATGGATGTCCAGTTGCTGGCCACATCAGAGGAGCTGAGAGGGGAGGAGGGGTGGTGGTGGGGGGGGGGAGGGGGGGTAAAGCAGACAGCAACCGCTGCTCCCCTCCCTCTAATCTGTGCAGAGGTAATCAGAAACACATGGCTCCTCATAATGGCTCCAGTGTTGTCCTGCGAAGTAGAACAGAGCTGCGAGGGCCACATACACACCAGTATATAGCCACAGCGACGGTATATATACAGCAAACATCATTTCCATTCACATCACAGAAGAATGCAGGCACATACATATTGGCATACATATTGAGGTTATGCATTCCTGTTTCATTATTAAGAGTATTTTCAAAGTCTCTGTTGTGGATAAGAAAGTGTGAATAATCCTGACCTATGAGTCACAATAAAACAAATCAGATGCAGTTTTGAAAACAGGAGAACGTTTCTTCTGGCTAAAGCTGAGTAACTCTGCACGGCATGTGTTTCTGTGACTGGTTTTGGCAAAACATTTAAGGTGAAAGTTTGTGTCTCAAACAACAAAGATGTTGTAAGCTACAGTTCATCGGTCACAGACAGGACTGATTGTCAGGACAGTCGGGGTTCAGTGCATAAAAACATTAGCCATCTGCTTATTTTCCTTTGGTTTGGGCAGACACATTGGGTCTTGTGATCATTTTCCGTCCCAATATCTGGACTAAACCAGCAGCTTTCTCTTTCTCTTTGCTGCTCCAGGTTAGACTGAGTGAGAAGCAGAAAGGAAAGAAGGAAAAAAAGTTCGGGTCAGCCTGTGGAATTATGTGAAAGCTGAAACCTCAGGCAACATTATGAAGTCTGAAGTCCCACTTTACGGCACAGATAGCGGATGGATGGGTGTGTGAGGGAAAAAAGAATGGGGGGGGGGTGAATGAAGGAGAAGGGAAATAGGCTACAGAGAAGGAAAGAGGGGTTTTAAAAAGTGTCATAAGAAGAAGAGAGAAAGAAAGAAAGAAAAAGAGAGAAAGAGCATCTGACTGATCTGCTTTCTATTAGCCGCCCAAATCTTCTCCCCTGATGCACTCGTTCCACAGAATTGTGCTGACAAAGGGGGAAAAATCCAGGGCAATTTGAAATCCCAGACAACTGTTTGCACACCCCTCCACGTGAAGGAAAAATAAAGGGGAAAGAGAAGTCTCCAGCTGGATAAGGGGAACAGCTTAATTACATTTCTGGCTATTCATATTCATTTGTATATGCACATTTATACAACTAGTCAAGATGAAAAATGTCTGTATTTGTCTTCCAGAAGCTCCATGTCCTAACTTTGAGCCAGACGGACGCATCATTATTCTAACTATAAGTAGTTTGGGATGTCACAGACGCAGCAGATTGGGTTGAACTAATAGTAGTTTTCAGCTTCACATTGGGTTTAATCACAATACTGATAAGCAGTTCCATCCTAAACTGAGACTCAGTTTCCGCTCTTTTGACCTATTTTTCAGGACTTCACCAGCCCGTCTGACTAAGCATCTCATTGGGAGGTTGGCTTGTTGTGCGGTTGCTCTTTATGTGTATTAAGAGCTGCCTTTCTTTTTTTTTTTAGCTCCGTGCCACTGTAAGTGAGTTTCAGGTCTATTATAATGACGGTCTTAAATCGCAGAGTGAGTAGATGTCACTGGAAATCTATAAACACACATTTGATGCTGGCACTGTTCCTTCTCCCTCCTTCTGGTTGTGAGCTGACCTCAGTTCTCAGCGGTTTTGGCTCAAAAAAAGCACCAGCTCCATTTCCAGTAAATGTCATTTCATAGTTACTGCATTTCCACAGGGCTGAGAAACAAGATTTAACGTGCAAGGAGGACTGCAATTAGACAGTGTCTCTCGCAGACAGCAAGTCGACAAGGATAAGAGACAAAAACAGCATTTGCAAATCTCCTCTGGTTGCGTCTGACGCAATGATTCAGCCGAGGAAATGACTGCACTTGAGGAAATTGTCAGACACACATTTATGTCAGACAGTGAAACTGTTGGAATATAGCACACATAAGTGCTTTTCAATTGTAAATGTCAAACTCATTTTCTGTTTCAAATCAATGTTTTCAAGGAATCATTTAACTAATGAACTATACAACAAATAGTTTTTTTCAAACAAAAAATGGATTTGGACCGAAAATGTCTTTCTATCGTTGTATAAGAACTTGCCTGTGTCTTAACATCTTTACGAGTACTTGCTTGTAGATTGTGCTTGCTAAAATACTACAGACTTTTACAAGATTTCCACTGAAATGGAGTAAAGCTTAAACCATTTTCCTATATCTAAATGGGTGCTGAAAAACTTCTCTTGACTGAGTCCATGTAGGATTCATATTTTCAACCCCTTTTAAAGTGGAACTTGACTCCACTTTCTTTCTGCTTTGCATTGCAGAAAATATTTGTCTTTTTCCCCCTCACTCATAAATTTCTTTCTTCCTCTCCTTGCAGGGACTGAAATGGCTACCAGATGTGGTTCCAATCTGTTCCCGTTGCCATGGTTACACAGGGACTGGAATAGGTTTTCTGAGTCCAGGGCTTTTGGCTGACTCATGGGGCCGGAGTTTTAAAGCTTCGCTGCTTCTATAGACTTGGCATGCCGAGGGCGACCGGGCTCCAAGTCATGTTTAGACTGGCAGCCGACATGTCACTGAACCCCCTTCCCACACTCCTAACCCTGACTTTTTGACCATGCGTTGCGTTATCCTGGATAGTCACTCCTTTGTGTTCTCCTGCGCTGCAGCGCCAAAACGAATTTATGTTTCACACGTCAACCTTCAACACCAAGTCAATAAAACGAGCAAACTATTACTCTGAGCTAACTGCAGAGGGGATATGAAAAGGCCAAGTTCCATAATCATACACAGACCGCTCTCATTCAAAACCATTCAAAGCAGAAGGAATACAAATCCATCACAAGTCCGACACATGCCCCGTCAACACAGTTTATCCTGAAATGCTGCACCACAGTAACGTGCAATGCACATTTCCAAGCTGCAACTCTCCCACATGTCAAACATGAAAAGCCAGAGAACATGTGTTGGTGTGCTCAGCTGAGAATCTTCTCCATCTGCGAGTTGAAGACAGGCAGATGGAGGCAGTTGTGTCAACATTCCTCTCTATCCTGGCAATGAATCAGACTTGAAGCCATTGTCACATGAAAAATGGGATGATTTTGAGGAGGATTCCAGTATGTGGTTTGGCTGATAGACTGTCAAGGATGTTTTAAGTAAGACTGAATTGGAGACTTTGAGGCTGGTAGCTGAGTTAAACTTAAAACCAAGTCCACAAACTGAGCCAAACAAATGAGGATCTTCAAAAAATCAAGCTATGAGGGTTGGGAACAAACTCATTTTCTCACTTGCTTTTAACAGTTGTAAAACAAAGTTTCCTATGTTTACTATCCTTAGTTTGCACTCAGTGAATTGAACAAATCAAAGTTTTGACCCGATGAGTAAACAGAGTGATGGTGACACAATTTTACAAAGCTTCATTCAATGCCTGCTCATACTTTAGAATGATGTCCATCTCCTGGTAAAGCTAAACGGAAAGGTCATAGCACCACGCAATTCATAACTGCTCACCCTCTTGGGACCAGCAATGCCAGCAGTTGTTCTACTTAATGAATACTGAAACTTACATAATAAAAAATCCCCCTGATGGTGCAACAGGGAAGGTTGGACGATCACAGCATGGTTTACCCTCTTGAGATATGAATATCTTGGAGCCTTTTCTAAGAGGTTTTCAAACATTCAAGCATTTAAAAAGTCCAGCTCATGTACTACAGCAAAAACAAGAGGATCACAAAAGTCTTCATGGTTCTTCCTCATGGGACCAGGGACATCAATGGTGCTTCAGACATTACATTTTTAAAACGTTGTGGCTTACCGACATGTTAGAGGAAAGGTCAGAGGAACACAAAAGTCCTCATCATACATCTTCTTGGGACCAGGAATATCAACATCGTAATAATATAAATCATAAATTCTTTACCCCAGATTAGTGGTGGATAAGAACCACAAAAGATCCTAGAGCTAATCTTCTGGGCACAAAGAATGAATGGAAATTGCTAACATTGTCATTCCTTGAGCAATGCTGCTAACGCTAAAAAGGCGATAAACAATATGTGTCTTCAAATTGTGAAAAATGTTGATGAAACTGTTTGATATTCCCAAGAGAACACATAGGAAAGGCAGTTCTTTATGAACAAACTAAAGTTACTATCTCTTTAAAGATTTTATAGAAAGTCAGAAAAACATTTATTTGTTGGCAACATCAGGACAAGGATTAAGTCCAAAAGTGAATTTTATTTCAGACTATAGGCTTATATATTCCCTAAGTAGCCTATTCAATCCTTCGATGTATAATATAAATGTACACAGTCAGCAGAACACCATGTCGAGGGTCTAGAACCCAAAAACAAAGCCACTTTGCCTTCTGGTTTCAATTACCCATCACAAGACCTATCCATACATTCACCCATTCATCCCCCTTCACTGCCTTGTGGCCCAGTCCTGCTATATCCCTCTGCTCCCCGCCAAAAGAGGACACATATGCAGCGCGTGATTGACTCCTTAGCACAGAGTTTCCACTGTTTTTCCTCCATGAAAGGAGCTCTTGTCCCACCATCCTGAAGGAGCCAAAAGCACAGTTCCCTGGTTCCCCTCGGGCTCTTTGAAGGGCCGCTGTGACCGAATAACTCTGTGGGACTCCTGCTTCATCCCTGTGACTCTGCAGCTCAGTAGCCCCAAAGTCACAGGAAAAGGGTCAAATATCAATGAGCATTTGGATGAGTCTGTATGAAGTACACAGTAAGATAATTATGTGGTGTATTACCCAATACAGGCCTTTTCACCTCCTTGTTGTTCTAGTCATTGAACACTGGATAAAGACACTGCTGGGAGCAGATGCCATTGAGAGGTCATGACCCCATCAGAATTAATGTGGTACAAATAAATTAGCAAATGTTCACTGTCCTTTTGTGGCAGTTAAACGAGGACTGACCTTATAAGTTCTGTTTGACTAGAGCTACATGTATTGCTTTTTTATTCCAAAGAAGTAAATGAGGACACAACAATTCAATGACCATACACACATGGAAATCAAAGTCGCCACAAAAGACAAGATATACCTTACAATTGTTAATTTTTTTGCAACCTTTCAGGCCCTTCTTTAAAAAATGTACTGTGAGCCTATAAAAAACAGGCACAGGCCAGTCAGATAAAAAAAATGCCACTTCATATAACACAATGTTATGTTTCTTTTAAGTATATGCTATTGTTTCAACAGTTGTATCATAGTAATATTGTACAATCCTTTCCGTATGAGTTATTTTTTATGAGAGGCAATAGTATCAACGGGAGGGAACAAGAAGGTTACAGATTTCCTGTGCAGCTATCAGTGCCATATAATTACACTCTGCGTCATGCAGTTAAGTGTTATACAAACAATAACATCAACAGAGAACAATTACAAGCCAATGTAAACTTAACAGGAGGAAAATAACTCATACTGTAGGCTTGCTTCAGAGCCAAAAATAAGCAACATCGCAAAAAAAAAGCAAACAAGAAATGAAAGCCAGTTCATTGACACCAAGGAAAAGAAAAGAACTAAAAAGGTCATATAAGCACAGCTTACAAAGATAATAAAAAGTACACGATGTATACAAGTAGAAAATGTTGGGAACAAAACTGAGGGAATGTGTTGTACCTTGTTAAAAAACATATAAAACCAAGGACCATTTTCAAACTTCATGGCATGTTTATGGCTGAAGAATACGAAACATTCACAATAGCATTTTTTTTATTTGCTGCATACATACCTATCATCCATTCGCTATAGCTCATGTTTTGAGTGCTACTTTTGAAAGACAACCTGAATTAATCCAGTTCAAAGAACCCAACCCACCAGCTTTTTTTCTTTGGTTTACTTATTTCAGGATCAACACTTGACATAAAAGCTGACAACAATATTTAGGAAAATATAGCTTCTTCTGCTTAAACTGATCCACAGTTGAGGCATTTGAGGCACGGTACCATTAAACCTTATCCTAAAATATGAAACTAAAGCACCCCCGGAACTTCAGCATAAATGTACTAGCTTAAGATAATTTGATCCTTAAGGTAAAAAAAAAAACAATTTTAGACAGGATTTGTTTGCACACACTACCCCGATGGCATAAACAAATTCATGTGAAATGAGAAAAGCTCAATGACAATATTGAGCTAGTTTTTTGACTTAACTGAAAAAAAATATATACAAGGCAGCCTCATTCTGAGAGAATGCCATTAACAACTACTACTTAAAACAACTATTGCTTCTGATATACAGAGGAGATTTTCCTGCAGTATGTTTAGAGGGATTTATAAGCATTACAAAAAGTGAAGTCATACTATGCAGGGGGTTCACTTTTTTGGTTAAACTGACTGACAGCATTCTGATGATTCTCAAGCACTGATGACTTTTGAAGTCCTGCAAGTGGCATAACTTGTGTACTTTCCTTTGGGATAGAAAATCAATTTGATTAAAGAAATGCATTTCAAACAGTGTTGTTTATCACTAACTTGCTTCTGTAACAAAGTAGATGGGAAAAATTAAAAAAAAGCAAAAAGTTCTCCAACAAATCACACTGAAACTATAAAAGTGTTGCTCTCATGTGACTATAATGAATGATACTATCATCTGCTAAAAAAAAAAGTCTTCAAATACAGAATGAAAGGATGACTTTCTAGGAGGGCTTAAACTATAGAATTGTATTTGTGCCTGTTGGTCCTTATAGATGAGAACAAAAAACGAACCAGAGGGCTGAATTTTGGCATCATTTAGTACCTTTAGTACCTGTGAAAAGCATACATAAAAGAAAGCTATTTTTCCATCATCATAGAAAATTACAGTTATTCAACCTCAAAAGCAATCCATGTATAAATATAGTGGTGGATGAATAGAGATGAGTAAACTATGGAATATATCTGTGCACGACTGTTCTCACAGCTGTGCCCTGCTTAGCCACAGGTTGTGGTGTGAGATTGGTACGTAGTATTTATAAAAACAGGCTTCTTGAAAAGAAATACAATGGTGTATAGAAGGCATTATAATACAACTCACCAATATGACTCAACTGCGCCTTCCATTTAAAAACATTTCTCATTGTTGACTGGTCCTGGAGTCACAGCACACTTACACAGAAAATGTTTCAAATCCTTGACAAAAAAACAACAAATCCATTTAAGTCTCATTCAGATCCATTAAAATCTTTTGGCCATATGATTTGGAAACACTTATTTCACTACTTGTGGTGGCATAATGGCTGTCTTTTGCTGGGGTGTTTTACTTTCTGATGTTTCCAAAGTACCATCCTTGCCTTTCTTCCTGGGAGGCTTTTTTATGGGAGTCTTCTTTGGTGTAGGGTCCAACGTTGAGTCCCCTGCCTTTGAGCCGTTCAAGTCCTGCTTCTCCGGGCTCGTGATGTCAGGGGTCCCTGGGTCAGTGGTGACAGGTGCCACCATCTTCTGAAGGCTGCTTGAGGTGGGCAGCAGAGGCTTAGTGGAGCCCTGCTGACTCGGTCCACCAGATGGGGTCCTCTTGGCCTTTTGTGGAGGTGTCGGCTTTTCCCGGTTTCCTTTGGGCGTGGAAAGACCATTGGTCTTTGTCAGACCTGTTCCCTCATTTCTGTTAATGCTTTGAGTTTTCTCTTTGAGCTGAGCAGCCAAGAGTGTGGCAGCCTCTGAGTTCATGTGAGGGTGGATGACTTTGGGGCTCTTTGGTGGCTCCTTTGGGGTCTCCTTCGGGCTATCAGCATTCTTCTTCTCAGATGAGGAGCTGTGGAAGTTGCTGATCTTCTTTAGGGCATTTTGAACTACCCCGTTGATGTGTTCCATGTGACTGGGACTGCTGTGTTCGTCCCCAGACTTCTTAACCCGCAGAACTTTGTGTTTGCTTGGGGAGCCGTTGACTTCTGCCTCTCTAACCTCCTGTTTCTTTTGTTGTTCACGGCTCTTCTCCTTCTCCTTCATCTTATGTCGCTCCTCACTCTTGGATGAGCCATCGCTGGAGCTCCTCTTTTTCTCCTTTGGCACTGAAAGTGCCTTATTTCCCCCATGCCCCTGCTGTTCTGGTTGGGGAGACCCTGTAGTATTCCCATGTATCCATGATACCTTGGGCTTAGTGGATGGGTCTGGTGGACGTGGTTTTGGCTTGCCAGGTGAGGGTGGTGGCTTTCCATTGCGCTTTGCCTCTGGTGTAGGAGTGCCATCCCCATCCTTGCCAATTCCATCATCCTCCTTGGACTGCTTGGAGAGGCGGGCGATGCGGGCGTAGAGGGCTCCCGTATTGGACTCAGAGCCGCTGGTAGAGCCTTCACTGTCAGAGGACTTGAGCAGGGGCTGCTCGTTGCCTTCTGGTTTTGTAACACTTGTGTCTTTCAGGGAGGTGTACTCCCCTGCATCCTCCTCAGTAAGGTCAGCTTCTGGCTTTTCTGCTGCTGGGCTGGGGCTCCGCTTCTCTTTGCTTTCATTTACTGAGTCTGTAGATCATTGAAAAATCAAAAGGAATATATTAGTAATACACAGGGACTATTTAATGCTAGAAGTTAGAGTCAATTCTTGTTTGGCCACATAATTGAACCGATCAAATCATTTTACTATCATTTCAGATTATCAATCAATCAAAGAATAGTTATGGAATTTACAATTCAATTTCTTGCTCTTACAGACGTGAAATTGAATTCCAATGCAATGAAAGGAAACAGGGGTAAAATGAAACACATCTGGTGGTTGTGCGTATGCAGCCTCACCTCGTCTGGTATGATCAGCAGCTTGTAGTGGCTAACGCTTACTAATATAAGCAGCTATGGTATCAATGCCAGGTTGGTGATTCTGTACTCTGGATTCTATTATACTTCTTTAGCCATTATCCTGTAGTTTACCTGGCCACTGTGGATGCTAGCCAGAACTGCTGTGCAATAGTATAGAATGTTTTAAAGGTTTTTTTTCTCATATGATTTCAGTGTTAACATACAAAGAATAACAATGGGTTATCAGTAGTAATTTCAACTATTTTAGTTATTTTAATCATTTAAATTATAAATAACAATTTATCATTTACAGCATTTGTTTTAAATCTTCAACTTCGAGTCAATGTGTTACAGCGGTCACATTTACAAATGACAGCATTTCATGGTCTTCCTCTGTAAGGAAAC
Source organism: Tautogolabrus adspersus (assembly GCA_020745685.1). Classification (NCBI taxonomy): domain Eukaryota; kingdom Metazoa; phylum Chordata; class Actinopteri; order Labriformes; family Labridae; genus Tautogolabrus; species Tautogolabrus adspersus. The sequence goes on from CM036534.1 coordinate 23,458,727, forward strand.
ATTCCTTCTCACCGAAGAAAGCACAACAGGGCCACTTAAAATGCTAACTTGTACAGTATACACATGCTTGAGATTGGAGTGGCTCTAATGCAACAGATATTATCTATCATATCAAACCCTTTCGTGTTGTTAACGCATCATCTACTGTAATTCACTTTATTTTGGTTTATCTCACTCATGTCTATACCGTCTTCAGCTCATACAAAATTCAGCAGCCAGAGTCCTCACACGGTCAAAAAGAAGAGACCACATTACTCCAGTTCTTGCCTCCTTACACTGGCTACCGGTCAAGCTAAGAATTGATTTTAAAATACTTCTGACTGTGTTTAAGGCATTAAATGGACTTGCCCCTGCCTACCTCTCAGAACTCATGTCTCCATATCAGCCGGTAAGAGATCTTAGGTCATCTACACAAAACCTTCTGTCAATACCTACATCAAGGACAAAGTGCAATGGCGATGGTGCTTTCTCCATTGCAGGACCAAAACTATGGAACGCTCTACCTCCAATCATCCGTCTCTCACCCACTATTGATGTTTTCAAAACCCGCCTCAAAACATACTTATACTCAATTGCCTTTAACTTTCAATAACCCATCAAGCTAACAAAAAATCCATCGCTCTGTTAGTCTTGTCTTACACTGGACTTAAACTGTTTCTTGTTATGTTGTTGTTGTCTATTTCTTTCTAATGCTTTGTTTTATGTTTTTATCTGCGCTGTTCAGCACTTTGGATCAACTGTGTTGTGTGTAAAATGCTATATATATAAAGTTGTGTTGAGTTGAGTTAACTGTAATTGTTTAGTTCAAGAGGCTAAAAACAATGATTTAAAGCTCTTGTCCATGTGGAGAATGAGAACCAAGAGAGAACTACAATATCCATCAATCACACAACACAACCAAAAATTCCCCAACACAAACGTGCACTGTCAGACCTCCAAAATAGAAACTGATGGAATCAGTGTTTTCCACCAAACTTCAAGGAGTTAGTCACTGTTTGGATTTGTGCCATATGCTGACTTGACTCTTCAACTTCCTGTTTATACTTCCCTCGTCATCCAAGCAAAACCTGGACCTAGATGGCACATGATAAAGAAGCTATCTCCATAATGAGATTTACAGAAGTGGGTGAGTCAGTGCACAGCACATAATGGAGAACTTAACATCTTCAGAAAAGTGACTCTATCAGCGTGTGTGTACTGTATGTAAAAAAGCTCTGCTATGCCACAGACCATTTATGGATTTATGTGCATCATTCCAGATAACTAAACTGTTTATTTATTCTTACGATGACTCACCTTCATGGGGCACGCAGTAAACTGGCCCCTCGTCTCCACTCTCAAAGGAAGAGAAAGACTCCTGGGATGACCAGGAGGAGGGGGAGGGCTGCTCCGCTACTGACGGGGGCTCTATGAAGCTGCAGTTGAAGGTGTTCTCTGGGTCGTGGTGGGCTACTGAGAACAAAAAACAAACGCAGAAGCCAAAAGGTCAGCCAGAGGGTATTGTACCATGTTACAAAAACAACAGTCTGTTCTCACTCACTCTGGAGACTGCTGCTGAGTATTAGAAAGTGTTGGTTTAAAATGAGTCTGCAGAAAACTAGATTTTATTTGTTTTGTAAGTGAATTTAACAAAAGGCCCAACTCTAGGAAAAGTACATACAGCTTTCTAAGGGGTGGATTGTTATCTAATAGTCATAAAGGAGAATGTGATCTATACTATTGTATAATATTTTCTTAATCTGAGAGATGATACAGCACACTGTCATCCAATTTAAGTAATTGAAAATATATACAATTTTCCTCAAAGTGGATGTTTCAGTTTTTTGGAAAGTGCGTGTCTTTCAAAGAGTGATGGGAGAAGATCCACGCTAGTCCCATGTAATTATTTAGAAAGGTAAGGAGGACACGCTGACTTAGCTTAGCATTACACTGCAAACTGCAATGTAGAGGCAACAGTGGAACATCATCTACATACAAAATAAATATTCTTCCAAATTGGTCACTAAAGGGTTTTGTGGTCATTTCAACTATATGTTGATTTGATATTGTTTCTTCCTTACTCTCTGCCCCTCTCTCTCTCTCTCTCTCTTTCTTTTCCCTCCCTCTCTCTCACACATATACTCCATCGACCTTTTTTTCAGACACTGCAGCATTCAGCGGACCTTTCAGTGTCAGGACAGCTGTGGTTTCTGGGGGATACTTGGATACTTGCGGCTGATCTTCCCATCTGGAGTACACAGTGCAGTTTTGGCCTAAACTCTGCTGGGCGTTAACTCGACATGACCGACCACATCAGATGCTCCTGTTTACATGCCCGATGATACATGGACCCATGCGTTTGTTTAGACCTTAGATAAACCCTCCAAGTACCCTAGTTGTTGTCGTTTGACTGTTAAACTGAAAAGTTTAACAACATTTAAAGACCTAGAGACCGAGTTTTGGTGACTTGTGTAAGCAATACAGACAAAAAGCTGCATTTACTCTGTATGTCATCTGTGTTATCAGGGTGTAAGAGGCCTATGTCACCCAGATGTCATGCAATTTGGTTCACATTCTTACTGGAGTTTCTTTTTATCAGTGACAGATATGCATTATGTAAAACTTCAAAACAGACAAATACTGATCTTTATAACATTCAAATACTGAGCAGATGATGTATTCCTGTCCTCTCACTTTTTGTCAACAACAAACACGTCTGGTTTATGTTTCATCATAAACTGATCTGATGTTGCTTTCTTTGTTCATTCATCTGCATTACATCATGCAACTTTCTGTTGTTGCTTTTCTTCTGCTTTCAACATTTTTTAAAACAACTGCCAGATAGTCACTGTCGAATCCGAATTGGGTCAATGTGTGTTAGTGTATGTATGCATGTGTGTGTGTGTGTGTGTGTGTGTGTGTGTGTGCGCGCGTGTGCGTGAGTTAGTGTATGTTTGTGGCAAAGATTACTTTTGTGACATACTGACATGTTTGTACAAAGCAATTTTCAAGGACCCTTGCTCTGTTTTTGTTTTTCTCTTCTGTCAAGCAGCTGAGTTGTATGTAGTTGTTCAAGTTAACGCTTTTAACTGAAGTTACCACCTCAGACAGGAGATCTGTTTTAAATTTGACCCGATATGTTGAGAAATGAGCCATATGAGGTCTATCTTTATTCATACACTAATGTAAAAACCACTCTTTTAAAAAGTTGGTCTTTGTGTTACTTTAAGGCTGGATAACCTCTACACAGGTGCAATATATCAACAATAAGTAAAGTACAGATATGTTTGTGTAAAAGGGGGATTTAAGGCAAAAATAGCAAATGTTTTAATAAGTTTGGAGGAGGGACCTCTATTCAAGGGCATTTATGTGACTATTTTAGGATATCCTGCTTACCACAACACAAGGCAAACTTGCCCTCTTTCAACATGTAGTTACTGCTGGACTGTTTTGGCCATTGAAATGTATCTAAAGTCTAACTTGGATCTTTGTTTCTAATTGTGTTTCTTATCAAACAGAAATCATTGTTAGTGAATGCGGTAAAATAATAGCAATACATCATTTATACAGAGCTCTGGATAATTAACCGAAAGGCTTGAAGGATTATAAATGTATTTCCCAAACTCAACTTTAAGAAAGGGCCTTTTGCAAGGCCCTTTCTGAGCAGCAATAGGCAAATACATAGGCAGGGCCTCTGGGTTACTGAGGAATGTAGAGCAGCTAGCCTATGCAAAGCCCTCAAATAAGTTAGTCAACAAGCTAACAAGCTAACAAGCTAACACATGGGCATTTTGGGACACTACTTGTATGCAGCGATGAACAACTGCTGCCCTTGAGAGCTGCTCCCTCCCGACTGAGGGTCTAGTAGGGCAGATTGTTGTGCAGACTGGATGCCGCTGTGGTCCCTCCCAACATGAAAACCAACGCACAACAGGGCATTATTGACACATCCCAGCTGCACTGCTATGCCACCACAGTTGCTCAGTGGGGGAATGCATTTAGAGACCTGAAGCAGACCTGAGCTTGGCTGGGACAAGAAGGTTGCTAGTTCAAATGTCTGGTCCAGCTGTGGAAATCTGGGCATAGAATGGGGTCATTGCTTGCCAATAATAAGAAGAAACAATATGTTTCAGCCTGAAATAGCACGTGTTAGGGTTACAGGATTACATGCAAAGTCTAACACAAATAGACCACATCAAAGGACATCCAACATGGCTAACTGAGCCTTTAATCAATCAGTGATCCTATTTATTTTTGAATTTGATAAGGATGACTAGCAGAAGCAAACTTGAACTTAGTAGCTCCTTTTTTGCCTCAAGTGATGCACTTAAAATGACTTTAAGGTGCAAGTGTTCTTCATGCATTATGAATTTGAGGCTAAGAGCAGCTGCAAACTTAGTTATATTTACTAGGGCTGTCAAACGACAATTTTTTTTAAACGTGATTAAACGCAACATTTCAATAGTTAATCCTCATTAATCACATTTTAATTTCATATTTAAAATGACATTATTTCCCATTTAAAAATTAAAATTGTTAGGCTTTCATTTTGAACTTTTGTACTGTCTTAATCTGAGAGTACTGTACACCCTGTGTGAATTCAAGCCTGCTTTTAATTTGAAATAAAGTAAGGACCTTCTCGTGGATTGAAGGTAACAGCATTACCTTAACCAGGGAATGAAACAGCTAAAAGAAACAGTAAAAAAGTGATATTACTTATTAAGGTTGAGATTACTTTTGTCTTGAACTTGTACAACATCAGGAAGATCAGACCTTACCTGTCAGAACATGCTACACAACTTGTGGTACAGGCTCTTGTGCTATCACGCATAGACTATTGCAACGCTCTACTGGCAGGTCTTCCTACATGCACAACCAAACCTCTGCAGATGATACAGAACGCAGCAGCACGACTGGTCTTCAACCTTCCAAAAAGAGCCCATGTCACTCCGCTGTTCATCTCCTTACACTGGCTCCCAGTCACTGCTCGCATTAAATTCAAAACTCTGCTGCTCGCCTACAAAACAGCAACAAAAACGGCTCCTCCTTACTTTGACTCTCTATTTCAGGTCTACACTCCCTCCCGTCCACTACGCTCTGCCAATGAAAGGCGTTTGATCCAACCTTCACAACAGGGTCCAAAGACGAGGACTAGACTCTTCTCCTCTGTCGCCCCCCCGGTGGTGGAATGAACTTCCAAACTCCATTCGATCTGCAGAGTCCCTCTGTACCTTTAAGAAAAAGCTAAAGACCCAGCTCTTTCAGGAATACCTACTAACTTAGCTTAATGATGATGATCTGGATAGTATTGATGTAATGATGGTAATGATGATGGTTTTTGTTTTTTGTTTGAAAACGACGACGTATAAGATGGTTTATATACTGATTAGAGTCTCAGACTGGCAGTTCATGTTGTGCCTTGCCTCTGGGCAATGCCTTTCAGCACCTGTGTGTCCAATCGGACTCAAAGCTGATCGTTCGTCCTTACTGACATTGTTCCTTTATTTTTCCTTGATCCTTGCTTGTGTTGTTCTTACTCTCTGATGTACGTCGCTTTGGATAAAAGCGTCTGCTAAGTGAATTGTAGAATTGTAGTTGTAGAATTGAACTGATCTGTGTAGCAGTTTTTTTAAAGTGAAATGAGACATTTAAGATGCAGCAGTGTTGTTCTTTTCCATCACTGTGACTACAGGGAGTCACCGCAGAGGCTTATCAAAAGTACACCTAAAGGGACAAAAAAGCATGCGATTTCGGCTGAAAAAAAAAGAATGCATTCACTTTTGACCTTAATTAATTGTGATTAACTAGTTAATGCTGGCGGCCCTTATACAATTCTAGCCTACTTTTCAAAGATAAATCAGGCAGAAAAAAGGAAGTGTAACTACTCTTGGCCCTCACTAATGAACACGGAGGATGCAAAGAATGCAGGACAGACGTGTGTTTGTAAGGCGTGGAGTAAATATGCTTTGAATGGAATGTAAACTACAAGCAAACAGCCTCAGTTTTACCAAGAGGGGAAAAGGTGACAGCTTGTTCATTTGGCTAATTCTCTGAGGCTAACTATGCTAACAGACGAGTAAATGTTGTCTTCCTCCCCCACTTCCCCCCTGTTCCTGTTTCATTTTCTTGCCACATCTGTTGCTACTGACCCTGGTGTGGATAAATCACGGTTCTGACACGGGCTGGGGTAAATTTGACCACTTCCTGTTTCCAGCCCCATTGGGCCCCCTCTGGAATGTGTGTGTGCAGGACTGTGTAGCCCCTAGTCAGAGTTTGAGTTTCTAAATGTTGGCAGACCACGCTTCTGTGGGCAGCCCAACACAAAGCAGAGAGGCAACAAATTGGACAAACCAGCAGGGGCAAGAGACATTCAAGGTTTGAGTAGGTATTGAAATCTGTTCTTGAAATAAATTGATCTTTGGTAGTCTCATTTGATGTCTGACAATAAAGATATTTTGACCAGTAAGCCTAAAAAACATTTCTTGCTTCTTTAAGCACTTAAATTATGTTTAAAAAAGGCCTTTTGATTAAGATGACGTTGCTTTTCATGCCTCTAGCGCATTTCTGCTGCACGTGGTCGAGCTCATCTCGACCCACTCTGTGGAGACAAAGGCAACACTGTCCTAGTTTTGTATTAAGACCGAGTCATAACGGAGACAAACTCTAGCTTTAAAAAAACCCAGCTGTATAAGTAAAACAGCACATGCTGCTCAGACATGAAAAAGAAATCAGGTCATCATGTTTTAACTCCTTCCACAGCAGAATGACTTCAGTGAAATTCGATTACAGTTTACAACAGCATTATTTCATATTACAGCTAGGACTCTGCCGTGTAACATTTCAAATACATGCTTTTTTAAATCAATCAATCATTCAGATAAATGTCAGGGAGGCGACAAAGTTTTCAACCACAAGACCTCAGAACTCACAGCCATTGGCACGTTTGTCAGTCCAGCAGCCAAAAGTTTCAGTTTACAATGACATTAAACAGACAAGAGCAACACAAACAACAAGCTGGAACCAGAGAATGTTCAAATGCTGTTTTGATAAATGACTTTTCGTACATTTTCTTGTCTGTAAGGGGATTAATTCATTAACTGACTAATGGCACTGCAGCAACTGTCTTTCTTTTAGTCCATCAATGTTCTTCACTAGGCATTAGTCTGCAGTCTCCATTACATAAATACAAACACTTTTGCACCACTAGTTCGTGCTTTTTGAGTATAGAGAAATATTGCTTTCTGGTACAGTATGCAGCATGTGACAATACATTATCATTGTAATCATGTATTGTCATAAAGAAGTATAGAAGCTTCTTATTAATTTCAGATGATAAAAAATGTATTTTTATTTTTTTAGCTCTTGCAACTGTTCAAGAACGCCAAACAAAAACAGCCATTTGGAAAGTCTGGTTGGAGTAAACGATCAGCATATCTCCCCTGTCTGCTATAAAAAAAGACTGGGGTCACAGACAGATCTGTCACAGACCACGAGACCTCCGCATGGAGCAGCAGCATCCACCCAAACAGTGCGACCTTTGATAGGCCATCACTCAGCACCACCCGGGCCCCCGACAACCACCAGCCTTCTTTAAATAACAAGGCCTCCTCCACAGCCCAAGAAAGATTTTCTTGGGGAAAAAGACGATGGAAACAAGTCAGTAAGAAAATTGGGGATGGGGTGGGGGGGTAAGCCCCAGTTTAGGGTTGTAATAATATGAACACATGGCATTTGAGGGTGCCAAGAATAATAAGGGGCTCTAAAACAGTGCATACCTTTCAAATGAAACCCCATACTCGCCTGGCAGCCACCATACACTTTTCAACCCTATTTATCATGTGCGAGGCAGACTGAGGTAGCACTGAAGGAGAATGCTCAGCCTGACTGTCACTGATTTCTGTCACTGCCTCTTCTGAAGACATATTCAAGCATTTCATTAATTGCAAACACAACAGAAATAACATGACAGAAACAAGGCAAGAAATGTATGAAGATGAAACCTTTAAGAGAAACTAATCTGCCTATAGGGACTTGTAGTAAATGTGATATCAGTGACAGGCAGGAAGAACTAAATCAACATTAATGAAAAAGTAAAAGAAAACCTTGATAAAGACATTGCAGCAGACTCAGAGGAGCAAGACGTTCGGCATTCAACTGATTAAATAAGTTTTGGTATCTCAAATATTATGTGATGTCCAGTAAACTTTGCACAAACACAGGCAGAAGAAGAAACGCCATTTAGAGGACTACTTTTTACTTTGAATCAGAGCTTGTACTTCTCACTTCTAATTTGGTAAAAAAGTTGCATCAGTACTATGTTTTTCAGATTCTTTTGTCAGAGAATATTGTTTACTTTTACATTAAGAGATAATGTAGCCGCTTTTGTCATCATGCATTGACTACTAATAAAGAGCTAAGCTTGATGCTACTTTATTAAACTGCGTAGTCAAAGTACCAAAGAGGGCAATTACATAAAACCAAGCAGCTTTTGGCAGCAGTGTGGTGGGATATGAAAAAGTGTTTTGGGGCTTACCGACTACTTTGGGCAGTTTCTGTCGCCTCAGTGGAATACGGGGAAGTTTAGTGCTGATTCGGCTGAATCGTCCACACAGGATCCGTTTGGCTTTTTTGCTGTTGGTAGAGAGAGTTGTCATGGTTAGGACTGAAAAGGGATGACACCATGGAAATTCAAATGAATCATTCAAAGAGGCATATTAAACCTGGCCCCATGCCACATTGTGAGGGCTCGGCGGCTGCTCATATTGCTACTCACAGTGTTATGTCAAAACACAAGAAACCTTCAAATACAATTTATATGCATTTATTCATTTAACAACCTAGTACCTGTGAGAAAGAGTGAAAGAAAACACTTTCCTCTGTTTTTATAACCAGGTTGTGGCTCTAAAAACGCCTGCTAAAAATGCCTTCTAAAAACCCAAACCCCCATCATGCAGCATTGAGTTGAAGTCACCAATCTGTCACTCACTTGTGGTCGTCTTTGTGTCGGCATAGGCAGCAGCAGCACAGCAGCGAGAGCAGGACAATCAGCAAAAAAGCGACCAGGGTTCCAGCCGCAATCACACCCATCCGCTGGTTGGGCTCTGAAAGACGAGGTGCAAGGAATTCTGGGTGTGCCACACAACTTTGAATGCCAGTTTCAACAAATCCCTCTCTCGGTCATCACTAACTCTTGAGACCTTGCCATGATTCAAATCATTATGATTTACTTTGGAGGCCCATTAAAATTACTCTAAAAAAAGGTTAACATAACTCTGCATTATTTTTTATTAATGTGAAAGTTGCTGCAGCTTCGATAAAAAAGAGCTAAGTGTACCATTAACAATGTATCTTTAATTGCTGCTTGACATTAAGCATCTCTGAGGAAATGGGTTTGCAACAGGCTGAAATCCACTCCAAATTATTCACTATTAGTCTTACTGTATCTCCCTCATGACTTAGGGCCACTTACCCTTTCACTGCTGATTTCCTGCGAGCAACTTTCTCTCCTCATCCCCTCTTTACTTACTGTATATGCGCCCCCCCACCATAACTCAGTAATGATTTATTAGCACCCCTCCCTCTAGTGGGATACACCCCAGAGATAATAAGTGCTGCATTGCATAAGAGTGGACTGCAATTGGCGCTTGCAAGGACAGATGACACCAGAGGAGAGGCAAAGCATCAGTTAAGCAGAGGTGGTCTTGACTCTGTCACATGAGGCTGAGATGGATTGTTAGACAGTCTCAGTGTGACATGGTGTCATTGCTAACAGCTGGATAAAGAATAGAAATGGTTTTGAGGGGGATAAGGTGTAAAATGTCAAGGTCTTATAACATCACTGACCAGCCTTCCATTGGCCGATTATGTCACCTGGTCCCAAGCCTTTGTGTCCTATACCTGTCTGCCTGAAATGATGTCAGAACAGTTAAAGCTATCTTCTTCCTACCTCTGTCTCCCTTCCAACTTCTTCTTTTCTCCTATATTTTCACCATCCCCCTCTTTATTTCTTCCTTCCTCTGCATCTCTGTCTCTATTCCTCTCTCTCTCTCTGGAACAGGAACAGAGCCAACAAACACAGCCATAAAAAGGACACCGGTCTTGGTCTGGAATTGCTATCAAGGCCTTGCTATGCTAACTCTCCCACTACAAACACTGACCTGAATAGATGTGTTTGTTGGTACTCAGTGTGTACAGCCAACTATTAGACATTTAATATCGGCAGTGTAGTGGCATCTGGTTCTTTGGAAAAATAGTTCTCTTGTACAAGTAGTACAGGCAAGAAATGACTGTTTTTGTCTTTGAAAAGGTATCTTCATTTAGAAAAAAACACTAGTTTATGACTACTTCTGCACACACTTACACGCACGCAAAACATTAAAAACATCATCAACACAAAGCATGTGGTTGCAGCTTAAAAAAAGGAGATTTTACGTTGATAACAAGAACCATCAAGGAACTTTTCTTACATAAGTAACAAGCACCAAAAAGGAGATTTTTTTATACGTAAATAACAAGCACCAAAAAGGAGATTTTTGTACGTAGATAACAAGAAGCAAAGATAATTTTCTATGTACACAACAAGCACCAAACAGGAGATTTTCAAACGTGAATAACAAGCACCAAAAAGGAGATTGTCTTACGTAAATAACAAGCACCAGACACAGGATCACAGTTCTTGTCATTGCAGGAGCAGGTTTGGTTGCAGTTCACTCCATACTGGCCAGGTTGACAGGTCAGATTACAGCTTTAACAAAAGAGACAAAAAACATGTGTTTTAAATGAATCCAAAGCATTGGATTGCATAAAAAAGGACCTAGAAATAGACCAGTTCTTTGTTCAAGACACATTTTACTCTGCTATAAGTGTGTAGTCATTTTACTTTTCTGGTATATAATTTTTCTTTTATCTGTATCTGTAAAACAATGCCTCTAACACTACCTCTCTCTTTAAAGCACAAGAGTGTGAAAATGTTCATATAAAGCCTTTGTAGTGTAAAACTGCCTAGGGCATAAACATGACTTTTTGGGGTATGAGGTGTCTTATGACTTACTAGGTGCCATAAAACCCCGGGTCACACAGGCACTCTCCAGTGACAACATGACAGATGCCATTAAAGCAGTGACTGCAGTTGTTCTCGCAGTTCTCGCCATATGTGCCATTGGGGCAGCGCACCTCACACCTATCACACACAAAAGGAATGCAGTGATTACCGTCATTTTCAAGCTGAGCAGAATGAGTCATAGACATTATCACTGGGTGTAAAATGTTTTCTATAGTGGCTACTAGTTAGAAACTGCCATTATGTTTTGAACTCTGAAAATGACAAAGCTCTACGTGTCTGAAAAACAACATTTTTCATCATGTATTTCGGCTTGTTTCTTTGCAAAAATGTTAGTGTGTGTCAAATGTCTTACCTGTCCCCAATCCAACCAGGGTTACAGTGGGAGCACTTGCCCTGAATAGGGTCGCAGTGGTGTCCGTCTTTGCAGGTTGGACACACCTCCTGGCAGTTTTCGCCAAAGAAGCCTTTGGAGCAGAGCTGGTCACACCGTGTCCCGTTCCAGCCTCTGTCGCAGGTAATGCAGCGTCCCTCGGTCACCTTACAGGGCTGCTGGCCCTTGCAGTGCCCACACCTGTGTTCAGCCAAGGAATTCAAAAACAACAGACATCTAATTGGTGTTGTTTTGACAAAAAACAACCACCTAATCTATATTTGGTAAAACTGTAAAATAATTTTGACCATGATGAAAATAGTTTGTATTAGTTTTTCTTTAAATCTGTCTCTAGTTTTTGATTAAAAATTACATGTAACTTTGTTTCTCTTGAGTTTATAGCAACAGTATCCTGTGAGATCAGCACAGTCCATGGAAGGTGAAACACTTAACCTGAATTGCTTTTACATGTTGGCTGATGATTATGGTATAATGTGAATACCAACTCCCAAATCTCACTTTACTACTGCTCCATTAAGCAAAATGTTCAGATCTTTTATGAGTTATCACCAGCAGCATATATCAAATCTTATTTCCTATCAAACCACAAAACCGCACCATAATATAGATCAGGCAGGGGTACTGAACATTAGACATCTGTTAAAAAGGCATGTTTCATGTGTTTGAAATTGTACATTTGCTCTTTGCCAAGTTTTCTTCCCCCACCTGTTCCTGCAGTTCTGACCGTAGAACCCTGCAGGACATGGCTCCCTGCAGAACTTCCCACGGTACCCTGGTACGCAGGTACACGAGCCGTCTGCCTGGTTGCAGTTGCCATGGATACACTGGCAGTATCTTTCACACCGTGTACCCCAAAGCCTTTCCCGGCACTGGCAGCGTCCTGTGAACTGGTCGCATGGTGAGCCGTTACAGTTACACTGGATTGCACAGTTCCTCCCCGTCCAGCCAGGATTGCACATGCATCGCCCTGTCATTGCATCGCAGACGGAGTGGATGCTGCAGTAGCAGTTGTTGTTGCACTGGGGTCCCCAGGCACCAGGGTGGCATGTGCATTTGCCCGTATCTTGGTCACACTTGCCCTTTTGGCACATACAGGCATTCTCACAATTAGGTCCCCAACGGTTGTGGTTGCAGGTACACTGGCCGGTCAAGTCGTCACACTGGCCGTTGGGGTAACAGTTACATTTCCCCTTGCAGTCAGGGCCCCAGAACTGTGCAGGGCACTCTGTTAACAGACAGTGTGGTGATCAGAAAAATCGTATTATCCGTCAAATACCCTTTAACATGAAAGTATGAAGCTTCTCTTGGGTTTTTATGGCTGTATTTAGGCCCAATGGGGCTTTAAGCTTTCAAATGTTTGACAAACACTTTACTTTGGTCATATTGTTGATCTAAAAACATGCTAACAAGCACTAATCATAACATACAGTAAATTCAAATGGGAGTGAAATTGAACTGACAAAGATTCAATTATGATCGAAACAAAGAATAATTTCATAATGTAAATAACTTGGAGTAACTGTCTTTTAAAATTCCTGCTGTTGTTCTGATTAACGTGCACCTATGCAATATGATTATAACTAACAAATGCACTGGGTACACAGCTGTGTTAAAGCAACAACACGTAGGACTTTGGTTTGGTGCTCTTTGGCGCCCACCGAAGGTCGTAAGACACATAGTGCTGTTACGCCTACCCCTGTTAGACAAAACCATGTCAACTAACAAGAAACAGTAATATTACTGGATTTCGCATGAATATGACTCTGCTGGCATCTACAGCTTGTTGTTTGCAAACAATTTGCATGTGAGGTTCCAAACTTATACAGCTAACTTGAAGATAGACAAGGAAAGAGAAAACTTTTTAGCATATGATGGGTATATTTATTTGTATGCATGAGTTACCAAAGTTATCTGAGACATACCTTGGGTAAGATGACTTACTCCTGGTAGAGCTTCTAAACATGAGACAACGATGACACCCATAATGATACAGCCTAATGTTACGTCCCAATCTGTTATGAATAATATCTGCAGGGATGTACTGTACACTCTGCTTCTTGCTCGGTCACTCTCTTTTTCTCTTCTAGGCTTCATCTATCACCGTCCTCTTTTTCTTAGCCTCAGCCATTGAATCGAACATTACCAGGCAGGCTAACTGGCTTCTTTTTACAACGTAAGGCTGGCGTGTGTGACCTAGTGCCGTAACACATTGCTCGCAAGATGACCTGCTGCCAAAATTACATAGCGAAGTAAACAGGGGCTGTGGGCTAGGAGAGATGACATTCTCCTTGCTTAAGGTTTTTGTGCTAATAAATTGACCTTTAAAACTACTATTGTAAGGTGGAAAAGTAACATAATATTGCTCTAAATCCTTGATTCTGATTAGCCAAGAACCACAGCAACAGTCTGCTGTCCCCACTGACAGAGAACAGTTGTTAAGAAGAACAAACCCTTACTATAAAAAGCAGACTGTTGCTATAGACAAGGCTCTAAACACAGACTCTAGAGGAGTAATTGTAATAATATCTAACTGCAAAAAGAAGTCTGGAAAATGACTACAGTATGTGTACTATGGGGAAATGAGAAAGAAGATGATAGCAGCAGAGAAAAGAGGTTAAAAGACGCTAAAATTGTACGCTATGACGAATAAATCGACAAAACTGAAGATGGAACATGAAGATCACACAGCGCAACTTAAGGAACATGGCAGAGTTTAAAGACTGCTGAAAAGAAACGATAATGAGGCATTAAAACTTAATGTGATGTGCTTAATCATTAGTATGTAACCTTGTCTCACTCCAGCATCAATGTAGCTGTTCAGTTAATGTGAGTAATAAAAGCTAGTTTAGCTAATCCTACGAGCCTGAGAGGAAAAATGTGGGTACCATACCAATTGTATACAGTAGCTACAAATGATTGACATAATAACTTACTAGTGTCACAGCTAGCTCCAAAGTATCCATGACGACAGCGACATTCACTGGGCCTGACACACACCTCATTCTCCTTGCAGGTGAAGTTGCCTTCACAGAGAGCTTGAATAAACAAGAACAAGCCACATCATTGAACTGTCGGGCACTGTGAGCTGCATTACATGAACTGATAAATGTGTTTGGTACATACGTGTCAGGCATTCATCCCCTAGCTGCCCCCATCCACTGCAACACACAGACCCTGATGATCTGGAAAAAGAAGTTATGAGATTCGGAATGAGGGGTAAAAAACAGTACAACAAACATGTTTTAAAACGACAACATCCACACCCAACTCATGCCTCTGTGATCTTAAAGTTTTCATTGATGTGGCTAAGATCTGCAAACGTATGCAAGGCATTGTACGTTCTGCATATGCTTTGCACATGGTTGAATAATTATATGAATGAGGACCTTCCCATCTGTATACAGGCCTTAACCGCTTAATCTGCTCAGTGTATCAGGTTATTTAGACTACTCCAGGGATAATTTTCTTTTAGGGAAAAATAGAAGTAGGACAGTGAATATTCAGATATAGTATTTTGCAGCCAAATTTTAGGCCTGTCAGGAAAAGACGGATGTGTCTCCTCTTCCTCCCACGCCTATGACCTCTGAGGGGCCCCTGCAACACGTCAGCTTCCCCTAAAGTGTTTGAAGATAGCAGTTTGCTTTCTGTCAATGAGAAGGGATCAGCACTGCTTTTTATCCTGCCAGAATAGGCACGTGGAAGAGATGACAGGTCTAACCTCTGTATACTTTCACTTTTAATGAACAACATAGTTTTTTTAAAACGATCTATCTGCCAGATATGAAACTGGAATCAACTTTTAGCAACTGTTCTGCTCCAGTTGTTTGATTAACTCCAGCAACCATGTATGCAATTGACCTTTGCTGACCTCACAAAGGCAATACATGTCAGCACTCAAGAAGAAAGATTGCATTCATGTAATGTAGAGGTTTTTCTTTTTATATCTGCACTCCTGTTTTTCTTTCATTATTGGACAAACAATGTACCAACCTTTGCCAAATATTTTTTTTTTTTACTAATTCATAAATGCTTTTTCCAACATCATTGCAGAAAGCACGTTAATATGGGTGTAATGTAAAAAACACAAGTAGCAAGTTCACAGCAATAAATGGTAAACGCTTGTTGGAGGGCCAAAAGTCAAACTTGTGGAGCAGTTGCGCCCAGAACTGAATTTTGCAAAGACAGTTTCACGGAGCACTGTGTTTTCTGATCCGTTACAACTTGTTTCCCAATAAGGTAAAATAAAAATGAAACAAATGCACATAAAAAACTTTTCAGCTCTTTCTTGTTGCACTGCACTTTGCAGGCGATCTATTTTCCGTTTTGCCCATGAGACGTTCCCTTTTCACTTAGTTTTTTATGCTTGTTCACACCAAAAACTGTAAAGGAGTTCAAGTTATGTAAAAAGAAACAAAAGATACTTCTACAAACTTAAAGCACATCATGTCGTATAGCATAGTTAAAACTGATCCCTAGACTACATTTGTTGTCAACCACATTATCCAAATTCATAGACTTGAGTCCAACAAGCTTGGACGCTACAGCTAGCAATTATGGACTTGGATGTTTTTCTTTTACATGAGTAAACATGCATCCACAGGCTCTGCTATAATCCTAGAGGTCATCAAATAATGCTCTTCAGACATCTTGACCTCAGAGAGGGGGATGACTGGATATAAGATGCTTTAACTTTACCTATAGATGACATACACTCTTAAGACAGTTTTCAACTGTCAACAAACTATATCTAATTTTATAAACTGTTTTCAAACCCTCAAAAACTTACATTTTTAAAATGATCAGCCCCAATGTGTTATCAAATATTGCCACGATTGCTATTAAGGTCAATGAGAGCGCCCCTAGAGGGCGATGTAAACACTTCTGTTCCAGATGTACACATCTGTAGGCCTATAGCTGCACTCCTCAATGGACTCCTCCTCCTGCTTTGCAGCGGATTGGGAACACAAATATGTCGAAAGGAAAGACAGAAACCACAAATATAGTGTAGATTAATAAAAAGATGCATTTTTACTTGTTAATATGAAAGTTATGGCAGATCTTAAATGCTTCAGTCGATCTTCGTTATTGTTTCTACTTGTATCGCTTTAGTGAACCGTTATTCGAGCATAAGGCCAACGCGGCTTTTGGGTCTAATATGAAGTTCTAAATATGTTTTGCTCTGTTTTTAAACTTTATTTGTACTCAAGCAAATTCAAACTTCTTGACTAATTCAAAATGCTTTTTGTTTTCAATGCAATTAAAACTCTGACTGGACAATTTTCTCAAAAAGTCGTATCAAGAGACATGCGGAAGAAAGAGGCGAAATATGTCTCAAAGGAAACTTGTATCAAAACTCATCTGCATCAATTACAAGCCTATTAGATCATATTTTCATTTGTTCTGATGCTTACCCAAGTGCTTTGCATACATTCCGTCCTTTAGGGTTGAGTTCTTGGCTTGAACAGGAGCAAAAGAAGAGACAAACCACCGCAACAACAGCAAAAGAGTTCTTCAATTCCATTGTACAAGCAGCAGCATCCTTCTAGACGCCGTTTTTACTCCGCATTCTCCTCTCAGAAAGTGGCGATGATTGCCTTTCACTGGCGTAAAGCACTCCGATATGTTTAACTTTCAATATCCTGGACCATTTATCTTGAAAATATTAAATCCTTGACCTAGAACGGTGATTCTGAAACTCCTGCCACCACCTACGCCATCCAGAAACTCAGTAGCGAAAAATGTGACCAGCGACAGCAATCCCACCAGAAAAGCTGAAAAAAGTAATTAAAACAGAACTTGAAAAACACAGTAGGCTATACTAGATAGACACTGTTCTCCTGCTGAGTGTAAATTATTCCATCAAAGTTTCTGACATCATGCAACGTTGTGTCCAATCTGAGACTAAAACTTTTCCAACATTATATCCTTAGCGCGTCTGGCAACGAGCTATCTTAACAAAAATGTAGGTACATGGTCTGCTTTTAGCCTTTCCTCTCTGAGGACCAGCGCTTAATCCCAAACTTTTGTCCTCTCTCGCGCTCTCAGGAGTGGCAGGAGGGAAATTCCTGATTTGTTACTCTATCTTTGGCTCTGTGCGCCATGCGTGCGCCACCAAATTTACATAGGCCTGCGCGCAACAGGCTCTGTTTCAATGGCCTTGGATGCAAAAGATGTCCCTAGGCTTAATTTGCTCATCTTAAAACTAAAAGGTAAAATTACAAAATAATAAATAAAATAATTAATCTCTTTTCTTATTTAGGCTACAATACCACTATTTTCTTTGCATTATATGCTTATTCAGAGTGTATGCCGATCATTAAAAAAACGTGAATACAACAGTTACCTACTCAAAAACACTAATTTGAGGTATTTGGGTTGTTTTGTTTTTTGATTGATGGATCGAGAGTGTGTGGGCCTCAGTATGTGGGGGCTTGAGGGGGCAGGAGTGTAATAACTTCATGTTAGACAATAGCTCCCCCATCTGTTAACACGGATGAAGTAATTTCGGCACAGGGCACCTTGCACTGATGAAATGCGAGTGCCAAGATAAAAAACAGGTTTATAGATAAGGCTTCATGCATTTTGGGGTGACAAGTTTCTCACAAGAGCACGTCTCATTTCAGCAGGTTTTGTGGGCTTTCAGTGTGTGAAGGGCCCAAGGTTAAACACTCATATGTTTTTTATTTACCCTCTGCAAACTGTTATGACATGTTTCTGATTTACCTCTACTGGTTTGCAGATAATGCCAGTAAGTAAACAAAGCCCACTGCTAAAACTTAAACAGAATTTGCTATGAACCCAAACTGTTTGACAGGAGGACTCTTATAAATTATGTGGTGACCATGTAATGTCGAATTATGATAAAACCAGAACAGCCAATAGGCCTACCTCAGTTGTGAGGTTGCTCTTAATTTCACAATTACATGTAACAGAACAAAGATTAAGCTTTGCTGTGCAATATAAGGCTATTTTTATTATAAGTAGGCTTTCATTAGAGAAATGTATCATCCTCTGCTGCCCCACGGCTATGGAGCGCTCTTCCTGGCCATCTGAGAGCCCCACAGACAGTGGACTCCTTCAAAAAGGACTTAAAAACATTCTTTTTTAAAAGAGCCTTTTCTTAAAAAAAAAAAAAACCCTGTCCCTATAACCACTGCTTTTAGATCTTGTTTTATGCTCAGGTTTTTAACTCTGCCTGATTTTAATTGTCTGACTGTTTGCTATTGTTTTTATTAGTTTTTATGGTACTTGTAGCACCTTGAGATTTTCTTTTAAATGTAAGGTGCGTTACAAATAAAATGTATTATTATTATTATTATCATACAAAACCCCTCCTACACAGTCAAATGTGTTAACTTACAAATATATATTATTTGATAAGGTCTACTCTTTGTTTACATTCTTAGGCCTATCTATAGTATAGCCATTGTTGTGCACATTGACCAACAGGGTAGATAAAAACAAGTTGGGTAGGTTATCTAAAGTTCAATTATTATGTAATTCATGTTCTCTTAATTTAACCCCTTTTTTATTTTATTTTTAAAAGTACCCACTTTCTTGTTGTAGCCCTGCTATTTCCCTTCACCCCATTCTAGGGCTATTGACCTACCATATCATTCGATAAAGCATTTCTTTTTCTTAGGCTCTATCACAGGCCTAATAACAATTTTAAAGGCTTGTTGAGAAAAAAAAATTAAACGTTTAGTTTAACTTACAGAATAAAGTAAAAGTAGTCCTATGACCATTTTAATATGCTTGGAGTGTGGCATCAAATTAGTATAGGCCCTATAGCCTACCTTAAGCACTTTGAACCTATAGTTGTAGCAATTTAGAGAAAACCAAGCTCCGAGCTAAAGGCTTTAAAGTCTTGTTTAAAACATCCTTTAACAAAGGAAACTTCAGTTAAACTGCACGTACACACTTGTAGGGCGTATAATAGCGTATAAAAAGCGTAGGAATAATAAACAGCTGCGTCACAGGTTATAGCCAATGAATTATTGTGACTGTTCGCCTCCTGTATGTTTACAGTGTAGCTGTGCAGGTAACACCGACAGATGGTCAATCCTCACCTCTCTGCTGGCACCCACCTTCTCTCCAGGCTGGTGTTTTTTTTTTGTCAGAACCGTGACAGCCCTTACACAGAAGGGGGCAGACATTTACTTTAAACGGTTACTCCTCAGCCGAAGACTCCGGTCGACTGGTAACCAGACTTTGCATCTATGAGTAACAAACTATGTATTGGGCATTGGCACATTTTGAACCCTGCCTTAAAGAGTATGCTGCATATTTAAAGGCCTTAGCAGGACAGTTCGGCATATTGTGTAGGGTCACTCACTAGACATAATGTCAGCTTCTGGCACGCCACTGCCACAGGTCCAACATGTTTTAAGAAAAGTGCAAGTTTTCCAAAAATGAACTCTAATATGACTGACATTTGCTTCATTACACAATGTTAAATGTTCAGCTACAGTTTTAAACTGGATTGGCCACATAGCACATACATTTTTTTTCAGTGCTTTTTGTGATGAATCATGGTAGTCAGTGCCTAAATAGACTCAGGCCTGCAGGTTCATTCTTCACAGCACGTCCTCATGTAATCAATGGAATCGATGGAAAGCTTGGCAGAGGTTGTGAAAAACAAGTAGCTACAACAAATAGGAAGTAGTAATCTCATTTTGCATTAGTCTTGATTCTCTGTAGGGTGTGTGGTTCTCTGTCCCCATTTTACTCAAATTAGCCATTTAATTTATAGCTTGAGGGTTAGAACATCATTTGAATTTCCATTGCAAATGAATGATCAACTCATCCATGTTCGCCTTTTTCTGACAGAGAAATCTACTGTCCAAAACCAAGACAAGACACAACCTGGATTTTTCATAAAATTACAATCATCAAACTGGACTCACTGATATGTGGCCTAACTTGGAATTATTAATCATAAATAACAAGCACATTATATGCCTGTCAAAAATCAAAAGCGTTTTGATTTGATTATGAGAACTTCTCTCTCTCTGCTCAGATAACAGATCTAGGGCAGGAGATCATTGAGAGCTTTCGACAAGATGATGAAGATGACATTTTATGGCCACTTTGTAGCTGGTGACCACTTGGCCATATGACCGCTGATCCAGAAGAATCAAGCCTTTAGCGTTGGCTCTGTCCTAAACTACATTGTGGAGGAATACATCAGTGAGATGGAGGCCAGGCAAAAAGAGATGTAGTAAACGTAATGAGTATTACCATTTTCGATTCCATGTTGTTAGTAATTTATTCATGATTTGTTTGTCAGATTTTGAGGCTGATGTAAAATAATTTGTCGTATTAAAATAAGAATTGGCTTTGCCACAATTACTTATTCTAGACTTCTTCTGGAGAGCTAGAAATCATTTCTTACAGAATTCCTCAGGCTTTCTTGCCCTCCAGGTAGCGGAAGCAACAATATTACTTAAATCAAATGTGAGGAACATTTCATTTAGTGTCAATTTTGGTGACCCCTGAGGACTGAGCGCTATGTCTTTTCCATTTGCTGTTCCTGTCATCACCTGAAATCTCATCCTGCTACCTTTTAACTGTCTAACATTCCAATCGCTGTGAGAAATGTGCCAAGTACAATGGTTACAAATAGCCTTTCACAGGTGCAAATTTCGAAATTTCCTCAAGTTTTTTGAGGTGGGTTGCATGTGAGAACACAAACAGCTAGATTTTTCACCACAACTTTATTCAGACTTTCTCCTGCCATTCTATTAACTCTGCAAGAAGTCAGGGTTAGCCGCTCAACACAGCAGGTAATACTGCTGCGAGACCGGTTTCGATCTTTGTCCACACAATGAAGCTGCTTCATGCTCTCTTCTTCTTGCCAGCAACAACATAAAGCATTGATTTAAAGCCAACCACAATCATCATAGTATGTGATTCTGTTGATTATACGCCATCTTTGATATGTCGTAAACAATTCAGACTTCCGCAGCATTCCACCCCCTAACCCTAACCCCCACAGGGAAAATCTCCTGCTGTGAGGGACATGTGTGAACGAGCAACTCAGGAAGATTGCAGGGGCAGACTGTAGATATTTTCAAGAGTCTTTTGGGACATAATGCTGTTAAACACTTTGATGGAATCTAGTGGCAGGCATTGAAATAACTACATAGAAACACTCTGTGTTCAAGATGATGTTGTGGTTCGCTTTCACATGCCATACAGTGGCATCAGTATCGGAGCTAGTCTGTTTCATAACTTGTTTTCTCTGGGCAAAGGCAGAAGCAATATAACTTCAGTGGTGGAACTGGGCATTCATGCATTATGAGTTAATTAGGGACATCTCACAGCCCTGAATAAAAATGGAACTGTTTGGCCCATTAAGAAATAGCTTCACAGTCAAATCAGTGAATACTGATGCTAAAGTGAAAATAACTCGATGCCTTTTTTTACTGCAGTGAAAAAGTCATATGTACTTGTCAGGTATACTTAGCATGAAGATAGATTGACCTTTTTATCTCACTTTCGAAGTGTATAAGGTCAGATGTAGTGGGTAGAAGAGACTGTTAGGAAGCATATTTTAGTATTTAAGTGTTACAGTCTGTATGTACGTACAGCTGATTGCAATGTTTGCTTCTGCCAGACACACTGTTCTCTATTATTGTTTTCTCTCGTTATCACATTCAGTATGATTAAAGCCCCCAGGTTTTTCTTTTGTAACATATCATTAGCATAAGACATCACTGCACAGCTATCATATATATTGACTTGGGGATGTCTTCTCAGAAACATCAAAGGTTGTATCAAACCTCATACTAAAAAAGCTTCTGTTTCGTGAGCACACACCTTCTGACCGTAAAGCAAGAGGACAAGGCACATTAAGCCAGCTTGATCTCAGGCAGCAGGGTCTGACAGGCACTTCTGTGATCTGTCAAGATAGCAACAACAACATTACTCAGTTCTCTGAAACAGAAAGAAGATATAAGGGAAAACAGGCAAGTGCTGGCTTGATGTTGGGAGCATGATAATAGCAATGCAATGCTTCAGTTGAATAAAGCCAATGTAAATCAAATATGCATAACCCTGATTTTATTTTAAAGGCTGTTTTTAGAGGGGCAGTTCTGACATTTTGTAAAAGGGTTCCAAATAAGAATAATTTATGCCAGCTGCCACAATCTATTAGAATGTGTCAGTGTGCCAAAAGATAACCAATAATCAGTTTTAGCACAATTAGAATTTTTGGCAGTACAACATAGAAAGCATCTGATTATAAATCATGAAACAGGCTAAACCTCATCTGGAATCAGACCAACAGTTACTTACTAAGGTAATTCAATGCTACATAAAACTCAGATATTGGTCTCTATCTTTTAGGGCTGCACTGAACAATTATTTTGAAGAGCATTCTTATATTCTTTTTAGTCTTATACAATCCAATTAAATTTAGATTTCTACATAAAAGAGCCTGCCAAGTGGCTGTAAAAGTTCAAAGAAGATAACTCCCTTTAGTTTTCTGCTTTGAATCCCACTGTCGGTCCCTGATGTCCAGCATGCCTTGTGTTTTGTCATCTGTTCGGTTACATGAGCTCCCCAGTTCCCTGTTATGACGGGGGGGAACAGGTCAAGTGTGGTGTGACGCTACAACTGCCCTCTCTGGAGATTCAGCAGGCTGACAGCAGGACAGTTCAGCTTACTGTGTAGGGTCACTAGATATAATGTCAGCTTCTGGCACGCCACTGCCACAGGTCCAACATGTTTTAAGAAAAGTGCAAGTTTTCAAAAAATGAACTCTAATATGACTGACATTTGCTTCAATTCTGATGAAACATATTTTTCTTACACATCCCACAAGTATAAACTATTTTTAACCTTTTGTATTTCTGAGAATTTAGCTCATTTGCATCTGCTGCAGAGAAGGAGAACATAGGTAGGTTAACTTGTTTTGTTCTTTTTTATGGAAAAAAAATATGTGATGTAATTAGAAGTAATGAGCATGTAAATTTGTTTTCACCTCCAGGCGAGTGCACAGAGAGAAAAATTAAAATGCTCACAAACAGTTCAGGGAGCATCATGGGGGAGAGACTAGAGCTCAAAACTCTTTCTACAGCGATGAGGCCAAATGTGACAGGATATGCGGACCTTCATCAAATGCATACAGTCATCTGGCATAGTCCATATCTACCCTTTATAGGGGTGCTTCAGCACATCTGAATTTCATCTCAGCACCCCTAAAATAATAACAGAGGACATTCAAGGAAGTGACGAAGCAACAGGGAACAGTCAGGTTGTGAAATCGTTAGTAGAGCATCAACATTTTAAACTGTGTGAACATGTAATGTAACCAACCAAAGATATTCGCCTTATTTCCTCAGTCACGTGGTTTTAGCGCTCTGGCCTGCTAGCTTACGTTAGTTATGCCAATATTATGGCACTGTGTTTAATATGGATCAGGAGAGCTTAGAGCTGCGTGGCTCTTAGGACAGTAGGTGATGGGGTTGACAATTTTCACACCACTATATCACAGGTAAAAGGTGAAACAATACATTCAAAATGAAAATTCCCTGTCAGGATGCAGAAGAAAATCTTTCCTTTTCCCCAAAAAATAAATTAACCCAGAAATGTACGGTAGGTCATTGGTCATTTTTGGTGAGAAAATATTTAGTTGTAGGCTGTTTTACTTAACAGAAAAGGGATTTAATTAATGAGAATAATATCCAGATAATTGACTTCAGGAAAAGTGGGAATTATACACAGTGTTTAGCTGCTAAAATCACCCCTGATATCTGGAAAGTAAATACACAAAAAAACTGTACAATACAACTGTACAATTTGTTACTTTATTCTTGATCATAAACTTTTGTTTTAAACAAATCTTTCCATCTCTTAGTCAGTGTACGAGTATATATATATATTTAAATAAACCTGATTGAGACTGTGGAGGCATGGTGATCATATTTGATTGACATCTGCCTAGCTCTGCATAAATCATTGGCCCTTGTGACGATCAGCGTAGTGCAAATCCTAACAGCATGTTTTGTTTTCTGAAAAAAATATGCATTTATAATAGGCATTACTGTAACTTCTGCTATGCAATTACATTAGCTTAAATTCCCCTTCAATGCAAAAATCCTGTGAAAAAAACCTCCACTGTCACCAGTCAAAACTCGAGGCCCAACAACAGAAACACTGCCGCCAGGTGAAAAGCTGTTGTGTGACTTTTCCTATGTTTATACTGCGAGTTTTATAATGGCGATATCTGAGCTTAAGCAACTTAATTGAAATCAAATATCAAGAAAGTTTACGGAAACTTGAAGAAAATATTTCATTTTGGGATTTAGAATAAATTCTATTACTATTGAGATGAGTACTTTCATCTACAAAGCTGATGTAGATTTGGGTTTGGGCGATCCTGTGGCTTTTAGCATGCGTCATCTTAGAGCATTTGACTTTTTATCGTTTGATGTAGTTAAAAATATTGACTGAATTCAGTTCATCCTCTAGATGGGAGTGCAAAGAAGGGTTTAACTGCCATTAAAATGGACGCCCTAGGATGACCTCGGCTTCTGGTGGACACTGAAGAATGATTAGAGGTAAATTAATTGATTTAGCAGGGTGTGGTGAACTGACACCATGCTTTCTTTTTTAACCTCCCCTTCACAGAGAGGTGAAATGGTGAACTTTTTTTTTTTACATTCCTGGCATCACGGCAGAGGACAGATAACATGGAGGTGTTAGAGCAAAGACTGGAGCTGAAACAATTGCAGGATGAGTTTTATAACTTCTGTTCTGCAGGTGAACTTTAATTATAGTGCTACATGAGTTTCCTCACCAGATGTTACATCCACTGTTATAGGTCACCTCCACACTCCTATTTCCCACACAGTAGGAGGATATTGCTACACTGTCTGCTTTGTAGTGTTTGATCTTTTTGTCCATCTAGGAATTCTTTAACAAACTGAGTGCAAAGGGTGACTTTTACACCTGGTTTAGTGGGAAGAATAATTCATCTTTAGGCTAAGCTTGAACACAGACTGAAAATATCTTTGTTAACAATCTTTAATACAGAAACTTTTTTTACTACAACTATTCAAAACAAATCTACAAACACATATCAGGGTTCAGAGAGACTGAACGATAAAGAGACATGGCCTTAATATTAGTGAATATTTAAGATTCACTAGTCTGCTGTTGCCATAACACTGCACCTTTGAATCCTATGTCATGACAGAATCATTGACATGCTCGACTTGAACCACCTAACAGATGACCGAAACACTACATCAGACCTGCTACTTGTCCCAAATACAGAGGTTAGTAGCATAAGCCACTGAGAGAGGAGGGTATTAAAATAAAATAAGGTAGTTAAAAAATCCCAGAGACTTTACACATCATTCATAACCTGCTGGAGATTTTTTAAAGAAAATCTAATTTAAGGCAGTGAGGATTTTTTTTAGTATTAGCAGCACCTGATTTGAACTGATTTTGAATTATAAGGAATAAGTTGAAATTAACTTTCTACAGCTGTCATGTTTTGGTTGGTGCTAAGTTGTATTGATGCATCTATGAGTCTGTTCCCTTTTATGTGAAAACAGTTGTGACACATTCATGACATTTTTCATAAATCTGGCCGTAGCTGAAATAAAAAAATTGACAAAATCTGGTATAATCTATAGGATGTAACGCGTTGATGTCTCGCTGTCAAGAAGCCCTTATGCGATCCATGGACCTTGGATTACAGATGACAGATGTTGGGTAGATAAGTAAGAAGCAATAGGTGTCATTCTGTGTCACATTCCATTCATAAGCATCACATGGAGCTCTCTCAGTGAAGTCAGTCAGGTGAGCTCAAGCCTCTGTTGAAGATGTGTACTACGGACGAGGAGAAGCAAATGGAGAGGATATTGAAGCGCATGGACGTCTTAGTCAAGATACACATTCATTAACTACCAAAAGCTGATCATTATACACAAAAACACAATGGTATTTGTTGAAACTTTGCAAGGAGTAAGCAGTTAAAGTTAGACAATTATTGGTATAAAATATGCCACTTCAGTTCAAGCTGTGGTTTGTAGGTTTCCTTTTCTTCATGGGAAACATGCAGTTACTCACTTGGAAAACATCGCACAATTGTTTGTCTAGCTATTGTGTACAAGCTGTTTTATTCAACAGAACCTTCTTAAAAATGGCCAAGGCCTCTACAATGATGCTAACTTGAGAAAGGGAAAACTAGGCTTGTCGAAAGAAAATCAAACGTTACAGGTGCAGATTTGGAAAGGCAATAAACAAAGAAACAAACCTTGCTTCTTACCTGTGGTACATTCTGTTGCTGGAATCAAAATCGAGGTTAATAGAGTCTTCATAACCAAACACTTTGGCCCTCTCTGGCTCCTGACGCATGTACGCACCAACCTGCCAGCCCTCACGTTGAGACAATTCCACGTCTATAGTAACATTGCCATAGGCCTCCTGAAGCGCAAAAACCCCCTCTATTTTATAGTTTTGCAACAATACAAATCCCTGTTTAATTTTACATTTTGCAAATACCTTAAAGTAGTAATGTGCGACTCTTTCATCCAGTAGATGCACCAGCATGAAACCAAAACACTCGCTGTTTGGTGACACCTCCGCTGTTCTGAAGCCTCCACTCTCCCCCAGCGACACACCTCCAACCTCCCTCGCTTTCCCACGAAGGAGTTATCAATTAGAACGCACCATACAATTAAGCGCAAGAGGCAGACAAAATTGTTCTTTGCTCGAGCTGCAATTGCCCGTGGCCTGCATTGTTGTGTTAGCAGGCTAATGTTAGCACACTTTGGTTAACTAATAGCTTCACATCGCAGATAAATTGACACAGAATGACCGTGATCTAAAGACACTTATGTGACATCCAAATAAGCAGTGAGTAGGCTATGTTATTCTTTTTTTCTTTAGTCCTTGACTAAAACAGCTTTGTCCATGTATACATGATGTAAACATGGCCCAACATTAACACAGCCAGAGGGACTCGTTGTAGACAGTCATGACTCAGAGAGACATTTACAGAGGATATACTGGATCTCTGCTGTATTAATGTGTAAAATGTTGCACATTCTCACGAACAAGTTTGATTACAACCACCCCAACATAAGAATGATTTGAACATTGTACCAAAGATTGGCATTCCATTTAAGATTTCCATTCAAGCACGTCTATGCAAACATTACTTTGTCTCTTGGTTTCCATATTAATCACATGGGGAAGACTCAATTTGAGAATGTTTGTAATAATCAGCTAACAAATAGTGGTGTTATTGTTTTCATCTCACAATAATGCATGTTTTGGGTGGAAGTATGTCACATGTACTTTCAACAGAATAATGATAATATGGTTGAAAAGGGATGATAATCATTTAACTGGGAGTTAATTAGTTTGTATTTTTGAATGTAATCTTTACAAAACATCTTTTTTTCGATGCCTATGTTTTATCCTCCACCTCACACTGGCTCTGTGTGCCTTGTGTGCAAACACATAATTCATACTTTGGTCTCACATCTCTGTTTCTCGGGCCAATTGTGGATTCTGACCTTGAGGTCACACTGCTTAGGTGTTCAAGATGAGAAGCTTTGCTCTGTTGTGCTTCCTCTGCATCACTAATGTCAGTCTGCTGAGAGCCGCTCTGCATCCAACCATCAAGTGCACATCATATTCCATGGCATGCTGCCATCAAAAGAGATCACATTTATTTTGAGGTCATTTAAAATCAACAATAGTATTATAAGTTCAACTCTCCTTAACTAAACAAATTCAATTAACGTATTCTTTATCTGGGATATTTGACTCTGAATACTAATTACACCTTTGATTTGTTATTGTGCTTCCTCCCTCACTCATATTCACGCATGCTGTCAACTATTGCCATAGCAACACTGCATGAATACATTTTTCTTTTACCTGTGCCATTCTGATTTGGTTTTGGCCACCTTTGAAAGCAAAAAGAGGAATAAAGTGTAACTTCTCAAAAGATGGTACCGCTGTGAAGTGTCTAAGTACCATCTTAGGATCAGGAAACTCAAAGAAACTCCTCATTGGAGATCAATATGCTCAGCATAAAGGCCATCCTCGAGTGTACCCTTAGATTTCAAGAAAAAAAAATTGACATCAGACAGACACACTTTTGACAGATATGTTCAGACTGCGGGTAAATATTTTCAGGTAGAGACAACCCTGAAACACACTATACATCTTACATGCTAATGAGAAAGATTTGTTTAGATGAGTTATGAAATACTGCGAGCCACAATATGAATGCAATAAAATACAGATTATGTATATCAATATTAATAATGAATCCTTAGTAAAGAGCAATAATGGTAATTCCCACTCCCCAGAGAAACCTCACAAATATTTCAACGACAATATTAAAGATAATGGCCTCTCGTGTGTGTGTGTGTGTGTGTGTGTGTGTGTGTGTGTGTGTGTGTGTGTGTGACACCTGTGTAAGGTGTCTGGACTACCTGCTGGATGAGATTGCACTCAACAGAAAAGCACACATAATGGTGGCTTCACATAATGAGGACACAGTGAAACACACCTTCAGGAGGTGTGCTTTCCATTCTATCGGAACAAGCTGTTGAAAACACACTTACCATTGATCTGTGTTTTCCCAGCTTTGCATCTGTGAGAAAACAAAGTTATTTTTTCGTAAGTCACACCCTCTCCCCCTCACTCTCTCTCTCTCTCTCTCTAACTCTGCCTCATTCAGAATGAATGAGCTGGGTCTCATACCCACAGAGAACAAGGTGTTCTTCGCACAACTGCTGGGCATGTGTGATCAGTTCAGCTTCCCATTGGGTGAGAACAAACACAAACACCTTCTCTCACATAACCAACAATGACTAGGCACCCAGTGTTCCTGCCCTACATTAGGATGATTTGACAGTTGAAGTTCAGCCTCTGCAGGATCTCTATTCATCACCCTCAACCTTGCTGTAAAACACTCTCTAAAAAACCTCAGACCTCCACATATTTACCACACAGACCACTCGCATTGGACAAAGAGCAGATGTAAGTCAGTCTGCATTCCATAACGTGACATATGGACTGGGACACCTCCATATTGACAAGCTGTCTTAACAAAGCGTTGCTGCTGGCCCTCAACACTTTGTTTGTCAGAGGCAGACACAGCAGCAGCAGGCAGTTGTCTGTCAGTGTGAAGCTGATATTTTAACAGCCTTGACCAGTATTGATGTAAACAGACACATGTGTTTCTTTGATGTCTTCTCGGGGGATAGAGCCGTCAGAGCTGAGTGTTTGAATCTCCAAACAATGAAGACGTTGTTTCAGGCAATAAAGCCGACAGGAGTTGAGATTTTGTTTCTCACTTATTCTATGATTGGAATAAGCAGACACAATGGTCATTACAAAAATTGGACATGACAGGGGAAAAAAAAGGGAACGAAGTTCCATATAGCTTGAACATCTTTGTATATCCCCGAGGTCAGGAAAGCAGGCGACATTTTCATTTAACATTTGGCATTACTCATGTGACTCCATATTCTAACAGACACAACATATTGACTTTGTTTAGGTGAACAAAAATTCTGGTTCTGGTCTTTTTTGTTTGTTTTCGAAAACACAATGCTATAAGCTTATATTCACATCGCTAAAGAAAAGGAATATTCCCGCCGTCCATACTCAGTCAATAGATTTAAAGGCTGGAGATAAACTGTTTTGTTTATTCACAATAAGCAGATCAGGGGCCCGTTTCAGAAAGAAGGTTCAACAAACCTGACCCTGAGCTCTGAGTTGATTTACCCTCAGGTGAGTAACTCTGAGTTTTTGGTTCCAGAACAGCTGATTTGAGTTTGTTAAATCAACTCTGAGTAAGTTTACTCGGTGCTCAGCGCGTGCACCATGAGGATAAAAAGCCAACATTAATGGAGCCCCGATACTACGATTCACCATGGCAACAGGTGACAAAAAAGAGATCCTTGTACTTTAACCGTCTCGAAATATAGCCTATCTTCATGCGGACATACGACGAATATGAACAGGTTTTAATAAGGAATAAAAAGTAAGACTGCTGCAGCGCAAAGGAGAGAGAGAGACAGAAGTGGTGTGGGTTAAGACGGCTGCTCGCATCAACACGCTAATGAAGTGTATTCATTAAATATTTAATCAGAATTATAATATTGCAGATCCAAACTGGTGGAATGGCATTAAACCTAAAATGTATTTTCATTAAGATGCAAACCAGCA
The DNA here is from genome assembly GCA_020745685.1 of Tautogolabrus adspersus. Taxonomy (NCBI): domain Eukaryota; kingdom Metazoa; phylum Chordata; class Actinopteri; order Labriformes; family Labridae; genus Tautogolabrus; species Tautogolabrus adspersus. Next base: position 23,489,371 of record CM036534.1, read on the forward strand.
GAAAAGCGACTTTAAAAAAGCTCAAAATGAAATATAAGAACAAACTAGGCTCATGGTGGTATTTTAATCATATTTGACGTATTAAACAAAGTAAACTTCATTCAGTGTATATTTGAATTAGCATTAGGCATAACGCTTTATCCCCAACATAATGCTGGTGTCACACACATAGGCTAAATGTCCTCTCACCTTTATCCTGTTTAGTTTATTAATTAGCCCTAATTAAATGTACATCTCCCGATGTAAATGTAGGCTCTTATTCCCTGCGGAGTAATGTAGCTCCTCGAGGATCCACGACTAAAACTAACTCCACGTTCGATAAATAGTTAATTTTATACGCTATAGTCTACCTAACATATAATATTAAAACAACCTGGATTTTTATTCAGACAAACGGTGAATCTCCACTAACACACGCGTGATACGGACTGAATAAAAGAATGAGGAAATGAAGCAGCGTTTCCTTCTGAAAGAGGGAGGAGACAGAGAGAAACTCAGGGTTCATTGAAGAAAACCTGCTCCCGACCAGGTTAGGTTCACAGACTCAGTTACCATAGTAAGTAACTGACTCAGAGCTAAAGTTACCTCCCTCTCTGGAACGGGCCTGAGTTACCCCTCTTTTTCGGGATTGAGTGACCTCTCTTTTGGAAACGGAAAACCCAGAGTTTCCCTGAATTCAGGGTTAACAGACTCAGTGTTTGCGCAAAACCTTCTTTCTGAAACGGGCCCCTGAACACACAGTATGTTAATTCCGCCACCAGGGGGCTCTCATTCAAAACAATAACAAAAGATGAGGTTGAGGCTGGCAGGGAATCATGGGAGTGGTCTTCCTTACTACTCTCCCCCCACCCCCACGATAAAAACGATCCCCGTGTTGACCACAGTCAATAGGCTACAAACTGGCGAAACAGTCCAGAGGAAAAGAATATGTTTACCCACGATGTATCCAAGTAGAATTTACATGACGTTTTTATCACAGCAGTAAGAGTACAGCAGCTAATAGAGAGGTTCCTGCTTCCTAATGTAGGCAAAGATAAACATGTCATGTCTGTCATGGCAGCTCTGTCATGGCAGCCGTGGCAGCCATGGCAGCCGTCTCTCTGTCTCCTCCCTCATGGCAGCCGCCATGACAAGACACTTCCTGTTACAACAATAAAATGAACTATTTCTCTGGCTTTGATAACTTTTGGAAATATTTAAGGTAATGTAAGTACTCAACAAAAAAATATGTAACATAGGTTTAGTCATTTTTTTTTATTAATTTAGATATTCTAGTGTAAACATTGTAATACAATTCTACATATTGTACATTTAAAAGGCAAGAGGTGGTTTTACGCAAATGTTGACACATTGCAGCAGTGCATTAGAAACTAATTTTAAATGAACTGCAAACATGTGAGAGAGCGCTACCAAAATTATGGAAAACATATTGTCTACAGACCGATATTCTGCAAATGGAATATGCTTTTTATATGCTCTGTGATCTACGATTCTTCCCTCATGTCTATGTTTTACTCTCTGAAATGTTCTTGCCTAATTGTGTTTATTGACATCACAACATGTTGTACCGTGGCAGGCTAGTACACCCTCTGGCTACATTTTGCCATATTAACAGTATTGTTTGAGGTATGCACAAGTGTGATATTAGTGTGCAATTGAATTGATTGTTGTCGTACACATCATTCCTTTAACTATGTTTGAAAGAAACAAAAAATGTATATCTAATGTTGACCTTAAAATCAACAGTCAAATGAATTTGCTGACTTGAAAAAATCTTACATTTCTTTATTCATTAAATTGAAAAAACGTGTTCCATATCATGCTATAAAGCCTCTTATTTCTTGTTTTTCTCCCATCTTAACCCCAGGTCAGGCAGGCTTCTTCTGTCTATAAGTACGTCCCCTATGGGCCGGTGAATGAGGTGAGGCCCTACCTGTCTCGGAGAGCCCAGGAGAACCGAGGCTTCATGAAGGGAGCCCGAAAGGAGAGGAGGCTGCTGTGGCAGGAGCCATGATACGCAGACTTGCCTCTGGGGAGCTTCTTTACAGGCCCGCGCACTGAAAACAGAGAAGAAGAGACAAAGAGGAGAGGTTGTCAACATGTCGACTTTTTCTTTTTCTTTTCCCATCTTTTTCTGGTTGACGGCTGCTGCTGTGGCTGTCTGTTCGGTCTCTCCTTCAGCACAGCTCTCCCTGTGTGTTGCTCTCCCTGTTCTACCCTGTCCTGGAGTTTTCTTGCTGATGGACTTTTTCTGCCTGTCGCTTATTGTTTCTTGCCATTCCACTGTTGTTCTTCTTCATTGTGATGTTACCTTCAACTCTACTCTTTTCTGTGTTCTTCTCTTGTTCTCTGCATTTTTCTTTTTTTTTCTTATCAGCCTCTGCATCCATAAGCATCCCTTATGTCTTCCTGTTGTCTATAGAGCTCTGGTATCCATCATGTGAGCATCTTTACTGCTCCAAAAGGACTCCCTAAAATGTCAACGAGACCAGAGCGGGCGTCTCTTTTTATCACCCTATTCATCTTGGAGAGGGACAACAATAATAAAAATAACAGGCTTGATTTAAATGGTAGTAAAGAAAACATCAATATTCTCCTCCTATATTATATTTCTCTTACTCCTGGAAAACCTCAGAGTCCCCAGAGGTGACTTCTCTGTATTGTATCTATTTGTGCTGCTGTGTTTGAGGTGGTATTGCCAGTTGTGAAAATGAAACCTGTTTATGAGTCAATGAGAGAGGATAAACGGCTCCACACAGCACTCCCCTCTGCTTTAAAGGGTGCGAAGCGTTTGTTATTGTATTTACAGGAGAAAGCTACATTCCTGGTCACTCAGGTGTTACAACAGAATGCACAGCAGCCACTATTCAGTGAGTAAATCTTCTTTTAAATACAGCTGCCAGCAAGCCTGGCAGGTGTTTTTTTTTTTCAAATACAAGATAAAATGCAAGGGAATAAAAACAAGTTTCAGGGTTGGCTTACTGCATTTTGATGGATTAACAGTGCAGTGTTTATATTTGACAATATAAATACACTTAAGACAGGTAATACATTTGTTGGTTTTCATGTGTACACTCTTATGCCTTTAAACAAGTGCCTTTCAATCTGTGAATCTGCTCAATAAATAAATATCCTCTGTATTTAGAGCAAAAGTCTCCCTCAGACTTTAGTAAAGAGGAGACATTAATGTTATTGACTGCTGTATAGCAGCTGTGAGCTCGCAGCTCGACTTGTTTTGGGTTTTAATTCTCTGACATCTTCCGCCTGGTTATTGATACACAATTAGTATTTGAGTCAGAGGGTAACCAGGCGTCGTGATAATTATGGCCTTGTCATTTTATAAGAGCAGTCAGTGCTCTGTAGACCATCATTTAATTACCCATGATGCTGCGCTCAATACAGATCACAGAAATTGGAGGCATTAATCATTACTCAGAAGAAACTTTAGTGGCTGTTAAGTTTTACTGAGGCAAAGCGCCACAGAGCTGTCACTGCTGCTGTATTCTATCGGTTTAATTAAGTCGACTTTTGATGTAAGACGTGCCTTTGGGTATACATTTGCCAACAAATCCCTACTCATGCAGGCGCTTCAGTTTTTCTGGTTAATTTTCAGTTGCAAAGATTATTTGGAGGACACATTATAGAATGAGAAATTCAACACAAGATCCAAGTTCAGTCTAACCCAGCATGGGCTCAACACTTCTCCCTACATGAAAGCACACAGGCATGTAAGAGAGTGAGCTAGGGCTAATTTACTCTAAGTAATGAATGTTGGCTTTGTATTATGCAAGATGTGAGGGGTGGCATAAGTAACAGATCTTTTCAAGCTCCTCTGAAGTTAGTTCCATGTCGTCTGACATCTTGGATCATATGTTTGGCTGTGCCCTTGGCTTTGTCGGTTTAATGGACGGCACATCTTCTGGTGTTCTTTAAAGCACAGGCTCTTAGTATGCAATACATTTGAAACCTATTCAGACTTTGTTTTTCTGGTTTAGAAATAGGAAAACATTTTGTTTTTCTGCAGCACAATGGATGGATTTGCTTGCTGCTGTATTCAAGCAGGCACTTTAACTCTAATCAGTGTTTGTGTGCCAGCAGATGAACTGACAGTTAGGAGAACCTGGCCTTGTGCCACCCCGAGGGGTATTGTGCATTTTTATCTTTTGACAAAGTGAGCGATTACATGCTCACAATCAACAATACAAAAACGGGGCCTTTGTAGTCATACCCTCAGTAATGATGTGTACATGCTGTTTCACGCCAGGACGGCTGAGAACAATTACAGAAATAACTTATAACTTAATAAACAGCGAGGGATTATTCATTAAAAAAACATCTTGCAAAACGTATAGGGGAGTTTCCTTTTCAGCGCTATGTTGTCTTGGTTACCATATCGTAGTACAACGTTTGGTGGAACAACTGGTGAGTAATCAGTTAAGTTTTGCTGCTTTTTAAGTCAACAGCATCTTGGCTAAATCCGGTAGAGATGAAGGGAACATTGATACAAGGACATCTTCAACAGTCACACACCGGACTGTGTTTCCTCACATTGCAACATAATCGCAACATCATTTCTACATGGCTGGTCAGAATGACAAGCACAGTATAACTAAAGGATATTGGCATCAGCGAAATGTGCTGCAAGACATGTTGTCAATATTTTATAACAACATCTGAGGCTAAGTTGGCTCAAACGCCTAACAAGGAGGAAGGGTCGTTAACTCTCTGCAAGACACTGACATTTCCCCAGTAAAATAATTGGCACTTTACACTAAGGTGAACAGAATATCACAACTAATAACCAACAGCAGACAAACACAGGAGAAACTTAGAGCTAATTAATGAATTGCACTTCCTTACGTAATGTCTCTCTATAATTGGAAATATTTAAGTCTTTTCTCTAGTCAGATGTCCAAATAAATTTGGGTAGTCAGATGAGAAAAATGAAAAATTGACATTGACAGAAGCTAGAGCCATCAGCAAGTTAGTTTAACCCATCATAAATGTTCCTTCTCTATTTTTATTTCACATATTCTGCATTGCTTTTTTTAAAGTGCTTGTATAAAGTGCGGAAAAACTCCCTTAATTACAGCAGTTCAGTTAGTCGTAGAGATTGATTACCTTTATATGGTCATAAGCATTCAAGAAACATGCTGATCACAACACCTGCATTAAAGCCTATTTAAGACAGCTATAGGTCAAACTGTTAGTCCTACCTTATTGGAGCTTATTAGTTAGAGATGTCACTGGTTTCCTTGGATGTCACCACAATAGCACAATCTGTACAAAACTTCTGCAGCCGCTTAATAATTATGGAGATAACACAACATTTTCCAGGCCAGCAGTTTCGTTAGCTACTACAGTAGCCCTACCTGTGTCAGCGCGACGGGCGGTGACGCGACGTTAACTCAGCGATGGATTGATTGGTTGACAGCCAATTACAGCTCGTTTTAACATGCAGGCAAGGATTCCTGACAAGAACCCATTGGTCATCCGTCTGGGAGTGTTAGTCGTATCTCAGGGCTTGTCCGAGGGTGGAAGGTTAACACGGAAAGGTGAGGACACCTTCCTACTGAGGCAGCAACGTAATGAAAACAAGTGTACCCAACAACACAGAGCAGGAAGTGAGTGTTTCCGACGGAGAAAATGCCGATTTTGTTTGATGAATGGATTTTGCCAACAGCAGCCAACAATTGACTTTAAGTGATGATATTCACCACTCGGGTTACTTTTGTGAAACGTCTTTTTAATTTACTTTTTTTTTGGACTATTTTGGACAGCAGTACAACTTAACCAAACAGGAACATATTCACACGTTAAGAGTGCTTCAAAGGTAGGGTGTTTTTTCTCTCTCTTTCATGTCACCTGTGTGGATAAATCTTTATAACATGTTTTGTTGCAAATGGTGTGTGTGCAATGAACTACTAAGCAACTGACTGACATGAGATCTAACTCAACTAGGCCTACTGCATGTCTATACTGTTGAAAAATAAGTAGGCCTAATGAGGGATGCTATTCCTCTTTGCACTAGCTCGAGATTTCTTGGAGGTTTTCAAGTAAAAACCTCAGGAAGAAGGCAGATAAATTGTTTATCACCGCAAGTCAAACAAACAAGCAAACTATTAACTAACTTAATTCCAACTGTAACAGCTTACCACATGAACCTAATAGTTTGCTTGTTTGTTTGTTTGTTTGTTTGTTTGTTTGTTTGTTTGTTTGTTTGACTTCAGGGGATAGCATTTGTTGCCTGAGGCGGAAGAGACTTTGACTTTTTTGCACATGAAGAATGTGACCTCTCACCAAGGATCAACTCATTTAATCATATTTTTTTAAACTTTGAGAAGCTGTTGATGTGCAGGGATGATTTTATATGACAAAGAAAAGAATATCACAAACTTTCTGTGAGTCGGTATAAAATTGCATGCAGGGACGGGGTGGAGAAATCATTAGACTGTGGGAAACAGCTGGACCAAGAACACATTTCCAGTCTGGCATATAAAACATGGTGGACAACTTGGTGTTGCAGCAGAGTTTAATTTGACGGGGAATTTGTCCAGTTGTGTCTATTCTTCCCATTTGAACAATGTAAGAACTAATGCTGGCTTGCTTCACATCATTTGTCAAGCCATGTTCATGCTCAAAGCCATTGTAGCAGCAACCACAAGCAAACTATGTGACTTCTACAATTCTACAATTCTACAATTCACTTAGCAGACGCTTTTATCCAAAGCGACGTACATCAGAGAGTAAGAACAACACAAGCAAGGATCAAGGAAAAATAAAGGAACAATGTCAGTAAGGACGAACGATCAGCTTTGAGTCCGATTGGACACACAGGTGCTGAAAGGCATTGCCCAGAGGCAAGGCACAACATGAACTGCCAGTCTGAGACTCTAATCAGTATATAAACCATCTTATACGTTGTCGTTTTCAAACAAAAACAAAAACCATCATCATTACCATCATTACATCAATACTATCCAGATCATCATCATTAAGCTAAGTTAGCAGGTATTCCTGAAAGAGCTGGGTCTTTAGCTTTTTCTTAAAGGTACAGAGGGACTCTGCAGATCGAATGGAGTTTGGAAGTTCATTCCACCACCGGGGGGCGACAGAGTAGAAGAGTCTAGTCCTCGTCTTTGGACCCTGTTGTGAAGGTTGGATCAAACGCCTTTCATTGGCAGAGCGTAGTGGACGGGAGGGAGTGTAGACCTGAAATAGAGAGTCAAAGTAAGGAGGAGCCGTTTTTGTTGCTGTTTTGTAGGCGAGCAGCAGAGTTTTAAATTTAATGCGAGCAGTGACTGGGAGCCAGTGTAAGGAGATGAACAGCGGAGTGACATGAGCTCTTTTTGGAAGGTTGAAGACCAGTCGTGCTGCTGCGTTCTGTATCATCTGCAGAGGTTTGGTTGTGCATGTAGGAAGACCTGCCAGTAGAGAGTTGCAGTAGTCTATGCGTGATAGCACAAGAGCCTGTACCACAAGTTGTGTAGCATGTTCTGACAGGTAAGGTCTGATCTTCCTGATGTTGTACAGGGCAAAGCGACATGATCGGGCAATCGAGGCTACTTGAACCTTGAAGGTTAGCTGGTCATCAATCATGACACCCAGGTTCCGGGCCGACTTGTCAGAATGTGTCTGGTAACTTTGGACTTATAAATCCATCTTCATTAGTTCCACTATTAGTGATCAGTTTATTACACCATACTGCAATTAAAAAAAAATCATATTGTCTGCCATTTTCCTGGCTCTGTCATGTCATTATTACTTCGCCTCTCTTTATGATAAGAAAGAAATGAAATCTGTGACGTCGAGCTCATCTAGTGAGAAATGGGATGAATCATTGAGTTAAGTTGACCTCAGAGCCCGGACCCAGTCCTGCGCTAAAGGAATTCCCGCCAGCCGCAGCAGGCTTCTGATGTGAACCAGCGAGTAAACAAATGAGTCGCAAACACAACAGATGGGACAGGCTATGACTAATCTCATCGGCCCAAATAGAGTGGCAGAACGTAGCGCAAATGATCAAAAGCCAAGGGGGAAGAGAGGGAAAGTTTGTGTTTTCAGTTCTGCATGCTGTCAAGTGTGCATGACAGAAAACACTTTTATTTCACACACCAAAGCGTCACATCGTGGCGCCTCTGTCGGTGTCATCACTGTGCTATCAAACACAAATCATCTGCCAAATCTCCTGAGCGGATGTGTGTGTGGCAGAACATTGTCACTTATCTCAGGTTTTGTGACAGTGAGTACCGAAAAAATGCAAATAGCATATCACACGCGTCACACATCCCTGATATTAATATTATTTTTTCTCTTCCACTCAGTCAGTTTGTCATCACTGACTGGTTTGTGTTTGTTAGTTATCCCATTTAGAGGCTAAGAAAGCTGTCCAGGAAGAATTAATAACAAAATGGCCGTGACTGTGGGCTCCCAATCCTAACACTCAAAGATAAAGATGGGCGACAAAATGAATCTTTCCTCGATTTCTTCCAGTTGGCTGTATCTCTCCCATCACCTACAACCTTTTGTTCTGTTTCAATGAATGGCGCCCATGTATTATAGATCATTAAACTGCTTTTATCTTCTCTTTTTTTGTCAAGTACGCTGTTTTCACTTTCAAAGCAATAGCCATGGTGCAGCACCAATGAACCACGACTGGATGAGGAAAAAAAAAGAGGACAGGAGGTTTCTGTATGTGTGGGGGCTGAAGAGGAAGCTGCTTAGAGAATGCTTCCAGTATGGAGATAGAGTGTAGCAAGCGATTTGTCACAACTCTGCTGGCCACACAGCCTTGTTTGGGTATACTGACCATGAAGGCCCAGATTGTCACCTCCCCCCCCCCCCCCCCCCTACAAACATAGAGGCTCCTATCTATGGCCAAAAATACAATAAAAAATGTAGAAATGTTGAAAAATCACAGCAGCGATTCGGATATTATAACTTGGCGCTATTGGATTTTCATTTCTCAGGTAAAAACAAATATTTTTTCAGGCCAGCCACTAAAGGACAACACAAAAACTCAAAGACAAAACCAGTCTGATAACCTGACACACCTTTAAACCCCTGTTACATGCTTCAGTCGGGGAGAGCTCTGTAATGGTACCTAAACCAAATGTAACTTTGCTAATTTGGGAATGTTTCTGCTTCTAGCCAAATTAAAAAAGGAGCCAATTTGGATGATGCAATTTGTAAAAATCTGCGCCAAAGAGATCCCTGTGAAACGAGGAAATGCATCTAATTTGAGGTCTCACCTAGCAAATAATATTTGTCGCTCAAGATTATGTTGATGACTTTTATTTATTTTATTATTTTCTTAACAAGAACGCCGTGGCAATCAGTGACAGACACAGACACTCTCGCCATGGAACAGAACAGTGTGTGAGCAGCGCTGCAGACAGTGGACAGCGTCTGGTGCTGAAACAGAGCAACATCACGGCAGCAACAGTTATCAGCAAAATAACCTCCTCTTTAGCCGTTTGCCTACAAAGAAGTGCAAGACAGCTCGTTTAAAAAAAAAAAAAAAAAACTTGTACACTACGACTTGGCTACAGAATACATAACCACAGGCTTAGCACTTGCTTTAGAACATTTTGCAGATCACAGATAAACTCTTGCAACTATTTGAATTGAACAATGGAAAAATGAAACAACAACAAGTAAACAACTGTCTGGGATATTTACTATTTCACTATTTTTAAGCAGGTATTAATTAGTCCTCTGAGTGTGTAATGTTTTAAACCTCGACATATTTTAATTTTGTAAACAGAATGTGAATTTATTCTGCTTTTAAACTTGAGGGCAGACTGAGCTTTAGATCTTTTAAATTGTCACAGATGCATACAGGGGATGCAAACACAGTCATGCACTGACAGTATACACTCACACAAACACACCTGGCCTCACACACACACACGCTCCTATCAGTCCTCATATCTACCAGTCCTGGGTGAGAGATGATTTGAGACGGCTCAGTGTTTTGATCATTAGTTTGGACTCATGCAGTGCTGCAGCAGTAAAAAAAAAAATGAGACTGCTATCTCATGGCCACCTGCTCATTTAATAAGAAAACGAACAATTCCCCATCACAGGATGGATCGGCTACCTGATACACGGGGAACAAACCATGTTGGTGTGTGTGCGCTGTGTTGAGTGTTTATTTGTGCCTGCATGTGTACACATCTAAATTCAATTGTGCCTTTACATGTCTGTGGATATATTGTATATACAAACACAATAAAGCTGGGATCAAATAACTCATAAATCTTCTTTCAGTGCAAAGATCACACAGTAGATATGTGTGAATATATCTGGTAGCAGACAGGGCATGCTTCTATTTGTCTCCTCAATATCTTGGGGTTACAACTGATAGGACTACTGTTTGTTGATCAAAAGTAGCCTAACAATAAAACACTGTTTGTAAAACATTATTCTAGCTTAATTATAATTATACAGAGCTAATCATGACGCAGAAATCTGATTGGACCAACGGTATTCCACGAGTGCCAATATAGGGTAAAAGAGCACTGGGACTTTTGATAATAATGTGTCACTCTGCTTCAGCTAGTTGTTCTGAGTTATGTTAATTAAAGTCACATCTAACAGTAATTGTCTCGATTCATCAAGATGGTACTTAAGGGTCACACATTTCACCAAAACAACTGTCAACAGACCATTTCACTGGTTGCATGGTAAATGGAGATAAGTACATTATACGAAGTACTGTAGCTAGTCTGCGTTAACATTTAGACAACCAGAGGGACATGCTTGGTTGCTAAGCAACAGCCCACTTCTTGATGTTCCCGCTTGGTCAAAGCCATATCACATGTGGGGGGGAAAATGCTGTTGTGCTGTACATGAGCATGCTGTGATTATCTGACTTCCGGCTGCAGCCTTATGCCTGTGACTGAATCACAGCCATGCTGAAAGTCAGGACATCATTCCTTCTAGTGTCATATTTCCTTATTTGAGTAATCAGTACCTGGAGATAAGCAAGGACGTCTGAGTACTTAGGAGCTTGTTGCAGACCTGCACATTTAATTGACCTTCATCAACCATGTACCATATCAACATCTTCACGGACTACATGCTAGTGTTTTTGTTGAATAATACTTTTATCTTTGTGAAGGTACTGTACATTCACCTTGATACACATCTTTGTAAAATCAACTTTATTTATTAGAAAATAGATCGTCTTTCATGTGTCCACTGAAAAGAAGAAGTCAAACATAGTGTTATTGATCAAGCTAAAGAGATAGCAGATAATACTATTTTATATATACTATAATACACACAGAGTTGACCCCGTACTCCTACATGTGTGTGAACATTTGTCGGTCTGGTTATGCCTATGTGTGCCTGTGTCTTCCTGTTGTTGTCTTTGCGTGTGTGTTATTGGATATGTGTGAGCCCGCCTATAGAAATCAGCATGACTCCAGGCCAACGCAGCGTGGCGCTCCTTGGTTAAGGGATCCAATTGTCATGCCAGAACAGTAGGTGGAACATTTACCCGACCACCAGTGATGCTGAGATGAAAGCGCAGAGAGTAGAGCAGCCATCCTGGTTTTTCTTTCTGCTCTGCGGTGAGCCGACAAACAGCAGTCGACCAGATTTGTGTTTGGATATGTTGGAGAGATACTGTAGGTGGAGGTGCTTTTGTTGAAGGCAGCATAGCTAAACCAAAGGTTTGTTAAACTGAACCTCATAGCTCTTACCAACATACAACATGTATTCTTCCCTTTTTCTTTCCGCTGATATGTTTAAGCTGCATATTTGTTTAAGTTAATTTTCCTTTTTTTCACCCATATCGCCACGTATTTATATATCCTGGATAGATATCTAAACATGCACAAAGTTTTGGATCTGTTTGTCCAGAATGTAAATATCTCCATCCATTAGGTCAGTGATTTTCAATCACTGTGCCACGGCACACTACCGTGCGGCGAGAGATCGTCAGGTGTGCCGTGGGAAATTATCCAATTTCACTCAATAGGTCCAAAAAAATATGATTTAGTCACTGAGACAAGACCGGGGTTTAAAGCTAAACTTTGCTGATCTACCTTTGTACAGGTTTTGGTTGACTGCTGTCAAGGACTTCCCCATGCTGGCAAACAGAGCTATTTCAACATTGCTCCCATTTTCCACAACACATCTATGTGAGCTGAGCTTTTCAAGCATGACTGCCATAAAAACCAAAAACAGAGACTGAAAGCTGTTGAGGAAGAGCTCCGTGTGTGCCTTTCTTCAATTCCTGCCAGGATATCAGCTTTGTGTACGTCGAAACAGGCCCAGGTTTCACACTGAGTGAGAATGAATAGATTTAAAATCTAAACTGTGGTTACATGTACTGTATTAGGCTGTAATGTGTCATTTTGTAACACATTTGGTTTGTGGTGTGCCGTGCCTCAACAAAGGTTGAACAACACTGCATTAGGTGAATGGAATTTCATTTATGCTTTGCATAACATGCTTAGATAAATGCTCAAAGATGCTAAAACACTACGTTAAGGAAAGTGGTCTCTCCACAGGATAATACAAATTGTCTGACAACTTTTACTTATGGTAATTTGATCCCATAAAAAATATCAACTAACAAACAGGACATCAGGATCAAGTGGAGCTGCCTCTAGCTTTTGTTTTTAGATGTGCAGGTTATTTCTAGGTTAGGATTCTGTCACTGTCTTCCTTTAGTGTTTTAACTAGAAGCCTAATTATCCAAGGAGGTCTTGTCCTCCTCAATACAAACAAACATGGTGATTAAAACTGATCAAAACATTGAATAAAGCAATTTCGTGTTTCAAAATCGGTGTCTCTCCAATATTCTTTGGCAAGGCTTTGTGGTGCGGGGGTCACTGCTGACTAAACTTCTTTTAATGGAGTAGTTTTAAACAACTGTTACATAACTTGAAACAGTAGTGAGTCGTCTGTGTTGAAATCGAGCAATCCCATCAGGAACTAGTGTGCATTTTATAGAGAAAACATGAGACTAGTGTGTGTGTGTGTGGTGAGCTAGGGGAAAAAGGATAGTTGGCGCTTAGTTTGGACTGCTGGATATGATTTGTCAGACAAAATTCGGAGTCATGTTCAGCATAAAAGTTGTATTGCAAAGTTGTATTTCAGTACTAAACAATTTTGGGGTGCCGGTAGCATAACGGATAGTGCCCCGGTCCCCGTGTGTACGGAGGCTATTATCCTCCAGGCAGGCGGCCCGGGTTCAAATCAGACCTGTTGCTCCTTCCCACGTTATTCCCGACATTCTCTCCCTGATTTCTGACTCTATCCACGGTCTTATCTCTAAAAAATACATGCATAAAAAGAACCCTAAAAAAACCTTTAAAAAACTAGTAGTACTACTTCTTGCAGTATTCCTTTTGGTGAAATATAAATGCTTAAATTCATGGACTAAAGTCGCCTAAAGATTCATTCAGTCAGTTAAAATTCATCTGTTTTTTCAGAACATAACACCTAAAAGGGTAACTCATCAAATATGTGTTTTTAATGAATCTTATGTGACAGGACAGTTCAATAACAGCTCTGGTTTTCTCATTGTGTAAGGATGAAGAGCCATGTTATGTACATACAGCAGATACATTAAATAGAGTTGAGAAGAAGAGCAATTAGAGGTGAGCTGATGGCCGTGTCAGCACTATTAACTTATTTGATCCTTTTCCAAACAGCATATGAATAATTGCTTGTTTTATTTTGGGGATGATGAGTCAGAGAGCCCTTCCTCTATTCTTACACAGCCCTGAGGCTGAACGTGAGGCCGCAGCCTAAAAGAGCCCTGATTTTCTAGATAAGAGAGCCAAGTCTGGCACATCTTCATTGATTTCTTTCCTCTGTGCTTGTGTAGGCTCCGGCTGTGAGAGCTAGAGAATGAGGGCGTGTGAAGGGGGGGAAAGAGTGGACATCTCATCTATTCCCATTTGGCGTTTTGGACACCCACATCTTCATTGAAGCTGCGATCATGATGCCTATATGAGGAAACAGAACCCACACGGTTTGCCTCGCCAAATGCCCACTAGAGGAGAGCCTCTGGATGCAAGCCCAGGTAAGAAAAAAAACATGTTATTCTTGTGGTAAACACCAGGGGGCAGTAGCAGTCTTCCCGGCCCTTCCATGAACCTCAACCCAACTGAGTGTATGTGTGAGAAAGAGATCCTCAGCAGCATCTTCTCCTCCACAATTCTCAGTCCTAAAAAGCCTTGCTGTAGAAAAATTCATCGTGCTTTCAAACTGACCTATTTTGGGAGATTGGTTGCTTGGCTTCCCTGAATACCAGGACCCCCCCCCACCCCCATTTACCCCCCCTTATCCTGATGAGGATATTGAGAAAACAGAAGCAATATTGGCAAGTTGCTGGGGCAGATTTTAAACGCATGGAAGCACCAGCAATAGTTTTTGAGGGTTGTTGCTAAAAATAGAGCTGTAATACCCGACATGTCTCTTTATTTTCCATAAATTACCCAGAGAACATATGGCACCCGCAGAAGCTCTTTCTTCTTTTCCTCTTTTCTGCTTTTTCACAAAGCTTCTTGGAAGTCCAAACATGCCACCATTGCCGGGTGAGAGCACTGCATTTCTGACGACAGGCACCGTAGTAAACACAGTAATCCCCTCCTCCATGTTTTCAGGATTAATATCATCTTTATTCATAAGCATAGCGGAAGACTGCTGTCGTGCTTGTGAATGCTACTCACACACACACATACACACACACACACACACACACACATACACACACACACACACTCATTTGCCGATTTGGCAAGTGCAAATAACCATTTAGTGTCATGGCATGCAAACCGGCTCGAACACACACGTGTTCTTTCCGTGATGACATGATGTGTGGGTGGCGGATTGATTTGGTCCAGCAAGAGAGAAACAATCAGATCAAAGAGGAAGTGAGAGAGAGAATAAGCAAGAGGGGGAAAAGAGAATGAGAGAGGGGGGGGGGAGGCTCTTCCACTTTGACTTGATGGATTTAACTCCCATTCAAAGGGACAGACTTATGACACATGAGAGCGAGAGAGAGAGATTCGCTTTTCCTTCCTTTTATCTACAGAAGTACTACTTTGTCTCCTCACACACACACACCACCACCAGACACACAACACACACAAAGGGGTTTCAATAAAATCATTGCACTCTACTGTCCTTTCTCTGTGCTCAAAACACACACACACACACACACACACACACACACACACACACACACCAAGATCCTTCCTATCTCTCCTACTCCCTTTCCATCTCCCGTCTTGTCTTTCAGAAATGGCTCCCACTAACAAGCCGGGGGCTCGAGGGTTGCATTAGCGAGGTCTTCGGCCCGCTCTCCCCATCACCGAGCTCGGGGAAGACTTTTCAGAGCACCGCTATCTGTCTGATTGCTCGCGTGATAAAAGAATAAAGCTGTTAAGGGAGGAAGAGTATCATCATGACGGCCTCTGGGAGGGTCACAAGTTGGGGTCCTGGCGGTTTGTGCTCCTCTGATTTCCCTGCATGCTCTGATAAGACACAGGCTTATTATGGGGGCTTCTAGGTGTGAGTTTGTAAGGTGTCTTGGTGGCATGTTGTGCAAGCAAAGCTTGTGTTTGTTATTTTGTGTGATTGGTCCCAGGCAAGGATAACCTTAACACTCATTATTACTCATACTGGAGATCATCATTACAGCCCTGCCTGCACCACATGCCTCCTCCACCTCCCTCGTGTAACTCACTGCTAATACCCACAATGCTCTGAGACACACTGGAGGCTGCAGCCAGGAGCAAGGGACAACACACTGTACATAATATGAGACTAAAATGCTTTGCTCGGCTCCGAAGACATACAAGATATCACACAATTTGAGTTGTAAGTTCATCCACAGCAAACACACATCTCTCTCTGTCTCTGTTGGTATTGTTTCCGTCTGAGTGAAAGCTGCTTACAAGCTGCTCCAGCAGTTTACAAATCTGTCTCTGGGAAACAATTTCACTCTCACAGACCTCCCTCACGTCCATTGTTTCTCAGTCTTCTGTGTTCTGTGTGAGCATTACAGCCAGCTCACCCCCTTGATCTCACTTTCTGCACCGAATGCATTGTTCCCTGATGGAAGCTCCACTGCTTTGAGATGTAAATGCTACACGTGCTAGACGTAGCGCACATATAGATTAATAATTCCAACTTGATTTCAGCTATAGTAGTCTTGATTTATCTAATTTCTTTTGCAGTGCTGATGGAAAGATTGCAGCTGCTATTCAAAGGTTTAAAATGTCAGATGATGGAAGATAATTTTTGCATGTGGAGCTCCACTTTGCAGCGGCACAAATGCATTAAAGCATGAATTCAGTTCATGAGGCTGCAGTGCTCGTATCATGATCCAATTTCTAATGTGACTAATACAAATCAGGTTCCTGTTTATTTATTTGGACCACGCACAGTTTTGTTTAAAAAAAAGAAACCCACCCCCGCTACTCACTTTGAGACTGGCAAGTTACACATCAGAAGCATAAACGAGGAAAAAACTACTATGAAATCATGATATATATGCCACACAGCAGGAGGGCGAGGCTTTTGTCGCACAACAAAGTGAACCTTTTCCTTCCTTTTTTCACTATTTGTCAAAAAGTAATCCTGAAAGGCGGAAAGCTGTCATCTAGCTCTTATTGCAAAGTTGAAATATAGTCTTTTAAAATACAACCATATTATTATTCATGAGTGACACCAAATCACATTTCACCTAAATTTTAATGTTGACAGAGGAAAAGTGGTGGGTTGTGCATAATGGTGTTCCAGACAGTCAAAGTTCTGATTATCTTGCTGCGAGCCTGGAGAATAATAAGTCTCACCAGCCCACACAGGCAACACAGAGAATCTACTACTAATGCTTTTCATGTGCTTTCAACACAGTTTAATGAGGACTCGAGCTGTTTAACACACTGTTTTGAATAGCCTGGGCTGAAGCCAGTGAAACTTTTAGACTTTCTTACTCTATAATACACTGAAACTGATGGATGAACTTCAATGACTCATTCAATATCATCAACATAGAAACACACAACCCCGGGGGATTCTTACTTGGAGTGGATCCTGCTCTCCTTTTCAATACAAAAGAAAAGAAAAACTGCCGTCTTGGATCTTTACCTGTTAATTTATTTGTAATGTGGCACATACAAATAGGAAAAAGGGCACACAGAAGACTGCAACAATGGTTATTATCTAAGTTTATTTGACAATGACATTTACAGACAGTCCTACACTGAGTGTGTTTAAACACTTTTCTGCTGGTTTTCTTCCCCGTTTGTAGTTGGACTTCACACAAAAAAAGGAAAATGAGCTGGAAATTTCTCCATACGCCGGCGCAGCTCCAGCGGGAAGCAGGCGATGAGGTGTAGCTGAGGTTTGTGAGACTATTTCTAAAAGTAAACAGACGCATCCGGGACCATTGGGTCGCATCTGTCTCTGTCTGCGGATCTGCCTTGGTGTATTTTTTTCACACATAGCCTGAAAATATTCGCCGACACGCACGCTCACACATAAAAATTCATCCAGTTCTCTATCCCATCATCCCAATTCAAGCTCCCTTTCAGTTGTTTAATCACTGCAGAGGATTTTGGGAAACAAAGAGCTGATAGAAAAAAAAAAAACATAACAGTTATTGAGAGAGCAGATTGAAGAAGTCGACAAACATTTCAGCCTCAACAGTCCCGACCTCGGCCGACCTTGAGGTGGTGTTAGAGCGAGATACAGGAAGCTGTCTGCCTCTCTCTCTCTCTCTCTCTCTCTTTCTTTCTCACACACACACACACTAACCTACTTGTTTTTTCAATTTTCCTCCCTAAACCCCGCCTCATATAAAACTATACACTGTTTTCTCTAATCCTTCCAGCTCTTATGCTGTCGCTTCCTCTCCCTGCATCTGTCAAACACACTCATACACACACACACACACACACACACACACACACACACACACACACACACACACACACACACACACACACACACACTCACACCAGACTAATCTCATCAATTGTAACACCTAGCGGAAATGAGTCCCTGCCATGCCATTACCAGCTGCTACTTGTACCAGAATTTATTACATGTATACATTTCAAGATTATAAATGAACATTTCTTTTGATTCTCTCTTCTGTCAGAAGATATATGTACTGCAAAAGTGAATAAACTAACAGCAAGTCTTTCTTTCATACTCTGTAAACCTGGGGCCTTGGTTGACTGGTTATTTTTGGACTGAAAAGCCAGGAAAAATCAGGATTTAGATCAGGAATAGACTGATGTAAACAAAGAATCATTGAGTTTTAGCTTGGAAATGTATTGAGCTACCTCAACAAAGCTCGTCTGGCTTTAGAAAACATTGCAATTTTGTTCAGTTGTGTCTGAAAGTGAAAAGTATCGGCAGTTAAGGAGGTAGACAGATCCGCGCTTACCAGAACTATGATGCCTTCTCTTTATTTCTTTGGAAGGCTAGCAGCTTGAGGCTATGTTGTTTGTTATTTGCAAAACACACCAGAATAAGACAGTCCAGTGTAATTTTTATATAGTTGCAAGATTAAGAACTATTACAAAAGTAGAACAATACTTACAGGTTGTAGAATGGATTGAACTGTCCATCTAAAGTCCAACAAAGTGCAGTGCTTAATGTGTTCAGTCCTCTTCAAACAAATCAATTCCTGTTTCATTAAAAAGGGGAATCACAGGAAAGGATTATTTTTCTGTTTCCATAAGCAAACGAGAAAAAAAAGTTATTCCATAACCAATATTTCCATTTAGGACCTTTGTTTCTATCCTTTAACAAGACCAATAGAAATCTTTAAATGTGTAGTTCTCTCAATGGCACACATCACTTCCTTATACTACACATTTTTAACAGACACTGACATTACATCAATAACCTAAAAAAATATTATTGTGGACTTTTTCTTTCATCAGACGTCCAGACGTGTACTCTGGACTCCTGGGTCAAAGTCAGCCATGTTTGACCCATCCTTTGCTCCCGTAACCATGGTAATGATGACATTACTTCAATGAAATATCAATAAACCATTAGAAAGATGATCTTATCTGTTGCATTTTTGTTTTGATAAAATTCATAAATACTGGAAAAAACAAGCCAAGAGCCTTTTTTTTTTTAGCTTCTTGTCTTTGCTATGTGTGTGAGACTTCATACTTACAGTATAAAGGGATGCTATTCTTCTGGATTTATTTAAAATTCTGGACTTTTCGACCCGCTAAGTTGACGGGACAAGTATTCTGTAAAGGTAAAGCAACCAGTCAAGTACATTTGCCTTCTGATTTTTTTAAAATCCGTATGCGATCACCATCTAAGATCGATAAACTAGCAGACAATCTTTCCTCGCTATCTACCCCTGTTGTGTCAGAAGTAACGCCTGAACACACTCTGCAGGTAATCATAGAGAGAGTGTGAGAGGTCTGCTGTTATTCATCTCCCTACCTTCACAAATGCTGCACTGTCATAGTTTTACCTTGTCAATAATAACAGCCTTCCCAACAAGAGACTCCCCTGTTGTGAGAAATCTCAGCTGTCTGCAAAACACTTTCATCCACAAACATTAAATACCATCATTCTGCTAGTTAAAATATTGATATTTGAAGAACAATCAAGAATAAATCTGAATATAGCCTTTGTAAAAAAACAAAAAAACAATTGCTAAGTCATTACCTTTTGGAAAAAATAATCGCCACAGAATGAGGCGACGCCTGAGAACTAGTTCACGCAGTCAACTAGAGCTGCACTGTTTTCACACTTGACATGCGTCATTATCCACAATCACCTGACATCACCTCCTTCCAATTAGCCGTCTATTTAAGCTGCAAGATTCCCGGTCCCTCCCTCTGATCTTTCATTGTCAGCTCTGACCTGCACCAGTACTGCACTCTTGTTTAGCCCCATCACCAGCCCAGCATCTACCTGTAGGCTCCGACTAAGGGGTGGGTTAAGATATCATCCCATCACTCCTCAAACGTCTGCATGTAAAATAAAACTGCGTGGATTGATTCGGTCGGAGCCTAGATGCCATACTACTAAGTTCTGCTGCAATTAACATTTTAAATAAATACACATGTGAGTTGTCTGACTGAGCTCTAATAAAATAGCACAACATGATAGAAAATGGAAATACATTTTTTTTTAGTGAGAAATGAGATTAAATGGAACCTATTCCTGCTTTGCTCCAACTTTACTCTACAAACAGGTTTACAATGTTTTGATAATGTCCGAATGGTGCATAGTGGAGACACTGATATTTATGTTCAACAAATATGTCAGTAGTTGACAACTACTAACAGTATATTTAGTGTTTTCAAATAGTCCCCTTTGTCGGATTGATAAACGTGTGTAATAAAGGGGTAGAAAAAAGTAAAAACACACCTCATGTCGTCGTTAGAATGATGCTCTTCTGAGATTTTAACAAACTAAAACAGAAACGTAACCCTGGCATGATGTAGTTGCCTAATTAAAAACGTAAATCCTTGCAGAAAACAAAAATTGCCCTGAGCTTTCATTAAATCCAGCACTGCTGAAATGTTAACAGAAATGAATAAAGAAGCTGTGGCATGTAGGAGTAACCTGACAAAAAAGTTACTTGGATTAAAAGGTCATGTATTGCCTCGACAACACTGATGAAGAAGCTGTTGAGCTAAAGAACAGTCGGAGGGAAAGAGAGAAAGGGATTAACCATCTCTTCCCGGACAGCTGGATACCGTATACGTGTCTGTCTGCTTGGGGACGTGTTTGTGTTTGTGTGTGTGTGTGTGTGTGTGTGTGTGTGTGTGTGTGTGTGTGTGTGTGTGTGTTTAAGGATGGCATATCTGTATCCTGCTCACTTCCCCTGTGCATGTGGGAAGCAGTCGGTAGGTGGAAGGTGGTCTGGCATTTAAGTGTTTGACACTATCAGTGGTGTGTGTTTGAATGAGTGTCAGGAGTGTGTGGGTGTGCAAGCGTGGGCGAGACGAGGAGGAGGAGGACAAGGGTGTGTTAGTGTGTGAGTGGTCTGGTAAGGGGGCTGGCAGAGGGGGGAGGGATTCTCACTGAGGCACAAAGCAGATGGTGCAGATGTGAGTGGGTGTTCTCCGTCTCAGCAAGGCCAGGTTTATCCAGCAGCCGTGTGGAAGACGAGGGAATCGTCCCTGTCTCACTCTCCATTGAGGATTCCCCGTGCTTATACTAGCTCATTACCAGCCTCGGGCTAAACTGTGGACATTTTTATGTATACAGCACAGTTGGCAAGCTTCCAGGCCTCATATTGTTGCAAAGTTTAGCTCGGACACAGAACAGATTCTGAATTCTGTGAGGTTTCAGAGTGATGCATCATCGCCGCACATTGCTCATTACACGGCAGAGGAGAGGGTTTAGGTGTATGAGAAAAAAAAGCTTTGGCAGATTGTAGCTATTTCTAAAAGGAGGTGTTGAGTGTCGAGGTGTGATGCTGCTGACAGCATATAAAGCTTGATTCAATATCATCTCACAAAGCACATTACACATCCAGAGGAGCAACCTCATTATTATTCATCCATCTTTGAGTCCAAGTCACTAATCATTTCCCATGTAGCTTTTGGGCTGCCTAGAAGTCGACCAAATGCGAGTGGATGAAAAGAGTGTTCGTTGGTCAAGTTTTAATTGGTCAGGTATTGAAGGAGCTGCACCTTGTCTTGTTTTCTGTGTGTAACACATGTGATTTGGTCTGGCAGGTTTGTAAAGGAAACTCATAATTCTCACCCATGGGTGAATTCCAGAAAAGTAGAAGGAAGTACAACAGTGGAGCACATGATTATAGGTTTCAAACTAGCTGTGGTTGAAGTTTTGAGTGTGTGAAAAAGGTTTGCATGAACAGAGCCTGGGTCTTTTTAAGGTGCCATGTGGTAGGTTATGTAACTTATCAGCGGGGAATGAGTATAGGATTAGGGCACAGTGGGGGAGAGCGGGGTGTTTCCTCACTGAGCGCGTTTCCTTTTCATCAGGGCACAAGAATCTTGCGTTTATTACAAATGTGTAATTTATGCAACATTGCAATGACATTTTGAGACCACTCTTCACACTTTATTTGCTAGTTAGCAGGGATGTGTGTAATTATTATACAACTTAATTAAATGTCGTCACCCTTTATAGTTGGCACCAGAGTTAAACTAATTATGAATATTTTCATTGATGTAGGACAGGGGTCTCCAGCCATTTTTCATCAGAGAGCTACTATTAAGAGAGACAAGCTCACTTAATCTACTAAAGCGTGTTAAAACAGCTACAACTGGGCTGCATAATTTGAGTCATCTGACTAGTAATATTGAACTGAAGACCACTTGCACCTTGTCCTTTCCTGCCCTAGCTTCCCAATGTATCTGCAGAAAGCACAAACACTCCCTGTAACAGGGGGTCAGCACCAAGCTGTACGGGTTATTAGCGGACAATATTTCAGTCTTACTTTTATGGTCCCTGAAATACATCTCGGCCGCTGAGGTGGATCGCCTCTTGTGTTTTGTAAGAATGTTAGCCATTTTAAATGGTGCCACATTTGCCTTCTTCGTCGGTTTGGTAAAAGAAGATTGCCGTCTTTTTAAGTGTTGCTTACAGCTGGCTCACCTTTTTCAGTTTGTAACGTGCTGCCTGCAGAGAAGTCCTGTGCAAAGTTACTTTGGACTCGAGTAGTGGCGCTCCACGTTCATTTTTTTGCACACTGAAACACTGACGGCGCGAATGAGGCACACAAACTTGTCCTTCACACTCCATTCCCTACTCCCCCTGGAAATAGTGTGTATGTATGTTTTTTTTGTGTTTTCTGAAGTGTAGTACAGCTTTTAAAATTGTTTATAGTCCTTCTTAACTCCGGAACGCGAAATTGTGCCAATAACCAACATAATATGCATTTTAATAATTAATCTAAAATAATTAACCTGCAACAATTGGCTAGCTTAAGTTCCTGGTCAAGTTGGAACGTCTTTAGTCCTGGACCTAGATGCTTTAGTTGACATCTTTGACTCCATACAGGTGTGAAAATAGCAAATCATCAATACATTTATGAAGCAATTATTCCTCTAATCAATTATTCAATGTTGCAATGAATTAAGCATCCACACAATCAGCCACACATGAGTCAGTCAATCACTGTTGATCAAACAGAAGCCTCTGGCTTATCTCTCCTAGCACCATTCTGTCCTTCTCCTATCTCAATAGATAAGCAAGATGAGGGAAAAAAACACTGTAGGTAATAACTGATGTTCCTGCCTGCAGGGTAGCCTGGGGCCAATTTTCATCATTACACTCAAGTTTTAAAGTATATTCTACTAGGGCCTCTCCTCGTCACATTGGTGGCATTTTCAGTTGTTTTAGGTATGTGGCTGCAATCAGAATGAACAGTCAGAGGTAATGAAGCATGAAGAAATCCTGTATTTGCTGAAGACACAGTCATGGCTAACCAGGCTTGAGCTATCATCCGGGTGTAGCTGGCTGGCTGCATGTTATGGCCTTCTTCCATTAGATTATTCCAGGTGGCATTTAGTAAAATGTCCCATTTAACCTTTATTGAGTACAGCAGCAACATCAGCAGAACTGTTTCTATTTTCTTTTAATTGAGTTTAGAGTATTGCTCCCTTGGAATGAACTTCCCAGTGTTTCATCAATTTGTAAAAAAACTCAAAAAGAAGTAATTTCACGTTTACTTATTAATCATTATCAAGCATATTGAACAATGTGGGTGTCAATGTAAAGTAGATATGGCTTTTATTTGTTTTATGAAGACAGTTTATATATTCGTTCACTTGGCAGTTTCATGCATTATTTAAATGCATTTTAATTTAGCAATATATTTATTGATTAAAATGAGACTCTGAATAACTTGATAATAATTCCTGGGTCACTTTTCAGGCACTATAGTTCAACCTACACAGCAGAGTGTTTAAAGTATAATATCCTAAACTGGACATGCAATAGAGTCATTATGAAATATCTTAGAAATAAAGTCATGGTTAAACTAGAGATGAGTCAGACGCCTAATTAGGAGGGAATGCAACAAAAACATTTCATCTCGAGGTTACTGCCTGTTTGTTTGTTTTTGGAATGGGGGACTTCCAGCTTGATGCAAAGGCAGTGGAGCGTAGCTTTTTTTCTTGTCAACCACAATAGAGTCTCAAAATGAATGCTATCAATGTTAGATGTAATTTTAATTTTAATAATCTAATTTAATCATTGGTACTGGTCAGCACATGACTGAAACCCTGCCGATAAATTGTTCATTTTGTTCTGCTAAAGGCCAGACAAAATCTTACAGTCTTTTTTAATTGACCCAGTAAAATGTGATCTAATCTATCTTTATTACAGCCACATTACAACATAATAACCAAACCGATTAACCCACTAAATTGCACTTTACCACCATCTGATATGCATCAGTGTGTGTCAGATTAGATGTGGCCACTGCTGCAATATTCTCCTGCTTTATCAAAACTTTAGCCTGTGGTCATTCCTCGTTTCCTTTCATCATCTCAGTCTCATTATACTTATCGTGCTCCTTCCTTCATTTCTTTTTCTGTATATTTTATCTGTCTTTTCTCTTTATCTTCCCTAACCCTCAGAGTAAAACCCATACCCCCCCCCCCCCCCCCCCCCCCTTTCTCAAATAAACAGGGCTCCATGTGGTTCAGGAGACAGGCGCTAAAGCCTGAGAGCAGTAATTTGTTGATTTATGATTGATCAACCCACAGTTTCCAGCCTTCCAGCTAACATAAGTGAACAGGCAATGAAGAATCTGACTGACAAAAGAAAAAAAAAGTATTGGCTACAAATGTAACCACTGACAGAACAGAGGCTCTGGTGTTTAGCAGGACCTTTTTAAACAATTAAGACCATTTCTGCAGAGATGTTCTTTGACCTTTCATTTAAAAGTACACATTTCGACGTGTATGTCAATCTTTATCATTGTCTCATAGTTACCCAAACATGGCCAATTCCCAATTGCCCCTCTTGACCATCTAATCCCCCCTCCATATTGCCCTCTACTGCTTTGGGTGTCCAGTTTCTTCTGGAGATTGAGGGGTCAACTAGTGGTCTTATAGCCCCTAAAATTTCCCTCCATCTGAGTTTTTTTGTTGTAAATGCAGACTTAGTTGTAATTATAGAAGTATGATCCAAGATTGCAAACAAAGGCATCATTGCATAGAGGATGTCCACTGGTGCATGGAATGAAAGCCTTATATTACATGTCATTGCAACAACAACAAAAAGTTAGTTTAATGAAACCGCAAAGCAATATACTTGGGTCACTGTAAGCATTTTAGATGGACTGATATTCATAATAAAATTATAACTTTTTGTACTCATTGTTGGTGACAGTATTTCTATGTTGAGTGCGTTAAGCCTGATAAACATGATATGACAAGTGGTGTCCCATTTCATAGCTGAAGCTCTAATCACCCACCCAAACCCCCCAGTCAAAGGCATTCCAAAGCTTAAAGGAGAGGGGGATATGGATGGACCTAAGCTTTCCAAACAAACTCATATCTACTCATTATGGTTAAATGCTTGTACATGGCCAAAAACATTTAGCTGGTTATGCAATGGTTGCTCGTATTCCTGGCTCCCTTCAATAGTGTATCACTATTGCGTAGACGAATAATAGAATGGGTACAACAAGAAGTTCAATATGAAAAAGTCAATGCAAAGTCATGATTCAAGCCACTGTTGAGTTTTTTCAAACCACATTTATGTGTATCTCCTTAACTTCCATAAGTGCCCCAGTTTGGTAACCATAAAAAGTTTCTGATTTATAATTAAACTAAGCTTTATTGTTGGAAGAACAAATTCCAGATGACTTGTAATGTGTGATAAAAAAGCAACTATTGACAAACCCCCAAATAACTTTCAAGAGAAATTGGAGCAATTAAAGTTTCAGCTGCAAGTAAATGCAGTTTTGAGTCAATATCACCACTCTCATCAATCTTGTATCCAACCCCAACATTTAGCTGTAGAACAAATGGGCTTAAATAAACCCACTACTCTTTCCTACAAATAGAAAAGGAGAACCCTGTGCCTAAAAATCAAGACCATTCCAGATATTTAGATTTGGATATAAATCCGACAGCCATTAAAAATGACTGTAAATGAACTTTCATGTTTCTGTGTGCTGCACGTGTAAATAATTACTTGTTGGCTGTCAAATTTTGAATATTAATTCTATGATATAATGACATGTCAATGTTGTGCCCTAAAGCAACCAAAAATAACTAATTACCAGTAGCAGAACACTGTCAGTATGAGTTTTCATGAATTTATTGAACTTGTCAACTTTTGTGAATGTAGGATTTTAAATCTGTCTACCATCTTATCAGGTAATTCTTCTTTTAGGCCTCACATCAAGTTAGTTGTGAATGTATGTCAGGCTGATATATTGAATGGAAAGGTTGCCACGGTAATTTCATTGAAACTGTAATCCCGGTAGTATTTCTTGGCATTATTAGACTATTTTACCACTTTCATCATGTGCTTCTTTTTTTACTTTTATATACTATATATATATACTATGTCTTCCTTTATGCTCATCCACTCTGTGAGTCTACAGCAAGTTCATATCCTGTACATGCTTTTAGTGGCTTTAGTTGACAGGTGACACATGATAACATTTGAGGAGAAAGTATGTATATGTCATTAATAGGATTCAAAACATTCATTTCTTTGTATTTTATCCCCAGTGAAATGCAGAAGAGGTCCTTCTTACTTTGATTCTTGTAACCCTTTGAAGGTCCAAGTCACTCTCAGATCTACCGTTGGTAAATAAGGTATGATATGGAGCTCAGCGTAAGTTCAGACAGGAAGACTGGTGTTCGTGCACTCATTCATTCACCTCCTCACTTAACTTCAAACCACTCCCCCTACTACTCCCTCTATCTCCTACTCTGGTGATCAGCTGAATACGGGCGTGTATCAATTAAGTAATTAACCAACCAGACTCTGCCTCAACCTTTCTCAACCAATCACCCTGCTGTGTCAAATGCGTAAAACAGCTTCTCTCTCCCACAGCCACCTTGTTGTTTCAGTGCAGCCGCTGCACGACACACTTGCTGCGTGTTCATGCGGGCAGCGGGATAGCGCAGCCTAAATCAGTTTCAGCTCAAAAAAGAGAAAGTCATCTCCACTCGAATGTCGCCAGCCTCACGGGCACCGGCAGGACACGCTGGGGCAGGAGCAGCCTGATCATCGAAAAACAGTCTGGTAATCATCTAAGCTGACTCTCGCAGTCTCCACTCTCGCATTAATATCCCCGTCTCACCATCGGCGACAGCGTCCCTCACGGTCGCATGTCTGCTTCACGAATCATGTTCACTTTACAGTGAATCCACGCAGCTGCTGGCTCCGCTGGTCGGCGACACAGGCGGGCAAACATCATCGTGTTTCTGTCTCAGGTAAATCGGGAAACTCCCTGATTCCTTTTTTGTGACGACAGAAAAGCGGGCATTATTGTTGGCACTATAGGCTTATTTTAACTAATAACGTCTTTATTTTATAATTAGGATCAAAACTTATATCAGCGTTTTTCTCATCACTGCTGTTACCGGCCTGAGCCTGTCCCTTTAAGTAGTGTATGCAGGTGCAGGTGTGTGATTAAAGTGAGCCGGTTAAGAGAAATGTACTCTGCCTCTCCTCCTACTTCGTGCGCCGAATAAACGGACTGCCTGTTACCAGCCCAAAACGAGCCAAGCAGCTGTCCTGTACTACGGTTAGGGACAACGAAGCTGACGAAAAAGGTAACACTGCGGTTAAATATTTTAACTGTTTATTTGCTTTTATTGGTTTCAATCACTACACGGCTCGTCGGAGCAATCACGTGTCTCACCACGCAGGTGTTCAGCCTGCATACTCCGGTGAAGCAACCGGTTACAACGAGCTGCAGCCGCGGCGCATATTCCTTCCGCATATCCTTTAACAGTTTGAGTAAGACTCTGTTCTTTCAATGTTACTTCCCCACACTGTGTTCCGTCGTTCAGTTACTTGGTCCAGTAGGGCATCATATGTAATTCAAATCAGCTACATGGGCTGATCATTCAATCTGGATCTTTAACCCTCTATAGGGCACTCATTGAAATACTTTGAAATTCAAAAAATTCAACCTCAGAGTGTTATTGGAGGACAAAACAATACTTTATTTCTGTCGTAAAATTTTTTAAAAAATGTTCAATGTCGTGTAGAAAATCAACATCAACGAAGTTACCATATTTGGTTCCTTGCCCTTTAAGGGGTTAAGTAATTGCTCAGCTTCACGTGCGTTGGGGCTCATGGCGTCAGTCATCAATGCATTTCCTCGACTATTTTACCCGATTACAATAATTATTTAAATCAATGGGGGGAATAGTAATAAGGGCAATAAAGCAGTAGGAATGAGCATACCAGGTCTGTTTAATAATAAGAGTATTTCGCATAATTCAACTTCATGCTCTATTCCGGTAAGCCTAGATCTCATAGAAAAGTCCCCTTTAATCATTGCACAACGGGCATTAATTGACCTGAGCGCTTAGACTTTTTGTTCACTCAGGGTGTTCTAAGCATTTTATTCATGGAAAACGTCAGCCAGTCATAAAAAAAAAAAAAAAAAAAAAAAAAAAGTTTTCCCAGCATGAATAGGCTCGTAGTCTATTTCTTCTGCCCAGCGGCTTGCTCTAGCCTATATACATGCCGTACAATTTCAATGTATTCATCAGATTGAAGTCATACAAGGGCTGCATAATTAATTGCACCGTTCCTGATATGAGGATTTGCCATAATCACATTATGAAGTCTGGAATTATTTAAATGAATAAATAGGTAACATGTTTAAATTAACAAGCTACTTGTTACTTGGCATGCCCACAGTTTACCTGGGGTGACACCCTAATTAAAACTGACCAGACGGTGTAGAATTATGTCTACTAATTCATGCAAACAAGCTCATCACTTAGAAATCGACTTTTCAAGCGATAAAATACCTGGACATGTCAATGCCGACAAAGAAGTTATACAGTCTTAAAGTGCTTTGTTCGCACAAAGGAGACTGCGATCCAGTAGATGTCGCCTTAGGTACCAGCATGAAACCAAAACAACTCGAGCTGCATCGTCGAGTTAGCAGGCTAATGGTAGCGCTGGAGACTGCTCATAGCTTTACTTTGCACGTAAATTGACACAAAATTACCATAATAGATGCTTGCAGTTATCAAGTAAGCAGTGAGTACAGTATGTTATTCTCCTGTTCTATAGTCCCTCAATTAATCAACTTAATAAGCAAGTGGATGAGCCAGGCGGCCGTCCAGGTTACTTAAACACGATGTTGATACGGCTCAGACAACATCAGAGACAGCGGGACTCGGGTGTCACACTCATTGCAAACAGTCAGGACCCAGAGACTTTTACCCAGGATATACTTGAGCTCTGATATATTCTGGCGAAAAATGTCGCTCAATCAGCTTTCAAACCATGTAACAGGCAGACTATCATGGTAATCCAAAACAGCACCACAGGTGGTGACCTGTTATGTTTTAGTTTTAATTGGGAGTCGTTACACTCTGACAACCATCCTGCTGGCATGTAAACCGGGAGAGCACTCTCTAATTCAGCAATTAGTCGGCGCAGGGTAGTGTTTATTACTGCTGAAGTACAAGTGATTTAGCATGCGCCACGGAAACCTGACATGGTATGGTGATGTTTATATTGTAGGATAAGTGCCATGTGGAATTCCCACTATATCGTCATTCAACGATCTGA
Organism: Tautogolabrus adspersus; assembly: GCA_020745685.1. Classification (NCBI taxonomy): domain Eukaryota; kingdom Metazoa; phylum Chordata; class Actinopteri; order Labriformes; family Labridae; genus Tautogolabrus; species Tautogolabrus adspersus. Next base: position 23,519,101 of record CM036534.1, read on the forward strand.
GGCTAACCAGCTATCTAGGATTTCTACTAACGGCTACCTGCTTCCGGCCCTCCACCCGTAACAGCAACTTAACATCAAACAGCATCACAGTTCTACGAGTTGCAAGCGGGAACAGTAGGTGATGGTCCTATCAAGGCAAATCACTAGACGCGTAGATAGGAGCAGCTTCTACAGACTGATGGGCTTTCATGGGAATGTCTAATCCCGAGCTAAATCGAGGATCTATAACTTACTATTAGACGTAAGGTCTCATAGCCTCTTCATACTAGTCATGGTAATTTGACTTCTTTCAGCGTTCGTGTCACGGTTCTCCTCTTAACATTTAATTCCAGCGGGCGTTGCGACAGCTACATAAAGTCCAATGGTAAACCAATCGTCATATTTTCCCAGGGATGCAGTCATCCCTAGATTTTGGGGGGGAACTGCACTCCTGCATAGTCAAGGCAGACTACATCCAAGCATTTATGCAAAACGAAAAATCGCAACATGACTCGATGAGTCTGCGCATTTGCAAGTCTGTCTTCAGTCAATTCTGTCAGGCTACAGTATGGTCCGTATATTCGTACCCCGTCATTTAATCCAGGTAAACACTCATTGATGACCTCGGCTGTTCCGTCATGAGTCAGTCAGAACAATCATTTATATGCTGCAGGGTAAACATCAGTCACCGCGACAATAAGATTCTCAGTCATCATGGTGGCGGATCTGTCATTCATTGCTTAGTTCACGTCTAGCACATTTCCTAATCATCTTACCATGAAAATTAAAATCATGTATCCTGGCCATCAACTCGTTCAGACTCTGCCAGGACCTGCAATCTTCGTATCAGAGGGTACTCTGGTGCCAAAGACGTTACTATTAAGGCTAACATGGTTTGCATTTCTACAGCATCTCAACTCGATATCACAGGTTCCTCGAGCGTCAAGGACGTGACTTATAGTTTAATGCAGCTCGTATTACATTATTTCTACATCATCATTGCGGCTAAATGTTTACATTTTCAAGATCACTGCTGCATGACTGTAACATTCTGCAGCAATTGCTTCCACGCATTTTGCCATGCTTAAGTGCTTTGGAATAATTTTCTGGGCTATGCGGCCTTGCTCAGGAAGTCCTGGTCATCTGGCACGTGCTGGCTGGTAGAATCACATTTCACTAAGGTCAACCAGACCTACGGCATACAGGCCACGTCAGGTCAATCACGGGCCTCAGAAAAGCCAGGCACATGGCAAATTTCAGGTAATTCCTTTTAGAATAGTCACTGCCACAACTGCAGCCAATCAAGGCATTCCATCCTCTTCTCTGCGACATCTCGGAGGATGGTCTTCCCCTGACTTCCAGTTTAAATTCATCCAGATATCAGTGCGGTTCTGGTAAGCCAAAGATAACTAAAACCTTAACTACCGGTAAGAAAGCTCATATAACTGGTGGTGGTGAATGTTATGGTCATTCGAATAGGTGACTGGTGTAAACTTTTCCTTCCTAATTACTGGGGTCACTACTTCTGTGTTTCAATTGTCACAGTCAGGCTGGCCACGTGTCAGGTCGACGGACCCAGACACGCCGGGCCAGAAGGCTATAGGTCGAGGCATCAGCAGTCATGGCTGGCCACATGTCAGCGGTCGTCGGACCCAACATGCCGGGCCTCATGACTCCAGGGCAGCTTAGAAGTCACACTGGCCATGAGGCGGTCAACGGACCCTCATGCTGGGCCACAGACTTTAGGGCATAGTCATGAGGAGCCACGTGTCAAGGCAGCAGTCCCATACATGCCGGCCTCATGACTACACGCAAGCACAAGTAGTCGCGACAGGCACACGTTACGTGGTCGATGGACTTAAAACGTGCCAGCCTACGACTATAGGTCAGTCTTCAGTCAGTCATGAGGAGCCGCGTGTCAGGGCAGCAGTCCCATACATGCAGGCCTCATGACTACACGCAAGCACAAGCAGTCGTGACAGGCATACGTTACGTGGTTGACGGACTTAAAACGTGCTAGCCTACGACTATAGGTCAGTCTTCAGTCAGTCGTGCTGGGCCTCATGGGGTCGTCGGACCCCATACACGCGGGCCACACGACTACAGGGCAGTTTAGCGGGTCATGTGAGCCAATTGTCAGGTTAAGACCTCGACACAGCGGGCCTCATCATGACCCAGGTAAGTCACTATATGCACAGGGTGAATGTCCTCTGATGTTATATCAATCCCTGTCACATCATTATATCTAACTCTAACTCTCCCCACAGTATCCATGCAGCCAGCAAGGTAAAACCATGTTAAATGTCTACCTTCGTCTTTCTCACTTTCTTTTGGGGGGTATCCTATCAGGCGTCGGCCTCACGACCCCTCCGTGTACAGGAAGTCGTCACGATGGAGCCTAGCCTCCCAAAGACTTTGCACATTTCATTCTAAAATTGTCGCACATTTCATTGTTAATAAATAATTGTTCATTCTCAATTAGCCTAAGTCTCTCCTGATTGAAATGGAGCTCAGCGTAAGTTCAGACAGGAAGACTGGTGTTCGTGCACTCATTCATTCACCTCCTCACTTAACTTCAAACCACTCCCCCTACTACTCCCTCTATCTCCTACTCTGGTGATCAGCTGAATACGGGCGTGTATCAATTAAGTAATTAACCAACCAGACTCTGCCTCAACCTTTCTCAACCAATCACCCTGCTGTGTCAAATGCGTAAAACAGCTTCTCTCTCCCACAGCCACCTTGTTGTTTCAGTGCAGCCGCTGCACGACACACTTGCTGCGTGTTCATGCGGGCAGCGGGATAGCGCAGCCTAAATCAGTTTCAGCTCAAAAAAGAGAAAGTCATCTCCACTCGAATGTCGCCAGCCTCACGGGCACCGGCAGGACACGCTGGGGCTCAGCAGAGTCCAGATTCAAGCGAATCCCACTCCTCATCACAGCCTCCATTCCTCTTCACCACCACCAGTGTCTAGACTCCATAGGGGGGTATCCTATCAGGCGTCGGCCTCACGACCCCTCCGTGTACAGGAAGTCGTCACGATGGAGCCTAGCCCCCCAAAGACTTTGCACATTTCATTCTAAAATTGTCGCACATTTCATTGTTAATAAATAATTGTTCATTCTCAATTAGCCTAAGTCTCTGCTGATTGAACTGTAGTACTCCAAATCGGTCTTGGTCTCAAGACCACTTTTTGAACGTCTCGGTCTCATCTTGGAATCAGAAGCATTTTTACTCGGTCTTCTCTCAGTCTCAGACTGGATTTTAAATCAAGACCAGTCAAGACCAAGTCATTACTGTAATTAGAAGGAAAATGTCTCTTTCTTTTGATTTTTATCCCCCGGTTATGGCTGCAACCTCCCTGTTGGTCTAAGTGAGTGACAAGCCTGCTGCCCACAAGATGATGAATTTGTATTGATATTTACATGTATGGTCTTGGTCTTGGTCTTGTCTCGGTCTCACCCTGCCTTGGTCTTTGTCTTGACTCAGTCTCGATCCCTAAATGTCTTGGTCTTGTCTTGGTCTCGGAGCACCCTGGTCTAAGTGTGGTCTTGACTACAGCACTAATCCACAGTATTTTCTATATTACAAAGTAAAAAGTTGAATATAATAAACACCTTTGTTAGCTCCAGGTTATTGGATGTGATAGAGTGATTGCAGTGCAGTGCCTAAAATAAACAGAACAAGTCATCAGTATGGTCCCAAAGTTCTCAGGTCACAGCAGCTGTGAACAGCTGGTTGTGCTACTAAAAATATGACTTGGCTCTCTCTTCACTGAACTTGAGTTCACGCTTCATTACTGCACTCATTTTGACTGGGAGCTGTTCATTTCACTATTGATGCATCAAATCAATTTGTGCTTCCTCAGCTTGTTAGCTAGCTTGTTTCAACAGCTTGTTGCAACCACTTCTGATTAGCTTTTAGCTAGTTGTAAAAGCTGCTCCCTTGTTTGCATTGATGGCAAGGTAATTAGATCCAAGGTTGAAGCATATTACCAACAATGAGATTGATATCTTTTGATGAATCTAAGTAAGTAAAGCGGTAGAAAGTTTTATGTCAAAAATAAATGCATTTGTGTTTAACAATAAAGCATCAAAGAGTAAAACTTTCTGAGGTAATTTCTTCTGCTCAGCTCTCACATTTATCAAGTGCCCCCTCTGGCAACATCTCTCATTTACCTATTCATTACACAGACGTTCAATCACCTTTTTATTGTGTGTCGTAAACTCTCCACAGACAGTGTCTCTTGTGGCTGTAATGTCTCATATGTTCAGCATTCCCTTAAAAAAGTCACAGTAAAATGTCATTGTCAGAGCATGATACAGTTTTTATTTGATATTCGTGTGCAGAGGGATTAATGTAAAGTGCAAACCAGTGAGAGAGCTTGAAGGGAAAGAAGATCACATGTGGATGAAAGGATGCAGAGGCAGAATGTGCAAGAATGTTTGATTATTTTATTGGCTATATTTTGAATTTTACAAATTTTAAAGAAACACAAAAACTACAGAACCCCAGCATGTTTTCTGCTTAAAAAAGGGTTAAAACAACAAGACTGTGACTTGGAAGTGTAAGAAAATTTGATCAACATAACCAAGTTTATCAGTCACTTTATTTTGTGTAGGGACTTTAAATGATATGCTTGCATAGAATAGAATAGATCTGTATTGTCGTTGCTATAAAAAATGGCATATACCGTATGACCATGCAAACAAAACAGTCACACATTCTTTCTGTATCTGAAAAGCAAGTGGAGCAACTGTTCATGGGTCTACAGCACACAACAGAGCCGCTTTATTGAATGTATTGCTGACATGACTAAACCTATTCTATGGGAGTCAATTTAACAACTCAGTGTTTACGTATTGATGGGTGAGGAAAAATCAATGATGTACTAATTTCATAGACTCTTTTTAGAATGAATTTTGATGCATTTTCTAGTAATTTGAGAAAAGGGCAAATCCTTCCACACACCCGGAAAAAAAACGTTTTTGGCTGCAATCTTTCGATTAATAATAAGCCACTAATTGCAATTGATAGGCACATCTGCTTAAATTGATTTTATTTTGTGCCTGGTTCATTTAAAATAATGCAGCATCAAATTAACCGAATCCACACTCATGTGCAATAAAATGTCATGGCACATTTGCAGGCAGTTAACATTTGAGACTCTGTTGCGGGCTCATCACATCTCTGTCCATACTAGCAGGTGGTGGCGTCTCAGCTAGTAATGAGCGCTTGCTCTATGTGGACCGCTTGAAGCTACATATCAGTCCTGTGCAGCCAAGCTAGGCTCTTATAAGTGCCGCCCCAGGGGAGCTATGACACGCTAGCGCTCATAATCTGCCTATACTGTACTGTACTGTACACACACCACAACATGTGTGATCACCCAGGCTGTAGGCTTGCAGTGGTGGACAGAAAACAAGTGGAAAGCTAGCACGACAGGAGGATAAATAGCTTGCCAGAAATGAGCAGTGAAGATGTAAAGGTCCATCTGTTGAGAGCACAAGTTAGAATTTTAAATTTCTCAGGCCGAAAGAAAATTCAGATTTTTTCCTCTGTTTTTGGCAGAATGATCCTCATTAATTACACGGACATAATCTCGCCAGATAAACAAGTGTCTAAAAAAAGGGATTATTGTTTTTCTTTTTGTTGATATTACATAGATAGATAGATAGATAGATAGATAGATAGATAGATAGATAGATAGATACTTTATTGATCCCGAGGGAAATTCAAGGCATCCAGTAGCAGTATACAAACATGCAAGACACATAGCAATTGTTACATAAACACCCCCTTTCCCCCCTCCCATACATATATTACCCGACAACAAAGATTTAAGGAGCCCCTATATATAAGAATAAAAAAATAAAATTAAAATGAAACCTGTGCAATTGTAAATAGACCTATACAACTTATATAATGAAATGTACAAAACTGTGCAGGAATAGAAATATATGTGCAATTTAAAAGAAACCTATAAACAGTTAAAGAGCATCTGTAATTAGACCTGTACATAAGAGATGAAGAGTGTTGACCTTCTGAAGGTATGTGTTGTTGTACAAGTAGAGTTTAAGATGGAGGTAGTGCAAGGAGTGTGAAAACAGATATTAAACAGTCAGTGCAGACATCAAAGGTGCAAAAAATAAAGTGATTGTCAAATGTGAAAAGCAAAGATTTGTGAAAACAGACATTAAACAGTCATTAAACAATCAGTGCAAACATTAAAGTGATTGTCAGATAAGCATTAAAGTGTCCAACTAGAGGCTGACTCTTAGGACAGCAGTACAGATGAAAAAATGAGTCCAGGAGTCACTGAGTGCTTTATCCCTGCCGTGACAGTGAGATGTTGTACAGTCTTATGGCCAGGGGGACAAAAGAGTTCTTAAGCCTGTTCGTGGAGCACGCTTGTGACAGCAGTCTGCCACTGAACATGCTCCTCTGCCTGGTGAAGGTGCTGTGCAGAGGGTGGTGGGTGTTGTCCATGATGGAGAGCATTTTGTCCAAAGACCTTCTCTCTGCCACCGTCACCAGAGAGTCCAGCTCTGTACCCACCACAGAGCCAGCCTTCCTCACCAGTCTGTCCAGCCGTGCTGCATCCCTCTTCTTGCTGCATCCTCCCCAGCACACCACAGCGTAGAAGAGGACACTGGCCACCACAGACTGGTAAAACATCTGCAGCAGCTTTTTGCAGATGTTGAAGGACCCCAGCCTTCTCAGGAAGTACAGACGGCTCTGTCCCTTCCTAAATATTCATAGCGTATATCTCAAACATAACACATGTCAGCGTTGGATAACTGATAACCAGGCTGAGCTGGTCGATTGTGTCCGTCACTTTGGAAATTCATGCTCCTCTTCCCAGTTTTGTCTCATTCAGGGATATTTAAGCATGCTGGTAGGTAGATAAATGGACAGATTGTGTTTGTGTGACTGTGTTCCAAGTGTGCATGTGTGTCTTCACACGTGAGTGATGATTAATGGCGGATGTGTTATTTCAGGCTGCCAAATTGTTCCCACAAGATCCTAAGCAGACAGAGGTTAGAACAACTTAACCTATGCTTATTCTTTCCCTTCTTTGGACTAAATCCAGCCTCTGCAAGACTGATTAAGCTGAGAAACGCACATAAATCATACTTTGTCAATTGTTGAGACAATTTATTATGTTTTGCACCCCACTTGGCCTTGCAATCACTTTGATTCACAAAGGTAAGCGCAATGCACAATTGGTTTGTATATGCCCAGTATTGTCCGTGCAGGTGGACAATGACTACCTGACAGTTTTAATGCTTATTCTGCTTAGTTACGCGTAGGAATCTGAGAAACATATTTCCATATATTTCACTCGTGTGGATTATATAAAGAACCAAAAACATGTTTTTGTGTGCTTGCACTCATGAAAAAACGTTTTGCAGCACTAATATGTCACAGCTCACCTTTGCACCTTCCTCCTCTGCACACCCCTCCCTCGTCTGCAGAGGACCAACGAGAGACCAGATTCTACGTCGAGCCAATTAAGCTGATGGGTAGTTGCTTTGGCTGGCACGAGCATATGTTTACGATCTCATTATAAACACACTTCCATGTCCTGATAGGGGCTGTCTCATCATTATTCTGCGCCGAGAGTTAATTCCCAGGCCCTTAATTTGGCAACGCACTGAAAACAGCTAGCCCGCCAGGAGTGGGGAAAGGTAAATTGAGATTGTCAGTACCTGTGACTCAGAGGTAGTGCTATCAGGTCGGGATGGAGCTGGAGGAGGGGGTTGAGGCACTGCTGCATTGTGGGAAATGCTCATTGACCGGCTGTTGCTAATTAAAGATGCTTGAAGCTGTGAAATAGGAGGGTTTCCTCACAGCAAGGAGATGACAGCTGCACATTGGGATGAGAAATCTTGTCAAACATCTTTTACATCCTTATGCACTTCTCCTTCGGCTGTCTACATACTTACAGGTGTGTCTATCGCCAGGTTTTTGCAAAGGAAGTCTGGAAAACACCATTACGCACTGTGGCATGCTGAGGTTCTGATGGATAAAGTGCACCAAAATAGAGAACATTAAAATAATTTGATAATATGCAGCCGAAGTGGTTTGAGAAGTATTCATGCACGTTTGGATACTTTGAATGAAACCTTTATTGCCCCTAAGGGAATTTGTCTTGCACCGAGAGCATAAAACACAATACAAACAAACATTTACAAGACAGCACAAAAAACACATAAAAACACAGTAAAGCATCACGTGATTAAAAGAGGGATTTCAGCAGCAAGTTAGATAAAGTGCAGAGTGCCAAGTACATGCTGTATAATCAAAGCTTGTTAAGCAGCTGAATGCTGTGTGGTAAGAAGGATGTAATGCCCCTTTTAGTCCTCATCCTGGGCATTCTGTACCTGCGCCCTGAAGTCAAGATTTCATACTCCGACCAAAGAGGGCAATACTTTCTCCCTAAAGTAAGAACTTGTCACAATAGGATTCCACTATTCAGTAAACAACATAAATCAAACTGACCACAGCCACTGTTCTTTGTGAAGGTGCTTTAACACCATCCAAAGGCTGCAGAGTTTGAGTACAGATTCAAACCATATATTCAAACTTATATTTGGGTTGGAGATGAACCTTTTAAAGCACTTTGTGTTAAATGCATTTGTAGTGTCTAGAGGAGGTGACGTATAGAGTTTGTGATATTATCTCTACATACCATAATGGGTCGGAAAGTTAATGCAAATACTGTACATCAACAAAAAGAGTATGCACCATTCATGTGAAGATACAGAGGAAAATGTTCAACAGTTCGCAATAACACAATTGATTAAAACGTAATAATAATCTCAAAAACTTCAAGAGCAACCAAATTGAATTTATATTAAAAAAAAAACTCTAAGGAAGTACAATTGATAAAGATAAAATAAAGAAGTGTTTCTTACTTTGTTACTTTTTTACAGTTTAGGGGCATAAAAACAGTTTTTGTACACCTGTTACTTTAACATTTAGGACGTTTTCCTCTTAATATGAACTGTGTCCACAGGCAGAACTTCATTCTGACCTTTTACATAATGATGCTTGAAAAAAAACAAAGAGGTTCAAAAAAGTTTTGAACCTCTTAAACTATACAGCTTCAAAACTGTTAGGCAGACAGGTAGTTCAGACAACAATGAATACCTTATAACTTATCTGAAAACCTTATATGAAGCCAAATTATATGAATAAGTAAACCATTGTTCTAAAGCTTTAATTCTAATGAACCCAATTGTTCAAAACGAGAAGTCAAGTTAAGTAAAAACAATGTTTCATTTCTTTTTAAGAGCACCAAGCAAGTTTGCTGCTTTAAAGATCAAGAGGAAAGGGTAATTTATGGCTTTTGGGCATAGAAACAGAAAGTAGACTTGGCAGAAAAGCTGTTATTTTAATATTTAATATTGCTGGATTTTACTCTGATTTATTTCCCCCTCTCCTCTCCTCCCCTTCTTATTTCAAATTTTCACAACAAGCGTCACATCATGCAAACCCTTTGTCCTTATATGGGCTTTCAAAAGCTGATAAAGGACACTATGCCTTTGCTGCCCAGCTGCAGCAGTAGGGTTTAAATAGTTCAATGACCTTCAAAGTCATGAACCTTGGCTTACACAGCCACCTGTGAAATTTAAATACCAAACTAGAAGTTACAGGTATTCTCTCTGTCTCTCGCATTAAACATGCTGACTCTGTGCTGAATGTTTTATTGTGTGGAAGGATTCTTAAACATGCAACATGCAGTGTGCAGCGCTGTGCAGCGCTGTGCATCGCGTGCAGAGAGTCCTTACAGTATTTCTATCCCCCAGTCATCTGCACCTTCCCTCAGCGGGCCTCTCACCTGTGTGGATAAACCACAGTGGAGATGTTCCTGTGAATGGAGCATGACTAGGATTGGAACATGCTTTCATGCTTTGGTGCACAGTGAAGACGCAGACCTGCAGACACACACGCACAACAACATGCTGATGGCAACAAAGCACGCACACAGGTTGTCACAACCAGAACCTTTGTGCTTACAAGAAGTGATCAAAAAGTCCAGAAGGCATCTGATACATAACAAAACAAACACAGGAAAGAGAGTAATTAGATGTAAACAATTCAAGTGTGCAGAGTTTTGTGTGAGCATAATAGGGAGAGGAGGGTGAGTTTTAGAGTTCTGTTTATGCAGGGTTAACAAAGATCAAATATAGAATGAGGCATGAATATTCATGAGTTAGCTCCATGCTAGGAGTCCTGTGAAGCGTGAACACAACAACACAAGCAGGAAGATACATCACTGTAAATATATCCACATGATTTATGCAAACACTCTCTCTGGATATTGGCTTTTCCTCACAGCAATTACAGTTAAAAAAGAGAGACAAGCTTGGGACGAGCTAAAAATAAAAAAAACAATGCTGGGATGTTTGTAGGGCTGTTCCTTACTATGAATTTTGTCAGTCGGATCAGATTTGGCTGTTAAAAACCAAGCTTAGACTGTATACCTTCTTTCTGTTCATCTTCAATCTAAACTCCTTCATCAAACTACGTAGGACTCATGATTGAGTCTTCAGCCCACCACTTTATCAATGATTCATGACACTTCATTTTTGCTTTGACTATGTAATTTAACTATATCAACTTGTAAGCTGAAGTGAGCCACAGCTCCGTTCCCAGCCCTCCAAAGCCCAGCCAAATTCCTTTTTTTTAATGGCCTTATTTTCCTTGTTGGTTTGTTCTAAAAAACAAAACTAAAAAACTGGCGTATGTGAATAATTTAGCTTCCCGTACCAAAAACCTTGTGTACAATGAATGCTGAAGGAGTTCCAACCTGAACAACTACCAAGAGGCTAGTTGGTAACTGAACTCATAGCGTTGTGAAAGTCAAATTCAACCAAATCTTTAATGTGGAACTGCTTTTTTCACTTAAAAGTAATTTGATTACATTCTCCATTTGTTTTATCTTAAAAAAATCCCTCTGTGAACAGGAACACTGAAATAATCTAAACTTGAGTCTAGATAAGCACTCAGAAGCAAGCTAGCAGCAGCTCAGCTCATAGCTCCTGCTGATGACGTGTGGCCACTGACAAACAAAGGAATAACACAGTCTTAGGACTGTTTTACTCTGTGTGTTACAATGTTTTACCCAATCCATTTGTTTTAGACTAGGAGATCACTCTTAACAATGACAACTGACAGAATCCAAACCTTAAAACCAGCTGTGCACCTTTAAGCTAGCAGCAGCTCGTAGTTTCCTGACAAACTGGCTACTAAAGAAAGTCAGAGAGACATTGATATGTTAAACTGCTTTATTCAGTATCTTTCCCAACTTTGAAGGAGAAATATGTAACTCTGATATCTAGTGTTCAAAACGGGTACTGCAGTTCAAATTTCAAAACATTGGATAACGCTGTCTCCCCCCGCCCCCTCCTCCCTAGAGCCAATGTGAACGCAGGTTGCATTGTTGTGAACAATGAATCTTCCCTGTAGCCAGCTCTGCATCGGTTTGGAAACCTTTCTGCGCTCTAACCTCTCTACATTTTTCAAAAGCCTGCCAATATTTATCCATATTTTACTACGTTTCTGGATGTGCAGCTTATTTAAAAAATGCAGAGGCTTTTTAGGTCAGGGTAGAATCAGTTATATCTGAACCAGTCCGCTTGCCCGCTTTCATCGCTGCAACACCTGTCGGTTTGCTGTTTGCCTGACAAACTGAGGGGCGTCGAAAGGGCCGTGTGGGGTTGCCTTGAAACCGCCTACCTTCTCTGGTCAAAACAAAAACAAACCACTCCGCGCTGGAATCTAAACTGAGAAAGAGGACATACTGGCTGCTTCATTGTTGCCAGAGAAGCCAGCACTTCAACAGAGCATGTTTCCATAATGTCTGATGATAAAGTAAGGTCATTTTATGATTTAATTCAGTAGATATCTTACATATCGCACCTTTTATTGCTTTGTCTGGTTGTTGAGAGAAGAAAACCTTTCATCAACAATAAACACTGGAGGTGCTCTTTCTAAAGTTTTCTTATTTACACTTGCTCAGCATTTCTCTGTCTACAATGATGAATTAAAAAAGCAGATATATGACTGGCAAACTGTGAGTCAGCTTGAATTCCTTTTAACTTAAATCATCAACGTTTAGGAGGCAGCCCTAGATGTTTTCAATGTAAAAGTTTTCCCATACAATAGATGTGAGCCTTAGAATTAAACTAAAAATGAGCCATGTCCATTGCTGTGAGTCACTCACTTCCCCCCGCAGTGGTTTAAAGCTGAAATCACAGAGAGTTTAATCTTGACTCTTCACTCAAACCCGTTGCTTTGAAGTTTGGAGGGAATGTGAGTGCAGTTACTGGTCCAAATTTCCAAGACTCTACAAAAGGTTTCGTTCAGTGGCACCCAACAGCATGCATTCACAGCGTCACCTGCATTGGCTCAATAGTCCATGAAAACCAACCAATGGCGCTTCATGTGCAGTGCTTTCATTCCGAGCATCAGCAGTCAGCCAGCCGACCGGTTGCTAAGTGAAAGTGAATCTCCATCAATAATGATTAGTCAGTGCCTAACACCCTGTCTCACCCTTTCTCTGCAGCTGTATGGATATAGATGGTTGTTTCTTTTCCACCAGTTTACAACATAATTACTTCCAGTGAAGTGTCAAGAGGAGAAAACTTCAGCCTACCTTACTTGAGCCTTGGGTACCAGTTTATACAAAGAGTGGGAACATGTATTAAGATTGTGTACTCTCTGGATTCAACAAGATAGCAGCTAATTAGTCAAGCTGTGTTTTCTATTACCCTCTGCCCTGCATGTAAAATGCAGCTTTATATCACTGCATGTTTTAGTCATTTCAACTTGCAGAAACAAAAGTTGTATTCTCTGGAGTTATGTAAAATTCAGCCAGTATTTTGTCAGAATTAACTCACACCTTTACAAGTCTCCAAGTGATGTTATTGCCCAGAAAAAGAGTCACAGATATCAGTGTCTGTGCTCTCAGCTTGATGCTCACCAGCAGCCGAGCAGGCGATGCATACATGGCTCCCAGCGTGGGAGCAGCAAATAACATGCTGCAAGCAAACTGACTGTGATTGTCAAGGTGAATGGACAGGAGAAAATGAGGTTTCTCCGCACCCACTGAGATAGTTATGTACCTCCCAATATGGATACAGAGAGCGTTAGTACATACATTGAAAATGTCCAAACAAACATTGCACTGCTTCAAAAGAGCAAACCAAGTTAGGCTAGTGAGAGGAAGTGAAGCAATTTCCAGTCCAACAGCATCGTCAAAGCCTATTAGATGTCTGATTGCCACTTTTCATTTCTCACATTTAGAAGCACAACTACTTTTTGTATCCACTTAAGTTTGCACAGATCATATTTATGCTGGGCTGTTATACATATGCATGTACAGTCTTTGATTCAGCTGCAAGGGAAACCAATTTCCCCACTGCACCGTAACTAAAAGCGTTTGGAGAAAATAGAAAATGGATTGCATTAACGTGCAGTGCACACTGCGTGGCAGAATGGATATTGAATCATTCCTGTGCTCCCCCACAAGCACAGAATGCAAAAAATGAAAGCAGTCAAGTAGTAAGTATAATGGCACCCGTGAGAACTGCCACAAAACCCCAAATGTGTAAACCCAATCCCATGCAGCCCTGTGACACATCGAGTGGTCAGTGGTGGGTAATCAGATGTGCTGATCGTTCAAAAGACCAGTGATGGATGATTAATTTTTCCCCCAACTTGATTTGGGCTCTGTCTGTCTGCCTGTCTGTCTACTTCTGAGTGCGTACGTGTTTGGTCAGTGCAATCCAGATATGGGCCCCTTCTGGCAACTTAGAGGCCAGAGGTCCCTGGAGAGAGTGCATCCTTTAATTCCTCTAAACAAATAGATTGCGGGTGAGCCAAATCGCCTCTGTGGTGGCACAAGACCAACAACACACAGCTGCCTGGCTGGTTGCAGCCAATCCGCCTCCAAGACATGCTCAGGAGGATAGAGATCAGAGAGAGAATCAGAAAAGGACAGACAGAGAGAATGTGTGCGAGAGAACACTGAGTGCTGCGAAGAGGGAGGGAGGGAGGGAGGGAGGGTGTGTGTGTGGAAGCAGAGGTAGCAGAGCGGCATAGACAGAAGCAAGCAAACCCGAAGGACACACAAAGAATGATGCAAGGTGGGAACGTGTTTATGTGCGAAAAAGAGAGAGAGAGAGAGATCCAGCAGATATATGCCTCTGCCTGCTTGGAAAATTGATATTCATCCAGGGCAGAATACAAGATCCATCATATTTCTATTCCCCACGGTAGCAAACATAGACAGATTTAGATAAATAAACCCACTTTTCATCATATAAAAGTCCAACCACATTTCATTCCTAATACCTTCCATAATCATAATCTCACAGTGCATATTTCAACTTTTCATCTGGTGTCTGAATCCATTTTCTCTCTCGTTCCAACCTTATTTCCTTTGGTGAAAATATTTTAGCCAAACCATTTACAACACCTATTTTTTGTCTTCTACCTTCAAGCAAATCCCCTGATGATCCATCAGATGGACTGTTTTGATCAGTGATGGATGTGGACATGAAGGAAAGTTTTAAAAGAGTTTTTGGGAGATGCCAAATTGTGAGAATTTCATTGGTTATTCTGAAGTGAAAGGTATGCATTTTTTTACATTATTTAGGCTACTTTGAAAGGGACCACATTTACCCAAAACTCATACTTTTCTATAACGTATAATGACAATACTCAGGATGCTTTTCAGGCATTGGCAGCCCAATTCAGAAGTTTCAATGAACAGTTCACTGGTCAAGCAAATAGGTTAAACCTCTGAAAGAGAACCATTTAACATTATTTTATAATTTATTATGTTTTTTTTTTAATTGGATGAAGCTTTAAATACATGAAATCCTATATAACTGTCAAAGTTCTGAAATGTTGTTCTCTTCGGCACCACCTATGGTGAGAAGTGGTAATACGGTAGAGCTTTTGAACATCACCAGACTAAAAATCAACATGTTTTTTTAATTTATTTAAGTAAGTCAGTTGTTGGTTACATCATCAGTGTTTTTTTTGTTACTCAATGAATTTATGGGTCTAGCAGGGACTGGAAAAAAGTACACAACTGCACATAATAGTGAGTTGAGGGGGTCTGTTCAGTAGCTGTGAATAGCCAAACTGGATGTGTGGGTGAAGAAGTCACTTACTTTGCCACCCTTGAGATTTTGCTGAAGATTTAACTCAATGCCCAGTGTTAGAACTGCTATATAAGTCCATGTATGGGCTTTACTCATCATGGCCTTTGGCTCAATCAACAGTTTGTTAACTTTGTTTGGCAAAAGAAAGGGACTTGACAGACAGTAAATCGGGTCAAAGTCTCAAGATTATTGCGTTGAAGTATCGGCCTTAAAGGTCTCAGTTTTTTTTAATTATGTGTCTTCATGTACATATAATATTTGTATATCTTCTCTAGGCTTGTTTTTTTTTTCCTTTTTGAAATTTAATCATCTGCCGTTATTGACCTTTTGTTCAGCATGTGTAGCCATTCACTCAATACTCAGCAGAGAGGCGAGTCCACCGCTTTCTCTTAAGCTTTATCTCTGGCTGACTATCTTGTCTTCACATTTTCAAGAGCTTGATCATCCAAGGAGCATAGGCTCAACCAACGTTGTGTCAATACATTTGGTAAAAACTGGGACATTTATGTAACTGACAATCTTTAAGATAATACGTTTAAATAAAGAACTTGAATATTTTTCCTGTGCATATCAGTGCAATCCTATTGCTCCACAAAAGGCCTTTGTCGTACATAAATCTTCATGTCATCCATATGTTAGCTATATGTGTGCTACAAACAGGGATACCTAATGTCATTTCAATTCATTTTACGTACTATAAGACTTAAACATGCTCTCACTGTTCAAAGTAAGATGAGGAATTTCTCCTGAACTCAGACTGTCATGATTTGCAGGGCCAATGCCAAGCTGCATGGTGTACAACTGCCAAAGCTGTACTTTGTAGTTCATATTTACTGTACATTTATGCACTGAGCCTAGTCATTGACTGTGGACTGCAGCGTTATCGTTGCTTAAACAGATGGAGCCTGCATCTCTTTGCATCTCGCTGGGTAGGTCATAAAGCTCACCAGAAACAGTTTTAATTAACCCAGATCTCTGTAGGGTGAGTTTCTACTAATCCTCATGCGCCTGCAGCCGGGCACTACCACCCGCCTGTGTTGCTGTTACACAACTCTTCCCGTAAGCCCAAAAAATGTTACGCAAACATGCACACACTTCATCTGCCTTCTCCTCAGGTTGTTTGAAAAAAAGAACAATCAGCTGTGAAACATTTTAGTTTGGGTAAAAACATCTGTAGGCACTGTAGCTTAAATTTCCAGCCCTATTTTAATATCTAGTGGTGTATTTTCCATCACTGGGGAAAAACCAACGATAAAGTAATGCCATGTGAAAAACTTTAATGAATTTGTAGTGGGGATCAATCAGAGAAAAAAATCAGTTTTCTGTAATAACACCGGTAAATGTTGGCTTTGGTGTCATTCCCTCAGTATCAAAGAGCAAACTTTCCTTTATAGTGTGCACTGAAGTTTGACTGTCACACAGGAATACATCCACCAGACATCCAGGAGAAGTCAGCAATGTCTGACAACTGCACCGTAAAGCACTGCGGTGTGCACTGTAGCCCCGTAATTTCCAAATAGTCCGTGCACGCCGCATTCTGTCAGCGCCACAGTTTTTCTCCGTCCTACAGCGCGCCCATTGACTGTAAACATTAATGAACGAAGCCTGATTACCGCCACCCATCTGTTACTGCAGGGGGCTCCGGAGGCTCATCGGCAGCATCCGCTATGCTGTGAATCCCGTCTCAGCCTAACTTTCAGTCACCCTCACGACAGGCTGAGTATGGAGTCAGATCAGTCTCAATATTCATGAATGCACACAGAAGGATTCACAAATGTATTTCAATGCACACACAAATAGATATCATTCTATATAAATGTAAAAAAAATCCACAAATAAAAAAACAAGATTCACAAACGTATTTCCGATTCACACACAAATAGGTATCATTCTATATAAATGTAAAAAAAATCCACAAATATATGATACATTTGGATCTTGTTACATTTATACACAAACTGTTCTGTCTGCATTTACAGACTGTTTGTCTTGTGTGAACCTCACTGCATTTGTGTGTGGGATTTTTGAGACTCCCCTGCCGTGGTTCGATTCACAAATGCATTTTTTTCAACAGGGAAGTGTCTGTAGCCTATCAGATGTCTCCTTCCTCTTCAGCCAATCACAGTAGTGTAGATTTG
Organism: Tautogolabrus adspersus; assembly: GCA_020745685.1. NCBI lineage: Eukaryota > Metazoa > Chordata > Actinopteri > Labriformes > Labridae > Tautogolabrus > Tautogolabrus adspersus. The sequence continues at coordinate 23,536,403 of CM036534.1, forward strand.
AGGGTATGTTTTGATTTGATCACTAAGCGTTACATCTGCGCAGACAGCGATTAGCCTAGCCAAATGCTATTTTGACGAGTACAAATAAAGATTTTCCGTCTGACATTTGTCGGTTTTAACTTACTTTGTGACTCCACAAACTCTTAGCTAGTGTTATACGAGTAGCGTATGCCCCTTTGTGTATAGCTCAGTGCGCATGCGTGTGGGTGGTGAGGAGAGGCAGAGCGGAGGCGAGTTTGTGTGTTTGATCGGTGTGTGCGCGAGTCACGTTGTTGATGCCGGGGACCGGAGCAGTGTCAGAGCAGAGAAACGACTGTATGTACAGTTTGACCTTGGTGTGTGTAATAAACGGACTGACTCCTCAAGAAACAAGCCGGACTCTCCGTGTCTGCTTACTACCTGCTGCTGTTCAGTAAAAGTGACAGGGCCCGGAGTTTAGAGCTACAACTTCAGCCCTGGAGCTGGAGCAGACCAGTCTCCCCAGTGCGCTCTGACCACGGTCAGAAAGCAGGAAAAGATAACACTAGTAACGTCAGTGTTATCTTTTCGAAATAGATGTTGGCACTGTTCATTCTTATAATGGGGACGTGAACGGTGTTATTTGGATGTTATTTGGTGGTCAATGTGATTACGATAATAAACAATGAGTCCTAAAGCCCCCAAAACATCGGCATAAATATCACCAGTTTATTCAACACCTGTTAAACCGTCATACCGGTGAGACAGTATGTTAATACATAACCACACACAGTCAATATACCCACCACGATAAACAACTTTCCATCTATAGTACGACAATATCAGAGATTATTTGTACTCTACAAAATAGCATTTGATGACTTGAATCAGACAGCTAGGCTAATCGCTGTCTTCGCAGATGTAACGCTTAGTGATCACATTAAAACATACCCTCGAATCTACACTACTGTGATTGGCTGAAGAGGAAGGAGACATCTGATAGGCTACAGACACTTCCCTGTTGAAAAAAATGCATTTGTGAATCGAACCACGGCAGGGGAGTCTCAAAAATCCCACACACAAATGCAGTGAGGTTCACACAAGACAAACAGTTTGTAAATGCAGACAGAACAGTTGTGTATAAATGTAACAAGATCCAAATGTATCATATATTTGTGGATTTTTTTTACATTTATATAGAATGATATCTATTTGTGTGTGCATTGAAATACATTTGTGAATCATTCTGTGTGCATTCATGAATATTGAGACTGATCTGACTCCATAAGTGCTGGGAGAAGGTGAGCGTCTCCCAATCTCTCAGTTGTTATGCTGATGCCAGAAGACGAGGCATGGACAGCGCTACCTTTTACATGCCTGCTTCACATTATGGAGATTTGTACTCATGACAAAAAGTCATGCTGAGACCAAGCTCTGTTACATGCACACAGTCTCTAATGCATGTTCTCACTACTCCCTGTAAAAAAACATGCAGAAGGACACACACTCACGACCAGTACCAAAAAATTGTCCCCACAGATATTTATACATACTGGCCATTACGCACAAGTTAAATGAGCAAGAGCCTGATCCGTCTGACAGTTAATACTGAAACCTGTGGTATCTTTCTTTTAAGGGAATGAGAGCTAACACTGTGATTGGTTTGATTCATGTTACCCCTAAAACACAGCTATGTATAATCAAGAGACTTAAACCACGCCCTTCATGCCCTGTACATAGTTTTTGTGCTGTGTAACCATAGCAAACTGCTGCTTTGCTTCTTTATGCCATGTGCTTTGGACCATGCCCTTTAGAGCGTTTAAAAGGGGCCCATCATCACAAACACTAATTAACCTCACAATCGATGTTGTCTTTTGGTAATTGTATAGTAGTAAGAAGCAAAGTCATTAACTGATAGATACGGTCAGGAAAGAGGATAGCACACCAAGCTTGACTGAGGACAGAGACTGTCTTTCCCTTATCTTAAAATAAAATCCTGCTATATCTCAAGAGTATTTTGAAGATGTTGGAAAATGATGATTCATTATGTTAGATTTGTTTAACCTCCAAATACTCTATTCCATTTAATACACAAAATATGTTATTATATTAACATCCAAAGCTTAATGTCTGTCATTTGGTTCCTACAAGAACTTCTTACTTTCGTTCAGGCCAAAACCAAAGTTTTCTCTGAGCCGCATACAACTAAATCCAGATAAAACTATCCCAATGTCATTTTGTTAATCAAGGCATAGTGTCGTCTTGTTCTCACCCAAGACAGGTTTGCAAAATCTGTCTTCACAAAGGTAGCCGGTCAGTTTGTGGTCAAGAACACAAGCTACTTATAATCCAAAGGTTTTTTTCAAACTGCAAATGAATTCGACCCTCCACACTACACTTTGAGATTTAAGTTTATGTCTGGATTTTTTTAAAACACCTTTTCCCGTTGCAAACATTTTGACATCACAAGATTTTAATCAAAATGAATGCATCTTAATAAAATGCTTATTGAAAATATCACCCAGTGATGAAAGCACTTACATTTGCTGTATTCACACTTGGTACTTAATGTAACATTCCTGTAGAGAGAAACCCAATTAACTACACTACTCAGTCTGCCAAGCAGTGCTAACTCAGGTGACTTGTTCTACAACTTACTCTTTTGTTAAGAGGAGCACCATTTTTCCCAAATCTCTGCTGGCATTGGGAGTGAACAGTTGATCTCAGAACCCTAACCCTAACCCTTAAAACACACCTTTATAAGCCCATCACCATAGATAGCTAAATGGATTAAATTCAGGTATTCAAGGCTGTTACTAGAAGTAACCAAGTTTAAATAACTATGCTTACATCATTAGCCAATGCAAGCATGGCAGTATTAATAAAACCCCTGGCATGGCAGTGGTCTAGCTAAGTCGAATGCAGCCATATTTAATGTTATACAAGTCAACATTTGTACTATTAGCAGGATCTATTATTTATTTATTTAGGTTGGAGCTGGCCTGATAAATGCCTTTTTGCTAGAGCCTGACATATTGATCGGCCGGCCAGTGACTATCAGTATCGGCTAATTTTATTACAGATATTCGCCGATATTACAAGATTTATTTACCAGTCAAATAGCATTCCATTTGAGTTCCATTGTATTAAACAAGCAGTTATCTTTCACCAGCAGAGGGTGTTATATGGATTACAACAAGCATTATCACTTTCCAGAGTGTCAAGCGGTGATGCACGTATATGAGCTGTAACTTTCCAGTTGAGTGACCATCTTGTCTTCATTATATCTTTTCCACAAGTGTTTGATAACTGCATTTGAGGGATCAACACAATTAATGTGTATATCTATGTCTATCTCTATAGATCAAACATAGAGCTAAGAAAAATATCGGCTGATATCAGACTTTTTTCCTCCCGGTCGGGCCCTACTTTTTTACACTTTATGATATCATTGAGAAACAGATTACTAATTCATAGAAATAGTTCAGATAATAATTCTTGCAGTTGTGATGTGTATATTCTCTTTAAATCTCTTTATTATACAGTGTAACAGGAAACTTCAGTGTTGGTTGTAAACATGTATGGCAGTTTGAAACTTAGCATAATGCCATAGCATAATGTGTGTCGCTGGTTGTGTACTTCAATGTGACCTCATGTACCTCCAGTGACCTTTTAGATGCTACAATTATTTCAGGGTGTAAGTGATGGTTCAGTAGTCAAAGAAAATAAGGCTGAGAGAAACATGACAGGTGTGAAAAAAAAGAAGCAGCAGCTGAATATCTGTCTGATGGTATCAATGAGGAAACAAGGCAGGTGGTGCAACTTCAAAGCACCATAGATAGATGGCAGATACTGTCTTGTGGATGCTTTGATATAAATCAGAGTAACTTCTGCAATGTGATCTGTGGATAATCTTATTATTGATGCTTGGATACATGGAGCACCTGCCATTTAAGTGTTCCGTATCCCTTGTTTTAATTAGACATGGTCAGTACAACGCAGAATGTAAACCGTGTGTTTTTCACCCTCTTTCTTCTGCTATTTCTCAAATGTAAGCAAACTGCCAATTAGCATTCCGGCTGCATTTCCCTCTTTGTAATTCAGGGTTACATTACATTCAAGTGGAGGTGCTGTTCTATTTTGCAGGCATATTTTAATAGTGATTTTCACTGCCCGGCTCAGGTTCAGGGCTCATCCATAGACACCGAGGACTGTTGCAGCGTTCAGAAACCCTCTAAATGACGCAGCGGCTTAACTCACTCAAGTTTATGGGCTATATTCAATATGCTCTTACCGTGTGAAGCACAATAGGAAGTGATTTGTAAAAGCCTTGTGAGTGTTCAATTCTGACAACCACTGTGAGCAATTTAGGGGCTTAGCAAATTAGCAAACAAACTCCAGCCATCCCCAAGTCACTCCCTCAAGGAAGCCATTTTAGTTAATCCATCTGCCATAGACCTAAAGAGGAAGGGGGTCCAAAAATGAATTGAACCACTTTGAAACCCCCTATTGCTTTAATCCCTGGTTACTTTTCTCATAGATATTTTCCCTGAAACCATTAATTTTTCAATTTTGAATTTCTGATAGCCACACAGGGGGCCTGAAACATATGACTCTACCTGTTTAAAAAGAGAAGCTGTCAAGTTCTCGTCAATAGAGAATGGCCATAGCTAGGATAGTTGTCTTTTAATCAGGTGATTTGGTACTTTAATCAGTCTCACACATGGTCATCTGGTCATATAATCCTGCTCTGTATAGTGGAACATATATTTCCCCCCCCTAGTCAGAGACAGCTTAATCCACTGCCATTTCTGTCAGACACCCTCACAGTAAGACAGTCTCTGTCTCACACTCTTTAAAATACAGAGTAACTGTGAATAAAGTAGTTCTCACTTAACTTGAATCAGGTTCTGTGTGTGTGTGTGTGTGTGTGTGTGTGTGTGTGTGTGTGTGTGTGTGTGTGTGTGTGTGTGTGTGTGTGTGTGTGTGTGTGTGTGTGTGTGTGTGTGTGTGTGTGTGTGTGTGTGTGTGTGTGTGTGTGTGTGTGTGTGTGTGTGTGTGTGTGTGTGTGTGTGTGTGTGTGTGTGTGTGTGTGTGTGTGTGTGTGTCAGTCTGTATTTTGTGAGAATCTTTGTATATGTGGTGAGAAAGAGGTTTTAAGACTTCAACTTCTCTAAGCTGTCAGTATGATTTACATCTGTTCGCTGCTACTTCCGGACTCAAACGACATACTTCCAACTTCCAAAGATCAGAATCAACCTGATTGATCTGAACTGTCATCAGGATTTGTTGTTGCTTTTTTTCTTCACTATTACCAAATGCTTTGCCAGAAACACACAAGAGGACGAACCCAAATCCAGCCTGTCTCCGTTGTCCAGCCAGCCTTTTGGTTCAACATGCAACAAATAATGTCCCATAAGCGTCAGATCTCGTGTTTTAAATGTACCGTGTAAAAAAAGAGAGTAGTGTTTTGGCTTTATGTTCCATCGCGCCAATTTTATAAACCAAAAAACTTTACTTGTTAATTGAAAGCAACCAAGATCACAATTCTAAAATCACTCCATCAATAGGCACGGTTGAAAAGGCAAGTGAACCTATGGGGTGTGTTAGACAACAATCTGAACGAGATGGCGCTGTTTGCATCACGTCTGACAAATTGAAAAGTCTTCTGTAATCATTAACTTATCATTTCATGGTTTCAGTCACTAATTTAAAGTTTGTTTTCAATACATCATGATGTTGATTTTGTCAATTTCAGTCCCATTTACAGTAAAAACAAAAACAGTACACAGATTTAGTTTCATGGTGCGGTTACATTGTGAAGGTGAAGTTTCTTCTATGGCCCCCTGTCAACCAGGATAGCAACGAGTGTCAGCCTTTTTGTAAAAATAATGGTCAAAGATTTAAAAAAATAAGATTGCAAAATCCAAAAAGCCAAACTTTAGCTTTCAATGCTGTGGTCCAAAAGCTAAAGATTAGTTTCATTGTAGCTATATGTCTGCTTCTTTTTACACAGCCTCTTCCCACTTTGTTTCAACATACGTATATATGTTTTCTATTTGAAATACAATTATCTAAGTGTCAGTATCATATTTCTGTCTGTCCATCTTTAGACAATGAGTTGATTCCAAAGGTGTTGAGAGTTGCTGTTTAGAGTAGCTGTTGAAAGGTAAGTACCTCCCCGGCCATTTTGTTAAGTTATTTTGTGAGAGCTATTGCTTACTGTACACACTCTATAAATGATTGTTGAAACCTTTAATATCAAGTGCAGTAGTAGCCAAGATGTAACGTCCGGACTTTGGCGCCCTTTTAAATATCAGTTTTCACGACTCTGGCTGCTTCCTGAGGCCAAAACAGTTTGCATCTTCACTGCCTAAACCGTCCCAAATCCTTCTTATATGATTTAAGCTTTGTTTTTTTTGTTGTCATGCTAAGCCTTTATGTGCATGTATGTTCATAGCAATACTAGATTGTGCACAACTGTTAGGAGATTAGTTGTCCCTGTAGATTTCATGTTCCTGCTCAAAGTCTTAAAGATCTTCCCCAAAGAGCACATCAGCTTTATAAAATTGTCAATTTCACGATGTGTCTCAGACTGAAACGCCATTCAGCAACCCATTACATTTGTGCAATCAGATGTAAAGAGCTGTGAAAAAGTGGAAACCAACCTTGTCACAGGATCGCATGTAAGAACAGAGCAACATCTGCATCTGTGAAATGTAATCTAAGAGGTGTCACTTTGGCTCACGTAGTTCTTGGCATGGTTGACTCCATATGCCGTGAGTCAGTACCATTAATTTGAATATTTTCCCCAAAGAGGTCTTCATTTCCCAAGACAGTGCAGTGGAAACACATCATCAATCATGCAATCCGGTTGTGCTCTTTTAGTATGGCTTGCCTTATTGTTCATGCATGGGCATAGTCACTTAAAAGCCCCCCTGTGAGATGATTACAGCTTGGCTCTTCTGGTATCCTCAGCAATTTGTAGTTTGAGATGGCATTTATTCACACGTCTAATTGCAATCAGAATGAGCTACAAACACTAGATGAATTAAGGGCTTGTTAGAGAGGCAATAAGTAGGCTACATTCTGCCAATCAAAGACAAAAAGTTGCGCTTTAATCATAGTTTCTTATCATTGAAGAAATATCAGACAACCATTCAGAATGATAGTTGATATAAAAATGTTCTCGTAGCATTCTGTTGAAAATGTGATGTTATTATGACACAAACCGAACCTGGGGGGACAGAGCCTTCTCCATAGCTGCCCCCGCCCTCTGGAACTCACTCCCCACACATATTCAACACTGCACTGACCCTTCTACTTTTAAATCACTGATCAAAACTCACCTCTTCAAAATAGCTTTTAATGTGTGATTGTGATGTGTGTACTGTTTACCTTGTGTTCCTTGATGTTGTCTTTTCGATTTGTGTATGCTGCAATGTCTGTTGTTTGTCTTTACTGTTCTAACCTTTTCTGTCTTTTTAAATTGTACAGTGTCTTTGAGTTTTTGAAAAGCGCTTATAAATAAAATGTATTATTATTATTAAAGATGTAGGCCTCTAACTGGTTATGGTAATGATTAAGTGGTAACAAGGATTTAGGGTTAAAAGGTGGGTTTGATAGCCTCATTTGACACACATTCTCAGACATGATAGATGCAGTTGTTACTCTGAGGGAGAGCCCCACCTAGATTCTGTTTTCCCTGAAAGCAGGGGTTAACCTCCATTGGTTCTAATTAGAGGGAGCAGACACTTCCTCTCCACTACAATGCATTTGTGTACCAGTGGCTCACACGTGTGGGTGTACTATTTTCTCTGTGATTCATTTGTAATTTGTCTGTGTTGACTGCACACCACAGACAAAGAGCTCAAAGAGGTAAATTGCATCTGTGTCAGGGATTTCAGTATTTGGAGCGGATTTGCCATTACACCGCTACCCCCAAATACACACACTTCACGTGTGCTTTCAAGCAAATTTGCAAATTGTTTTTCAATCAATAAAAATGTATATTGCAGAGAAAAAGAGGTGATTTGCAAGCCCAGGATTTTCCTGTTCTTTCCTTTGATTTGAATGACTAGTAACTCAGTGCAGTGCGTTTCCTTGTGTAATTACTACCACAAAGCCTCTGTTTCTCCAATTTAAGAGAAAATCAAGTATTCATAAAAGCAACACTGGATATTTATTCAACAAAATGTAAGTGTGGGTTGTAAATCAGACATCTGGAACTGAGCTAGACTAAACTAGACCAGACTATCCTGCAGCAGGCCCACCAGTGGGTGCAGCAGCACATGATTGCCAGGGTCAACTTTTCTGCAAACACCTGATCTGAATGCTTACTTGGAATAATTCCATGCACCTATTAATGTCACCTTTAAACTAGTTCCTGTGTTTTCTCTCTGTTTGCTCTTAATGGTTATTAACATCACCAATTAAGACTTGGAAGCATCAGCGATGGGTGATGTATCTGGTGACGCATCTTATCATAAGCCTGAAAGGAACCAAGCACATAAACAAATAAAATAATATATATCAGAATCAGAAAAACTGTCATAAGAGAAGTGCTTGATATGTTCAACAATCATCAGATTGAATTTAAGAATAGCGCCTTTCTTATAAACCTTTGAACTGGTTGTCAATTATGTTGTGAAAAGCTAAAGCTCTATTCATTACTTTTAGACCAGTGACTCATTATAGGCTCTATAGCGCTCCAGTTCTGTGTAAACTTTAGATTTTACTCTCAATCAAAACAAAAACAAAAGATGATGTCGAGGCTGGCGGGGAATCATGGGAGTGAATCTCTCTGCTACTCCCAACCCCCCGGTGAAAACGAACTCCATGTTGACCGTAGTCAATACGAACGGGTGAAACCGACCTGAGAAAGAGAATATGTTTACCGACGATGTATCCAAGTACAATTTACATGACGTTTTTATCAAAGCAGCACATACAGCAGCAGTACGGCGGCTTTCAGTAGCAGCTCCCGCTTCTTTATGCAGCGGTCTTTGATGTAACATCCGGTGTTTTCCTTACGATACGATAAACATTTTGTGTCTGTCATGGCAGCTCATCATGGTGGCTGCCACGACAAGACACGTCCCGTTACAACTATAAAACGACGGATGTCTCTGGCTTTGATAACTTTTGGAAATATTTGAGGTACAGTAATGTTAGTACTCAACAAAAATTTAGCTTTCACTTAAAATGCTTCTTTTGAAGTCTTCAGTAACCGTAACTTTAACTGAAAAACTATATTGACTTTATGATGCAGCCACTATACACAGTGGGTTTTTAACAGCTTTAATATGTTGCTGCTTCATTTTATCTGTAATCAATGTGTCATTTGTCTGTGTTAATGTATCAGAATGTACAGAGATCCCAAGGAGGTAAATGGGTTCTGTACCAGGCAGTTTAGGATTTGACAGTGATGTGTCATTAGACCCCTACTCCCCATATGTCACACACATTCATGTGTGCTCTCATTCTTCTTTGGAAAGCTAGATGAATGATTATGCAGATGACGCAATCCTTTAAAACAGAGACAGAACAGAACACCATCACATTTTCTTACAAGTCATTATGCAGTTGACTTGATCCTGTATAGTGAACAGCACACAATCATGTCTAATCTGTTTAACAGAGTGCAGTGTAATATATTTTCATAACGATTTTCTCAATCATTGAGATAAAATCAATATAAGATGTTCAAAATGAGATTTACACAACTTTGGAAAATGCAGTGATTATAAATCATCTCATACATCTGATGAAGTGCTCTTGTATGACAGAAAAAAAAGAGATGTTCTCTTTGTTACAACACAAATCAGACAAGGTCAAGAGCTGAACAATACATCCACCAAACCAGTCTTACTCACCAGCTTAAAAGCAGCCAACACATCAGAACATCAAAACGCTTCAAGCAGAATCAGTAGAACACAATACTAAACCACACTGAAATCCATGATTCCATTGGAGAGGAAAACCCAACATGGAGGATTATCTGTTCAGCAAATTAGGCTGAAGAAAAACAGCTAATGTGTTAAAATGGGAGAGACAAGAGAGGGAGAAAAAATCTTTATGGGTGTAACAAGATACAAACAGGCTGATAATCCGCTTTTAACAAGATGAGTGATCATGGCCTTTTGTCAGTGCGTTGAAGCTGCACAATCAATGGTGGTGATTTAGCCCCCCCCCCGTGAGCGAAAGGCCCCCCTCTGTAGCAGAAGTCTGGGTCTTCATTTATCAGGCACACGTCTTGCACAAGACAGCGCCGTCGCCTGCAGTGCGGCTGATCAGAAGTAGCGGCAGAAGGGTGGAGGTGGAGGAGTTAAGGGTAGGCATGGAGAGAATGAAGGCGGTGGGTGAAGATAGGAATGGAAAGACAAAGAGGACAAGATGGAGGAGGTACGCTCCGTCCACTGTTCTGCTGTCAGGTAAATGCCATCTGGGTGTTTTACAGATGAGACTGTAGCTGTTGGCATTTTGAATGCACCTCCTACACTTAATCCTCCTCTCCTCCCCTACTTATTCTCTACACTGTGTCTCCTCTTACAAAGCAGCCTGACATATGGCATTATCCTAATCTGGTATAGATTTAAAATACCAATAAGTAATATTCCTGTTGGGATTTGGAACTTGTGAATTAATGAAGACTGAGAGGAAACTCACATTAAGTGGCATGTTGTGATTTGCTAGCCAATTAGCTTGACTTTCCACCATCACAGTAACAACACTGTGTACTGTCTGGTTGAAGCTATCCGGCTAAATTCTTACTTATCTTCAGTAAAGTATTTGCCCTTTATCCATTATATATAAACAACATGGCAACCAATCAGCAGGGGTGGAAAGAGAATATTGTAGTCATGTAAGAGTACTCTTACCTTGATTACATTTTGCTTGGGTAGAAGTAAAACTACTGGTCTATACATATACTCAAGTAAAAGTAAAAAGTAATTCATTTAAAGAACTGAGTAGTGAGTACTCACTTTTATACCTGAGAGGGTAGGGGCTGGGGTTGGAAAGTAAAATACGACCTTTCCTTCATGAAAGAATATATAGCAAACAAAATATGAATCAACAACCTGTTGATTTAGTTGAAAGGAAAAACACTGTCATTATAAAGTGCAATGCAACTGCAAATTTGGGAAGACATGTGGAATCATTACTCTTGCTATATGCACAGTCATGATGTACATATAATCATCTGCACAGTGGCACATAGATTACAGAAAGATACTTTCATACTTTACTAGAAGATAACTGTTTAGTATTGTTTGACCCAGTAATGGAGGCTATTTAAAATAGAACGATTTTTCCTCAAAATATACTTAAGTAAATTGACTGATTTTAAAAACTACCCAAAAGGTACGAGTACAAAAAAGAGCTTCTCAATAACAGTAACACGAGTAAGTGTAATTTGTTACTTTCAACCCCTGCCCAACAGGTATATGAAGTTTATCAATTGGGAAACCCCCCCACTGTTACTTTGTCTTTAATTTGAGTTTGAGGTGATTATTTATCATTTTCAGATAGATTACCATTTAAAAATAAGCATTAGTTGGTAATTGTTCAGAACGGCTTTTTGTGGCAATTGATTTTTCAGAACACTTTTAAACTGAGGGGGATTTCTTTGGATACTTTTTACTCAAACTGCAGGTTCTCTGGATGTACTCAGATTGTATCCCCCCCCCCCCCCCCCCAGGAATAACCACTGATCCACTTTATAAAATATGGGTTACACTGATAACAGAACTGTACTGACTTATTTAGCTATCACTCACGTTTTATTTCTTCATGTGCAATTTAGGTTTCACCCCTAGGCTTTCGAAATATTTGGAACATTTGTGTCCCACTAAAATGAAAAGCACCTCCATAGCAATTTTCTCTGAAGGCCACGGAACTCATGAAAAATAGATTTTGAATGCCTTGAAATATTTTTTACTCTGCCTACAAACCTCTGCTCATAGAATAAAAAAACAACAATAGATTTATTATCGAGACAGCAACTGCCTGACAAAAATCATCCTCTGCCTCTAGTAATATGAGTGATTGTCCTGCGAGACTTAGAAGAATTGTGAGCATACCCACAGTACAGGCATTCTAATAAAATTGCCCTGCTTGCTCTTAATTCCACAATATTCTCTCTGCTGTTATTGTCCATCTCTGTGAATGTAGGTCAGGGTGTTGACATTCTGCTGAAAGGTAGATTTACACCACTGCACAGCCTGTCACAGCTACTGACTCACTGACTGGATGTCGAGTTCACACCAATCCTCAGAGAAAAGGCCTGGAATTTAATTATTCTCTCTTTCTTCTGCCTCTCTTTTGCCAAGTTAGAACAAACACAGGTTAGCTTTTAGCTACTGCTGCAGCCATTAATATTACATTAAAGCTAATGGGACAGCGTTCCTGTTGCTCATCCTAATTTTATATCCACTATCTTTCCTCCAGAATATGCAAAGTGCAACAGAAAGTTCTCTGGTTAAAAAAATGTACACCGGCAGCACCCGACTAAATACTAATCAGTCTGTCTTTGAGATTTTTAAGTCACATTATAACTCATCTATTTAATTTCCATTTGATGTATATTGGATACACATGATCATACATTTAGGACAACATTACCATTTATTCTCTTCTAGTTTGATAATTGTGTGTTGGCCATCCAAGAGCTGCAACACAACAAAGACAATGATGCAGACTGAAAAGTATAAAAAGGTCAACTTCACAAGAACAGTTAAAAAAAAAGACTCTTCCCTGCTATGTCCTGGTTAGAGCTACACTCAGCTGATATGCCCTTTAAATGAGGACTTTTAGGTAGTATAAGGTGGCTGATGAGAAGTCATAGCCTATTTGTTTGGTAAAACATTATTCTTTTATTATGAGAACAAAGACGATACGCTGGTTAGTCAATGCAAAATTACTTTATTTTAACTGACTTAAAAGCAAAAATGCCACAGTCCCACTTTTGCCACTTTATCCAGGAGGTTTTCACCATCTCATTGCCATGTTTCACATCACATATATCTCTTGGATTTATTTTGAGGTAACTGATCTACATGTATTTCTTGACTTCACTTTGGGCTGCAGGGCATTTTAACATCCTTAAACGTTTAATTTTTAGTATTACCTTCAAGCAACTTAATTGTGAAAATCATTGGCAGAATAAAAGATAATGAAGAAGAAAAAGTCACCGCCCTAAAACTATCTTTTCAAATGGAAAAATACCATTGATAATGGAATTTGATACAAGACAATTATTAATAGTGTTTTTTTAAAGCCATACAGACAACAAATATAATACTTAACATAATCATCACTGGCATCAACTGTAGTGCCTGCTGTGTGCAGTACTTTAACTCAAGAAAAGTGGTGAACTTTATCTGGTATAAAAACACTCTCAGTGTCCTACATCTTGCATGATTCTGAGTCATAAGGATTAAAAAAGAAGTTAAAAGAAGATAAAGACCTTGGCTGTCAAACTTGAAAAGAATGAAGGGCATATTTTGTAATCTCCATTAGGTTTGAACTGACTGAGTTGCTTGAAATATCATTTGGAGTGACTTCTTTTAAAGAATGTGTAACTGAATGATAAAGATTTAAAAATGATTGTTTGGGAAACGAAGCATTGATCCAGCACTCTGACCATGTGTTAACTATTCAATGAGCCTGGTTCCAGAGCTCTGAATCGATGCCCACAGCTCAAATTTTTACCAACAATTCAATAAAAGGGCCATTCAGTTCTGAATATCAGGGCTACTATTCCTGTGCTACAGCAGCCAAAATGTCAATGGCTAATTACTAATGGTTGCCTGACTGTGGATCCCAAGGTCTCGGCTTAATTGGCTATTTAGACCCAAGGAAATGGCTCTGCCTCGAGGCCAGTCACCCCTGGATACCTGGGAATAAGCAAGCTCACTATCATGAGCCAGAAAACGAAAGGAGGATTAATCAGTCAAGTGTGGGCTGACAAAGAGATAATGGGTTTGAAGACTCCGTATGACGTATCGTTCAAGGTTAGAGTGTAAACCTAATGACCCATGTTAAACAGTATAAATGGTTAATGGAGACTGGTCTTGGGATCTTTATTGAAATTAACTTGGTGTATAAAAGAAATCACACGTTCCATGTATGCAATGTGAAGGAAGTGGATCTCCTAACCACAATAGGTGTGGAATAAAAAGGACTACAACCAGCCAGTAACATAAAAAACAAACATTTAAGGGCAGTGAAGTGGAAGGTTTTCCCAGCTGTCAACCATTTCTTATTTAGAGAAGTATTCCCTCAATTTATCCCAGTGTTAACCTAAGAGTAACCCTGACATTATATTATAAATCTACCCTCCCTGTACTTTAAAACAAAAAATGAAATAAATAAAAGGAAAGCTCTTTTATTCCAAGTGGGTTTATATTAATTGTTTTTTGAAAGTGAGTATTGCACACAGGAAACAGCAGCAACAAAAGTCTGTATGAAGAAGTACCAGCGAAGACAGGGAAGCCGTGAGTACACGCACTGAAAACAGTCCCGCTGAAAAACATCTATATCGATTCAAACTTTATGTCAACTTTTTATTTTGAATGTTCAACTTGCTTTCAGACCGTCTTTCTTTGGCACTTTGGTTTATCAACCTTGCAAGTCAGTGCCTCTAGCATGCTGCACAGTGTGCACTGATACACAGCTTAGCCTCTGTGAAGACAGTGTCACAATTTGTTCTCGTTTAGTTTTTTAGTTTGTTTATTTCAGTGTTTCAGATTTCCCTTTCCTCGTTTACTTTGTCTCATTCTTCCCTGGTGTTGCTTGTTTCCCTTGGGTGTATTTTTATTGTATTTTTCAAGTTTAGTTAAGTCCTGTTTTATTTTGTCTTTTTCTTCCTCGTGTTTTCTGAATTTCCCTGTTAGTGGATTTTTCTTGCCTTTAGTGTTTCCTGTTGTATTTAGTAATTACTGCCTTTTGCCTCATCTCGTCATCTCCTGTTGTTCTGGTTTATTTCTGAGTCTTATCTTTAGTGTTGTATTTAGTAGTTTTTCGCCCTAGTGTTTTATTTCCTGCCTTTGTGAGTTTCCCTCCACTGTGATTGTGTGCCACACCTTGATTGCCTTCACCTGTGTAATTGTCACACCTGTCTTGATTACCCCAGTGTCTATTTAGGGTGCGTTCGAATTGTCCCTCCTATCTCCTTTCACTATCCACTTTACCTTAACCCCGTGGAAAATGTCATGGGGTTAAGGAAAGGTTTTAGGAGAATTCATAAAGGACTTAGGGAAAGGGGATCCTGTTGTTTTGACAATCTGACCGCATTTCCACTAGGCGACGTAATAATGTGACTTGGCGGAGGTTAGTGACGTGGGTCTGCCGTGGTGAAACTACAATCTTCCGAAAATGGACTACTAAAAACTAGTCTAAAAATCTTTCCCCTCTGCCTTCTTACCGGTGAAATAATCCTAATAACCACAAGGTTGGAATTTGACAACATCAGCATTACTTTCATAGTTTTTTTTATTTGTATGTACTTTATTAATCCCCGAGGGGAAATTTCGGAATTTATACTCTGTTGTTTACTAGAGACATGCTTCTCACACACACACAGGCCTGAATCACACACATGCACATACACGACCTGTGGACATGCATTAATGGAGAGATGTCAGAGTGTGGTGGGCAGCCCACGGGAGGCGCCCCCTGAGCTGGTGGGGGTTCGGTGCCTTGCTCAAGGGCACCTCGGCAGTGCTCATGCTTCACATTCACACACACTAAGACATTCACAGCTCTGTCTCGCCTTGTCAGCGCTAACTTTTTACAGTTATCCCTTCTCGCCCTTGTTCCTTCCCTCTTATTGGGGGTCCAGCAGCATGCAGGACAACTTTGTCCCACCATTACACCGCTGTGACATATACATTGAAGACGAGACGTTACAGGGGCTTAAAAGTCCTTCCTTGAACTGGCAACATCAAAGGGGATCCCTACTCTGTGGGGTGGGAAGATATGGGTTACAGGCAGAGAAGTAGTTGCAGACAGGTTCAGCAATCAGTCAAAATGATGAGGACACTATTCATGAATAAGACTGGATATTCTTGTATTTCGGTTAGTGTACTGTATAAAAAGACCAGACTATTGGGAACATCTGATATACGTCATGTCGTTTCTGGGAACATGAGTGGCTATAGACCCCTTGCATGACGACACCAAATCATCTTTATCTCCTCATCCCAAATATGTGGCGGATGAGTTCTGAGATATTAAAAGGCTAGATTTATTATGGAAATGTACAGATTTAAAGATCAGTAAGATTGACTAGTACATGCAATTTTCTGCACAGCCTACATTAGGACAATGATATATCTGTTTTTTTAGCCTATTTTCCAACAAACCATTTTCCAAGAAAAACTAGACCCTTTGATGGGTAAATAAACATGTACCAAGAGCTAAACCAGCCAAATCTGATGATAATGGTAATGTTATGTAATGTGCCCCAAACCACCTACTCATATTTTAGCTGAGTGGAAATGTATTAAATTTGAACTTAAAGCAGTTTTAAGAAACACACACACACACGCACGCACACACACACATACACGAAAGACAAACACATACATTTGGTCTGTTTTTACACAACTTAAAAGTAGCTTCTTTTTTTTCGTGAATAAAAATAATACATTTGGGTGATCTTGTATGTAAAGGCATTTTTTTTAAAAATTTTTTTAATGTGTTTGGACTATGTAGTCTGTTAAAAACATCAATATGCTTCATGGTTTTGTTCATGAAATTGTTCTCAACAGACAGATTTATTCCTAGTTGTAATTCTAAATTGAGACTTTATGTTTTCAAGAGTAAGCTTCACCAATTGTTAAACCACTACTGCACAACTCTAAGCAGCAGACTCTAAGGTATAGGTCAGCTTAAATGGGACACTCTAATTTATGAATTATCTAATAGCTGTGGTGGCAGACATGACTAAGCATCAAAAGCATCACAGGCCCAATAGATAACAGATCCCTGTCCTGTTAAACAGCTTTATCAGATGAACAAGTGATGTGAACTTTGTTATGTTCAAAAAGCACTCCCACTTTCCTTTTTATTTTGCATTATCAAACAAACCAGAACTAATAACAGATCAATTATTCATCCCTCTAACCCCAAATATCAGAGGTGTTTTTCCCTCTGGAAAGAAAAAAAAATGTCAGCAGTCAGCACTACACGGGCTCTTGCACTCACTGAGGGCACCGAGCACACAGACAGTTCTATTTCCAGACACATCCACTCTGCACTCTCCTGAGATGAAGTTTTATCCTGGTGCAACACAATGTCAGCAAAAAAAAAAGATAATAAAGTACATATATAGGAAGGTATGCCCTTCTATGGGAAAATACAAATTAAGTGGGTGAAACAGCCGTTTAAACAAATAATTTTTGCTAACAATTGGAACAATGACCCTAACCTGCCCACTGCAGCCTCTGATGATTTATCTGACTGTTGAATAAATCCATGCCTAAAAGCGTGTGTCTCAGTGTGTGTGTGTGTGCATCATGTACCACTGGGCTGAGTACAATAGGGTTTAACACAAACCCCAAAACCATTTGCAGTCTGTACGGAGATGACAAATCTTTGAAATGAATTGAACCAAGGAGAGGTCAGACTGCCGACAAAAGCAATTTCCCTTTCAGACACACACACACACACACACACACACAAGCAGTACTTTTCAACAATGGAAAGCCACCCGTTGTAAACAAGTATTAGTGTGATTGTATTGCTCTGTGACGTTAGCAGATTTGTCTGGTGTTTATGACAATTGTTTTGAAATGCATCCCTTTTATTGAACTTCCAGTATCTTATTGCATAATCCAGACCATTGTTTTAAACCTAGTTTTAAAAGCCACTATAGAGTTCAGATTTGATTAAAATTCAAAGATGGTATCACTATTCACATGTATTTAAACATAAAATAATTGAATTAAGGAATGTAATACTTTGCATTCAATATCCAATTGACATTTAAAAAAAAAAGACTGAATCCAAATTTTCCTTTTGTTTAGTCACTCTTTTGCCAGTGTTGTTAGCATAACTTTGCCATTGAATCTGAGTCATTTCTGGAAATACAACAGGCTGTGTAACTCCCAGACCTTTGGAGACATTTGCATTTTTTGACTGAACATTTGGGGACTACTATATTTCTATAATAAACCACAAACAGGTGGTAAAATATTGCAACACCTTAAATGGTTTTGTGTCTTTCAGGAAAAAAAAGGGAAACAAAGTGGACATCCCTAGGCTGTGGTGTTACGGTTTATTAGTTAATTTGGTAAAAAAAAAAACACATTTCAAGAGCATCATTGTGGCAAAGCATCCAAAAGCATTGTACTGGTTCAACTCTGTTTTAAACCTCCGACCTAGAATGAGCAGATCAGCTGCACCCGACTGCACGTTAGTGTTCAGTGAAACCTCCCTGTAGGTTTATTGATCGGCCCTAATTCCTAAAGGAAATAAGACAGGAGATGATGAGGGGACAAAGGTCAGATTATAGGATTCATAGGTAAACAGTGGAATAATCTTGGTATATGAAGTTCAAACAGAGACAAAGATAGATAGATAGATAGATAGATAGATAGATAGATAGATAGATAGATAGATAGATAGATAGATACTTTATTGATCCCGAGGGAAATTCAAACTAGAAGTGAAACAAAACCCACATAGATCCAGGTAGAATCATCAAAAGTAGAAACAACAGGAAACAGACATTTATCTTGTCTGCACAGACATGTATCAATTTAGTGACTGAGGATGAAGATCTGAGAGATTAGCTGATACGAAGCAGACAACTGAGAGATATCCAACAGGTTCAATAAATGGATCTGCCTGCGAGTCCAAATCCTACAATGTGAGAGTTAGTTTGAATGACACAGACAGTAGATACAGCCTTAAACCAATATAAGCTCAGAATATTGGTTGGGGCAATGTTTCATAATGTCTTATTATTCTCCCTGTTAATCTTCCTTGTTTTTTTTTACAATTATTCTGGAAAATCATCCTTTTGTGTGCCCTGTTTCTCGTTTTGAAACAATTCTGTGTGTGTGTGTGTGTGTGTGTGTGTGTGTGTTGTGATGGCAACCTTTGAAAACCAGAAAGATTTGTCAGGCATTTGTACAAGTAAAATGCCATGCAACTTGTTGTCCCCCTTTTCCTACATACCAGAATACGACCCAAAACACCATCAAGATACTACATTTGAACATGAAGAGTCAAATTTGAACATAACAGCAATATGAGCTCCTTGAAAGATGTGCAGTAGATGCTCTAAGAGGAAGAGACTGTCACAGTTTGGTGGTTGGCAGGCAGGCAGGCAGCCAGCCACCCCTACACTGAGACTGTGGATGAAATGCATGTTACCAAAATAATAATGCTAGACAAAGTATGGGTAAGGAAAACGGTACAAAAAAAAAAAAAAGTTGGTGGAAGTTTGCATTTGTTGACTGATACGTAAAATAGGCTGAAAAACCTCTTCCACTGCAAAGGCTTCTCTATGATGAAATGCACCTGTTGTTTGCTTGAAATTCAAGGACACAATAAGTCTAGGCTTTGCAACACTCAGTATCACATAACACATTGTATTTGTTAATATTTTAATGGAGCCATTATGCAATCAACTTCTTCTTTTTGTTGTTTCCAAATGTTTGTCAGTTCCCACATGTTAGAAAAAAACTCCTACATTTATTTGATGTTTTTTTTGTTATAATAAAATATGAAATCTTAATGCTCAGATATGATATCTTTTACATTTTAGAAAACATATAGACTTTGTCGGCCACCCGAGGCTATCCTGGCAACCTCTTGGTTATAAACTGGGAGTTTTGACTTCACAAGTTAGGAGGGCAACAGAACACACCATTAGGTATAGCCTCAGTCTAGATAGATAGATAGATAGATAGATAGATAGATAGATAGATAGATAGATAGATAGATAGATAGATACTTTATTGATCCCGAGGGAAATTCAAGAAAAGTTCTACAACGTAAGTGTACCACCAAATTAAAGTTGGCAAAAAACACCAATAAAATACTAAAAACGAACGTCTAATATAGGACTAAGTACATCTTAAGCCTTGTTCACACTCACACAAAACTCCTGAAAAACTCCTGAAAAACTCCTGAAGTTTTCAGGGTTGAGCTGTATGTGTGAACGCAAACAGACACATTTTCACTCTGACTTCATCCGAAGTTTCTCCTGCCAGCCCCCTAGTATTTCTCTGCTGATGTGAGAACGCAACAGGATATAATCAGGAGAATTTACCTAGAGGGAACGGGAGGGGGAAGTTACGTTTAATCCCTGAGATCGGTGCATGACTGTATGCATGTGACCAGTAGGATCTCCTTGCCCGAAATAAACTGCTGCATTATGTATTCTGTTCGCCAGTATGTTCTTCTCTGCTGTTTTGGTGACATTGTGATTCTCTCGAACTACACATAGTTCGCTGTGAGGTGCATGAGGGAACAACCGAATCAGGAGGATTTCAGAGGTAGTCCTCCTGAAATCCTCTAGACATTTTCAGGAGTGCATATAACAGATTTAGGTCAGCAAATCCTTTAGAGGATCTCTGAACTGGGACACTGTGCTTCAACTGACCCCCAGGCACTGCTTTTAGATGTAATGTAAAAATGATAATAAGTCTATGTAAAGCACAATATCATTACCTTTTATTATATTCTATTCAAATCCAGGCTTAATGTTTGTACTATCAAAACTACAAACATTTGGTCATGTTCACTAGTTCATTCAAATGTATTTCAGTGTTTTTTATCCACGCATTTGCAATTCATTTAATGGATTCTATACTGAGTCACAAATACTCTTAGACATAAACCCTTTTAACAGCTGCCCTTAAAAAAGCAGTAAAACAATAATGTGAAAATCCAAAGCATTTGTAAGGGTCAGTCATTTTATTTAGCTTTCTAGTTAGGCAGAAGAGCTGTACTGTGGGATACTGGTATAATGTACTCACACTGCCCACATGTAGAATACCTTGTATCTTCTAGTAGTAGTGAATAACTTCAGAATCGAGATTATGAATGCATTAACAGCCCTGTTTTCATTTTCAATGGAAGCTTAGGTTTGATAAGGTTTGATAAGGTGTAATGCCTGCCTATCTTTGTGAAGTATGATCGTTTCTCTTGGTTCAGTTAAGAATGATATGGTCCCAACATCAAGACTCATTAGATCTAACTGAAGGGGACTTTAGGGATCTGACAGTTTATTATTATAAATCAATCATTTTTAATTTATATGAGGGAAAAATACTAAGTTTTGTTAAAGATTCATTTAATTTATCTCGTTTGATTTTTATTTCAAGGGTCCACACATTCATGAGCACACACTTGGCAAAACAAAATCGAATTTCATTTCATTTATTTATATATTTAATTAGGACAGTGCACATTAATCAACATATCAACAAATAGCATCCATGATAATATGCTGGAATTAGCATAAAAGCTACATTTCATCCATAGTCCTGAGGCAGGTACTAACAAAAAAAAACATAAAACAAATGTACAATTACAGGACAGTTTGAACAGAACAACATACACAAAAAACTCACAGACAATTTTACAAACAAATTGGACACAGTCGTTGCATAAGAAATAACAGACCCACATGGAAATAGCTAAATGGTGAATATGTTGTTTGAAGTTTAAATAGGTCCTGATGTAACTCCAGATATTCAGTAATTGTTTTCTTTTAAAGAAGAGAAGCTATAAAAGATGATTGGTCAGATTACCTTTGTTTAAAATACAATTTGCAACCTTAAACACAGCAGAATGACTTTAAATGAGTGTTAGAGCTTCCATCTGTGATCTTGAGAACAGCTTTGTAAATAAACTGAATGGATGACCGGCAAATATGAATTATTTGGTGTGAAATGATGTGATAAAGTATGGAAATCTATACTACATTAACACTCAATTAAGATCTAATCCTAACCAAACCTCAGCTTATTGGTTGTCCCACATCCCAGGCATGGATCTGCCATCTCATGCTACATGCTGACACACTGCATGGCGCCAGGACGGATACCACAGCCCAGTTGAGTAGGCAGGGAGACAAGAGAACTCAGCATTTCAAGCGGCTGAGCAGAACCTGAGCCCTGGAATCTAGTGGAGCCTTGCACCGGGAAGAGCGACAACAGATCGATAGCTGTGATTAATTAACTTCTAATGAGTTCATCTGAGCGTTAAGAGACCCAGAAAGTTGGACACGTCCCATCGTCTATCTCTCTCTGACCTATACCATCTCCCTCCCTCCCTTCCTCCCTCATCCTCTCCTGCAGCTATCGATCTAATTTGATGGAAAATGAAGATTATTATTTCTTTTTTAGTTGTTCTTTCCCTCTTTACCCTTTGGGATCTTTTTTTATTGAGCGGTTAAATAATAAGTCTTCAAATTATAAACAGTACCATAACCTCAATTGGATTATTGGTTTCCAATTTTGGGTCAAAAGTTGTCTTGTGTCACAGCACAATGCAGGTACCTCGATGTTAACCATTCCTATTATTGTGCATCAATAACACAGCACAGTGAAAATCAAACACTATTGAGCTGACCTGATTTCCTGCAGATACTAAAGTTAGAGTGGCATAAGTCGTGCTAAAGTCGGCATGGCGATGGCAGAGACACAGGTTCCCACATGTGATTACCCCGGCAGTCATTATTATCCTGGCGAGAGTGAGAGTGAAAGCTGGGTGTGCAGGAGCAATGGAGATGAATGGTCTTGTGAATAGGGAAGTGGATTGGGGAGCCAAGGCTCCCCGTGTAGCTTGGTCTGCCATTTTCTTTCTCCATTTCTCAGCACTGAGGGTCGGGCTCAGAGTTATTTGTCTCACAGTGAAATTAGTAATCGTGCCACCATCCATCATTGGCTGACCTGCTATTGATCGCCAGTGCACCTTCTCTTTTCAACTAAATTATATTACAAAAAAAAAGAATAGCAAATGTCTGCACACTCTTGAGTGGCCCACACTTTTCCCTGCCTCAGCAAAAGACTCAGACAGAAAAAAAGCTGACTTTTCTTGTGTTACATTACTGAGACATGTCAGGCAATTCTATTCAAAGAGATTGGAGTTGTTGTTTTGAAGGTGACAAGAGTGTCACAGGATTAAACCACCATAGACTTTGAAACGGGGGAATTTCAGCAAGAGCGGCTTGTTATACAACATTGACATCTCAGTGACAAATGCTGTTTGCTGTTCCCTTGTCCTAAACAATAGACGGGATGGAACATGCTGATATAGGCATCAACTTGTAAATGATTCAGAGGTGAGCTCTACATGACCTATTCACAAGAAAGATTTTGCACAGCCTTCTGTGTCTAAATATAAACTTTCAATTCCAACTATTGAAATTTGCTGCAGTGAACCGAAATCAGGTCAAGAGCAGATTTTTTTTTGTCTAGACTTTTTCCATTACAGAGCCGATAACAAAGAGAGACACTGCACTCACGATTAGCCGGTCATTGATCAATGATGCCCCATGACTACCAGCACACAGTACACAGAGGTCACTTGTCACCACATATTCAATTGTGTACAATGGCATGACTACAATGGGGTTTGCTGCTGCGAGTTAGATTATGAGCTTAGTGACTTTCAGTCGGTGCATGATACACATGCTGACATGATAGAGACAGAGCAATTGAGGTTGGTGTGTGTGGGAGAGAGCTACACACTGCTCAGAGCACAGAGGAGAGAAATGCGCAATGACATAGTAACAGCTTTAATTACAATACAGTTGTGATTTCTGTTAAAGAAAAGGATTATGGGAACATATTGGTAATAGCTGTTTGCAGCTTTAAAAACCTGCAAAGAGGCAGATTAGAGAAACTGAGATTACTGCCTGGGAAAAAGGAATGAAAGGGGTTAAATCCACACTGGGCATGACATGTAACCTCTCCATTGACTATTTGTGTGTGTGCATGAGTGTTGATGTGTGCAAAGTGACAGGATTTGATGGTAAGGTTCATGTATTAAATCCCTCAGAAGCAGATCAACACCAGAGTGAAGAGCTGAGGTACATGGTCCTCCACCCACAGTCCACTGTTTCACATCTGACCAACAGCCTTCACTCACATTTTCAAATCCCTAATCCCTAACCCCCAGAAGTGGGACACTTTAGCAGAATTCTCCACCATATAATCACAGTACAGCAAACTCTAATCCCACAGGCTCCATGTTCTTTCAAGTGTACCGCACATGTTGTGTAAAGCTGATGTTTGTCGTACAGCACAACTCACAAACCGTGATGAAAAGATTCTTCCTCTGCCAGTTTTTTCTGTCTTTTTTTTCTCCAGTCCTCTGACAATCTGCTCTCAAAGAGACAAATAAACTCCCTCCCTAACCCCCCCTCTCTATCCTTATCTCCATCTTTCATTCCTCCTCACCTTCCAAACCCCATATCCCCGCGGATTCTTTCACACACATTAGATAGCCTCTCAGTCATCCAGCGTTGTGTCTTCTTCAAATGTCTTTGCGCACAGGACTTTGAACCGAGGATGCCCCAGGCACCCAGTAGAGACCTGAGAGGGCCTGCGGTCTGGCCTCCAATCTATCATATCTCGCCTGCAGCCATGATGAGACACACTCTACCTCCATCCAGCACACCAACACACATCACAAGTATTGACCCCCTCAACAGGCCATTGAAGCCTGCTCATCTCAGATTGCTCACAGATTGAGTTTATGTGAAAAAGAGATAATATGACACCGCTTCAAAACGTAGGGTTTGTCCACATGGCAAATCTGAGGCAGTATTTATCAATGCTGGAACTCCAACGTGATGCTGCCGTAACTTCTAAGGCAAGTTTTTGGAAGTTTGCAGTATCAAAGGCAGTAAGTGGAAATTTTGCAAGTTTGTCTTTCACACAACAGGAAACATATGTTTAGTTATGTTTTAGATTACTTGTGTTTTTCCAGAACAAAGATTGAAAGGATTGGCTTTTTTAAGGGTTTTTGTCATGTGCTTAACACGAGAGAGTTTGTCCTTGCCACTGTTGCCAATGGTGGATTTATGATGGGTTGCTCCAAATAATATGACAAAAAAGTGCTGTCTTAACCTGCCATTTTCTAGAGTTTTGTTGGGATTTGGTGCTTTATACATTTAAATTAATTCAATGATTGATTCCAATTGAGCATTGCCCAATACAAAGTGCCACCCCCCCCCCCCTTCTCCCACCTGCATATATCAGCACAATAAAAGATACACATTATTTTGGCACAGTTGTTGTTGGTATCACAACAGGATAATTTTACTGACACCAGTTGAATTTCTGGGGGCTCAGCAGCATTGATAAGAGAGTGAATTTACTGGAATACTTGTTTATAATATAATGTAGGCCCACTGTAGTCCCATACGGATTCTGATATACATAAGAATCAGTATTTTGATACAATGCACTAAACAGCTCTCACTGCTGTTGGAAAAAAAATAACTGCATGATAACTGTGAACATGAATCCAAAGTGAATTCATCAAAGATGGATTTTGCATCACCTGTTTTCTGGACATCATTTTGACCTTCCCTGCTGAAATCTTCTTTGGGACCTGTAGTTCTTACTGAAGGTTTTTTCTGTCTTTCCTCCCAAGCCCTTTCTGTCTTTTTTGGTACATGGACTTGTACAAAGTTAAACTTGTTTCAATTTCTCATCAAAGAGTCAGCAATATAAATAGAATCATGTTACATTGTCTTTGGAGAAACAGGATGTTACTCTTACCAGGGGACCTGAAATAATGCCCCTCACTTGAGACCATCAGTCAGCATGATTTGTTCTGGGTAATCACAGGCAGGGAAGTGACCATTGGACTTACCAGAGAAAGAAAAGTCACAATATACCCCAGGCAAAAGCTATGAAAATATAAACTAGGCCATTAGGTAATGTTCGGGAGAGTTATTGATCTTGCTTCAAATACGTACGCTTAAATGTTAAAAAACCAAATATAGCGCTGCCAGAAAAAAATTGCCTTTTGGGAGTTGAATCATTCCTTTTCTAAACCTTGCTGTTGGCAAGAACCCATCTAGCTGTGAGCGATGCCATAATTGACCACTTTCCTTTCAACTGTATTAAAATCTCTTTTTTCGTGGCCTGAAAACATGTCTCTCTGAACAGACACCATCCTTCCCTTTTTTCTTCCTTGAAAAAACAGATGTCTTATAAATGAGTATCTCCATGTGTGATTTATTGAGCCTGGGGAGACTTCAGCTGAGGTGAAATGTAACAACAGGACAGTCATGGCCTTATTTAGCGCTGAGATTAAAATGCATAAAAAATAAGACAATGTTCTCTAAGAAAGATCTTTCATGTCAAGTTGTATACTCTGCAATCTCAAGACATCAAACTTTTTTCATTCAAAAACGAAAACACTGATATTGTTAGATAAAAGTGTAATTTCCATGTGGCCAATGTATTTAGGTGTCACCTTGACATTTTGTGCCCCAATCTATCACTTGTTAATTACCATAACGTACCAAATGTATGCCTGTGAAGGTTTGCCCGTCCTCATCACAAAGTCCCACAACAGTGCACCACTCTTCTGTTCATCCATTCTGGAGGTAGTTCTGGGCGTTTGAACATCAACTGCCCGTAAACCTTCCTGACAGGAGAATGAAGACATATTTCCCTCGTCTCTCCATGTATCCCTGGTGATTGTCTGGGAGGATGAGAACATCATCAATAACGTAACGTTAGAAAGCCGGTGGCTGTCGCAACGGCTACACAAACCTCCTACTGACACCTCCACGGGACGCAAGGAAATTAAATCGAATCAAAAGGAATCACTTTGCCCCTGATGTTGGTGCACTCACATGAACTCTCACATATAAATGTAATATTAGAATATCTACGCATCCTAGTTAAACTCTGACTGCTTCTTTCACTGCTAGGTTGTTTGTTTTTAGAAAATAAGACAGAAATAAAGAAATTCGCCCCCAATTTCTGAATTAGTCATCACAAGAGAAACATCTGTCCATCTTTTTCCTGCCTCCATATGTGGCCGAGCGTACGTTTACCTTTTGAAGGCATCCTCCGAGTCAATGCTGGTGAATTACGAAGAAAGAGAGAGGCAGCAATTGAGGCTCAAACCATTAATTTCCCTGGAGAAAGTGTGCACTCTGCTTGGAGGGCCGGAGTGACCTTTTGCTGACAAGACTGGAGGGGTAGAGACAGGCACAGTGGACAAATGAGATATTAGAATACAGCAGCCAGAGAGGCTGGAGGAGAATACAGACATATGGGGATGGATATAACCATTGCAAGAAATCTTGGAAGAATCCAAATTAGCACTATAGTATCTTGCCTGTGTTTTGACTATATCAGGTTCAAATATTTATTCATAATGTGTTGATTTTTGATTGCATCAGAATTACCCATACTGTGTTTTGGTTCATGTAGAAAGATGAACCTCTGAATAAACATTAGCCCGCGGGCAAATTGCCTTTGGAGCTTCTCTGACACTTGAAGAAATTGGTTGAGAACAAAGATATTTCTGTAAAGTATCTCTCAACACAAATCAAATCACAATCCATAGCAATTTTTTTTTTTGCACCCTTGTGCATATCATATGTCAATCAACCAAGTCACTGAGGGTGTGCCGACTGTTTAGCAGCTTTGAACTGTAGAATTTAAAATAGCTGTAGATTGAGCAAGTGCTTGCATTTTCTTGTCACGCTGGATTTTTCCATTGCTGAGAACAAGATTTTTTGAAAACTCACTTAAAAATCTATCCAGCACTACTGACGGCTTGTCACTCAGCATAATGGATAAGTAGTGCAGTTCTAGTTGTCAGCCCAAAACTAAACTAATCAGCGTTAATGACACTGTAATTGCATGTATTTTCAAATACTGCATTTAAGCTTTTCTATGAAAAATCGAATTTATGTCCAATTTTCATGTCTGTAGGTGAGACACACACCAGCTGTCTAGTGCTCCCTGCGAAACTACTGTATGGTTTCCTTTCCACAGTCCTGTTCAACGTTGGTTGAAACTCTGGCTCTTTAGTCACCCAACAGTATGTGGAGTGTTGAGCTTGTTTTTATATGCACACCAAGTAGAGATAAAACAGAAAGAAAGTACAGAAGAGACAAAAAAGAACCCAAGTGGGTATACAAAGCTACTTACCTCAAAATGAACACAAAAGTGTAAAAAGAAGAACACAGTGATAAATAAAGATCAGGATAAGTCTGATTATGTGACTCAAGTTAGAGTAATGATAAAAGTTAAGACAGTGGAGACGTACATTAAAAAATCCAAGCCCATAACTTTTCGATTGTGCGGCATGTCGATGGTCAAGGTCACCCTGAACAGGCTCCAGGTTTGTTGCAAGTCTTTTCAGTTTCCTCATGTGAAGCTGTCTTGTGAAATATATGTGTATTGTTTGCTTTGAGACTGTACTTCCCTTGCAGGGATGAAGCTGAGAAAAGTAATAAAAGAAAGAGTCAAGGAGGCATTGTGAAAGTTATAACTGACCTGTAAGTGTACTGGCTCTGGAGCCTGCTCTCAAAGCCTCTGAAGCACTGTTGAAAAAGTCTGATTACACTTCGACATTTGGACGCGGAGTCCTTCTCTTGGACTCTGTGAAGGGAAATTCAGGTTTTTATTTGCCAACAGTCCTGCTTGAAATGATAACATAACAGAGGTTCAACTTGGATCATTAAGCACCACTGATATGCAAGCTATTGCCTTTTATTTTACTGCAGGGGTTTTATGCACATTGCTGCTAACTGGGTGAAATGTTTTACACACCCACAAAAAAAGGGGAATTGTTTCTAAAATCCCTTCTAACACCATTTTAGATAACATGTCATTTAACCCCAAACCCTAACACAGTGGACATTGTTTTTAGATTGAATGCGCTCCTTGAGTCCTTAAAAAAGTTTGCATTCAGTTTTTTTTCTCTGCAGAATAGGATCAGCCCAAATGCTTGGGTTGCTCTTACCCATCTCCTCAACAGTAGCCGTTCCAGAGTTTGAAAGCTTTTCTCTTGATATTGATGAGAGATATTGTTGGCTCTCACAACTGGAAGCCATATCATACATTTTATATTAGCAGAAAGATCTGTCAGTAATTATTGTTTCTATCAACATAGTGATTATTTTTTATTTGTATTCAAGACTGTCATAAAAAAAAGACAAGTGCCTTCATATTCTGTGAATGTCAGTTGTTGGTCTGACATGAAACTGTTTTCATGTGGATTCTCCCAGTTGGAATACAATTTTCCAGTTATTCTGACACCAAATGAAAGCTGGGTTATGTGGGTTTGACCTGCAATAAAGTGTTTAAAGACATTTTAATATTTTTTCATGTAGCCGATTTAATGGCATTCCATTCAACAGGCCTTAAAATATTCACTCGATGTCACGAATGTCAACCACCTAAACTTGTGAGAGAAAAGGGAAGGGTATTCTTCCTCTGATGACCTTAATGATCTTTGTGAAATTTAATTGGTGTTAACAGTTCTATTAAAGTAAAATAATGTTAATGTGACTAGACTGCTGTGTTTGTAAGGGTTGTAAGCCAAAATCTTAGAAACCACTTGTGAATTTGACATGTCCACAACATGGCTGTTCATGTACTTTTGTTCTGTCTGATTGTCTTGTACATATTTGTACATTTTAGTAAATATATACTTTGAAGAGTCAAACCTTTTCATAATGTAAGAATACCATACAAAACAACTACAAATGTATAGAAATATGTACAACTAAAATCGATGAGATTACAATACTCTTTTTACAACAGAGGGCGCTATTTGCTTTTGGTTTCTCTTTTTTAACACCTGTAGCCGTCGAAGAGACGCTTACAGACGAAGCGAGTGAAGCCACAGAGATTACGATGTGAATTGGTGTTTTAAGGATTTGGGCTGCTGATTTACATGTTAGAGCCAGTTGCAATGACCCAACTTTTCAAATATGAGAATAAAAACGTATTTAAGACAACAAAAAGTCAGAGAAAATACAGTCTGTGCTTCAATGCCAGAAACTCAAATGGCACTGTATCCTTAGTTGAGTGTTACATCCTTATCCATAACAAATAGAAATAATGCACAAAACTTTGGGGAAAAAAGACCGTAATTATCATAATGTTTAGGAACAAAATGGTTCCTACCTGGTGCCTTATTACTACTGCATTTTCTTCCTGTATACCAGTTGAAATTGAACGATGAGATTTAAATTCAGTCATGATGGTATTAGGTATTAAATACACCGCATGCTAAAATGCAAGCTGAAGCACATGCATCTCCCACCCTATTTCACCTACTGTATGTATAGTGCTAAAGTTTGAATTGGATTCCCAAGACATCAAATCACCTTTAAATGCTGATGGTGTTCTATAACCAATAAAGCATCTATAGTAACTTAGCATTAGCAGTGTACAGGTTGCTGATACTTTCCTTTTAAGACATTAAATCAGAGAACTGAGGAAGACTGATCTGACTAAGAACAAGCATCACAAGGCACCTTATTCAAGCGTACATTAGAGAGTTTGGATGGACTGAAAACAAACCAGCCTTCAGCCAGCCTGCATTAATTATAACTGTGAGGATGTGAAGATCAGTGCAGCAATCTCATATTATACATCCCCTACCCACACAGAGACAAAATCAACAGCAAACCCAGCAGTGACTAATGACTAACACCCACTTGCTTGGTCTAAATTACATAGTAGCCACTTCAGTTCAGTGGATATGGTGCACTGATGCACATTGAAGTGCTATGGACTGAAAACATATGACACTGATAAATATCTGTGAGGGCCCTTAGGCCACAGTGTCTTAGGTTATACAAATCAATTTTTAAAATATAACGGGGAAAATTGAGGGAAATGTATATTTTTGGTCAAACAGTAGTAGTAGCTCGCAGTTTTCAAATGTTTTTTTTTTTTATCATAACATTGATTTGGTTTGACAGATTTTTGTTGTTGTTCACAGCTATGTGTATGTTTTCCCCAAAACAGTCTCTGAGAGCCTTTTATGGTTCAGTGTCCAGTTCAAGGACGCTTCAGTATTAAACTGGAGGGAGTTAGTGATCTAACCACTAACCCTGCTGAAAATAAGTATCCAACATGATCAACACCATCTACGCTACATTCACTTAGTCCAGGGGTTTTCAACGTCTGACAATGTGAGGCTCCCTGAAAGAACATAAAAACAGCAACTCTGCGCTATCTTGCTGTTTACCCGTATTTACGGAAATGAGTCCTTTTTTCACACTTTGAAAACCTCTGCTTAGGTTAAACACAAATATTTCTTAATATTGACAATGTCCCATTGCGTCCTCTGTGATGTTAATTCTTATAACTCTCACATATGTGGATAATGAGTAACAGAGTAGTTCAGGACTGTCTTTATGATTTTTTCATGGTAATGTTAACACCATGAGAAAGCATTCACAATTGCGTGCTTGGACTTAAACGTCTTTGTTTGATCGTCAGTTTGATCCACAGACCTGTGAACTACATCTGGGTGGTGAAAGTAAAAATACATTCTTGCTGCTTGCAATTAAACATTTAATTTTAATTTTTAATTTAATGTACTTTATTCTGGTTCGCACTCTGTTATTGAGAGGCATGGTTCTCACACACACACACACGCCTGAATCACACACATGCACAAACAAGACCTGTGGACATGCATTAATGGAGAGATGTCAGAGTGCGGTGGCAGCCCACAGCAGGCGCCCCCTGAGCTGGGGGGGTTTGGTGCCTTGCTCAATGGCACCTCGACAGTGCTCGAGAAGTTGGTCTGGCACCTCTCCAGCTACCAGACCAACTTCCATATTTTGGTCCGCATCAGGACTTGAACCGGCGACCCTCCGGTTCCCAACCCAAGTCCCTACGGACTGAGCCACACTTGTTTTTACATTTTTGTCATAATCATCACTAAGGTGCACTATAGGGCTAGGCCCACGACTGCTCCAGTGGAGCTTCTCAGTGGCCAGCAGACGTGTTTACTATGGGCATTATACAGGTGGAAGTGAGTGTAATTGAGTGTGTCAAAGATGTAACTGTAAAATAGCACCTGGCTTCTAGCAAGGCTGCCCTTAATAAATAAGATCTTAACTAGCTTTTTTTTGTTTTAGTAAAATAACTAAGATTCCAAAAATACCAATGGTAACATAGAGACACCCATTTGAGACCCTGAATTTAGTGCATGATTCCTCTCCATTGACGGACATCTGAAACTGACAACTCAAGACTTAAAAATTATCTCTTTCCTTAACTCTGTTTGCCCCTTATCATTTAGTTGATTAAGTGTTTTCTAAATGGTAGTTGTTGTAAACCAACACTGCAAATTGTACAGTGAACAAACTGGAACTTTACATAGAAACAAAAAAACAAACCTAAATAATGTTTCTCAATCATTCCAAAAAGCAACCTGTTATTATTTGTATGCAGCTTATGATTGTGTTATTTAACAGCTAACTCTTCAGAGCCTTAAACTGCCCATGAATGACCAGAAAAGCACACCAGGGTCTCCATTCAGATTCATAGAGGAATTGAATTGGGTATTTCAGTTTTTCATCAGCATTTAAATACGTTCTATATTTGACTTAACATCTATTGTGGCCTATTTTTTTTCATAGATTCTTGCATGTTGCACTCTGTATCTTCTTTCAATTATTATTATTATTAGTTTATTTAGAAGGGGACAGTGCAATTTCATAAAACACATGATTACACATGGTTTAAAAAAGCCAGAATTAGCCAGAAGGCTAGTTTTCATCCGTAGTCCCCTGGCCATGATGGGAAAAAGGCAATAAAAATTACAATTTAAAAAGAAGAAAAGAAAAGAAAAAGAGAGAAGAGAAAAGCACATAATACATGTACAATATAATACAAAATACATATACAAACACTTACTGTACAATTAAGAAAAAATACAACATCACAACATAACATTTTATCATAATATCAAAACAGGCTTATCTTTTAGTGTTGGCAGCTGTAGGTGTTGATAAGCCACATTTTCAATTACAAATGCTTCTTTCAGAGAACGTGTTCTCCGACAGCCTGCCTGGTTAGGTTATATGATGAAACGCCCTCGCACGTGTGCACACATAAGCATGTAGTATGTATGAAATGCTTCCAAGAAAGCAATACTATTACACCACCTGGGTTCAGGAAGGAGCCTTTAATTGAGTCTGAGTGTATTGACCATCCGCTGCGTTATGGGCGGTCAATACAGCGGGGGTAGCGGTCAAAGGCGAGAAAACTGGACCTCCTGCCTACATCCTCCGCTTCATGTTTCTACCCTGAGGTCGTGGGTGTGTCTGTCTTTCATGAGCAAAATGTTCAGACAGGAGTTCAATGAGTTTCCTTCCTTGTTGAGTAAGCCCGCATGTGACACCCTGCATGTTAAGTTCTGTAAGCTCAAGCAATTACCACCATTGCAACCTATAACGAGGATGAAAAACTATTCAGATATTCATGTTACTTCAAGTCCTGCTATAATGATAGATACATTCAACAAAATAAATGTGTGAAACTAATTTATTCTTGCATCTCGTGCTGTAAGATTTCATCTTTGACTTCATTTAGGGAGAACTGTAATTTGTCAAGAATATTAATGAGCAACATATTGTAATCCATCTTTGGTGTCCGGTTGAAGTTTTGTGAATATAACTTATTTATTTGCATTTTTTAAGTTTAAATGAAGTTCAAATGTGCCAGTTAATGTGCACAAATCCTAACCAACAAGCTGTTGCATTATTCTGTCTGGATTTATTGCAATTAATTAACAATGTAAAAAAAATAAAATAGCAAAGAACAATAAAAATCAATCAATCATTATTTGTATAGTGCCAATTCATAACAAGTGTTATCTCGAGATGCTTAACAAAAGAGCATATGAGATAATATGCAGGCAGGATTTCTCCTTTGTATTCCTCGCGTTCCTGTTGTCCACACAATCATAGCAACAACAAAAACATATGAGTACAGTGATGCATAAAAAAGCAAGTGGCACTGAGAAATGAAAGCAAAATAAACAAGACAATAGAAGAAGCAACTCAAGTCGAGCTGTAATGCAAATAAGTTAACCGAATGCTTGTCTGAATAAAGCTCGTTTCAGTCGCTTCATGAAGGTATTACAAGAATCTGAGGACCACAAAGGGAAGGGGAGCGCATTCAAGAGACTGGGAGCATCTGCTTGGAAAGCACGTTCACCTCGTGTTTTAAAAGATGTGGGTCAGAAGACCTTAGAGGCAGGTTGGGAGTGTAAGGGTGGAGGAGCTCGGCGATGTACTGGTATGTTAGACCATGTAGGGCTCTAAAAGTTAGCAAACGATTCTTAAATGGATGCAAAACTTACCTCACTAAATAGCACTGAATATTTATTCACAAATTTGCATTCATGAATTCAATTTCTTACAAGTTAAAAAACACAAAGTGTAAGAAACAGCTTATAATGCTGTAGTTATTAAATGCTATCATAGGAAAAGGAATGACAATAAATGTAAATGGGGTGTCAAATATTCTGTGACACCCAATGTACAAACATGCCAGCTGATAGTGGCATACCTGTGAAACATCTATGCATTTGTTAACATGCTGTTTTCTTTGATGTCATGGAAATGTTGTTTACTAGCCTTAGCAACTAGATGGAAATTCTCCTCCTTGTGTTCAAAGATGATGTGAGTCGCCATTTTGAATAGGATCAAACACAAACACACACGCACACACATTGTCTACATGAAAATAAAGAAAACACATTATTTTACATAAAAGATGTTTGCAATTAAGGGATCTGCCACATGACAAGTAAACTGTACCAAAACATGTCTCATTTTAAAGGTTCACCATGACATAATTTGAGCAGTCAACATGCTACTGAGTCGCAGCTAAAGCGTCACAGTATTACGTCAACTAACGGGCACATCTCACTTTACACTTCTTTGTTCTGCTGGTGTGAATCATGCCGGAAATAACCTGTTTCATTATCACAGTGTAATTGCAGTCAACAACATTGCAAGATTAATCAAAGTGTTTTTTTCCCCCAAAGTGGCTGGAATTGCCCCTCTCTCACTTAAAGGAGCACATCCAATCATGACATCACAGGCACATCACAACAAATTAGACGGGGCAGTTTCCATCTAATGATGTTTATCACTTGATGTGTAGATGTAGGGACTTAATCACATTTCCTTCACTCGGTGTGAAACTAAGTGTTTATCCTTGAGCTGGGCTAACACATTTGTGTCTGCTGATGCTGTAAGTGCATCATGACTGGAAAGTTATCTACAGAGGACGTTCAATTACATCCTGACAAGTAGGGCGGTGTCAAACTCCACGAAAATGCCTTTTCTGCTGTAAGCCAATTAAGGGCTTTTGACAAAAACACTTCTTTCATTATTCACCATAAAGCGTGTCAGCCCTGTCAAGTAGGGATGCTCTCACCCTGATCTAAGTGCTGTTAAACACAACACCACCGTGAATATGTGTCAGAAACACAGACACTGGCTCTGGGTGCAGCCCCCAGCCCAGCCAAGGATTTAGTCCTGTGAAGAAGACCTGCCACGCTAACGGTAATTAACCTCTGCATTTCCATTGATCTCCTTCATCTCTTCCTACAGTACATCCCTCCTGCCTTCCTCATTCCTATTCTCATCCTAAGGATGGTTCCTGAATAAATAATGCAGGTTTCCAAATGTGGGTGTGTTAATTGGCCTGTCTTTATGAGCCCAAAGGGTTCCTGCTGACCTTTTGCAGAGAGAATGCGTAGCCTGGGGCCAGGTGCCTGCAGAGAGACAAAGTGGGAGACGTTAGCCATTAGATTGTGTGAATGCAGCTTCCCAGAGCTTATCATGGCCCTTAAGCTTATCATGCCAGGTCTAATACCAACTTACCTGTGATCACTCTTTGTTCTGTGATCAGCCCATGACTGATTGGTGGCCATTGGTGGCCATTTATTAGAAGCTTGATTTTTCAATTAATTTTAATCGAGCTTAAAAACCAACAAACATTAACACATGACATTGCAAGCATGCACATTCACAAAGAGGTGGAAACTTTCCACATAAGTCCTGTGGGAGCATTTCAGCAGGGGTTTAAATGTAGCACATGCTGCACAAATTGCTCATACATTGATCCCACCTACTGTTTTTTTCCATTAACTAGTAAAACCAACAGTGACACGCTTTGAAGTGAACAAGTCAAGGAGCCTCTACCTCTTTGCCTGTCACAAGACTAATTGACACCAGAAGTGACTATATGTGGACCTGTGTGGTTGTGAAATGGTGGATATTTAGGTAAATGCTAAGCTGGCAGCTAATACTGTCACTACTTTTATCTGTGATTTCCATTTGCTAGTAGAAAAGCATGGCTTTAAAAAGGATGCAAGCTACCAAATACATTTACAGCCAACTTCTGAGATTCTCTAGAGTACAGCTGTTGGATAACTGACATATGTTGTATGTTTCAAGCTGTGGCAGTAACATTCAATCACAGGTATCCACCCCTAAAGCATACCATTCTGTATTGTCTTTAAAATTCTAAATGGGAAGATACTTTATTGAATGAAAAGGTTAATTGTCTCATCTAGTCTCATAAAATTGACTGCTTTTTGTAATTACAGCACTGGCCCTCTGCTGACCACTACAGAGAATGCAGGTTAATTAAGGCACTTCCTGATTGGCTTCACTTTTGAAACCAAGCTAAAAAAAATGCTCTGAGTGGGAGGTATCCTTCGGCTAGGCTGCCTTGATGTGGATATAATTATGCACATATACCATTCAATTTTGTCAAAAGAACACGAGTCAAGATGCTACTAGAAATTCCCAACAGAGCCTCAGATATGCTCACTAACGGTTCATCTTGGTGGGGTGTCTAGCTCTGCGGGCGTCTGGCCCAAGAATCTGTGACTGCAGGACAACTGACGTGTGTCACAGAGTGACATGTGAGCCATCAATCTCTTGTGAAGGGATGCTTTGGACAAGAAAAGGTGGGAATATATTTCTAGCTGACCCTTGAATTTGTTGTCCATATATCATTGTTCTCTCCACTGAAGTGGCCCAGTCCATGCATCTGCCTATATAAGGTCCCCTGGTGCCTGTTATGAGTAATGTAATGGATTTCAACCCATTGTTCATGAATTTTCTGAGCTAGGCGTATAAGTGTCTTTTGTTCAGATGACTGAATGCCATGTTCTCCTTCAGAGATCATGCTGGCATGAATAGGGAGTCATTATTTCACTTAAAGTGGATCATTCATTTTTTAAAATGCAAATGTTGACAGCCACATGTGTCTTTGGATGGATGCCTATGCCCAATGGGAAAGAGGTTTGCTCTGCATGTTGTGAAATGCAAACTAGAGTTACTTAATTGTAAACTTTTGTCAACCAAAACTGATTTTGAATAGAAAAAAAAGACATTGGATTTCCTATTGCCTGGTTTCTTTGATATCTAAGTAGAGAATCCTCAGGCACAGACCACTTGTGGTTTTTCATCAATTTCATAGCCAAAGCAGGCAGATGCAGATGGGTCCTGCAAGACTCAGGGCAACTCAGCTTCCTCTTCCTGCTCAAGGCTAGTTTGAAGATCTGTGTACATGAGTGAGTTCCTGAAATCAAATTGCCCCCTCATCTGTATTTTGTTCAGTACATATGAAATGAATAGGAAGATTTGCACTCTTTCTAGGAAGTTATTTATATTTATATGTTCTGCTAAGAGGCTTTAGGTTTTTTTTTTTGTCAAGCAGGGAAGACTTGAAAAAAAGAGAAAAAGAAATACTTTGGTATGAAAGACCGCCAGATTACTGGCAGTCTAAGAAATAAAGCAGTTTTAGAGGGGCTATGCAGGGGTCACTCTCTAAGTTAACACTGTCACACATTCTATCTTACCCATGTCTTATAGACTTTTAAGGTTACAATAAGAAAATACTTGTACTTTGTGCAAAATTGATTGTACATTTTCACTGAACCTCAAAATCTCACAGGAAACAGCATTATCCGGAAGGCTTTAATCGCAGAACACATTCAAATTCAAACACGGACATGCCATCAGACTGAATCAATCTGGCTCTATCGCTATGTAATACATGTATGCCACACATTATTGATGCCTTGGTGTGATAGCATCTTTATATCAGGGGAGCAGGAAGATTTCATTATATGATTTCACATCACAAACTTGATATCTGTGGCCAGGGATTGCATTAACATTTCTATATTGGACTTTAGCGTTGAAAGATCACCTTTCGATAAAGTTCTGCGACATAACTTTGTTGGGTGTCATGTTACATTAACTGAAAAGGAATAATTAACTGAAAAGGAATAACTTTTAGACAGTAATTGTCTTGAGGAATACAATGAATCTGTTTGTGCCAGGAAAAAGAACTGCACCATTGCACTCTTTGTGGCGCTTTCCCCGAGACTAACACAATGAAGGAACAAAAAAAAAATACACTAAGCTCATAATCCAATCTGATTCAGAACTACAATGAGATCTGCCTTCAGTCAGCGCATGAACAAAAGAAGATCTGAAATAGCCTGGAATCTGGTGGCAAATCCTGGACTTCCTTTCTAATGTGATCGGTAGAACTGAGGCAAATATTTAGTTTTTCCTTTTTTTTTCTTTTACTGTGGTATGTAGAAAGTGTGGCATGCAATGAGGAAAAAGAGGCATTTCCCACACAGTCCACAAAGGTTATGTAATTGAAAGCAAGGAAAAAGATAAAGTCATGAGAGGTAACAGTTGCAGTGAGGTTGGCTGTAGAGATTACATTGAATGCAGTGAAGCAAATTACCTAATTCCATTTAGAGACAGTGCATAATCGGCTTTATCTACCATGGAGATGGTATAAAACCCCTAAATAATCTGGAATGAGAAGGACTAAGGTAATACAGGACTGAGAGAGTATTGCCTCAACTATATATGCTTGTCAGCTCACCTTGTAGACCTTTTACTCTGACCTGTATCGACCTGGAATCCAAGGGAGAGCAAAATTGGTTCCTTATTTCAAGACTCCATTGCTCTCACTTTTTTCTTGGTTTGGGGCAAGCAAGGACACATTGCACTGGTGTCTGGGTATTACAGAGTAACACTTAGGCTTCATAGAAGACAAGTGTTTGATCCCAAGGCTGGCTGTGTTGCTTGTTTTTTTTTAGAATACAACACTCCTAAATAAGAACCAATAGAGCCTTGTCCTATTTGAATAAATGTTGTTGAAATTAAGAAACGTACGAGTGACAAAGTGCTCAGAGAAAAGCAGACAGAAATATTTGTGAATTGGAGAATTTAATATGAACAGAGCCCATACAAATGTTTGCTTTATTACTGCACAGCTACAAAAGGGGTCCTAAAGAAGATTAGGCCTACTGTATATTTGTAACTCTAGACCTAGATTTCTTGCTAGCTGCATACAGAATAAACATAATTTTAGACATTGATCATGCCACTGTTAGCCAGCTTTCTGATTTTCACCATTTTGGTGTGGTAGCTTCTAGGACGGCTATGTTCTTTTGGTTGACGGACTATTTTCCCTGATTAAATTATCTCTGAAACCCTGGGATGGACCCCCCTGTTTAGAGACATTTGTGGTTTCCAGCACAATAAACATGTTGAACATTTTAGCTGCTAAACAGCCGCCTCTTAGTATTGTTAATGTGACCTGTTAGCATGCTAACAGATGATTTAGCTCGGTATCAGTACACTCTTCAGGTGTGCCGATAGTTCATGCTACATACTAATTCCACACTCCATGTTCTCCAGCATACTAACCGTTAAAGTATACTGTTAAGCAGATAGCATCCTACATTTCTAATACCATATAATGCTGATAGTAAATGGTGCAAAACATAAAAAGTCAGACTAAAACTTTGGAATGCCACTGTAAACTTAATTAAGGGGCAGACAACACAATGAATTGACTAAAATCTCAACCTTATTTCTTTCTTTACAGTTTTTAAAGGAGTTCCTCACCAAGGCCGACAATTTGTTTAATTTTCTTCCAACACCTGTCCAGTGGTAACTTGTACAGATTAAAAAATCTTCTGAGAATCAGCACCATTCTGGGGCGGGCTGTTGTAATTACACAAAACATATCTCATATACCATGCTGTGCAAAATGCACTTGAGGTAATAAACTGGGGGATGCTTTTAGGGCCTCATGGCCTCAGTCCTAGAACTTTTGCGACAAACCTAATATTTTTAGCCCTAAGGCAAGGTAAGAATAGCAAAATTATCAGTATGTTGTTCAACCGTCCAACACATTCCAAAAGCCGTAAACAATGTTTTAGCCTCTGGGAGCTGCTAGAATATAACCCCTTTTTTTGATCTCATAAAACATGCCAACAGGTTTTTCAAAGTTCCTTAAAACTTTGTGAACTTGTTTGAAATTCATTTCAGGAACAGAGATAATGGCTTACCAACTAAACCCAGACACTGCAGATATCTTTCAACTGTGAATCACTCTCAGACTTGCTGCTGGAGATTTGATTTTCAAATTTAACTTGATTTAAATGAGCTGTTTTTTTTGGTTTGAGTAAATGGATTTTAGAGTTTGGGATTAGAGGTTAGTTCGAAATCTATGGATGGACTGTCTGGCAGACAGACAGACTAGAGGGTAAAATCGTGATATATATTCAGGTATAAGTTGATTCATTAAAATTCTTCCTATTTTAGTTTGAAATTGTGTTGTGAAGTCAAGGCCAACATCCGCTATCTGTGCCCCCATCACCCAGCAGACAACAACACCACATCAAATCCACATGAGACAGATGCACAAAGCCTGTGTTCATCCAAGCATCACTCTTTCCTTTCTGTCTCTCTATCTGTCCTTCCCCTTTTTTTCCTCCTCAGCTCTCACTTGAAAAGGACGAGAAAATCAAGGTCAGGCCACCGAACACGTGAAGTTGCAGGAGAATAAATTTCCACATACTTGTCCTTTCCGACCCACTGACAGTCTCGAGGAATGTAGCCTTGTCAAGCTGGGTAATATACGACTAGTGAAAACGTATGGCGTGTTTACATGGAGCTCTACGTTACTGTCCACCTTCCCTTTCCTCTCGTATTTCTCTTCTCTTCTCGCACATGTTACTCACATCCGTATAGGAAGTGATGTCTTCTTAATTCACAAGTCAAAAAGTCCACACTGTCAATGTTTGAGCAGAGGGGAATCTAATTAAACTGGCAAATGGAAGGAGAAGAGAGAGAGTAAGCGAGAGAGGGGGGGAAGTGAGTGAATCAGCATAATTACAGCTTAATGCAAACAACTCCACATTGTCTTTATTCCAATGAGTTAATGAGGTTACAGAGTGGAAAAAACAATTCCATCACTGCTATTGTCTTCTACAGGCCACCAAGGAAAATGAGCTGTCACCCGATCTTAATGGCGACAGGGTTTTCACCCGGGTCGGAATTAATATCTGACTCCCCGGCCTAATGAGGAGGAGCTGGGAGAGCAGAGCGAACTCTTTGTCCTGCAAGTTAGGAGAAGAAAAGACAGGAGTAGCAAAAAAAAAAAAAAAAGGAAATTATTAAAAAATAAGAAATGGATGGCACAGAGAGTAATAGAACGTGTGAGTGAACGCACTGCCTTGATTGGATTCTGCTCCTCAAGGGCAACTTCAATACAAAGACCGCTCATCAGTGTTATGATCAGAAATGTAACAATATACATGTGTTTCACTATATAATCCAAAACTAGACACAAAAAAGATGAATTGAGTAGTATTAGTAGTAATGAAGTTACATCTAACTTCCCCATTGGTGTCATGGACCTACTACCTTATTGTCAGGTATTACATATTTTAAGGCTAAACCTGCATTTACAGGTAGCAAGGACCTCATGATACGATACGTATCACGATACATGGGTAATGTTACAATACGTTTTGCATTACAAGAATACAGCTTGCTGTGTTACTGATTCAAAATTAAATAGGGGCTCAAAAGTAGATCAAGTTAACCGACGACTGAGGCAGAGTTGTGATGTTAATTTTAAGATAGTAGCTATCAATGCAGCAGAGTCATGAAACCACTGTCAAGCAGCCAGGAAATATGATGTTACATTGCGTAATGTGAAAATTGTGTGCCGAAAAAGACAGTCAGAGAAATCACAGGGGTCCTCAAAGCCCTGCTTCCAAGAAGATTGACAGGAGAGTATATTAGTGACAAACAGAAGAAAGGTGCACAGTAACTGCGCTCAGACATCAAGAGGCTACTGGCTTTTCAGCGCCA
Source organism: Tautogolabrus adspersus (assembly GCA_020745685.1). NCBI lineage: Eukaryota > Metazoa > Chordata > Actinopteri > Labriformes > Labridae > Tautogolabrus > Tautogolabrus adspersus. The sequence goes on from CM036534.1 coordinate 23,578,572, forward strand.
TGTGGTTTAACTTAAGAAAAAAAAGCAATCATACCCCCTGGATCAGATAGGCTATGCTGACCAAACTGTTTGTTTATTTTTGGATATGTCAACCTCTGTAACCTTACACAAGAAAGGTGAGAAACAATGTGAAGCCTATCAAATTTATATGTGACAATTTAATTGAAATTGAAAACAGGATTTTATCTAAAAGGTGTTCAAAAGGTTTGCCATTATGATTACAGGAAATCAACAGACCTTAAGGGACATTTTTAATCCATTCAACGTATCAGTGAGTAAAATCGTTAACGATGATGAAAACAAATACCTCAATATTTGCTGTAGCGATTTTTTTTTATATATATATTTGATACTACAACATGTACAGAAAGTATTCAGAGATAAATGGTTGATTTTATGTAAACCCTAGACAGTCCAAATTCATTGATTTCTTTGCTATAGTGTCCTGTCAGTACGAAATATGTTTACTCTGTATAACAATACGGTTGTATAAAGACAGTTTTTAATACAGTCTCGATCCCTTAATGTCTCAGCCTTGTCTCGGTCTTGGAGCACTCCGGTCTCGGGTAGGTCTTGGTCTCAGTTAGTCTGGTCTTGACTACAACAGTAAGGCATATTGGTAATTCGTTGGAGTCCTCTTTAACAGCTCAGAGCATACTTTGTGGTATCAGCTTGATGCGTCTTGATACTCTACTGGTTTTATGATTAGAGCATATTGGAATATAGACGGTAGACTGTATTAGAAGTCTATGACTGTGTGATCCAGTAGAATACAGTATATCATGAGCTCAAAAACACTGTTGACAAAGATCCAGAGGGATTGTAAAATGTTTGTTTGACCCATAAAGTTTGATGCTGAGCAGGTTATGTAGTATCCTTGATTTTCTCTTTTTTTTTTTAACAAGTCTGCTTTACCAAGTGATGTAATGAATCTCTTTGGGAGGAGACCCCTGCTGTGTAACATGATTAAATACAGGGGATTTCATATTCACTACATCTGTGATTGGTTTTGACAGTGTTTGTGCAGCTCCCCTCGTCACAATACGATAAGTCTTTCCGGAACTTTGTTTTACTAAGCTGTCTAACAGAAAATAAGACTTCACTGGGGTCTCATATAACACTGGCATCCCTATGTTAGAAATAAGGTTTATACATTATATACGTTCATGTTAATGCAATTGGATGTACAGTATGTAACTGTAAACTATTTCTTCATCAGATGAAAAATGCTGTATGCCAGTTTATGGTAACATAAAGGGTAACCACCTTAATATTTGTTTTCTACATCTGTCTTTTGTTATTGCCAGAAGGAAACATAAAATTACAATAAAGTTTTACGATTTCTACACATGTGAGTTTGGTTTCAAATTGTGATTTGTGAGAATTAAAGCCACTTTACCTCAAGCACATGGACTTATTGACAGGACTAATCTACTTTATATCTGTACGTATGAGCCTAAATGTCCTTATTTGTGTCTTCACTTTGTTCTTTAAATGTGGTTTGTTGCCTTCGTGGTCTGATGCAGGTTGTACCATATGTATGTTGGTGTGTTTATTTGGTGCTAACCAACAATGTATTTATAATGTGCAGTTACAAGACCAACACAATAGAATGAAAAAACTCTTATTCCAACTTTAAGAGTAAAGTAATGTCAGTATTTCTCTGTACTAGTGCTACCTATCGTATTCTCCAAACACACACTGTGAAACACTGCCAGCAGGGATTCCCTCCCCAAGGATGATTTGCATTTGATCTTCCTCCCTTTTTTTAAATATTAAACAGTGACTTTTGATTTTTGTGCCTGTTACTGAATTCAAACTCTTTTTTTGTATCCTTGTCCCCCATGCAAGCAGATTAGGGGTTGGAAGTTGTAAAAAGAAGGGTGTTGCCTGGAGTGAAAAATGTACTATTGTTCAAATGTGACCCAGCATTGAAGCAGAGAATGTGTTATGAAGTCAAATTCCTGCGTCTCGTGTACAAACCTGGAATATCTACTTATACTGTATTGGTCAAATATTGAAGAATTTAGAAAAAAAATTACATTGCCAATTCAATGTTTGACGTGAACCTTTATGACCTTTGACATACACGTCATATTCTGTCTTTTTAGTCTTTAATCTGCAACAAAGAAAAAGCTTTAGATTGAGCTTTCATTCACAAACTGTAATTAAGACTTGTCCTTTACTATAGCTCGTGTGGCAGTGGAACACCACTAACTTTCCCATCACCAAAGAAAGTCATTTATGCCCCCATTCTTCTTTTGATCCGTCTGACTTGTGATGAAAAGAATAATGGAGCCTCGTCCAGGGGATGCGCTGCCTTTGAGACTCAACAGCTTGACTCATTTCATTACAGTCATGAATTAAAGATCCCCAATCTCCTTTTTTTTTCCATTGGCATGGCAATGATCCACCTTTAGTTAATTTACAGCTGCCCATTGTGCAAGGCCTCCAGCCTCGAAGCTCCCGTGACAATTTGCCTGTGTCCTTTTCACTTGCCGGTGCATATCATTGTGATATATTGTAATGGAATGGGCGAAGGACTCGGGAGTGAGTGGGCATGTTGTATAATGAGCAAAGGGAGGTATAGTAATCAGTTATGTTGAACCTCGCATGTCCTGGCACAAGGAGACTTCTTAACCTCATGTGCCAAAAGAGAGTTTTCTAGCTGGGGATACATGCAGTAGGGGAAAAAGTGGCCAGTACCTTGCACTGGGTGTGGGATGGTCACACTGCAAAGAACCAAAATATTCCACATAGTTAATGTGTTCAGCTCCCAACTTGCTTCAGATGCTGAACATTGCAGCTTGAATAGTCTGGTGCAGTACCCATAAAGTTTCAGATACCAGCAATAGTGAAAGTGATAGCTTGCGCACAGTCATTGTCGTGAGAAAGACACAGCTGGTAAAAAAAAAAAAAAAAAAAACTTACAGTGGCGAGAAAAAAACTTCCTTTCAAGAGGCAGAAATCTTGGGCAAATCCAAGCTCATGACTAACAGCCATCTACTGAAACTGTGCCGGGCTTGAAAATGGAATAGGGGGAGATGGGATAAGATGATGACTTTTGCAATCTTGCTTTTTTTGTCTGGAGAAGAAAATGTATTTGGACATCAGGGTGTAAACATACCATTACACCACTGTCCTGCTAACAGGTTGGTGCGCTGGCAAGCATACCCTGCTTTTGGGTCAATTTTACTGTGAATGGGACAGTAATTTACTACATGACTTTACAAAAAAATGTAAACTAGGGATTGATACCATAACCTCATTAGTAAAATGTTGATCAGATAAAAATTTAGATAAAAAAGTAGGCTCATTTTAACAGCTGGTTTAATAAGATTGCAAGTTTTGCCACCAGTGTAGTTGCCCCCTGCTGGCCAAAAGAAGAATCAAGGTTTGAGGCACAACACATTGGCTTCATTTTTTTAAACTTAGAGGCTATATTAATTTCCTGAAGTCTATTATTGAAGCCCATCAATAGTCAATTGCCTTGCTTTTGATTAATGCAACAAACGTTCACCTCTATCTTTTTAAGCAGTAATGTGCTGTGAGCACAGAAAGCACAGCTCTCCAGCAGGCAAGTGTGATTGCCTGAATACTGCTTGTATACTGATGTTCTATTTTATCAAAAGAAGCTGAGTTTAGATGCTCCTAAAAATGCCAAATAGAAACTACAATTCTCACTAATTGTACATCCATAGACTGTACTGTATAATACATGGACATAGTCTCAGTGATGTCACACTTTGGTTTTTGAAGAGGTGTTTTGGAGCCCTCCGATAGTGATCATCATAGCAGAAATGCTATCTCAACCTGACTTTTGATCAATCTAGAAACAGGTAAAGAAAGCCTTAAGCCTTCCAGCAAAATGCTACAATGTGTCCACCTATCAGGCAATTCAGCCATGCCCTTCATCATGCTAATTTCTAAATAACTCTTGGGCTGTGATGACCACTTCTATAAATACAGTTTTAGCACACCACTCATGTCGCTGCCTTTTCAGAACATTCCCTTTTAACACTACCCAATACAGAGTCATAGCCTTTAGGAAATATATACTGGAGTATCAAAATTTAGGAAAAGCAGCCTCTGTTGCCTCCCTTCCTTATTAGAGTGGTGATAACAGTTCATGATTATTATTTTTCTCTTGTGGAAAGCCTTACATCCAGCACAAGAAATGCCTCTTCCTCTGTTACAGTACACTCCTGGGAGCACAGACACACAGCATACAAATGCAGGACAGGATTATGCACACACGCGCGTCTGCCCACACCCTTTGGTGCATTCAGAAAAAGCAGAAGATACACAGACGAGTGTGAAAGGTGACAGCATTTCCTGTTCTCTCGGGGTGACCTGGTTTTCAGCGGGTTGCTGTGGCGGCGGCTTTGGACCAACTCTCCATCAGCCATCTGGCCCTGCCGGTATCTGCTGTGAGCAAATACCAGGCGAGTGGCTCACTGACATATTCTGGTGGTGTGATTCAATATTGGTGGTGGCTGTAAGCTTGGGATTAGCCTGCTGCACATACATCCATTTCACTCAGCTACACCACCCACCTGGCTGCGGTCTCACCTGCTCCCCATAGTAATCTCCTAGCTTTTATTCTCTGTCAGTCTACATACTAAAGAGTAATTATTGCAAGCATTTGATCCTGAGCCAGTGTGCCTCAAAGTACACCAGGCTAGTATTTTCTATAAGCCGCTTTTTAAATAAAAGATTGAATTTGCAATTTGGAAATGTTCCCATATTACTTTATGAATGTAGAGCCAGCAGATGGAATTATTCCAGATTCCCTTATAGGATATCTTATATTAAAAAATATATGCCAAAGTTTACTAACTTTTAAATACAGTCTGACTTCTTCCAGTCTCTCCGGGAATCATCTTCCATAGATTAGGCTTCTATGTCTCTGTCCATGGTGCTGAACATATTTTCATGTTCGCCGGTAGGGGGCGTCTGCTACCTAAAGATAATAGCACCGCTGCTGTGCATCATTTCCCCCTGGGTTTAAGCAAACCAAGCAGAGCTGCATGCTGGTGTTCGGTCCCGTCACAATTGCTTAAGTGTGTGTATGCTGCTCAGTGCTCTAATCACTGTGTAAAAGCATCCATTATCATATGAAGTGCATGGCAACAGCATGTGAAATGCCTGATTCTCTGTAAGGACATGCGATGCTTGCAGGCACTCTGACTTTCAATTTGGAGATTGAACAGAAGAAAAATTCTGTGCCTTTTTTTTTTAAAATAATAATAATAATTTGATAGGCTAGGATAATGCAGTCTTGACTACTACTTCTTCTAATACTTTTGTAAAGTATTAGAACAATAAAAACAGGACATATTGATGGTGAAGTCCCTGCTCTCTGGTAAGTTCACGAATTTAAAACGTTTGTCTGTCCGGTTAACAAAGCACATCTGAAATGTTTTTTCCCCCCAGTTTGTTTTGAACACTCCGCCTCCGCCATCACATGCCTTACTGTCCTGTCCCCTCGGGGAGGAGGACCGGGTCCCACCAGCAGACCGCTGCCTCTTCTGCTGTCTTTTGGGGGGTGTTTCGTATGCATGTGCGTGCCTGGTCGTGTCCGATCCAAATAGATTCGCCTCACGTCACCTCGCTACCCACCCACTGGCACCCCACCACCCCCTGCACATAAAACATTCATTAGAGCGCAGCCCTGCGCTGCAAGAAATGTCCGTCTCAAGTCATTAAGCCTTAGACTGACTCTTAAAAAAGTCCAGCAGTTATGTAAAATAACCTACATTTCATTATGTGTGTGTATGCGCTGGATTCTATAAATATCTTTAGTGAAACCAGGCAGAAATACAGTGAGCCATATACATTTTTTTATTTACTTTGCCTTGATTTAAGATAAGAATTCCACTTTTGAGAGGACTATTTTTTGCAGCGTGAAATATTCCCATAAAACATTAATCTCTGAAGGCTCTCTCTCCCTCTTCCTCTCTCTGCTCGGCCAAACGCACCTCGCTACCCCGCCCTCCCTCTCCACCTCCCCACGGTAAACGCACACTGACGCTCACCAGTGCGGCCGCCTTCCGTGCGCATCCACCACACTTTTCTCCGTCTTCTTGGGAAATACACAGCGGGACAGGTGATCGGACTGGATATCAGCTGCTATTCCATGATATGGATCCAATACTGATTTTTCGCCTGTGTCGCTGATTCTTCTCCACTTGTGCGTTCACACTTTGAGCTCTCTTTTGGAGCTGATTTTGCGCGTCCTACATTTTTCGGGAGGTGTCGACTGGTGGTGTCGAGTCTACTGATCTCAGTTTGGATGTTTACTGCTGACTATTTTTGAATCCCTCGTCCAAATGACTGAGCTCGGGTGCAGCCGGAGACGTGGCTCCCCACTCGGGAAGACCTACGGCTAAAGTTTGCAGGGTGCTGGGCTTGCTTTAGGCTGTCCGTCTCCTGCCGTGCACTGGAATTGCAATTAGCCATAAATTACAATAAACGGCGGATAACCTATCTGTCTTCGCACACGCTGGGATTCATTCCACTTGGATTTTATACAGGCTCTGGATTTCACCCCGTCCAAATCATGAAGACCGTTATTATTGATGGTGAGTACGCATTAGACAATAGGACATGTTTACAAAGTTTTCACATAAAGAAGCCAGGAGGAAGCTGCTGGGTTACTGCGCAGTGACCAAATCCACATCTGGCAGTGTATCTGCTCTGGAGAACAGACACAACCAAAGATAAATCACATGTCCTGATTTGAGTTTACTCTGCTTGCTCCTCTGGGTTTGGGTAAACTGGTACAGTTTATGAGTGACAGTCTGCGCATTCTGCACAGAAACATATTAAACATGTATTTCCATCGTGGATCTGACAAGCAGCATCAAAGTCAGTTATGGATTTTGCGACTGTAAGCGACCTTGACTTAGTGTCTCTTAATTGAGTCGTAATTCAAAGCAGACTTTGCCCGTGCCCCTTTTGTGTATGCTTGTGCGCTTGAGAAGGGAAGACCCTGGGTGTTTGTGGTGGTCAATATGCTCCGCGTTATATCAAAACTTAACCCGGGCATCCGATCAGCTCTGTCTGGACTTGGTGGGATGAGTTTTTGATGAAGTCTGCAGATGGTCCGCTTGGCTCCCCAATAATCCTGCGTTTACTCTCCCAACTCCCTGGCTTATAATTGGTATTTTTGTGGCAGCGTCCCACTCAGGGTGCCGCCAGAAAAGACAGGAAATGTGGCCTAAATGTAGCTTTCAGCGACTTGACTTGGGGCTTTTCTAATGAGGACAGGAGTGCTCTTCCATTCCGGCCGGAATTAGGAAAGTATTTTTGTTTCTTGGCAGAAGCAATGCATAGGCGTGGTGTGTTTTTTGTGCAAGTGTGTCCTGATAGGTGGAAGGAGGAGGGCTGAGAGGAGGAAGGAAGCAAGCACCTGGCATGTCAGCGCGTGTGTTCTTGCACGCCTGATTGCGCTCGTGCCTGTAATGTGTAAATATGTTTAATGCAGCGCAGACAGAATAGCACTGACATGGCGCGTGATGTTTGATAAGCAGCACCAGCACGAGATAAGCGTTTCTATGCAACATCCAATTTGTTCCATCAAGAGCTCTTGGAAAACCCTCACCTCCACCCTGCCCCACCCCTACACACATAGAAACACAAGCTCTCTCTCACACAAACACACACATACACACGCACACGCACACACACACATACACATACACACACACACAGTGATTATGCAACATCCTGCACACACTCCCTCTTCCTCACGTTGTTCATTACTTGGCTAAAACTGCAGGATTATGGGAAGAAAGCCGCAGATTATCATGGGCCTACAGAGTAAGTTTGCATCTCATGAGTTGAAAAATCAAAGAGGCTCATCTACTCGTGCATTCTCTTTGATATGTCACAGAGTGATGCAAATTCAAGTGCACACCCCTTCATTTGCACAGAATGGCTCCAGGTCCCTCAGACGCTTCCGGCAGGTTTTCATCATCCAGCTGCAGGTGTGATTCAGCACCAGAATCCTGAAACACACACAGACACACACACACCTGAGTCTGGCTGCAATTATAATTGGTATCCATCCTTCAGGCTCCTGATTTGGCGGAGAAAATACGGCCTGTCGCGTCTCGTGTTTAAGGTGTCACAGTGAGGAGGGACTTTAATTTGCACTCTTTCTCTCCCAGTCAGCAGATGATCAAGTGACTCTGTGGGGCGGCTGTTGCTTAAGGGGGTGACGCTTTTCCCTGTCTACTGCAAAGCAAAGGCAATAAAGCCACAAATTAATGGATAAGACCATTACATTGGAACAGAAAGCTTTCTCTCGAGTTTAAAACCATTACACAAAAAGGCCTTTTTTAAATTTAGTTAACTTTGTTATTGTTTTGGCGCTGCCGTGCCAGAAAAAACTCTGCCCTATTTTCAAAAATAGGCCACAAGATGCTGCATCTGAGGTGGTGAGATAATTGTTTAGAAGCTGTAAAGGAAAAGATGGCACGCACACACAAACACACACAATGAATAATAGCTCATTTGCATAGCTGCATTAGGTGGGATCAAGCATCGTGCCATAAACTGATAATGAGACAAGGCATCTTACGCATCCTGAAAGGGAATGTGAAATTGATCCATCTTTGTGTTTTGTATGGGTGTATATCTGAGCGCAGAGGGGGGCTTGGAGGGATAATGTGTGTGTGTGTGTGTGTGTGTGTGTGTGTGTGTGTGTGTGTTGGTTGGTGGGTGTACTGTTCAGGGAGTGTATGGGGAGGTCTTAGGAAGAGAAAGAAAGACGGCAAGTAAGAACGGGAGAAAGCATTTGAAACGGAGAAGTGTGAAGGTTATGTAACTTTTCATGCCGTGCTCTTGTGTGACTTTTCCAATTAAGCGTCTTTCATCACATGTCAGTGTGTCGGATGCATGGATTCTGCAGCAAAGAGAGAGGGAAAAAATAGCTGCATTTTTCTTCTATTGAATCCATCTTGTGAGTTCTCCTTGAGTTTGTTTTTCCTCTTAATTGGCACAAGGTCAGCAAAGAGCCCAATAACAGCACAAGTCTTTTGTACAGGTATTCAAGAGGAAATGTCAGATTTCCAACTCCCCACAGCACAAAATGACCTCAATATAACTGCAGCTGGGAGGGCTGTTGATCAATACCACCGACTCAGTGATTACTCTGCCAGGTGCTGAGATTTCTGGCTTTCATTTCTTGCTTTTTCACTCTGACTTTCAAGACCCTCCTAGTCTCCTTGGTCCCATTTATTCACCTTTTTCTTTGACTTTCACAATTGAAGATGGTGCTGTGAGCAGGACCTTTCAGCTATGAAGACTAATAAGCTTCATTACCTGTGCCAGAGGCCCCAGCAGCTCCTAGAAGAAGAGGAGTTAATAAATTCTGCTAAATGTTGTTGCAGTTCTTTCTGGTCACCAATAGAGGTTGATAGAGGTCTCAGATTAGTTGTTGCACCTCTGTGATGAAGTTCTAGGGGTCACAAGGAGTCAACACAGCCATTATCATGATGAGTTTTATGTTGTTTGGCAGCAACCTTAAACCAACTGAAGATGGTTAACAGAGGCATGCACTCTGGATTTCTGCTGTAACCTGTACATAACATAATGATGGTTAAAATATAATGGTGTGCACTTTTTTTGGTCCTAAAATGCACAACACTGTATTCTGTGTCCCATTTCTACTAGAGATGCATCAATTGATTTATCTTTGGCTGTTTCCTAATTTTAATGGTCTGACCTGCTGATGCCAATTTTGGCCAGTTCCAGTTTTCATTCTTTTTAGGAACTACAAATGACAGCAAAAAAAACTTTCTTTGTAACTTTTCTTTAATTGCAATTCAATTTTATGTTCACAATAAAAGACTTAGTGCAACATTTTGGCAGCAAGTTACACCTTAGCTTAGATGTTTTATTCAAGAACACAAGACATGTATGTACACAGGAAGGATCAGAAAACGATAACAGATCAGATTTACCCCTTTTCTACAGAAGTTGTGAAATCAACACAAACAGGAAGCTCCACACACTTGTTTCAGTGTAAAAAGAAATCTGTGCAATGCATTACTGGATGGTGTTATAACATCAAGTATATTTATTTGTGTCAATGAAGATGAATACATGGAGTTTTTATGTGATATTATAGTGTGTTTTTATGATGGAGGGCCTCTTTGTGTGGAGTTTGCATGTTCTCCCTGTGCATGCGTGGGTTCTCTCTGGGTACTCCGGCTTCCTCCCACAGTCCAAAGATGTACTCATTAGGTTAATTGGTAGCTCTAAAATTGCCCGTAGGTGTGAGTATGGCTGGTTGTCTGTCTCTATATGTCAGCCCTGAGATTGACTCGTGAACAGTCCAGGGTTTACCCCGCCTCTCGCCCAATGACAGCTGGGATTGTCTCAAGAACCCCCTGCGACCCCGAACGGGAAGAAGCGGTATAGAGAATGAATGGATGGATGGAGGGTAGCTAATGAAGCCCTAATCAATATACAACAAGAAAAAGTTACCTCAGTTATTAAAGAGCATCAGCTTTTCTTATTATTACAAAAATCCCAAAAAACAAATGTATACAAATTATACCAAACTTTAAATGGCACATACCTAACTAGAAATAAGGCCTCATTGGCAGGTCTCAAATTTGTTGTATATTTTACTGCCATTCAAAGACATTTTTGTACTGCTTTTTATCCTTGCCATCTTTGGAGCCATTGTATTCATATTTCTATCGATTCTTCGACGTCTGGAAGGATGAAGATGTCAATATTTTGTGCTTCAAAGTCCTGGTGGGGTTAACGCCTAAGCTACAGTGACAGACTGCAGCAGGCGATCTGAGAGTGGATCTGCTATGTTCACTGCATCCTGATGAGCACGCTCCTTCAGGGGCTTCTTTTAATTGGTAGCGCCCTTCAAGTAGCGCTGCATTTGTTTATACAGTACATGCACACACACACAAACACACATTCCCAGTGATACACATGTACACACACACTCACAGGCACTCTGGCCTTAGATATCCTTGGAACTATCTGCTCTAGGTTATCCCAGCCTACCAGCCCTTCACTGCTAATCAGCAAGACAGAAAAACTAAGTGGATAAACGACCAAATTTCTATTTGTTTATTTAATGGAAGCTAAGGGGCAAAGAATCTACAGAATGCAATAAAAGTGGAATACACCCTGAGATTACCAGTCCTTAATCCTCTCTGTGGGTTATTATTCTCCTGTCAGAACTATTTAGAAGGACAATGATTAGAAAACCCAGTGTAAATGCTAAACTCCTCTCCTAAATATTAATACAAAGGGAAAACAAGTGTTGTCTGTTATCTCGAGGAGGGTGTGGGAGAAGAAGGAGGACCTAATGAATTAGTGTTATGCAACAGTAGTGTGGTGAGGCGGGTGGAACTTTACAGGGGGATTTATTTAAGTCTATTTTTTATTTATTTTTTACAAAAATCCACTCTGACTCTGCATGATAATCCTTTAAAGGTGCCTACATGAAGCTCTGCATGACAGAGCATGATCAAAACCTACAATGTGCTAAAGCCCAGCCTTTGAATAAAGGACACGGGAAAATGTGCACACGACATGCAAAGGCATCAGAGCTCTTTACACACCACACTGGTGATACATATGGACCAGCTGAGCCAGAAAGCAACACCAAAGCCCCGCCCCCAAGCAAATATGTATCCGTTGAGTCCTTTATCACGGCAATAACGATAAACTGCAGCGGCTCAGAGCATGCACAAAGAGAACCGGCTAATTTATGGAGCACGTTGCCCATCTCACTCCCCCGCACAGAGTCATCTTTCAATCTGGGGTTTCACAGTCGTCCTTGAAACTGGCCCTAGCCACTTTTCTGTCCGTGTATCCATGGAAGTTGCATGCTTTTTGTAATCCTGTTGCAGATGTGAAAGTGTGCGCCGAGCTGGCTGAACGTCAGTGACGCTGATTATACCACAATAGGGAGGCTGACTGATGGCCTAGTAAATTGTTAATTAGACAGAGCAGAAGCCGCTCTTAAATTAGACGCATGAATGGAACCGTTGTCAGCCTTATAAGTCAACCCGGCACTGCTCCTCGTCTTGCAGGCTGCTGTGCCACTCAAATAGATAAAGCGGCTGGCTGATCCGAGACGTTGGTACAATGTCATTGATCACAATGTAAGGAGGAGGTTTAGTATAAGTGATCTACAGCTATTGAAAGGCAGAATGATACGATATATGGTTCAGTTGTGCTTTTCATTAGCTGTAAAAAACTTGAATAAAGAAACATTCTGATATTGTTTGTATGGTAATTGTAAAGGTGTTATTGGTTAAAATGGAGGTTCTATTTTTAAGTGTCAGCATTGATTCAGAGGATGAAAAACTTAGCACTTCATGTATAAAGAAGGACAATGTTTGAGGAAATGCTAAGAAATCAAATGAATGAAACTCAAACAAATAGAACCTCACCTTGTTGTAGCTGCCATACAGTGCTTCATATGTTAGTTTATTCATTAGCAAATAGATTGATTATGTAAAGCTCATCATTTTATTAGTAGAATTCCCAGTATTTGTTTTCTATTGTAAGGCATACATATGCATTTTCTTTTACATTTTAGCCCAGTCTGTTAAAGTAGATGGGATTCAGTCCAAGTATATTCAACTATATTCAGTCCAACTATATTCAACTATTTGTAAACACAACACGCAACATTAAAGAACAATCTACTTTTCTTCTAGGCATAGAAGGGTGCATTCTCACCTAATTCAATTCCTAAGTTTCTAAGTGTGACATAGGAGATTTAAATGTCAGATCCTAAGCACTTAATTTATTTCAAATCTGGCCCTTCTAACGAGAAATAAAGTAGTTCTGGTGTACTACATGTTTGTATTAGAAAGATTTGCTGTACAGCCGAGAATTTGATGGTACCAACGAGGCAGGTCCATCAATACTTGGCTTCAGTAAACATGGAGGGCATTTCGGTATAATTAACACAACATTTTGATGACATACGGCCTCATCTGAAGTCTGCACTCGGTCAGCATTGGCTCTGGTGATTCTCACAGCTGGAATCTTAAATATTGAAGCGAATACTTAGGATGGAGTGTTTTATTTTTCCATGGATAGATGCATACTCTTCAGCTGTGTTGATCTCATTAGTGTTAGTAATATGAAATCGACTCCACAATCATTCTGATCATTCTATGTGAGTCTGTACCGTATGTTGTTGGGATTACTTTGCAGAATTGACAGATGGAAGTTTGTGTTTTGATTCTCTCTTACTCTATCCCCAGCCCCAAGTCAACGAGGTACTTTGGCCAACAGGGTCATTAACTTACCAAGGACTATGTGACGTGCATAAAAATCTGAATGTATGTGTTTCTATTTTGTGAAGGACATAGTCTACATATTCTTAAAACTTTCAAAGGGTTGTTCCACAGGGTGACGTGAATGAAAAATACACCTTCAGATAACGGAGTCGTGAGCACACTTATTGACAGAGCAGGCAGCCTACTCAGATGGACAGTCTAGGCTTTGCAACTGGATGGATGGATGGATGGATAGATGGATACAGAAAGCTGGGTGGATGGAGTGATTGGTTAGATGTATGGGTATGGGTATTTGTCTGTCTTGTCTGGAAATTGGAGATGTCTGTCACCTACGCATCAGATCTTTTTTTTTTTTTTTTTTGCCAGAGGGTAATGCAACTTAAAACAGTTAGTTACTTAAAATGATTAGTGTAATGTTGACAAAAAAATGCTGAAAATAGCTGCTTCCTTTTTATATTTGATAAATAGACTTCTTAGTGAATGGTGAGGCTGTTATCATCATCATTGACTTTATAGAGCAGTCTAATGTAGATACAGTTGCTTGAACCATTTCTTTCTGGACTACAATTTTAAACACTGGAGTTTGGTATTTTTGCTTTGGCCATTTTGTTATTTTGGAGTTGGAAGTGACCATAATTGGACAAGAGGGTTGAGCTGGTTAGCAAACATGAAGCTGTAAGTTACAGCTAGCGCTGGACTGATTGCCACGGTGAATCTCGAATACAATAGTATCCGTGCTTTCATGCTGTCTAATTCGGTTGCAAATTTTGGCCACCATAAAAAAGGCTTTGTACAAAAGAGATTACTTTTTAAAAAAAATGAGTCAAGCCTGAAAGCATACAGATTCATCTTTTATTTATTTGCAATGAGACCATTATTGGTGATGATACAAAATGAAACTCTTAATAAACAATAACAAACTTGTTCCTGGTAATTGAGACCATAAACACATTAAGAAAAATAATAATTGACAATTGGATCTTTAAAGAAGTAGGGTTGCTTTGTCATAGAATCATACACATTTTGATTTATTTTTGCAATCAATAGAGGTGCCCAATGCTGGCCACCAGGAAAACTGCAGGTTTAAGGCAATTTTAGCAATCGCTTCACTCTTCATACTTGAAGGGTAAAACATGTCAGTCAATGGTTTAAAAAAAAAAAAAATAGAATGGATTATAACAAAAATAGGGTTTGATTTTATTCAGGAAAGTTGTATTGTAAACAAGTTTGAACACATGGGGGGACCTTTTGGGCGGCTGTGGCTCAGTTGGTAGAGTCGTCGTTGTCTCTCAACTGGAAGGTCGAGGGTTTGATCCCCAGCTCTTGCAACAACATGTCAGTTGTGTCCTTGGGCAAGACACTTAACCCCAAATTGCTCCTGCTGCTTCGTTGGCGGCGTATGAATGGGAATTAATGGAATTAGTTACTTCTGATGGTCTCTCTTCATAGCAACCACTGCCACAGCAACAGGTGTGACATGCGATGTAAAAGCGCTTTGAGTAGTCAGAAGACTAGAAAAGCGCTAAATAAGCTCAAGTCCATTTACCATTTAAATGGATGGATGGCTGGATAGCTGGACGGACGGACAGATAGATACTGTAGACGGATAGAAGAATAGATCATGCCATATAGGATTGAAAAATTCATACAGAACAAATCCTTTTCAGAACCTCAGTGATAGAGTGTGCCTTCCTGCAGCCACATTGCAACACATTGACAACAGTAATGTGTCTCCCTGTGAGCTTGGTGGGTTGTTCACAGCTGAAATATGTATGGGGAGCCCTTCAAAGGAAATAGGTCATCACTCCTCAGCTCATGGGTAATGGGTCTGATTTAGATATCAAAGCTCATTCCGTAGGTGCTAAACATATATAATATATACCTGCTCAGAGATTTACACAAGGATCCCACAATTTGACGTGGCGGATAGAACTTTCTCTCGTACACAAATCAATGTCTTCAATGGCAGATTGAAGTAAAAGGATTTGTCAGGAACCAAATGTATAACCCGGCAACTGCTGCAGGAGCAAAGAAAGACTTTCTAAACATACTCGCAAGCATAAAAGTTAAATCAATGAAGATCCCACTCGTCTGCTGCAGTAAGGTTGCCTTTTAACCTTTGCCTTGGAGGAACAGAAATATTGTTTATCTGCTTGTAATTGGATAGGTCGCCCTCGCAAAGCAAAATACAGTACAAGGAAAAGGTAACTCTTTCCAAGACAAGATGCAACGTTGGTATTCAGAGAAGTTGATGGTAATCTCAGTCATCTCAGGGGCCTGAAGTAGGTCATTCCTATTAAAATGCAAATCTGACAAGCACATTTCTTCGGTACTCTCCTTTTGTCCCAGTGGGTTATGCGCAGAATACTTATTCCTTCTGATTTTTGTTACTGCCCTTCCTTCACTCTCACCTTCTTTTACTTCCCTCACATTGTGTTGGTCATTGTTCTTCTAATTCTATTACGGTCTCATACTTGCCATCGCTCATCTTTCCGTCGTCACTCTCAGGTGTAAATGCTGATTATCTAGTGTAGATATCAGGCCACGGCAAATTAAATGTGACCGCAGATAGTCTGCCAGGACGTCCATTATAATGATATCTGTAATCTGCTGGGCTCAGGGGAAGTAGAGGGGAGGGGTGGAAAGATGGAGGGATGATGATGGAGGGGGGATTCAGTAAGTATCCGGTAGCTGTAGCAGGAGAGTGTTGACATGGATTTTCCTGCAATGATGAGGTTCGTGTGGACTAAAGGACCATATGTCAACCAGGGGTTTAAATCCAACAAACCGGAGAGATCCCAAGGCTGAAACATCAAAAGCTGAGGTCACGATGGGTTGTATACAGTATGTCCACTTAAAGCTCAGCTGATTTTCCTTCTTCCTTAAGCCTTTTTTATCCTTTTTTTCCCACTTTTTCATTTCTGTGTACAAAGCATTCCTTGTTGCTGTGTTTCTGCACCAAAAACAGTACTTTTCCGTCGTAATGCTTGTATTTCCAGTTAAATAATTCACAGGTGGGCTCAGCCTTAAGGTTGACAGTCAGTGATCTTTAAATCTTAGTGTTGTGTTCAAGACCACCTAAACAACGACCAAGACATGACCTTAGACCAGAGCTTATCGAGACCGAGACGAGACAAAACCTAAATCAATAAAGATTACAACACCAGTATTTAAAACACCTAATTTTGCTTTCCATACCCTGAACAGATTAAGGGTCTAAGGAAGCCCTACAGAAGGAAAGATCTCTCAAATTTCAGTAGAACTACAAGGCTTGACTTGGTATCTGTAGTTATTGTCAGGCTATATATTTGATATGTTACATTTTGTATAGAAGTGGAAATGCTTTATATGTTTTTTCACTCTTTGTTGTGATATCTGTATCACACTTTGAATCATTTATGTCAGAGCTGATGTTAGCTAAAGCTAATTTAAATGTACATATACTGTATGCTATAGCTTTGCTATGCTATATTACAGTTTGTTTTTGCTTTTTACCAGCTTACTACCGTTTGGTAAAGCCCAAAGCCCCGGGTATTTTCTCCATCTAACACCTGGAGCTCCATCTAACACCCGGGGCGATGTTCTGCTTCCCTGCATGTCAGCCTCTCTGTTCGTCCCCGCTGAAAGCAAACAGTTTGGCGAGAGTCGTGCTGCCCACCGTCGCTGGCCACTCATTGTCTCTAATTTAAGTTTCTATCCGAACAAACTAACATTCCACAAGTTCATTTTCAAAATAAGTATTTCACTGTTTTGGCTAGGTATCCCAGAATGCTTTGAGCAGAGAGTCGGACAGTTGCAATCGTAGACTGGGGTTGCGATACACAATGAATGAATACATTTAAATCTGTCAATTTTACAGAACAATGAAACAATACAATATTCCATTAGCTGTGGTCTTGAATAAAACCGAGAATCCTCTTTGTCCAAGGCCTTCAAAAAGTGTTTTCAGACCGGTCTTGAGTTCTACAACACCATGATAACTCCACACTCTCTTTATTCTAGACAATCTTGTTGCTACAATTTCACAATGCATTACTTCCTGTTCCCTATATTTCCTGAGTCAAATCTACACTGTGATTCAGCTTTTCAGTTCCTTTGTCTCCTTAATTTATTACCACTCCATCAGAGAGAGCCTCAGAGCCTTCATCTCAATGTATTGTGGAGGATAATATCAGCAATTTCAGCGCTCACAACACCATCTGAAGACAAAAGAGCAGTTGCATTCTGCACCACAGCATTTTTACAGGACTCCCAACACATTAGAGCTTGCGGTAGACCTATGTAAAAAATAAAAAGTCCCATGAAACCCTATTGACATTCAGGATTGGAAAGGAGAATTGAGGAAGTGATCAGATAAGGAAAAAGATTGTACCAGGGATATGTCACTGCTGCGTCAGCCTGGCTCACTTTCCAAAACCTTTAATCAGAAATGTTGCTTGTTTTCACATGCCCGTCCGTGTTCCCAGCAAAGCCTATCATCACAGCAATTATTCCAGTGAGGGAGATGAGCACTGCCAACACTCCATCTCTGAGCTGTAAACAAATTACGCTGAGGGGTCTTGATGATGTCTGTGTGAGAAAGGAAATAATCTGAAACCAATTCTGATGATCCCGCTGTGCCTCCGTCAGTCCTCAGCCAGCAGTGCCTCATGGGGTTGACGCCATGAGGACGCTGGATGTTACAGCGGTGTCTTCCAGATGTAAAGTGTTTTCTTGATGTATTTATCCTGTTTTTCCAAGCTTTATTTACCCATTTTGTTTCTCTCATCAAAAGTGTAGTCTCTGCTCCACTTGTTCGGATAATGAGTTTTGAAATATCCAGCTTTTTCTCTGTTTGCATAAATCAAAGCTTGAAATTTCCACCTGTCATTTTGAGAAGTAAATGATGGGGATACAGATTCTGCCACATGCAGCCTTATATGTAATTTAACTTTATGTCATTAAGTCAGATGAGGTTAAGCTTTTTAAACTGATTTTGTAATTTGTCAAACAATCCGTAACTTGTGTTTTGATCTATTGCATGTTTGAGCTCTTTTGTCTTGCTGAAAATCCTGGCGGTTTTCACTCAATCTTTTAGTGTTTTTTTTGCTGTGGGTAATTGACAGGTTATGTTTTCTCCCCCTCCATCGCTCCCTTGGAAGGCATTAGCATATTGAGTTTCGTGCCTGACTGTGAAGTGATTCCCACCATGCCTTTAAAAGGTAGCGCATGAATAGGCGGCGCATTATACCGCAGAGAAATATGAGACAGAAGAGAGAACGTCTTCTTCTTTTCCTCTCTGCTCATACACACTTCAGTGGGATGAGCTCAACATGCGAACGGCTGCTAGAGCCCCCCTGCTGCTTGCTGACTCACACAAGATTTGGGAGGCGGACCATATTTTGAGAAGGGGTGAGTCCTACGTTGAACTTTCCCATTTCCTACATTTATCTCTGAAGGAACATTCATGAAATGAGTGCACCTTCACCTCTGAGTTACAGACACCTGAGCCTCCCCTGTTTTCTTTTGTAGCTTACTCTACCATGACTCTGAAATTAAGGTTGGATACTCTACCAAATCTGATAAGCAGATAAAATTCACACCCAGGAATTCAGCTTCTTGACCACTGTGAACAGAAATCAAAGTCCTGAAGTACTTTCCTACAAAATCAATACCAGAGTTTAGATTAACTGTCAACAACTCAATGTACTGTGAAATGTATTTCTCAGACGGCTAAAAAGTTATTTAATGACATTTTTATTAACAGCATTGATTTTCAGGGCTATCACCCATATCAACAACGGAAAAGGGTAAAATAGTTTTACTCTAACCTTGAAATGAATCTTTTGGTTTATTTAGTTTTCTGTATATTGTGATTTCTAACACAATACCATTCTTTAACAGTATTACATAGGCTGCTGTCATAGTCTATATGAGGGGTTGTTTCACATTACACATCAGAGCGTTAAACATAAATGTATGTGGAAAGAATTTATTAAGAGCAAGAGAAAGAACGGTGTCTTTTGTCCAAAGGTCTACATGAGTTGTTCAAGGCATCAGCAGATGATGTGAATCACAGGAAGCATACAGTACATACCTGTAAATGTTTAATTAAAACATAGTAAGGTGGGGTGCAGGTATAGCAGTTAGTGCGCACTAATGTACAGAGGCCCTTAGTCCTCAAGAGCGGGCGGCCTGGGTACAAATCCGACTTGTGGCTCCTTTTACGCATGTCATTCCCGCCTCTCTCCCCCCCTGATTCTGAGTCTGATTCACTGTCCTATCTCTGAAATAAAGGCCTTAAAGCCCAAAATGAAATCTAAAAAAAAGACAAAGCAAGGTTACAAAACTGACTGCATGTCTTTAAATAGAACCAACATGAAACAGTATTCCTCTAGGTGCATACACAACATGATTTAGTCATCTGTAGCTAGAAGTTCTGCCTCTATTGAATGGAGGTAAAAAGAATTCTGCTTTAAGCAACATGACCTTTCACAAACAATGTCCCTGTTACTTTGGTCACGATGGAGGATCCAGAGAAACTCACCGTCAACACATCTAAGCCAAAATAATTAACATTTTCTGGAAAGAGACAATGCTGACAACTTAAACATGGTTTAGATTTAGAAAATGTCCATGTATGTTGTATATTTCCAAGTATGCAAAAGAAGAATTATGTTAATGTTTGCTTATTTCTTTTTTACGTGCAGTTTTTCAACAGATGGAATGTATTTGGAGGTTTTTGAGGAGCAAGGTTGTATTTCAGCTTTTTGCCGGCTATTCCGCTCCTTCTGCATCATATTGAGGTCCTATAGAAGTTTAGTCTTTTAAGCTCTTCTTTCTGCAGGTAGGAAAACTTCACATCGAAGTACTGCATCTGTTAAACATGCTCAGCTAAATAGGTCAAAACATGCCTTCAGAAATTCCAGGAGGTCACTTGTGGTATCACAGTGTTTCCCGTCAATGGAGCATATCTGCTCACAACATCATAATAGAGACCTATAATTTCAAAAGCTTTAGCATCATCCATTAAAAACCATAAACAGCCATTAGCTTTCTGCCATGTGAGAGCACTGCACCTCACCACCGGCTGGCCAAGGCAAGGCCTTACTCAACAAATGGAAGTGCTGGAGACTGGAAACTTTATTGCAGATGAGCGGATGAAAGGAGATATGGTTTACTGACATGGACTTTATGGGTCTCTCTTCCTCAAAGAAGCATCATTTACTGAATCTGCCAGGTTTTTATGGGCTTAGTGTTTATTGGGGAAACAGTGTCGACCAAAGCCACAATAATGGTGATGTGTTTGTGTTGGTGGCATCATTTCAAACATATTTCACTCAGGAAAGAGTAAAAATTCAGGCTATTATTGCAGCTTTTGTTTTGTTTTTCCAATTTTGCTGTACCCATATTCTTTGTCTTTCCACTCATCCCAAGGATATGTTTACTTTATTATGACAGGGAGATGTCATAAAAAGTTCCTTCTGCCCGCTGACAATAGGCTCTCTTTGTCGGCTCCAGTGGAATCTTATTCTACATTATGTAAGCGACATTGAAACAGCTCCTCTTTGAGGATTCCTCTGTCAATACAGCAGCACTCTAATTACATCCTTTTCATATCAGAGCAGTGAGCGAGCACAGCCTGATATGGTTCTGCAGAATGTGATACCTTTTTTATTACTGAATGGGCTCATCCAGCCCGCCCTCTGCCATTCCTGAGCAAACTATCCTCCTATGCACCACCTTCTCAATGAGATAGAGTCGGAGCAGAACATATTGGGACTGTATTACAGTATCGACTCCTCATCCACTTAACAGGAGAATCAGCTCCGTTTACGACTAATTAAAGCCATTAAAGGGGGCACCCACTAATGCATTTCTGCACAGATAACAGAAACATGGGTAGCAGTGGCAGGCTCATTTTACCGGCAGGTCAAGATGAGTGTAATTAACGGGATATTAAAGTCGCAGCATGAAGCGTTCATCAGCTCTCAGACAAGACATGATGGAGGCTCGGGTGGAGAGTCCTAATATGGTTGTCAATGAAACTCTAGAGGATTACTTGTCACACTCCACTCTGTCTTGTTCAAGAACTCTCCTTGGGGATTCTTAGAAAATAAATCATTTCTATTATGAGACCAAGATGAGAAAACGGCTGAATATTGCTTTTTTTTTCCCTATTTGAATATCTAATCAGCATAAAAAATGTGCCATGATTCATGGCAGCAATTTTTCAATGACATCACACTCAATCTTATGATGTCATACTGCTGTGTTGTTTACATTATGTCACATAACATAAATCTGAAAAGCTATCACTTCATTGACTTCTGTTCAATCACTTAATATACTGAAAAATAAAACATGTAGGGACATTGGGCAATATTTAAAGTTGGTGCAACAAATTGTACAAGTCATTCGCTACATTAAAACAATAGCTTAAGCTAACATTTAACCAGCTAACCTGGTCAGCATAACTACTACAATTACTACTGTTTGACAGTGTTACATTATGGGAAAGGCATAAAGTCCTTGTTAACGTAGTTTTATCTAACAGTAACATTAGCAAGAAAAAGTGTGTAAAGGTTTAAAGGAGTTGGTTGTTTGCTAATGTTAGCTTTTTTGAGCTTAGTTTGGGGTTCCCATATGATTATAAAATAGGTTGTTCTATCTTTATCCCCAATCACCATCTGGAATTTAAATTTTCCATGTAGTTGCTGTCAATTTGTCATTTGTATAACCTTTTGTAAACCTGGAAAACAGAAGTATTTTAACAGGATTTGAGAAACTGAGATTGATTGAGTATAATGGCCACCATGTTAATATGGTCAAGACTATTCTTGATGTTTACTCACAGAATGATGATTACAAGAGTATATGACATATAAAAACAAAACATGCTGCAGGTAAAGGTTGGGTAAACAGCAGAAGAGGGTGCTTGAGGGAGAGATGAAAAGGCTGCTCCAAAGGTATTACAGCCACACATTCTGCTTTCAGAGACACTCCTTTCTATTGCAGTATTTGCTAAAACTCTGCCTCACTTTGGAGTTATTCTCAAGAGTAACTCTTGGGGGAAAATTATAGGTTACATCATCGGAATTTACATAAAATTGTCTGGCGATTAGCTGAGTTTTGTACCATTATGTGCAAAGTTGTTTCTGCTTTATAACACATTTTCATTATGTGCAATTCTAATGGAGGATTATGCAGGTTTAATGCATGAAGGACTTGCATAATGGCTGCGACTGTACATAGTCGTTATTACCGTGCAGCCATTATTCCAAAACAGTGGTTGACAACAGCCTGCAGCCTGTGAGCCAAAAGTGTTTTCAAGCGTACTTGATAAACAGACATTCCTATCATACAAACCACAGAGTCGGATAATCTATACCTATTGGTGGGAAGTGATATTACACAAGAACAGGACCGAAGTACCATTTTGAGGTCCTTGATTTAAGTTTTCTTTTAGGCACTTCAAACATTTACATCAATTTAATTTCAGAGGTTATTTTTTACAGTTCATTACATTTATCTGGAAGCTGTTGGTGTTGAAAATCAGGGACATATTATACATAAAACCACTCAAGAGTATAACTTTTACTGGTAGTGGATTTTGTTATAATTAAAATTAGCTCCTTTACCCAAGTTAATTTAAATACTGATTGTTCCTTTGAATACCCAGCCAGACCTGTGAAGTCTGTGTTCGTCTGCAGGGAGGGATGTTGGAATAGCAGAAATGACACAGATACATTTTCGGGATCCAGATGTAGATTAAGACAACAAAACAAAGCCTGGTGTTCTTCCACAAGGAGCAAGATGAAAGCAAAAAGGCTTTAAGAGTTCCTCCACCTAAGGAAAGCTATTGCTAAGCTGAGTCTGCAGTTATCTCTCATCCACTCTGCTGAATACAGGAAGAGGGGAAAGGGAAGGGAAAATAAGGGCTAGGCATTCTGTTGCCAGATTGACTCCATCTTCAAAGAGATATTAACATAGCACCAGTTTCCCTTTTATCTTCCTTTAATTTCAAGGATGCCAGCCCAAATTAAAATGCAATGCGACTAGAATGTACTTAAAATATCAGAGACACAAAGGAAGGATAGAAGGAAGAGGAAAAAAATGTAAGACAAGCTTACTGGAAACATTCATTTAAAAGGAGGAAAACATACCAGGTCACATTCTACCACAAAAGCATTCTGTTACCGTCCACACTCTGTTTCATCACACCAAATCATGTATGCTGATGTACAAGTCTAAATATTAAAAACCAACGGATTAAATCCAGACTGACTCCTACAGAGGCGATGAGTCTTTGTGATTCAATCAACAAACAGTCAGGTTCATAAACATTCAGCTAGAATTAGATTAGAACTGCATGGAATTTGAGCAATGCTAAATGGGACCCTCAGAGCTGTCTTGTTATTTCCAAACTCGTTTAGAGTAATTACTATTTAAATGATGGTGATGCATAAATTAGGTTGAGCTTAGGTACCACTATAATGCCGTTTAGATTTTGCGTTGAAATCAGGTGATGCAGTATAAAGAGTGCAGGTGATCTCTTCGGGTGGTGGACAGGCCAAATAAACATGGCTCTCTAATTCAGCAGACCAGAGATTGATCTCCATGTGAGACAAATGGTGTTTTTAAAATGTAGTCTGACAAAAGTATTTCATCTGTTTTTAAGTTTCATAACAAACATGGGTTTCTTAATGTGTACGACATATATCGTGCATTAGTTACTAATCATTCACACGAAAGGTACCTAGCACACTAACCTTATCTTCCATAAACTTGAGGTTTTTTTTTGCCTCAACCTTAAACAAGTCCCTTTTGTTCTTAAAATAAATAAATAACAATCAATTTGGAATATTAACCACGTGTTATTGGTTGTTCCACGTACAAAACACTCTGGATTTGAAATATTCTCTGGCAATTTCTTTCGTAAAGATCCTCTTCGATAGTCCTTCTTTACTATTGCTAACTTGACTTCTGTATTAGATAAGTTTTGGCAGATGTTGAATATTTATAATAGTCAAATTGACTGCAGAGCCCTTCATATGACAACTTGTGCAATAGAGTGGTAACTAGAACTTAATATTTTGAAGCTAAGGGCCACAGGCCAAGATGCTGCAATTGACAAGTTGGGAGAGAGAGTGTGTTTAAAAGTGAGACAAAACCCTGTCTCATCTCATTTACCAAAGCTCCATATATATTTCATCAACCTTTGGCTGCTTTGAAAGATTTTCTTGCTGCGTATGGATCTCAAAACTTGTAGTAAATTTCTACCATGTCCCCTCAGCAGTGGTATACATCCTTCTTTCCTCTCTAAGGACCCAGCTGGCAGTGCAATGTTAGAGATCGGGTGTCATAACTGCTTCCTGAGCTTTTCAGAAGATTTCAGTTTCTCTTTCCCCAATGCGACAATTCTGTCACCAACATGGCATGTTTAAGATAAAACAGGGAATAAGGGATCTTGGATGATGGTGTAGCGGGGCTGGTGATGGCTCAGAAGATCAGACTGCAGTAGAGAACTCTGGGAACTGAGAATAACGGAGAAGGAGAGGGTAAGCACGCATGCATACTAATGTCGCCCTCTGGATTCTTGTACTTGGCATAGGGTTCTTTACTTCAAACTTCTACGTCTTCATGTAATGAAACCTCCCACACAATATTCTTTTTTTTCCATACAAGCTCCTCACTGAAGCACTGTTTTCCATTCTGTGGCTTCAATTTATCATGCTTATTTCCCTCCATCTGCATTTACCTCGGTGTCAACCCTGATAGAGATTTTTGCAATGCATAGAAGTCATTTACCTGTGCGATACTGTGGGTAATAACTGACAAAGCATATTGACTTGGCTAATTGACTCAGAAATGATGGGGTAGTAAGAAGATAAATGGTGGAGTGTCTGTGGTGTATTTGTGTCATTAGCTGCATACTTTACCTCAGTGAATACCTGAGGAGGCGCTCAAATGGGTTCTCCGTCTGAGAAGAGGTGACGAAAACAGATGAAATTGACTGATGTTGTATTCTCTCAGGATGATGGCGCTGCGGTAGTATGAGGGCTGATTTTCAAAGTTCCATATGGCCATACTTATCCCTGGACATAATGTTCAGATTTCATGCAGTTCTTGCAATCAATCCACTAAGTCAGAATAAGGGAGGACTCATTAGCTGCATTTAAGCAAAGCAGAAGGTTAGCCAAACATATTTAGAAGAAGACATGGAAGAACCATTGAGTGCTTAACTCATGTAACCCGGTTAAAGTAAGGTTTAAAAAAATATTCAGTTGTTTTTTCTACATATAACAATTAATTACTGTTTTTTTCTTAAACCTGGATATGCTGCCAGGAGTATTTGGGTAGAAACCAGGATACTCTGTTATGCAAACACCCTTTGGCAGGTGTCTGCACATCCTGAACTGGTACAGATTATCATGAACAAGATGATTATAAATAAAAATTGCCTCAAATGCCCACATCTGTTTACTGTCACGAAAGGAATATGAAAATCCAGGTTTCTCATGTTCTGTGTAAAAAAAAGACAGGATAAGTCTTAAAAAATATGGATACCAGAGAGACTTTTGACAAAAGCTATTAATATAATAAAATGACATCATCAGAGTAATAAAAATCCACTAGACCCTCGCCAAGGCATTAAAAAACTGTTTTGACAGACTGCACACCACTTTTAACTGCAGCTAAATTAAACTTGGGGTTATAAAATAAAAATAGCTCACCTTTCAGTTTCTGCATAGGCTAAGCTGTTTTAGACACATTTTCTCTATCGGCCTCAGTAGAAGGAGTCACATTAAGTAATTCCATCAATTAGAAACATGGTGTGTCCTCTAGAGCATTTGTTCCCAACCTGGGAGCCGCGAAGATCTCAGTGGGGGGTCGCAAGCTTTGTCTGCTCTTAGGTTGGCAAAATTGGGTTTGTAAATATTGACTAAAATCATGATAATACTTGCTGCAAGATATGAGGAAGAACTTCAAGTTGCATCACAAACTGCACTCCCTGATGAAGAAGATGACCTTTAACCTGTTATTTGCATTGTCCCTCTATCCCTCTCAAGCGTGGACAGGAAGCTGTTGGAATGTTGCCCCCTTTACTGTAAAATCCCTTTTCAGATTTATACAAAAAACATTTTGGTAGGAACCAGTGTGTGTATCCCTATTTTTGGGGGATTTTATCAATGAAAGCAATTAAGATGTATGTACATTTTTGACAACAATGTATCACTTGTTTTGCGTGTGTGTAGAAGTAGAAAAAGAGGGGGCTCCATAGAAAAAAGGTTGAGAACCACTGCTCTAAAGGACAGAGCTCGATTGCACCCCAGGTGACATCGGGCAGGTTTCACCCTGGAAAAGATGCCAGTATATCACAGAGCTGACTTAATGTGACAGTAACCAGTCAGACTTATATTAACACCAAATTAACCTAACTTGAACCTTACTTGTTTGTCTTTGGACTGTGGGAGGAAGTCAGTGTGCCCAGAGAAAACTCATCCATACTCAGAATAAACACAAAACACAGAAAAGCATGTTGGCAGAATCAAACTGTGAACCTTTTTGTAGTGAGTGCAACAGTGCTAACCACTGATCCATGTTTCCTACATACAATATTTATTCCCTTCACCTTGTCACTTCTTGATGCAGCTCAAATTCTTTTTTTTTTTTCTTTTTTTTTACTTTTTGCATATTGGATAGAAAACCACATGCAACTCTGGAGTGGTATTTTTAAAGTACATTTGCACTATGAGAAGAATTGGCTTGTGTGAAATTCCATTTTTTTTAATGTAGTGTTTCAGTTTTGGACAGAAAATGTCAAAACACAGCTCTGAAAGAGAAAGTAGGCCAGAAGTCGGCACGGGACTTATATGTCTAAACACATCCACACTATCAACACTTTGCCTCGACAGAAGTTCCAGGATTCCCCGGCAATATGAAAGCAGAGTACTTCTCAGTAGCTCAAAGACACATGTTCAGATTTATGGTGACATCCGTAGTCAACAGGTGCCAGAACAGAACATCTGCTGCTGCTCTGACTTGCCTGCTCTGAAGTCACCCTGGGGAGCCTGATGCCAGAGCTGGTTTTTGGTTCATCAAGCATCCTGTTTGCATTTCTGCAAAGTTTGTTATGGCAGATATGAGATGTGAATATTAAGACAGTAGCAGAAGTTATGTTAGTGAGGAGGATGAACTGGAATTTTAATATGTCCATTTATTCAGGAATGTTCAGAGTGTTTGATTGGAAGGTACAGCCAGAATAACTTCAGAAATTTGACCAGAATACAGTACCTTCAGAAAATGAATCTTTACTTGAGTCTAAATGATAAAAAGGCAGAGGTGAAAAAAAAGGAGATCTTTTGGAGAAGTATATGGTTCTAAATAAACAAAGCTATGAAAACCTAAAAGTACTGGAGGGTACAATGACCTCTTGACCTTGCTGAAAATAAGAGAGATGGAGAAAGTCTCCACTTGGCTCCATTGGTGCCTATTTAAGGAGCCGCCAGTCTGTGCTCTCTATTTTATTCGAACCACAGAGCAGCTATTGGAGTCCAAATGATTGATGTGCTCTCATCTCTCAGGCTGTCACGCTTTCCTGATGAGCAGATACTTTATCGACTCTGTTTTTGGGAGTGTGTCTAGTCCCGCCACTCACAGGGGAGTATAAGTTGTTTTGGGGAATAGACTCCAAATGGTGACCTCAGCCCTGATCTTCAATGTGTCGATTTAAGTGGAAAGTCCCATCAGATAAGTTTTCCTGGTAGGATATTAGTCTTGAGGAGAGGGCAGAAACCAACAGGCTATAAGTGCTTGGTGCCAGATCCTATTGACAGAACAGGAAATACTGGGATTTGAATAATGGCATTAGCTGAGGTGACAACAGTCCATTGATGTTTTTTGATCTGGAGTCTTCTTTCACCTCGAACTATTGGCTCCATTCTTCTGCCAATAATGTCTCGCTGGCTGGCTTTCGTCGCAATCCTTCAAGCCTCTCAGATAAAGGAATCTTTTTTTGCGTTTGAACACGTATAGATTTCAAACAAGGAACTACTACAAACACAAACAGGCTTGGTAGCACATTTAAAATACAAGCAGATTTTCTCCTGTTGTTTGCTTATCCCTGCTTTGTGCTGTGATTTTCAGTTTAGGGCGGAAAAAGAGATATTAAAAAACTGTAATCCACAAAGGCTCACTTTCCTTGCAATAAGATGATGGCTTTGCATTTCCACTCTTAAGCTCTGCCCGGCAGTATCAGAGGGCAGCCTTCACAGAGGAGATTGTACAACCCTGTGTAATAGGCTACTTTTTCAGTTATAAAGGGCAGCTGCTTATCTTGTCCATATAGAATCCCTTTTGTGGTACTCATCCGGAGTAAGGACATTAGATCATAACCTTCATGTCCAGGTCTGTGTTGACACAACACCTCTGGCAGGGGCACAAGCTCTCAAGTGGAAAAACCTGAGGATATACTGTGAAAAATCCATCGAATTAGACGCTTTCTTTTGTAAGGAACATGTTCTTTTCTTCCCATGGCCCTTTCCCCTTTGGTATCATGCACTGTGTTAGGGGTTGAGGCTAAGACAACTAATTTGTTCCACTAAGGGAGGCAGAAATGCCTAGATAAAAGGTCTAAGTATCAAGGCTGTTTAATCATTTTGAGACAAGTCTCACAGACTGAAAGTTAAAAAAGAGGTAGAAATCAGGAAGCAACTTCTGATTAGAATTTACTTAGTCATTCCCTTTCATTCATTTCAAGGCTGTTTTATGCTGTTTCATTGGTCTTGTATAACTTTTTTCCTAACACTTTGACGCTGCTTTTCTAACTGACTGGTATTTATTTGGACTCTATTTGAAAAGAGAATTGTACTAAATAAGTAGTAGGATTTTAATTGTAAAAGCACACCACCTAAATAAGAAGCCTTGTTTTCACACAGTCAGTTGTCGCGTGTGGGCGTTTCCTGCCCTAACCAAGAATTGGCCCTTAACAAGCAACTGTTTTGACTAGAAGCCAGCATCGTAGACAGTCTGGGTTTCCAGTCGTAACACTTCCAGAATTTAAAGCCTAGGAATAAAAACACAACACATTAACACAGTGATGTCACTATTTCATTTAGGCCCAACTGCATAATGTTAAAGATACTGTAGAGAAACAGAAAATTAGGCTCTGAATTCACAAGTGAATCTAGATGTCTGCACCTGTCCAGTGCTGAGGCCATAATTGCAGTAAGTGATTATTTTATTGAGGAAAATTCATTTAAATGCCAAACATTGTCTGGTTCCACTTTCTCAAGCAATAATTGATTTCCTCCTTTCATTTTCTCACATGAATTAGAGTGGGCTGTCAGGTAATCACAAGGTTTGTGGTTAATCCCAGACTCCTCTGGTCCACATGTGGAAGTGTGAAAGTCACTGAACCCCATTTGCTCCAGATGGTTAGGCCAGTGCGTTGCAAGGTAGCACACTCAATTGGTGTGTGAGAGCAAATGGGTGAATGAGCAACAATTTGTAAAGCACTTTGGATAGAAGAGCTACATGAATGAAGTATTTTATTGTTTATGACCTGGATTTTGGTCTTCAGGGTTTAAACTATTGGTCGAAAGACACATTTGATCTGCTGACGTTAGGTCTGGGAACTTATTTCAGCAACACTTAAAAAAACATAATCAACAGATTAAACACAAACATGAAAGAAATGGTGTCATCTACATTGATCAAGCCCTAGTCTGACTGACAAGATATAGACTTTGTATTCAAGCCGGCTATCTCTGGACTTTTGCAGACAGAATTCTATTTCCCTTGTCCTATCAGCATATTTGCATTACCAAAACCCCTGTTGCTGTATGAAACAACAACAATCTCCTTTAGCAGTTTACATGGGGAATATGGAAGTTTTGAAAAAGATTTGGATAGGCAATTAAGGTGGCCTGCTTGGTTTGAGGGTGATGTCAGACATTTTGCCTATCAATGCAAGGGCTTAACTCAACACTTGCGATTGTTAAATCCAAAGATCTTCCTATAGTTTTGCAGGCTACCCCCAACGCGAGTCAGTTAGAATCGGTTTAAAAACAACTTTAATACAAAGAGTTAAGATTAGCTTGAGCTTTATGAGACTTTACTGCATTGGTAAATCCCATTTTTCGGTGCAATATTCTCTCGCATTTTTGTGTCTCCTTTTTCGTTTCATTGGCTGATCCAAATGTTCTAGTTGAGGTTCTTTAACCAGAAATATAAGCAATATTTCAGGACGACTTTTACACCCAGTGCTTTCATGGGAATCCTGACATGTTGACAAATAAAATCCCTGCCAAGTCATTGCTTGGCTTTTACTGTTCAAGCAACTGTTTTATGAACAAATGGGCTATTGATTGAGTTTCTGTCCTCTTATCTGCTTATTTAATTGCCTAACCGGAGGATAAATCCTTTCTTGACAAGGGGTTGATGACAGGAATTTACCTTGATCATGGCTACTGACACTTTGCACTGATAATATTTTAAACACCATGATAACCATGTTGGGTTGATGACAGTTAAGCTGCTGCAGTCACTTTGCTGTGATTTGCCTTTTATTCCTCTGGCTACTGGGATTAGAACTGTCAAACTGCAGCGCTTAGCTCAAAACAAAGAGATACAAAAGACAAAACCATTTGAGAACATCTCTCTGGTGTACAGCATGGATACAAGGGCAACATTTCTCATGAATATGCCCATTCACATACTCAGACAGATGACGCCAGGGCAGCTGGAAAAGGTTAACAAAAATAGAAATGAACTGCAAAAGGAAAGACAGCAATGTAGACATTTCTCTCCACTAGAGATTATCACAATGACCGTTTCTATGTTGTATGAAGCCAGTTTTTGCCCACTTAAGCATACAAACCATCCATTTAGTGTGGGACTATTTCTTCTATAATTTATGATTATGGTATTTGAGGCATTTTTATCTTAAAGGGAATTTATGCTTTTATTTTTTATTGAATAACTATACGTCTTTTCCCCTCTTTAAGCACGTTGTATGTAAATCACATTTTATGTTTTCTTCAATTGGCTTTCCTTGTGTTGGCTTTCCAGGGTTGAATCATTGCTCATTATTAAGTCCAATCAGCTGCTGGCAACACAAACTAGAGAATCTTCAGAGCCGAGCAGAAGAAGGTCTAGTGAATGGTTCACATTATTTGATGTTGATCCACATGCTTATACACCATTAGCAACAGTATGAAGCAGTCTTCTTCTCATTGTATTCTGTAGTTTCTTTACACTGCAGGGCATGCCTTTTTTATGGCCTTTGATGCACAACCTCTTCATTATTCATCAACATATGTGTACATCCGGTTTAAGGAAATATACATGTGCTTTATTCTCATTTTCACATCTCTTACTGGCTGACTGCGTTTCCTGAGAGTTTCATGTTTTTTTTCCCCTGCCAATTGTGGTAATTATTGATAGGACGAATGCTACATTAATACTTAAAGACATCTGCACATGCAATATACTCAAACAGTTTAAAGATAAAAATTAACACAGATGTCTTTAAAAGGATCTTTAACCATTAACAGAAAGCCAAAGTGAATCTTACCCCCAATGAAAGCAAAAAAATGATTTATGATTAAAGGACAGATAATACAACCTCTTATTTCCCACTACAGCTTCCCTTGATTAAGAAAATATTTGGAGATCAACATTACTGTCTTCAAAGAAGACTGAAGGCAGAACACTTGCTAGAAACAAGAAAATGACTCGTAGTTCAAGAAAAGTCTTTAATAATATCTGTGAAAGCAGCTCAGATGCTTATACCACCCTGGTTACTTTTTGTTGCTGACGGACACAGTAGAGTTGTAAGCGAGATGTGTTTGCACTGTGTTCTTCTGCTGCCAACAGGGACAGGGATGAACACTAGGGGGCAAGCTTAAACCTTTCTCCCCTATCCATAGCATTTTTAGGCAATTAGATCTGCTCCCTCCTCTTCCATTCTTTAACACTTTAGATTGAATGTGTGTTTGCATCACAGTGGAGTGTGACAGACTAAACTCACACATTTGTTCACGTTTGTTTGGGTGTGGGCTTGTATTTAGTGAGCCGCCTACATCAATCTTAATCCAAATATAACACTCATTGGGCTATTTACCATTCTGATTGAGGGAGGTTGTTTGGATTTCTGACATCTTAGATTAAAAATGGATTGCACGCCCTGAATCGTCCCCTCTCTTTATTCCGATCCCTCTGTCTTTCTCTCTCTCTCTCTCTTTCTGCAAACCTTACACACACTCTCAACTCTGTTGTGTCAGGTTGCCTCTCACCGTTGCCTTTCTTTCCTTCTTTTATTCTATCTCTAATCTCTACCGTTTTTTTATACTATGCTCTTAAAAACTTCTTCTAGTTACAGTATACTAGGGCTTAAATCTCTTTCTCTTTCTAGTTCCACTTGCCCAAAACACATCGTGTCCCTTTCTCCTTCTCTTCTCCGCTATCGTGAGTCTCTCTCGTTGCACCGCAGCTCCTTTCCAGTGTCGACCTCAATTTGCATCATCCGTCGCTGTGCGGTGTCAGCCTGGGCCTTATGATCAAATCCTAGCAGCTGATGACTGCTTTCATCCCACATTTAGCTGCCTTGTGTCTGTGTAGCTGCCTCCCCTGTTTCCCACAATTCATTGCTGGTGCAAGGAGTGGTGCCCGCCTGTGTCTGCTGGTCTGTCTGCTGCGTTGGTCTGTCTGTTGTTTGTTGCTGGGGATCAGTGAACAGATGGTGCGCTACGTTTTCCCCTGCAGAGAGTGAGTGCTACAAAGTGCAGTATCATGCAAGATGGGTTCCACTGCAGAAACGGCTTCCACAGTCGATCCTTTACACTCTGAGTATTCTATTAGTGGAGATAAATACAACTAGTATTTTTAATGCACACCATTCCCAGTTCATTTTGTTGTGACATGGCATAATGTAGCCTTCCCCATTGTTCTTGGAAATGTTTATCCTCATATTACTCTTTTGTGTGCTAAATATTTAACCAAGGATCCTCATAATGCCCCGCTAAAAGTTTTCATGCCAAATTAAAGCTTCAGCATTCAAAGGATTGTCCTTGACTGTTTTCAGTGCATAGTGAATTATTAAGCCCTTCGTTGGGGGAACTCTTTGCGCTATAGTTCTCTGAGATCTGCAGTCGTTTGACAGTTCCTGAGTTCCGCAGAGAATATTGGTTTCAGCAAAACTCCCTATAGGCAATGATGCTGTAGTTATAGAAATATATTTGCAGGAAAACTAGCATCAGTTGGCACATGTAGACGGGACTTCCCCCCAGGAGGGTGAGTGGGTAAGTACGGATGGTAACTCTCTGGACACTGCTTGCTAAAATATTAACAAGGTGTCTGAATTCATTTCACATTAAAGAATGAATTGGATTTCTTTGCAGTTGATATTTCCAAAGCACATCTTTGTTAGAGATTGGTAGATTTGGGGAAATAAACAGCCATGCACCACCATCCTGCTGTGCCCAAATTGTGCCACTCATAGCAGAAGTGCATTTTTAACTGCTAATGAATTGGTTGTGTTTGGACCAAAGCCAGGCACTCAGAAGCTAAGATTAAAACTCTGCTCTTGCTAATCATAACAAAAGCCATGGGATTAGTCATTGGAGATCGAGTCAAGGTCCTTGCCCACACAGCTAATTGAGCTCTTATCTTGGCCCTGCCGGTAATGCCATTAATCATAAATGGCATGTCATGTTCAGGAGAAAAAGTGGAAGCTCTATAAGCTCCCAATGAGTGCACATAGCTTTGTTTTCAAAGCCCATGCAGAGCCTTGTGGGTGTCATAGGAAGATTAGTCCATCAGGGTGTTCTGTTAGTTAGCTTGGACTCTACAAAAAGGTAATATAAAGGCCCTGTGATTTGTTGCTTTTCTTTATGATCATATTTGTGTTGGGCTTCATTGCAGCACAAGCCTCTTGTCGTGCTCTTTGCTGGCTGGTGAGACTAATGATAATCTGCAGGAGCATGATTTGTTGCTGAGAGCAGTCACAGAGCCTCTTTTTTCTTGTTTACTCTTCTATTCCTGAGGCGGTTTACCATTGATATAGCCAACAAAAGTGGAAGAGCAAACATTATCTATTGTTAACTACTTCAGTCGCTGCTTAGCTATTCCTAGATGCCCTGTAGAAAACCACTGGAATACCTGTGAAACTACATGCACTTGAGCTTTCACCTCCTATTTTCTGTAGAATCTGTCCCAGAGCTTTTTTCCTCTCCAGAAAATGTGTGTGTACAAGCACGCACTGCTGTCTTATGACCTTTGATTGAGCAGATTTTCCCCAGGAGAGATCAAAATGAGCGCCTTTTGTGCTCCTGTTCCAAATCACGCATAACTTTAATTGCCGGCTCATGATAGGGTCTATGAGAATGCTCTAAAACGTGAGCTCTCACATCAGTGTGTGCTAGTAAATTAGCATGACAGTGGTGGGTGACTGCGATGGGAGTAAGAGGGAGGCAGTGGTGGAGACAAGGTTACGAGCTCAGCAGAATGATTGAAATCCCCGCTGTCGGATGATGGCTGCTCAGGTGATATAGCACAAAACTAGTGAGCCTTTAAGCAGAATGCAGAGGGAGAGAAAAGACTTTAGTGCAGAGAGTTTTTCCTGTGCTGTCTGTTTCTGTCTTGTTTCCTGTCAGGGCTGTATGTCACACGCAGCCTGCGAAACAAATATGCATAACGTGAGGAGGCACATGTACAAATCAACTAGCTAATTCAATGGCATCTCACTGACAGAAGAGTAAACGATATGCCATATACGTTAACAAAAGCAATGAATCAAAGGACTGAAGTGAGACAAGTGGACATGCGCCTGAGACTTGATTAGTTTGTACATCAAGTTCATTGCAGAGTGAGCAATAGTATATTAGCAGTTTTGGCATTGACCAGGATAAATGGACATTTAGAAACATGTACTGAATAGTCGGGTTCATAGTGTTGTATTATCTGGGGCCAGAATCTCCTCAGCTGTATGTCCATCATGTTTGCTCACATCTAAATCCCAATCCTGTAACGACTGACATCTGAAATTGAACATGTTTTACTTTTCAGTAGTATTAACACTGCTCCAATCTTTTCCAGCATGCAAATCTCGAAAGTCTTATAACCTGGAAAATACTATTACCACCAGTTTAATGGTACATTTTTGAGCATACACATAAAGTACATGGAGTTTTGTTGCATTCTGTGGAGCATTAAGTCGTAATTGGCAGCACATGGAGGACCAAAAGAGCCATTAAAAGCACCATAATGTGTTTGTATTATTCAGACGTATCAAGCCCATTAGCACAGGCACTAGGAATGGCATTCATATTACAAGCCACCAGGAGCTTACAAGCTGGAGCTCCAGGGAGAAAGGAACAGCTGAAGGATGCAGTTTAAAAATACCAGATTGTTTTTCTCCAGGGCTGGAATGACTCATTACCCAGGCAGCAAGGCAAGAAGTCTTGTCAGTTGAGTCGTCCTACAGTACAGAGACACACGCAAATTGCGCCAGCACATCACTTACAGTGCTATAGTTGTTTAGGGGCTGTGAGAGCAACAGCCATACACATACAATTGTGCAAAACATCCCATGCAGACACACCTGTGTTGGAATCCAGGGGAGTGATGTTTGCAGATTGCGGAAGACTTTCGTTTTCTCAGAGTTAGGTTAAAGTCTCAGGTGCCTGCCATATGC
This sequence comes from Tautogolabrus adspersus, assembly GCA_020745685.1. Lineage (NCBI taxonomy): Eukaryota > Metazoa > Chordata > Actinopteri > Labriformes > Labridae > Tautogolabrus > Tautogolabrus adspersus. Next base: position 23,614,551 of record CM036534.1, read on the forward strand.
TGACGTGTTTATCCCTTCTTCTCATCTCATGACTCGCTTGTTCAGAAGTGAGGGGTGTTTGGAGATAGCCTGACCAACCCATCGCTCAAATCCTGCTGCACCACCGTGACGACTTGCGACTATTGGATCTTTCCTGGGGTCTTATCTGATGGCTGCGCTGCCGTGAGGTGTTGTGAAACGGATGCTCACACGTCACCGGCTCTGCTTCTATCTCTCTGGAAGCAGCCCAAGGCAGAGTGAGGGAGATGTTGAAGGGGTTAGAGGGCATATTGAGGGCACATGGCCATGGCACTCAGCCTCGGATCATCCCTCACCTGGGAGATAAAGAGCAGGAGTGATGACTTCCCAGCTTGAGCTGTGCTTTGGGCCTGCGCTCGACCTTTCCAGTAAGAAAGGTGACTGATCCGTGGAGGACTCTGATGTAAAGAAGTGCCCTTATCAGGCCAACAGGGAGGAAGAAGAGGAGGAGATAGCAGGCAGACATGTGATGAAACTTAACTGATTCAGGGCTTGGCTGGGTGGGGAGGTTCCCTCATTTTGCTCTGTCTTCATCCCCACATTTTCCGCTCTCTATCCTTTCCGCCCTCCATCCCTCTTATCTGGGCTCCTCTGCAGAGAAATCCATTTTCCTGCAGCAGGCCGCTTTGTCTGCTCAGGGTGCGGCGGTACTGAGGCGGCTGGTAAATAATGCACAAGTCTTTCACTATTCTTCCGAAGGAGAGGAGCGCGCACTATAAGACCCTCTCTGATGTGGGCTTATTAAACGAACCAGGCTGCTACGGTTTTGAATGCTTCTTTTAGGGGGCAAGGTGAGGTAAAAGTGAGAGTGTCCCAAAAGAAAATATCAGCTGTAAAGGCCCATTTTGCCACTCCTTTACCCACGGAAGCTAAAAGAGGAAACCTAATGGGAGATGCAGAGAGCTCCCAAAGTCACTTGGTGTGCCTTTGCTTTGGTGCACTGCAGAGCTCCTGCAGCCGTGCTGTGCTAGATTCCTCGCCCAAAGACAAGGTTGCTGATCTGCCAGTGGACTGGCGTGACGTGGAGGGAGTAACGTAATAACACCTTTGACACCAACACACTCTCACTCTCTATCTCAGCAGGTTACATATTATAAGGGATTGTTGCGCGCGTAGTGTTGTGTGTGGTAGTGTTGTGTGTTTGTTTTGTGTTTGTTTCTCTCTCCCTCTCCTGTTGCTCTGCAGGTTGGTGCTCTCCCTATCGCTGGTGATTGAGCTCACCTGATGCTACTTAGAAATCAAGGGACTCAGCATAAAATCAGGAGAGAGGAGAAAGCACTGGTCAGTGGACCATTCGGCTGTGTGCTGAGCTGCAAACCCTGTCATACCCTTCACCTTCCTCTACTTGTCTTGTGCTGCTGCAACGCCTGAATTTCCCCTCTGGGGATCAATAAAGTATTATCCTATCCTATCCTATAATCGTACTCCTTCTGTGGAAGGAGGATGTTTTTCCAGTGGGAAAGACTTTGTGCAGGCTGTTTGTGGTAGTGTGTTTTGGTTAAAGTATTTTGTTAAAGATTGTTAGGCTTCTCTTTAGTTGTGTTTTTTAAAAAGAAGTTTGTTCTTGGTTGTTTAGTTTTTGTGATTTTGTAAATAAATTCTTTGTAAATTTGCTTCTACTTAATTCCTCCTTCTTTTCCTTGGGTTTTATTTTATTGTTACTCCCCTCATCCCCTAGCCATCTTGGGGGACGTACACCTGGCAGAATATCCATTTTACAACATGACTTCAAAACTGACAGCTCAGTAACCTACCACAACTGCGGAGGATATAAACAATCACATCATCATCATTATGCTGTACATGGTTGTTCGTTTTTGCATGCAAACCTCCGCAATAGGATCATTATTTCAGTGAACTGATTTTCACACGCAGGTCAATCCAGACAAGTAAAACACATTAAGTGACATAACCACATCAACAAATGCACACACAGCCAAATGAGCTGTTTAGTCAAGAGTGAAACCTCAGACAGAGAGAAGGGGACGTGTATCAAACTATTTGAAGAGGAATATTTTTCTGTGGTTCATGGTCAGGGATGGGCAACTTTGGTCACAGCAAGGGCCACATTCATTTAATTCTCACTGCCAGGGGGGCAAATTGTAGGATACAAAATGTCTCAAATTGAACTCAACATATATACCAGTGATCAAATATTATTATGGACATATTTCTGGTTTTCATGATTTCTTTGGCAGATTTTGTCATGTTTTCGTCATGTTTCCAATTGATTGATATGTAAAAATTGACCTGAGGGCCACGTTGAGGGTTGATGGGGGGCCGCATGTGGCCTCAAGTTGGGACTCAAGTTGCCCACCCCTGTTCATGGTGGTAGAATTACATCATTGTTGACCTTACTGAGTGGAGCTGGCAGCGCTAAACTTCACAGTAGTTTAGTATTCCAGTGATTTCTATCATTAAAAGTCTGGTGTTTTATTTTAAAGACAATATCAGTCTGAAAAATTAATTTATGTCACTCACTCAAGATAAAAATGCTGTTTTTTTCTGTGAAATCAACCAGACTTAAGTTATGATCATGGGAAAATGAGCGTTGTTATTACAAGATAGAGACATGAATAAGTCAATCTCGAGAAAACAACCCTAAATTACTCATTATCACAGGGAGACTGAGTGAAATCAAATGTATAGCCTCTTAGGACTTCCTGAAATACCTTCTTTCTTACTGGAGTTTCTCCGCATTTCTACTTCATTCATGTTTTTATCATCTTATATTGTGGCAGAGGATTTTAGGCTACAGTTTAAGGCATATTGCGCCTTCATTAAAGTGCTTAAACTTTACTTGTTAAACTTAAAGGGATAAACCAGAGCATCAACATAAGATCCACCTTGTTTTCACCTCCGATCTGGTCTAGTTTTTTTTAACTTCTACAAATAAAATGTTTTTTGTTTTTCACCTCCTATTTTCACCCTGTTCTCTGTAACTCTACTCCCATGGTGTTTCATTTTCAGCCCAAATGCTGCAATAGTTGTCATTTCTTTTTAAAGCATAACAGAAAATAGAGCCCTTACAGTGTGCTTGAAGGTCTTTATTCTCCTCACTGCTCCAATATATACAGTAAACAGTGTTTGAGTCAACAGAGGGGGCCGGATTTACTTTCAAAGCTGCAGTTTTCACATGCTTTGGGTTTAAGTGGAAAGTCTAGGTTAGAGAATGAATCAGATATATGCGGAGGCAGGATATGAGATCCTATAGCTCACTAATGTCAAAAATCCACCTACATAAGCTTACACACAGTATTGCAGCCTCCACAAATATTTACCGGATTCTCACTAGTTTTGTTGCGCAACAAACCCCATCATATTGCTTTGACAGCACTATTTTGGAAAGAATGGCCTGCAGAAAAACCCCAGTGTGATGGGAAGAAAACACTGCTGAGAACAGTGCTCTTGTTACAGGGCAGAACAGCAGAAGTAGGCCTCTTTTTATTGCCTCTAATACATTTGCTTGCAGGAACTGACTCCAAAGATGAAAGGAAGGGAGAGGTTTGTCTTTTCCAGGTCAACATGCCTCCAGGGCTGCCTACACATCCAAAATAGATGGATCTACAAGAAAGTTAGCCAGAATTAGTTAGCACTTGCACGATGATCTACCAAAATGTTCTTAAATTTATTTTAGTCTTTTTATGTTCTGCTACTCTCAGGACATCTCTCTTCCTCGAGCGATTTCTTACAGATACTTGTGGGCACATTGTGTCTCTGTATTCAGTCCACTGCGTTTGTGATGACTCATTCACAGGCTGAAAAAATAAATTAGACTCATTGTTTGAGGTAATGGATATCTTATGGCTACCTTATGAGAGCATGTGTCATGTGGTATGAGATTAAATATGTGGACATTCTGTCATGACGAACAGCAAGCCCACATCAACAAACCGGTCAGCAACCATAAAACTGCAAACCTGGCTCCACCTGCCCACCCTTATTCCAGTAAGCTGCCTCATTCATCTTCGTCCTCTCGAGATCTCATCGACCTGCCTTTCTAAGACGACAGTCCAGACGCTCTCTGTCAATCACATGTCATTAAAAGCGCCCTGTTCTTCACACCGACGCAGGCTATATATCCCACATGATTCCCCTGGCATGTCTTTCAAATTAACACTCTCCCATAGAAGTCAGGGTGTGTACCTGAGCTGCTTTGTGGCTACAATCACTAATAACAGCCTGATGGACACTGTGCTGTGTGACCTGACATCACATGGTGATCTATCATTTTATCTGTCTACATTTTTGTGGTAGCAGGGACTGCACTTCAACCAGCTTGTTTGGGCACGGGGTGTTTTTAAGAACACTTCATTGTTGTCTGTTTATCAGCTTTCCTCTCAGGACTGTGGGCACAGATGGCCAGCTTCAATATTACATTTTTTTGGAATTTAAAGTTCAAAGCAAAAAATAAATTAATAAATAAAACAAAGTTATATAATTTTTAAGGGAACAAAAACAATCACAGAATAGTCCCAGTCATGGCGATGAAATCATCATACCCAAATGAAGACCAGGAACTGGGAAAATGTTGTTGTTTCTTAGACGTATATTGTCAAATGATTTTGTCCCTGTAGGGCAGCAGAAACAAGCTGTGTACACACATTGATAACCCCCCACTACTAATTAATAAATTAAACAATTAGTAACTAAAACTAACTTATTAATAACTTCAGATAACAACATTCTTTTGATTCAATGTGGTCAATAATTTCCTTTTAAAAGAAACAACAGTGTTATAATGGATTCACACCTCCTGCTGTCTGATTCATGTCCAAAATCTTTTCTTTTCTGCCTCTTCATTAGATGCTGAGTGAATTTATTTCTCTTTGGCAGCTAAATGTTCAGTTTATTTTTTGCTATCAACCTTAAAAAATGTGCATTCGTTTATCAAACATATCGTTTATATGGACTTAAACCATTTACTCCATTTAACCTGTATTGTTATCCTGAGATGAGATGGAATAAAAACATTAAGTTTGGGAGCTGTAGAAGATGCTTACATTCTCCTTAACGCTCAGTTTAATTGCTGGGTTAAATTATTTTACAGGTTTCATTTGTTTAATGGTAAGTATGAAAATATTGGTATATGCTGCTCTAAACATTTGATTCAATGGACCCCTTCACACAGGCAGAATGCAAAGAAAATAATGGAGCACACGCATTACTTAATGTAATCTAGGTGCAAAGGATGTTTCTACACATACGTCAAATGTATGTTGCTCTAAATTCCTGGTGGAATAGCAGCAGCTCAACCTTACTTTCTCTGTTATCAGATGATGTGTCCAAAAATAATGTCCATGTCATTTATACTTTCATGTGTCGATATTTGGGTTGCACATGAGATTGCATGCTCAAATCTTTTGAACCATATTTCTGTATCCATATGTGTATGTGTGTGGGTTTGATGGAAGTTACATCTGGATGCACTGTGCATCATATCCATGCACTTCAGTGAAGACGAGTTCAGTGATGTTTGCAGCTTTTTGTTGCCTCACTTGCTGCTAAAGCACGTCTTTCTGGGGTTGCCAAGCCTCAGTCAGTCTGAGGTGATTGCAGATGACACATTTGCAGTGAGTCTGCATAGTCAGCTGGCCAATTCAGCAGAGTGCAATATAGCGAAACTGGAGAAGAGCTGGGGAAGGTTAGATGACACATTATGGCAGTAAAAAGGGTGTCAATAATGGTTTGTCTTGTGAAGCAATCTAGGTCTCATTTTCAACACTTCTCGCCTCAGGCAGTCGATCTACCTGTTTCAATCAGTGCTTTTTCACATGAATGAGAAATCTGCCTACTCAGAGAACTCTGTGCTCTACAGTACATTCACCTTGAATTGTCTAATATATATGCTTGCAATTGTTTCAATCCTGGGCACAAGGGCTTTGCAAGGTTAAGTAGAGAGTCCATGTCAAGAACAAATCTGCAAAAGGTTCTGGCAATTTAGAAAACCTTCCTCGTTTCCCCTGCAGCTACACTTTCCTACGCAGCAATCCTCCAAACCAGCTTAATAGATTACTCCCAGAATGACTTTGGTTTAGTCTAGACCGGTCAAAGATTAAGTGCTTGGTTGATGTATTTTTCCTCCCGATTGTAACTCACACAAACACAACACTTCATCCAGAGCTAGTTTCTCTTTCGACAAGCACAACAAGTGCCAGTCTAAGAGGGCCGCTGCCAAACAACAGGAATTTGGTTGTCATGAAGCTGTCGGAGCCATGTGGAGTGTAATGTTTGCACCCGCTCCATTTCCAGGCCTCGAAAACAGAGTAGAGCATCTTTGAGAGCTCAACTGTGCCTCCAGCAAAGACGAGCTACAATGACATCAAACTATATCACCACTCATTACAACATGTTTTCTGCTCGGACCACCTCAATGTGTTTTCTCATCGTCTCTTGTCTAAATACACACGGGTGCCAGTGGGTGCTCTTTTTTTCTGCAGTTGACACTCCATGCGCATTTTCATCCAATATTTACTGGGGTTGTTATCCTTTTTAGATTAAAACAGCAGTGATTCATTAGCCTCTGTTTGCTGCCATGCAAGTGCAGCGCATTAAGTGTGAGGGCTCGTGATCCTCAATGATTTCAAATTGTTGACACGATAGCCCCCAAACTGCATGAGACACCAGTTTCTGGCGCGGTGAATCGTGTCTGTGAATAATAACACTTCAAATTTGAGGAGCCCTTTTAAAATGTGATACACCCCTTCTTCTCAGAGTCATAACTTAGTCAGATGGTAACGCAAGCTTGCTTCAGAAATGTATGAATACATTAATCACAGTGATTACAGCTCAAAATAGGAGCAAAAAAAAGGCACAATTGCAAAAATCTCTGTATTGATGGAGTAAAGGGGCCTTATGTGCAGCATACACAGCTCTAACTCCAAGACAGCATAGCAGGTAGGAGGCACTTGGTTAGCATCCTTGAAGATATACAGGTCTCAACTGATATCATGCTGTTTCTTAATCTTTCTTCAGGTTAGAATGTAAATCATATCCTCTTTGTACTAGAGGCTGCTGACACACAACTACAACTTTAAACAAAAAAGAGTATGCTTTCTAAAATGTTCTTAACACCTGCGCTAAAGTCTGCCTAAGAGCTAAGCAACACCGAGACACATGGGGCATGTTCTCAGCTCCCCTCATTTATTTTCTCTCCAGCCATGTGTAGATAAGATAAAGCCTTACACACTCTGTTAAGCAAAAATGCTTGGCTGCACTGCTGGCAGCCTGCACAGCACACAAAAAACCCAAAGTAGGGCATTCTGAATTTTTTTTTATTCCTCTGTGGCTTGAAGAGTGCATCTGGACACCCCGCATACTCACGCTCTGTGGACGCCTGCATTATTTTCAGCTTACACACACTTGAATTATGCATTTTACATGGTTTCACATGTGGAAATTGCCCATGTCTGTGACATGTGGAGGAGGGCACAAAGCTGGATTTGAGCCATTCTGCAAAACCTCATGGGTGGACTTGAATCCTAACACCTTCTGTGGAACATTTCACAGTGAAAGGCAGCAGCACTGAGGGCCTTTTGGTTTGCTGCCAACTATACAATAGAGTTGTGAGGAATGTGCCATTTCTGCCCCTTTATACGGCAGCACTACGCCACCACACTACAATTAATCCACTGTAGTGGCATTTAAGCATATCTAACTCCATTCCAGCTGTCTTTAAATGCAATTTAGAGGAAAAAGCACGGCCATTTTAGCAACTAGGCTGATTGATAGTTACAGGAGTGAAGCCCATGTATACAACAAGAGGTGTAAATTGTATCGATGTTTTGCTTAAAGGGACACTTTGCCAATTGTAAATGACAGAATTTAACAGTCACAATGACTGCTGAATAGCTTGAGAAAAAAACAACCTTTTTGACTGTTGTGTTGTAGGGCTCTGGAGGAGATTTGTAAAGTCTGACAAAAATGACTAGTAACAATTCCAGAGGTTTTAAACCCTGGCTTGAAGACTCAAATTTGTCATGGAGGTAGCCTTGAATACAAACTGTGTGTTTTGAAAGAATTAGGCATTTACCAGGCAGAAAGGGCAAATAAAGGATGGTTATTGATCTGCAGCCGTTCATGTGGGATCAATCACTTCTCAAGCTTGACCTAGGGACTGAAAGTCAGAATATTCCATCCTTATGCAGCATTGATTGTAAGCGTTCTTTTTAAATATCTCTCTCTTCCCCTCAGCATATTCAATAGCAGTGCAATGTCATCATCATCATTATTGACGGACTCAGGAGTCCATTAGAAAACAGATAAAGACAAACAAAATACAAAGACAAACAAACGGACAAAACACCACCAATACTGTTACCAGTGTCTCCAGAGGGAGGACTTGTGTCTCACAGAACTGTGATTTTGATTTGTCAGCAGCTTAATAATGGAGTTCTGAGAATCCTTCAATCGGAAGATAAGTTTGTACATCAGGTTTCTCATCAGAGCATCAGTCTTTTTCTAGGTAAATTTAGCAAACATGAGTTAGAAGTAAGACACTAGAATCTTACTCCAAAAGTATTAACAGCACTTACAGTACCAAAATGTACAGCATCAATATTCCGACAGAATTAACTGCGTTAGAGTTATTGTATATGTGCAAGCAGCATTTTATCGTTGCCTCAAATCAAGGTGGCACCAATTTAACTGCTAAAGAGAAGTCACAATTATCAATCTGGCTACGATATGATGTGAAGAAGACCTCTAAGAACCCTAGATATCTATATCACAGTTTAAAAAAGGAATCATGTTTATCACTTTGGTAAATGTACTTTCTCAGGTTTCGACTAACCACTGAATACAGCTGCTGCAGTTTGTAAATGTTGGGCATATCAAAGTCCTGAGTGATCTCCTGCTGAGTGGGGATCTGAGCTGCTGGGAGGTCAGTGCATCACTCAGGGTCGATGGTAATTTGATGGTAGTTGTTGAAAGGGAGAACTCTTCACTTCCACTTTATCTTCCAATAGCTCACCGGTCGAGCAGGGATTCGATCCGACAGCCCTCTGATTGCAAGCTCATTCTCTCACTATCAGCCCTCTGCCTATTGTTACTGCTGTCACTTCCCCCCTAGTTTGATGTGACAACCTATCTGCCTACAGCTGTAATGTCAAACAAAGAAGTATTTATTTTATGTGTAGTGTTATTGATTCTATCTTTCTCACTCTCATGTACGCTCACATATGTTCACATGCATGCATAAAGATCCATACAGACCCTCTTTTCCCCCACACACACTGTTGTCTGGCTTTTCTTCCTTCCTCTGCTTCCCTCAGTTATTCATGAGCCATCTGCTTGGGCGAGTGCTGTGTCAGATGTGTGTCAAACAGGACCTCATCTGTCCCCCTGGTTCATCTTCTAATTGTGTCCTAGTGTGCATGCTGCAGTCGCCGCCACTGACGCCCCAACAACACTCCACTGTAAGCCAAGGGACTCCAGTTCGGCTCTCTGGTCCATCATGTCCCAAATAACCTGTTTAATATGATGTGTGCATCTTTATTTGAGAACAGAGCATGTGGTTCATCAATGTTGTAAGGGCGAGCATAGATCAGGCTTTGTGTACTTGTGTGGTGGTGTGTGTTCGGTGTAAAATGTCGACTTGAGATACAGATATCTGGTGGATTTTTTCAAAAGTACAATAATATATAGTTCTTCACTCTTACTGCAACCAAAATAACATCAAAGCTAGACACCAATGATAATCAAAATTAGACTGCATCAAGGTTGGAGAAGTTCTGGGATGAACAAGAAATGAAATATAACTTGACCTAGAAGTTGGAATAATTGCGTTGAAAACTGAGTAAAAGAAGAAAAGCAGCTCTTTTGAACACTTTTCATTCAGTGACAAGGTAAATATGGTGTCCATAAAAGGGCGAATGTGGCCTTCTGATCACAACCCGTTCTATATGAATGTGCCTTAAACCAGCCAATCCCTCTGCAATTCAGAGATGCTCTTGAAAGTGAAGAGCATTTCTTCTCTATAATAAGACCGTTTCATAGGCTTATGAAGGGAAAAAGGTTCAAAGCAAATTTAAATGGAATATTCTCCTGGTCTGCCATGACAGTGTTACTGTAGGCTACTCTGTAATTCTGGCCTCTCTGAAAGTAGCACTTTATCAAAAAAACTCGACTGAAGTTCAAACAGGAACGTTGATTGTGAGCCAAAAATTCCACGCTTACATGACAAGAAGTAAGACAGACTGAAATACATATGGACAGATAAACTAGCAGGCCTCAATAAAAAGGTACAAGGCAGTCAAAGTAACTTAAAAAATTACATAGACTTATACGTGGAAAAAAAAGAATTAAAAACTAGAATTAAAGGTACATGCAATAAAAAAGTAAACCTTTGCAATGATGCTTTTTCGTGATTTAAAGATGATTATGCAGTGCTACACAGCCAGTATGAACACATGTCATATTTGGTTTTGCTTGAAAAATAAGAACGAGTACCAGAAGGGAGAGCAGAAGGATGCAGAACCGTCAGCCATTGATGATGGGCTGGAGAGAGAAAACAGAAATAAACTCAACTAAACATTGTTAAAATTATTCACACAACAGAGACAGCGTCTGTGTCCCAGTAACCTGTCCGTCTAAACCTGGAAAATAAATACACCAAAGACTAAAACAGAGTTATAGAAAGCCCTTCTGCAGCAGGAACTTGGCTCTAAATGAGAAACTCCGTGCATTTCCAATACAAGGGTCATGGTTCTAGGGACTTCATCATACCCCCCCAAATGGGTCCCAGATAGGGGCTTGTTCTCTTTGACTTTGGGGACGGGAAATGTAATGCTCTACATTTGTGATTGGTCAAGTCTCCAACTGTTGAGAAGACTCTTTAACATGTCAGTAGGCTATTTTTTCTTGAATTCCACAGGTCCTTAGACTTGTGGAAAGTCTTGAAGAACCTTTCAATTTCTTGAAAAGTAGCTCATGGGACTAAAAGTCAGGTGAAAATATTACAATCCAGATGCAGGCAACTTTATTTATCCCAGAGGGCAATTCCATTTTTAAACTTTACCAAGACCACCCAGTCAATTTCACCTGTCTGTGTAAACTTGTTAAAGTTAAAACTAATCACTTTCAGGGGTCAGAATTCCAACAAGGAGCAAATATTATAATCTTTGTTTTTGTGTTCAGATGAACTCCTCAGAAGAACTATGGGTGAAATATGATTTTGTAAGTCATTGCTGCACCAAGTGATTCCCTTTTAGTACCCTCAGCTCATAAAGTCATTTATAGCTGCCTTGGCTGTGCTAAAATTGGGCCACATACAACTGTCATATCCAATACACTTTCTCTAAGTTATTCCTTTCAAAGGGCTATAAAAACAATTTACGTATGCATGGTTGGATTCACACAAGATACATGACCTTAGAGAAGGGGATCATGAATGTGTTAAATGCAGGCCTGCCTCTGAGCATCACAATAATGTATGATTTCAGAAAAGAGGCCAGGAGGTCCCTCTGGAGAGCGACTGTGATTCATCTCTGACAGAGACATCACTTCCTCTCCGGGTCGAGGGGATAACGCTGTCATGTTAGTTGCCCTGCCCAATCCCCGGCCCTTCAAAGTAAAGCCACCGTGATGAATCTGAGGCCCTTGAACGCACCGTCCTGACATGCCCTTTGTGTTCATTGTGATTTCTGAGTGCTAGGAGTGGCTTTAATTCATGTTGTATTTGCACAATAAGACAAAAAGGAGAGCTGGGAGTTTTGTTTTTCCAGCTCCCAACATGCCAGGGACACATGCAAATGAGCGAGGAGTCTGGCTAAGTGATGCACTCATAGAATAAGTAAACAAAGCTGTCTGGGCCCACTCATACTGCTCCTGAGGGCATCTCTCTGTTTTGCCACTGAATGTTGTGTCCTCTAGCAGCAACCAGAGATCTGATAGCACTATTTTTGGCTGAATTTGCAGTGTGATGATATCATTTATCTCCATCACTGGCTACTTTCATGCCCAAGCTTGTTCTTCTCTGAGTATTTAAACGTTCGTTTTGACCACAGGACAAAACTCTCCTGGAATCCATTCTAATGGAATTCTTGAGTTGTTAAGGAAGGATAGAGCAGGTTTCACTGCAGGACTGTCTTATTGTCGTGCCTGAAGCTTGTGTAATAATATCACATCTTCACCTCAGGATACAAGTAAGGGACACTTAGGGGCCAATATCCAATTTTTGGCACATGCCAATATCAGCCTGATTTAATGTCCTCACCATAGTGTCCTTAGCAGCATCAATGATTTTGGAGAAAAGGTTTTGACAGACAATTGAATTGGTTGAGCACGGAATCTGTATCACAGATGAAAAAGTGGTCACCTGAAATTCTTGAACCTGCCATACACTGTCGTGTTCCTGTTGTACATAAAAGTATTTGTCTTGATGGAAAAAGAAAGGATGTACTTAACTTAAAGCTGAAGGAGCTACAGTGTCAGTCAGGTGGAAACAAAGAGGCTGGTCTGGTCCTAAACAGAGTGATAACAGCTACTGCATAATATAGGTATTAGAAAAGAGGCCACTGGCAGGATCTGAAACAGGAAGGCAGTACCCTGAGTCTTGTTGTGACAACAGCAGATATAGAAAAGATTAAGTGTTAAAACCAAAGCTGGCAGAAGACGATAAGGAATGGATTTTTCTCTCAACCACAACCTTGATCTTCTGCGATATTAAAGTTTGTGTTGAGAACTAAGAGCAACATATTGATACCCTTATGTGTAATCTTCGGTGTGATTTAGAATTAAAGCACAGACGTGTAAAAACAGGAGGAGGAAGACATGCTATGTTGTTCGATCAATAGCGTGAAGATGACACACAAGTCTCTTGAGGGGTAGGAGGGAGGTCTAACTGAGAAGTCACACAGAGGTTATTCGAAAGTGTGATAATGACAGAGTGTATAATACAAAGATGTCAAGAAGGCATGACTTCCAGATTTATGATTGCATCATATGGTAATGCAATCAGTGTGGAGTAGAAGATGCTGTGAGTGAACAAAAAATAATTGGGACGAAGTTTATGACATTGTGGGGCTTTCGGTGTCATTCAACAGATGCTAACAAAGATGAGACGTATTATGCCGAGAGCCCAGGAAACCAGGCTTTGACATGCAACGCGTGGGTGGAAATAGCCTTTTAATGAATAGACAGCAGAAGGGGAAAAAATTGAAGACGGGCGGAAGAGATACACGAAGCGTGCGGCGTGATAAAATATTGCTATTGTTAGGCACTACTGAGGAGAAAAAGTGCTGCGATGCAGAAAGAGTGGGAAGTCTTGACAGCTTTCCGGTGGCAGTCTGACGGCTGAGCAGGGAGATTGGAAGGAAAGTGCAACAGAGGGCTGCTGTCAGGCCACACCAGAGCTCCGTTTAACAAGGTCCAGAGATGAGCTGCACCACAACACATTGCAAGGGAATGAGATGAGGGAGAGTGGGGATGGAGGGAGGGCTGAGTAAGGCTCATGCATTTTTCCACAGCCTTGCTACCTGTCATGCTTGCAAGCCACAGAGTCCTCACATGTGCATAGAAGCAGAGACTGAAAATCCTCAGTAAGGACAGAAGAAGGATTCTGAGATTTGGGGGACCACCTGCTGCTATTGGATTCTGATACCAGACATCCTTTGACACTTTGATACCATTATTTCTACATGGAAGAATGACTGAGCCCCAATAGATGCACTCCATTTCTACCTCAGCTGTACCTGCATTTGTGTAATGTCAGAAGTGATCATTCACATGTGGTTATCCAGCCCATTTCACTCACCATGGTGAAGTGCAGCAATCTGATCCGAACCACTGAAGAGGACAGACAGAAATAATTAATGAAAGCAAATGCGGAATACGCCTCATTTTAAACATGGATGCCTTCAGGGCAAACACATACAAGCATCTTTACAAGCCTCCCTCTGAGAGCTACCACACCTCCTGTATATCTCGTCTTCATGCTGCACTCAGGAAAAATGCTTCAGTCAAGCCTGTGCAGTGGAAACTCTAGCGGGGCCTCTATAGCCCTCTTTCCATCTTGGCTCCAGGCATCAATCTTCCAGCCTGGCATGAAAGCTTATCTCCCAGCGTCAGGCTAAATGTCAACCTCAGGAACGCTACAACACCATTAGTTATGTCCGCCCTATTAGAGGCAAGCTAATTCCACATAAAAGCCACCCACCCAATTTTAAATGAGGCTGCCTGCACAGGACTCTCCACAGCTGTTTAGGGCTTCCTGTCAGCAGAGACAGCAGGGAGAGGATGTGTCCCAAGATCTAAATAACATCACTGCTGAAAAAAACATGCTGAGTCACTTATTTAGAGGATTCCCTGTTCTTCAGTTTTGTGCTTGATGTTACACTTTAAGCAAGAACATCTGGGGGATTTTCTGGGTACATCATTCAATGACGTGTGCATTGCCTTTGGCTCAAAATAATCAAATCAAACATGGCTGCTACACTAGTTTTCAGATAAGTAAGCATAACAATATTTAAAAAAACCTACAACTGGACATCTATTTGATTTGTCATTTTTGAGAGTTGCCATCATTTTCAAATGTTTTGCATATTACATTCTGACCTGATTCTAATTTTCAAATGTTTTGGCTACTTTACTTACTTTACTTTAATATTTACAGACTGTATAAACTTATCCACAATTTCTTTTGTTTTGTGTGTGTCCATAGGAGGGAGACTCCTGTTTCTGGTGATGTGGCTGAACCTCGTGCCTCAAACTGACAGCTGCCCTGCCAAGTGTGTGTGCTACAGTGAGCCCAGGCCCACGGTGGCCTGCCAACAACAAGGACTGTTTTCAGTTCCTACCGAGATCCCCGTGCGGAGCCAGAGGATATTCCTGCAGAGCAACAAGCTAACAGTGGTGAGATCCACCAGCTTCAGCTCTTGCCACAATCTCACCGTTCTCTGGCTCTACTCCAACAACATTAGTTACATTGAAGCTGGAGCCTTCTATGGCTTGGAAAAACTAGAGGAACTGGACATTGGAGACAACAGTAATCTGCGTACCATTAGCCCTACGGCCTTTCGGGGCCTAACTAAGCTGCATACTCTCCACTTGCACAGGTGTGGCCTGTCAGAGCTCCCTGTTGGAGTTTTCCGAGGAATGTTCTCCCTACAGTACCTTTACCTGCAGGACAATAACATTCTTACCCTGCATGATGACACTTTTCTGGACCTTGCCAACCTCACCTATCTCTACCTGCACAATAACAAGATCAAGATAGTAACTGATAACATGTTTCGAGGCTTAATTAATCTGGACCGTCTGCTTCTACACCAGAACCGTGTTATTTTTGTCCAACCAAGGGCTTTTAATGATCTTGGAAAGCTGAAATCCCTGTTCTTGTTCTTTAACAACCTTACTGTGTTGACTGGGGAGACCATGGACCCACTGGTGACTCTGCAGTATTTGCGTTTAAACGGAAACCAGTGGATCTGTGACTGTCGGGCGAGGACCTTGTGGGATTGGTTCAAACGATTCAAGGGTTCCAGCTCTGAGTTGGAGTGCAATGTCCCTGAGTTCTTGGCTGGAAAGGACCTGAAACGACTTAAGAGTGAAGACTTAGAGGGGTGTGTGGAAACACCTCAAATCCAGACCAATCTCTTCAGCAAGGCACAGTCTGGGAAGTTCCCTTCCACTGAAAATCCTCTTGGGGACACTATTCCTAGGTGTTGCCTTGGAGAGAATGACAAGTCCTCCATACTATCTGGCAAGAGCCGCCAAATCACTAACAACCCCCTTAAGGAAAAGGAAAACATGTCCAAGACTAAGTATAAGGAGCCAGAACGAACGAAAAATGAGACCGCAAACAAGCAGAATGATGGACCGTTGGGAACCTTGTCCAACACGCTGGAAAAGTCATTGGAAAATCTAAACCCTGATCTTATAGACAATGTCGAATCATCTACAGCCTCAAACAAAAAGAAAAAGAAGTGTTCCAAAAAGCCCAAATCAGATGCACACTGCATCAAAGGCCGGGGTTCTACCTTGCAAGTGCTGCACTCTCTTGTCATTCCCATGATCTGGATATCTCTAGCCATGTCTTAGGACTCCTGATCTGACTCTGAACACAGAACTCAAGATTGTTGATGCTCATGACAATGAAACAGAAGATGCAGTGACATCTACAACAGACAGTGACTGAAAAGCGAGGAGTCATGTTGACCCTACGTGGGCGAGAACAGGCAATGACGAAGACGTTAGAGTACATTTAACAAAATGGATGCCTTTACAGAACACTACAGATCTCATGTATATAATGAATTGGTGCCCAAAATTGTTTGTTCTCTATGTACTTAACTGTACCATGTCTAAGCTACACTTCGGAGACTCCTCCCTTTTTCCCTCTCAAAAGCTTTTACTGCTAAGACAGATGACTGGAAGAAAAAAAAAAAAAAGAAGACAGACAAAACAACAAAAACAGGAATCAGAGACAGAGCGCACACAAAGAATGTTGGGTCCGATCTCCCCCCCCATTATTTATTCAAAGTGATGCATTTGTTGGGTAATGTTATGTTTTTTATGTTTATAAAAACAGGTGTTTTACCTCCCCCAATTTTAGTTCTATTTTCATGACAGAGAAGGTATATGGGTACCATTTACCAAAAAGAATGCTGTTGATTTGTTCATGGAGATTGCAATGGAACCATAGATATGCATTTTATTTTACTTGTGTACAAGTATGAATATATTATGAATAAAAGTTCTTATTTCGTAGATGTTTGATTTTGTGTGGTACTTTCCAGGATGACCGAATGGACTCCAATCTATGAGGATTTTAGATTTTGTCTTTACAGCCATTAATATTAATATTGAATTTTTATGTTTTTATGTTTTAACTGATGGATGGGCAAAACCAAGCAAATTCGGTGACTTTGGTTCCTGAAAGGTGTTGCTGGCTTCAATAGATGCTTAATTATTTTGACATTTTTATTGACTAAACCAATGGTGGAAAATAAGGGTTTTTTGCCTAAAGAAAAAATGTAAAGACAAATACTGGGCATCCACTTGCTGCTCACGAGGATCCTTTTGCTGCATTGCTAGTGTACTGTTTAATGAGGGAAAGAAAAGCTACATAAAAGGGGACTGCTAAATAAATAATAAATACAGAAAACTGCTAAATGATGCCAACATGAATTTGAATTTACAAAAAGCATTTGCATTCAGTGATTGCAGTAGCTCACATTATGTCTCACTAACCATACTGAGAGCCAAACCACATTCTTCCTCCCAAACAGATGGTGGGCCCACTGTGGTGCATTCATTGTTTTAAGGATTGTTGGGAAAGAGATGGCCGACTGTGTCTTCAAATCTGGCTTAATCCCAAACCTCAGGCGTCCTCATTTTTGTTTGTTTTCTCCTCAGCCTCTTCAGGACATTGGCTTCACAGTGGTTGACACTCCATTCAAGAACTGTGTGAGCCTTTTGCAGTGAAACGAAGAGCAGCAATAAAAGGACAAGATAAACATTAAACTTTTCATTTCTTTGCATTTTGAACTTTTCCCTTTTAATTTCAACTCACATAACCACCTATTTGAACTCAGATCATACATTGGAACCAAGAATAACTCGTACTAAAATAAATGAAGAAGTCTCTGTTTGATCTTTATTAGTTGCAACTTCTGATCTCAGTACAGTCTCTTGGGGCATTCTGAAAAATTAAATAAATCCATGATTAAAATATGCATTTTAAAGTAAGGTCAACATCTAGCATCATCAGTCATACATGATGTAGTAGCCTATATTTGCATGCCTTAAGTGACTTCTACACATATTATGATACTGAAAGAAAGGCCCCGGGCAGTTTAAGAAAATTCAGCATACCATTAGACATAGTTATGTATATGACAAACACTGCCACATTTCTTATCATTTTGAGTGAATTATTAAACAGTGTATGGAAATGCTGTGGGAATATTCAAAAAGTGACTCCTCACATTACAACCTTGAGAGACGAAAGACCCTAAAGGCACCATATTAAGTACTGCTTTTCTTTCTTGATATGAAAAATACAGTAACACAACATTTGAATACAAAATCAGTTAAGCCTTGAAATGTCAGCTTTTCATACAGCTCAGCAGGGGCAAGTTGCCTGTGCTGTGGGTCCATGCTGGCAAGTCCACAGGCCATGATAATGTTGGAACTTATATTCTGTACCAAATTTAGACATATCTTGTCAACAATCCTCACTTCCTCTCACACAAAGTAAAACGATTAGAAAGCAGAGTCTCCTTAAATCCCCAGAGTGTTTCATTTCTGCCTTATAACCCTGGAAAGTACGAGGACTGAGGGAGACCAGAGATGATATTGATCTTGAGTAGGAATCAACTGCAAAAATCAACAAGGCCTCTCCAACAGAGTTCCATGATCTTTGCTGCTGATACACATGCAGCTGTAGGCTGAGAGCATGCCAGAACAGTGACTTACTCAGTTCTACCCTCTCTGCTCAGGCAATCATCAAAAAAGCACTCCATAGCTGAGTCCCATTTACATGTTAAAATGGTTGTGTGCATAAGGGCCTCCCACTCCTCTGCTCTACTACTACACCTGTACTGTTATGTGTAGAAAAAATCAACAAGACTGGTAAAACTAGTATCAATTAAAACAAATCTGTTTTTACTTTGTTAGCTAACATCATCTGTGAATTCATTTCACAACCTTTTCTTTTCCAATGTACCTTCTTTGCATGCCAGCAGTAAAACGGAGACATTATGTTGTCATGATACAGTAAGCTTTTCTTTACCTCTTCTTAACAATCCTTAACTGTTTCCCAAATACAAAAACCTGCCCTTCTCTCTCAGGTTGCAGATGTTTAAGGTGAGGTTTAAAGATTCAGAAAAGGTCTGAGGCCGAGTTAAGCTTGGGTTAGGGTTAGGTATGGTCATGGTATTTGCAGGATTCCTGAAATATCTCAAATATCTCAGACAATATTGATTGCAGTGTCATTTCAAAAGACGAATGATTTATTTTAATTTTTATCATTTAGCAAGCTAGCTCAAAAATGTTGTGGAACAAGGGCTGATTAAAAAGTTTGACTGAATTGTATGGTCTGTGTCAACAAGTAATAACCTTTTGATTTGGTCTCAAGATCCAGGAACATTTTCAGTATTTTGTCATTCATTACTTATGTCTGCCATGTTAATATTTTAATGGAGGTCAGGATATTCTAAGTCCTTTCCTATTATAAAATGACCATTCTTTGATCTGGGTTATTTATTCAAGAATGTAGGGTCCCAGTTGTCTTTTATTAATCCAGTAAGGCTTAAAAAAAGAGAATGCTGTGGGCAAGTGTGACTAATATATCAGCTACAGTTTTTACCCATACCTTTCCCAACACAGAATTCTGCCCTTTGCTTAGATTTTGTTTTTCCATCTCACAAACAGATGCCAAAGAAGATTCTGATTTGAAAATGCCCCTTCAGTAAAGGGTTAAACTTCTCATACCACCATGTAAGCCTATTTTTTCTATTCAAGAGTTGTTATTATCTGATAAATAACTGTGAATACATGTTTTTCATTTAGAACTGCTGATGCTTTTACAAACATGCACCAGGATAAATCACCACTGTGTGACTCCTGGTACTTGATTATGACTTCTAAAGAAACCTCCTTATACACAAAGTGTATTGACTTCAAGAGCTCACTTTAAATGAGCCTGATCATCAGAAGCACATTAATGTTGGCAAACACAGAGCCTGTGGATTTGAGACTTTGAGAGAGAGACTCACGCTGAGAGGAAGCTAGAGTTCCTGCTAGCATGAATAACACTTGGAACATTTGGCGAGATTCGAGGATCCGCCCTCACCAGTACATCACGTCTCATTCACACATCATGGTGTATTTTTTCCCCTCTACATTCACACTTACTTCATAATTAGATTTTCATGGTTCCTCTCAACCTCCCTCTTTTTAGTTTTCTTGCAGAGAAACAGTTTTCATGCAGATCTCTGAGGATTTTTCCTTTTTCATTTTTTTATTGTGTCCATTTTGACGTATATCAGCGCAAGGTTTCAATTTTAAAAAATGTGACTAACCTATACAGGTTCATGATGAATGAAACATCTAAATGCAGGGTTAGCAGAGGTTCACATATCATGATAAGATGGTAAACCGCCCACCTGAACTGTGCTCCGTGTCTGGTCGGCCTCCGGGCCGTCCACCTGAACTGTTGTCCGTGTTGGGCTAGCCTCCTGGCCGCCCTCCCGAACTGTCCTGGCCTTATGGCCTTCCATCAGGCCGTCCGCCTGACAGTCCCTGATTGTCCTCACCTGTGTCTTGTTGGTCTCACCTGTGTTTGATTACCCCTGTCTATTTAGTCTCTGTGTTTCTTCCCCTCTGTGTTAGATCATTGTCGTATGTCGGTGTGTGTAGTCAGTTTCCCCGTGTCTTTCCAGTGTTTTCCTCGTGGCTCCCTGTTTTTTCTGTATGGACTTTGTTTTTTTTGAAAAGTAAGTTTTTGTTTGCCTTTTTGTTTAATTAAATAGTTTTTTTGTTCCTGCAATTGGGTCCTCCTTCCTCATTCCAGCCGTGACAATACCTTTACAAATCTATAAAACATATTATTTTAGGCAGTGAATTTTGCATGTGATAAACCTTTAGAGTTAAGGATAAAACTCAAACTGGACTTTACAGATTCCATTTCACCTTCTCCCCTGCCTGTAACAACCACTCAAAGCTAACACAACTTCTCCTCAATACACTGCTATTTATGTTCTTGAAAAGTGTTCTGCACAAGAGATTTAACACTATTCTCCCCTCGGAATTCTCTCCCCTCAGGTGTTCTGACCAACCATGTGGAGAGACTATACAATATGGACACAATCCCTCACTGGCTTCCCACCATTAAACAGTACCAATTGTGTAAGTAAGAATTTCAACCGAAGCCTAAAGGAGGTATATAAACACACACAAGCTTTTTCATTTCTGGATTTCAAAGTTCATAAGTGTTTTTTGCAGATACTCACACACACACGCACGCACGCACGCACGCACGCACGCACGCACACACCCACACGCACACGCACACGCACACACACACACACACACACACACACACACACACACACACACACCATGGGATTCTTTCAATTTTCTTCCAGCTGGCCGCCCAAGGAGACTAAAAACCCATCAGCCCTGGCCTCCTTACAAGCCCCCGAAGTTGTGGGCAGAGGCTGTGAGGTCTGACAGCAGTGGCACGCTGGGGCCACAGCTCCATTTAACTTAGCCTGGAACACGATGACCTGAGCCTGCAGGCTCCTGCTGGACGTCAGGAACTTTCTCATCAAACTGAAACTCTACCCTCACTCTGAGGGTATCTTTGTCTCAGTAAAAGATTAACCCTCATTTTCCACTGATGAAGGGAAAAAAAGCCAATGTCAGACCCTCCATCTGCATTGAGGGTCTAGATGTTACATGGATTAGCATCTCGACAGGGAATCAATACAACTAAAGGGTATGGCAATTCTGGCAAAGCAAAAATAATCCTTGCGTTGCAAAACAAGTTGCTTATGAATTTGATATTTGAGTAAATCCATCTAAAACACAGTTGTTAAATCTATAGTTAGTGGTTTGAATGACCTTTTTTAGAGAGGGAGCATCATTACCCAGATTTATCCCACTACCAATTGGAAAGCAAAAAAAGCAGTTTTAGCATTTATTTCTTGCCAAAATTTAATTATTATTTTTTTAGACATGACGGACCACATGTTGCTAGAAAGGTCTCCATTATACCTGAATAAGCTCCAAAAGATTTTTAAACTTTCTATAGCAGGGGTGAGGAAAGTGTTACTATCTACCTCTTCAAAAGCACGTCCAGTGAAACTTTGTTATTGTGAACTACTGATTGTGAACTTAAAAGTCAAGTTGAGGTGAACCAGCTGGAGCAATTCTTAGATTCTAACGGTTGTCTTTTCAGAAACCACGTAGTAATGGCCCTTTTTAAATAACTGGTCTGTTGAAACTCCAAAAAAAGCAAATATTAAATGCATAAATATAACATTATAAAATAATCATACTAATACAGAAATACAGTAAAAATTTAACCAATACATTATGAAGTCAATAAATTATTGATGCTCAGTTGAAATGTTATTTCTGTAATATCCTCGCAGTAAAAAGAAAGAGAGAGTTAAGAGTCTTTCTATTTGGTCACAAGCTAGCTGACTGCTACATTTAGGCTGGTGTCATGTGGTTGACTTAAGGGTAAGAGGTGAGTGACATTTTTTAAGATAAACTCAAGAAATGTGACATGGTTCTGCCAAAGTTTGCATGGGAGATAATCATATATCATTTGATACCATCTCTTACTCAGAGTGGTGGTGCTCCTAACCCTTTACCAGGCAGCTGGAGTAAGAAGAGCCTGAGCATCAGATAAATCTGACTGATAGGACAGCTGCCTCCAACAACAAGCTATCCACATTTTAAATACATAATCTTTATTGCCTTTCAGAACAACACATTTCACAATTTGAAGACTGTTATCACTTCATAAAAAAATTGATCAATTTGGTCCATATATGTCAATTTTTATAGCAGTTAAGCAGCTCAAGACATCAACAACACTTCTGCTGCCATTCTGCAAATGTTAGGTAATGTATTTACATCCAAACATTTTGTTTTTACCACAATTTGGAGCATAACAGGGAATTCATATCTTCATGTACGTTTTACAACTTAGGGATGTGATTAACCAGTGTGTTCAACAAGTAATGTTACATGTTGAAAACAAAACTTCAATCTCATTTTCAAAACCATGTAGTTTTGGTATATAAAGCTGCACAAAGTGTTTCACTCATTGTCCTGTAAAGGTGCAGGTCAGAGGATGCTTTGCCGGCTTCTGCCAGTATATGGCATATAGTAAAGGGAAAATGATTTGTTATTTGAGTGCTAGAAGGCTTTTGCACTTGAATGTAAATCAATGTTCTTTGAGGCAGTTGCTGAAATAACTGATACTGTTTTTGGTTTGGTCTTTTTTTTTTCAGGGGGGTCGGGGGGATAGCCCTCCTCCTCATGATCTCAATTGGCCCAAAGCAGGACCAGTTGTAACCAAAAAAACAATGAAGTGAAACTGGAATAGGACAAATTGTTGTTAAAGATGGGTCTAGATTGGTACGACATTGTTGACCAGCTGGACAAACTCACCTAATCAACCACCAAATGTCCAGTTGTTCCACAGTCTTGTTTCATTGCCTTGGCCTAACCTATTTCACTGTTATTACTTTCATTAATATTTTATCTGATTTCTTTTTTCCTGCCTTTCTCACATGCTTCCTTTTCTGTATTTTTCTTCTGCTCTGATGCACACAAACGCACACGCACACACACACACACACACACACACACACACACAATGACCCACTTAATAACTCACAGACACACCAACAGAGAAACAAAAAGTCAACAGAATACTTCAATTCCAATCCAATACAACTTGTTCACAGCCAGACAGCCTCAAGTGAAAATCGTCTTCTTGGTCTAAATGTCTATTTTGATGACAATGTATTTTATATATGTTTGCTAATTCTTAAAAATAGCACCATCAGCACATTTATTTTCCTTTATATAGTCTCTAAAGGTAAGGAGGCCTAAAAGAGGACAAGTTTGAGTGCAATCAAAGATATAACAGAAAAAATTACTTGTACAAAAAGACGTTTTCCTCTGCAGGTTACAGAGTCCTGAGAGGCGAAAGAGATTCAGCTTTTCATCCTTAATGATCCTATCTAGATTTCATGTTTTTCTATTTATCCATGTAAACTTTCTTCAAAGGAAGTGAGCCTGAAAGCAGGAAAAAAACAAAAAGCGAATCCCCGCCTGTTTCTGGATGTCTCTCTATTCACTGAAAATGATCCGCCTTCAACTCTTAATGCAAATTCCAGCAGACGCTCCATGTCTCTTTCAGAAAACACCAACCTTTGATCATAAGTAATAAGGCATTTTTTTCCTTAGCTTCAGTAAATGTGACTGAAATATCTGAGTTCATGGCTGGAGGCGAAGGCTTATATGAGAAAGTTTAGACTGCTCGCTGCAGAGGAGTCCCAGACTTCGACATAGGAGCTAAAAATGTTTGCCTTCCGTTCTGCATACTAAACGCTCTGACGCTATCATGCTCTCTTACTATCAAACCTCACTTCAATTTCCCTTTCTATCTCCATCTATTCTGTCACTCAACACCTCTCCTCCTTCTTCTCACCTTTATCCAGCAGCAGACAAATAATTCATGCTTGGAATATCTCTTTGAGTAAAGTATACAGCGATGAACCACTCAGACAAGTGTTTGATGTGATGTGAGGCTGTTTAGCATTTGCAGCTTTTGTAAACACTGCATGAAAATGATCCAAGAGGTTAAAAAAGTTGAGAAAGTAAAGTTATAATGCACGACTTGTGTGTTTTCAAGCTAATTTAGTCATTCATTCAAACTTGCAAATGTAAAATGATTCAAAGAAATAATCACTCTGTACTTGAAAGGTATGCTGTGGTTTTATGGTGTCAAAATGAACAAAGTTAGCATAGATGCAGCCTGCACTCCAATGTACAATATTTGTTTTGCTTCTTTTTTCCCCCCCATGTGTCCATTGTCTTCCAGGAACAATGCTGAACTGTGTGTCACAGAAAAATGGGCCATTTGTGATAAACGGAAGGGTGGAAACAATTTGAAGAAATACAAAGAAACCAACCAATATTTTAGTTTTTCATCAATGAAGCATTAAGGCATGACTGAGACTTACTGAGTTAGGTTTCAAAAATGAAAATGCAACAATGTCACACTCATGGCCCATTTAAAACGGTAGGCATGCAGTCGTTCAAAGGTACCACCTGCGGTTTATTGCCTTCAATGTAATGTGATCACAGAGGTATCTATCTTCTCATGTAACTTTCCAATTAAATGCAAAAGAGAGGGGCGTTGGTGGACTAGTGGTTGGTTCAAATCCCACCTGTGGCTCCTTTCCCGCATGTCATTCCCACCTCTCACTCTCCCTGATTTCTGGCTCTATCTACTGTCCTGTCTATAAATGGAGGCACAAAGGGCCCAAAAGGTAAACCTGGAAAAAAAAAAAGGAAAAGAGAATACTTCCAAATTTGTTGAATCATGCCTTTGAGTATATTTATTTCATATGAAAAAATAATTCCCTGTTTATTTACTGAGTTACTTATGTTTTTACTGTGTAATAAATCTATTTTTTTGGTGAAGGATTTTTTTACAAACTGTATCACAAACAACATTTCATCTGTGGACTAACACAGACTTTGATCTTTGTATAATAGCGTGAAATGGGCTTTCATACGATCCAGGATTTTCATACATCATTGCACCTTCCCAGTGGAACAGATGATCTCATACATCATGTGAAAGGGTCACTCACGTCATGAACATAGGGGCTTTAATCTCATAATTCCCTTTACTTCCATCCATTGGTCTCAGGAGCCAACGCCAGAATTGTGTCTGTATTGGCATCAGCCCCCACAGAGCCCACTCAAAGGTCATATCGGCACAACCTTCATCCTGATCCCCTTTTAAACGATGAGGATCATGATTCTATTTCTGCCATTGGTGCTATCACAACACATAGTGCATATCATCAACCATGCTAAAGTATTATCTTTGAGAGTTTTGATGTGAGTGGACTGAGATGCAGGAAAAGATCCTAAGTCCACGGGGTTATCATAATATTTCTACAACTTCAAAAAGGCTGAAGGTTGGAAAATAACCTTCAAATATCATAATTTTAGAGCAGAGGAATTATTGTTAGATTAACTTCAACACTGAGAACCTTCAGCTGTACCGTTTGACTTGCTCCATGGCTTTATCTGGCCTTGTATTGTCCATGATTCAATTCAATTCAATTCAATTTTATTTGTATAGCACATTTCATACAAACGTAAACCCAATGTGCTTTACAGAAGACAAAGATAAACAAACACAATACAAACTCATTTAAATTATTAAAGAAACAAAAATAATAACAAAAATAATAATAATAATACATGAACAAGTGAATTCAAGAGCTCACTTTAAACCAAAATATATTTGTAAAATGAGCATGCACCATCCTATACAAAACACATACATACAGTACACCTGTTTCTATAGAGTGCTCACAGGAACCATGCACCAACCAGATGTACACACACACTTACAAAGATAAACTAGCAACCAAAGGCGCGAGAGAAAAGCAATGTCTTAAGATCGCTTTTAAAAGAGCTTAAAGTTTTTACAGACCTCAGGTCAGTAGGTAGTTTGTTCCACAGAACTGCACCATGGTGACTAAACGCACCCTCACCAGATTTAGTCTTGACTTTAGGTAGATTCAGCTGACCTATACCTGCTGATCTGAGGGATCTTATTGGGCTGTATTCAGTGAGCAAGTCCGAGAGATATTGAGGTGCCATTCCATGTAATGTTTTGTAAACCAGAAGTAATATTTTGAATTCAATTCTGTAGTGAACCGGAAGCCAATGAAGGTTTTTTAGGATTGGTGTAATGTGTTCTATCTTCTTTGTCCCAGTTAGCACTCTGGCTGCTGCGTTTTGGATGAGTTGGAGTTTCTTTATTAATTTTTTGGGAAGTCCAGCATAGAGGGCATTACAGTAATCTAGTCTGCTGGATATGAATGCATGGACCAGTTGTTAGGAGTCAGATTGGGTCATGAAGCACCTGAGTTTGGATATGTTCTTAAGATGATAGAAGGCTGTCTTTGTAATAGCTGTAATGTGCTTCTGAAAGTTTAGATCTGAATCAATGATGACACCTAGGTTTTTGACATGATCACTGTACTGAAGAGGAAAAGATGATGAAATGGATATGAGCTCTCTTCTTTGTCTTTCTGGGCCTACACTCAGAATTTCCGTTTTATCTTTGTTAAGCTGTAGAAAATGTTGTGACAACCAGCAGCTAATTTCTTCAATGCATTTGGACATTTCATTTATGGGACTATGGTTATCTGGGGAAAGTGAAACATAAAGTTGTGTATCATCGACATAGGAGTGATAGGAGATATTGTGTTTCTGTATGATGGAACCAAGAGGGAGCATGTAAAGACTAAATAGTAGTGGGCCGAGAACTGAACCTTGTGGCACCCCATAGTGAATGCTGAAGTAATCCGATCTAAAGTTACCAAGTGAGACTGAGAATGTTCTGTTTTGTAGGTATAGAAGGAAAACCATTGAAGAACAGGTCCCAAAAGGCCAATGTCATTTTCCAGTCTGTTTAACAGAATTTTATGGTCAACTGTATCGAAGGCAGAACTAAGATCTAACAATACTAAAATGGAGAGTTTGTTTGAATCACGGTTGATTTTTAGGTCATTGATTACTTTAACAAGAGCAGTTTCAGTGCTGTGGTTTGCTCTGTAACCTGATTGGTACACATCATACAGACTGTGAAGGGTTAGGTGATTGTGTAATTGTTTGTGGACAACTTTTTCTAAAATTTTACTGATAACAGGAAGGTTGGAGATGGGTCTATAGTTAGTGATGATTGATGGATCAAGTTTGTTATTTTTTAGTAAAGGGGTAATAATAGCATGTTTTAGAGAATTGGGGAAAACTCTGGACTGAAGAGAAGCATTTACAATATGAAGTAAGTCATGTAACATGCAGTTAGAGACACATTTAAACAGTTTTGTGGGAATAGGGTCAAGAGGACAGGTAGACAATTTTAGTAGTTTGATCGCCTCCTCAAGATCAGAAATGTAAACAGGTGAGAAATTGCACATACTAACTTGGACACATGTGGGCTGATGCAAGGAGCTTGATAAGGTGGTGTTACCGTTACATAATTTTAAAGTGTTATTTCTTATAGTAGAGATTTTTTCTGTGAAGCAACTAGCGAACTCATTACATTTATTTAAAGAGAGGAAATCCTCAGGAATTGGCCTAGAAGGATTTAATAGCTTATCAACTGTGGAGAATAGATAGCGAGTATTATTTTTATTGTCATTTATCATTTTTGAGATATGTTGCTGTCTTGAAATTTTCATTTCTATGTTATAACAGGTCAGTGTACTTTTATAGATTTCATAATGTATCTGAAGCTTGTATTTTCGCCATTTACGTTCAGCCTTTCGACAAGACCTTTTAAGCATCCTAACCTTTTCCCCATTTCTCCATGGAGCCTTTGTTTTTTTGTTATTTTCTTTAGTTTTGACAGGAGCAATGCTGTCAATGATGTGACTTAAAACAGAGTTGAAATTGTCCATCATCTCATCACATGATGACATGATGGGCAGATTATGGTTCATGTATTCCTGAATAAACATATCAGTGGTATTGTCATTAATAATACGCTTATTTGAAATTCTGACTACGTTATCATGTCTTGATGTGCAGATCATATTAAAAAATATGCAGAAGTGATCTGAAATTGCAACATCCACAATATCAGTTACTGTTATAGCTGTACTTTGGCCTTTAGATAGAATCAGGTCGAGGGTGTGTCCTTGTTTATGTGTGGGCCCCATAACATGCTGTGAGAATTCAAATGTTTCTAGTACATTTAAAAGTTGTTTTGTGTCCAGATTCTTTGGGTTGTCGATGTGAATATTAAAGTCACCAGAAATTACAATGCAGTCTTTCTTAGTTTAGGGGGATGATACACTGTGAGTAACAATGTGCTTTGACAACCACGGCTAAGCATTCAAAGGTTGTGAAATCCCCAAGACAGACAGTTTGGCAGTTTAAGTTATTGTTATAAAGAAATGCAATTCCTCCACCTTTTCTGTTACATCTTGTACAGTGTAAAAATTTAAAGTCGGCAGGTGCCGTTTCAATCAGTTCTTTGTCACCTGTTGCATCAAGCCATGTTTCAGTGAGAAGGAGACAGTCCTTGATTAGTCTCTACGTTACGAAACAATTTGACTTCCTGGAATGGAAAGAGGTGAGCAGTGTAATTCAGAGCCGGATAAACTTATGAACCATTTATATGGGCTGAGCTGCTCATTATTTTTCAATCAGGCCTAGATTTTGGAATGTAGAGTGGCAATTTGTTCTCAATCCTAATTCAGACAAATTAATGCAGCACGTATGTCCATACCCGGGCCTGCACCAAGGGACACAGAGTCCCCACCAAAGCTTCCACTGGAAGCCGCAGGGCTTTTGCAGTAGATTAGGCCAATATCCAAAAGGATTTGGTCACACACACCTCATGAAAGCACTGTGTAAATGGGTCCATCTAATGATCCAACTTAATATGATTAAAAGAATAAAGCGGCCCATACACATGCTCTCTCGCTCTTTTTTTCTGTTTGCCCCACTCGCTCTTCCACGTACACATACACTCTATTACCCAGTTCAATGCCAGTGTGTGTAGCTGATTTGCGCTAATGTGTGGTTATCCTCGCAATGCCAACAGCACATGCATAGTCCCATAATCTGCTCCCAACCAAATGTCCACAATCTGAGGACTCACACGACACCCTCTGAAAAATACCCACCAACACTGCGGGATGCTGATCCAATGTGACGTAACGAAATCACACAAACCAACAGGGATGAATGTGATGTGATAATCTGTAATTCATCTGGGCGATTTATTTATGAATTCATAATTTATTTCTATAGTCTTCAATTTATTTTGCTTTATCTTAGGTGAAGTGTGGTTTCTCTCGCAGGGTTTTGATTTCATAAAACCGTGTTTGGTTTGAGGCAGATCTGTGAGGGGTTTTTCCACGTACTGATTTATGATGCAGCATCTGTTCCTGGAAGTGGTGTTCCTTTTCTCCACGGCTCTGGAATTAAAGGGAAGGCTTAATAATTTCAAATTTCTCTGAAGCTGATTGCAATATTTAAGGTCTGCGCCTTTTTTTTTTGTTGCAGCAAGAGCAAATCAATGAAGGGAAGATGGACAGAAGCAGACAGGATATGGAGCAACAGGGACAAAAATGTCCAGATGAAGGAAAGCTCTGTATTCACACAAAACATTATTTTAAAGAATTGCTCCAAAAACAGCTATGGGAGTCTAAATTGAGGTGTTCAGCTTGGAGAATATAGAGGTGACAGAAACAAGAAACCAGTCATTTAAATAAAGTGTAATTGATTGACAGTAACAGACTGCCAGCACCTAAGTGTGTGTCTTCTCTATGCATGATAAATATGTTAATTCCCCAAACTTTAGATTGGACTGTCACGACTGTTAAACCCAGATCTACATCAAAATGAAAACAAGACATATCTTCCAAATTTAGAAGGAAAATATCCATGAAGCCTATTTTTATTGTTGTTCATGAACACTTTTACTCTGAGCTGGGTTTATCTGGTGCACTACACTCTCCTCCATGCATATTTTTCATGGTCTACTTAGAGAATATCTCCATTCCCCTACTGTGGAACGATTAAGAAATAAATGAGCCCCATCGTCCGGGCAAACACCTTTAACCCAGTTCTTCTGTTGAGCTTTGGTGTTGCTTTTGAGAAGAGAAAACATTTTCAGCTTCTACTCTGACAAGTTCAGTTGAGTTGTATTTACTGTACAATGGAAGATCCCAACACAGCTGTAGAAATCTTCTTGGCTATAGAAAGTTGATGCCAAGGATCTTAGTTAGAAGCTAAATGAATGATGTGGGCTAGGAAAGCAAATTCACTAAGAAGACTAAAAGAGAAAATCAAACCACCATTGTATTGTACTCTGGCAGACCAAGGGGGGCTTCTGATGGACCCAACTCAAAGAAAGTCTGAAATGAACTTCTTGAGGTCTTTACACTGCTCCATACAGAGAATAGAAATTTCATTTGTGTTACAGCCTTGTGTTTAACATATTGGTTAAAGGAGCTCTGCAAGGACTCTGTTGGGACAGTGTTTGCCTGAATTAACACAAAACGTATAAAAGATGCTTAACATTCAACACTTTGACACACATACCAACTCTAATATTTATTTACAAATGACCGAAGAAACAACTTATTTTAAACCATGGTTTTATTTACACACTGTTAGCAGTCAAATAGTCTGCTTCTAAATAACATATCAGGATGTTAAAAAGGTACAGCTCTCACCCACTGGAGCATACAGTATTTTATCAGTCTGCAGTAGCAGAGTATAGAGAAGAGATAAGCCAAGACATTTTCATATAAATAAATCATCTCTTTAAACAGGACTATAAGATTGGTAAGTGTGAGCCATTTCATCAAGGCCAGCCACCATCGAAAGCCATATGTTACAGGATGAAATATATAACACCGGACAGAGCAGGCGGGGAGTCACATGTTGCATTAATGTACTCTCTGATGCCGAGCCATCTTTGCGGCGGAACATGCTCTTAACTGGGAGAGCTCAGCAAGCCAGCGTTTCTTGATGTACCTCAGGGGCTTAGGGGGACTGATGTCCAATTCTTTACACTTCCACGGCTCCAATTTTCACTCTCTAATGGAGTGAAACATGTTTCAGGACTAAGGAGTTTGTAAAAAAAAAGGACCATCTGTTCCCTGCAGCAGTACAGGTCTCACGGTCAAAAAACAGTACAAAAAAAAACCCAACAACAACAACAAATGGGTCTATTTGTTTCTTTTCAGGTAAATTAAAAGAGGTGAAAATTGATCTAATTTTCACTGTTGATTTACTATGAATCAGAATTGTGGTTACTTGACAAATAGGTTTACACTGAAAAAAAATGTTTGGGGTGGTTTTGGTGCATAAAAGTAACCATGGAAACATAATAAAACAGAGGAAACAAAGTAACAGCAGGAATTTAAAATGGAATAAAGCAAGCAATATTTAAAAACGTATATAAATAATGTACAATATATCTTCATTTGGTGTCTGAAAAGAGATGCATAGCATGGACCAGAATATGAAAAAATATCACAGTGTTGAGTCAGAACAGTTTGACCCGAGTAGACGGCTGTTCAGTGAGTCTAGTTCTGCTTGAAGTTTCTACCTGTTAAAAAAAATAAGATTTATTGCCACTGTTATTGCTCATGGTAAATTAATGTTGTGTCTCTCTAAATAGTATCACAAAGAATATGGTGTAGATCTTCTAATTTTGCAATGTGTGGTATTTTATGATCAAGAAATGATCATTTGTCTTGCATCACAGCTGCTCCATTTGCGTTCAAATATTAAAGAAAAAGGTACAAAGATACAAACGTGACACACCAAGTCCTAAAACCTGCAAATCAAATCAGCAACATGTATTTCTGTATTACAATTTGTAAACAAACAGAGACCCCTTTCTGTCCAAATCAGTTCCAACATGTTTGTAATTGTTTTCCTACTTTTCCAAAGGACTGCCTCTCAGTTTCTGCTCCTCCTCTGCCAACAAACCTGCGTGTGCCTCGCCACAGGCTGAATCCGTCCTGCTGTTCGCTCCTGTAAATATGACTGATTCCTTTTAATCTGCGCCATTGTGCTCTCACTCGTCGTTCAGGTTTTCCTAAATCTCTTCATTCTTGGGTTTTGACAGTGAAGAAAGCAGAGAGAGAAAGATAAATTAAAAAAGGATGGAGGAGGGAGGGAGGGAGGGAGGGAGGGAGGGAACGACTCATGCTGCTGTTTGTTGCTGGAGTAACCCCAGCCCAACCTATCTCATTAGTCTGTTCGTGATTAAAAACTACTCTCAAGTTGATATCATTAACCTGCCCACACAACCATACTCTCTCAATGGGGCTTTGCAAACTAGCAAGAAGAAATGAGCCTGTGCCTTTTCACAACTGCACACATACACAAACACATTCAAGAGGTGTGCATTTTTTTTTTAGATACACTGGAAAATAAGCAGGGAAATATATCAGATATTGGGTAAGTGTGCACACTGAGTAGCCTGTCATGGGGTTGAAAGAGGACATTCGGCATCTATCAGCGATTACGGTGATATCTATAGCCTTTTCCCCACTGTCACCATTTATAATCCCTTCCAATGTTCCCTTATCTGATTGCGACCTCAGTCACAAGCTTCTCGGTGTGAGATTACAAACATCTGGCGGGTCATCGACTCTCAAGCTGTTATGATAAACTTGGCAGCAGCAGCAGCAGAGAGGGCTTCTGGACAGCCGTGGGGGGGGGGAATTTAGTGATAGAGTATCTCACGCAACACAAGTCCTAATGTAACGCTTCGTCATTGCAATGGGATCCACCGCCTAATGCCTCTGCTGGTGCAGATATGTGATTAAAAAGCGTAATCGGAGAGGTTTGTATAGACTGATAATGCAGTATATCACTTCACAGCCAGAGTCCCTCCATTTAGCTGTGTTTTTCTAACTGTGCTATCTAGTATATAGGGTTTCAAATGTTGTGCCGAGATAGAACTTGTGAGGGGAAAAAAAAGATGGAGAAATAAAAAATATTCAAATTCCCCTGGTTGCTAAAACAGCTTTAAAATCTATGATAAGAGGAATAATCTTATTCTCTTCCTGAATTTCCTAGTTTATAGACACACATTAGCATCTTAAGATCAAAAAGACTGTTGAAACCCGTCCAAAAACATCTGACACACAGACTCTGGCGAAAGATCAATCCAAGCACCAAACTGAGATTTGAGGCTCGTCAGAAGCCACCTGCTGGGCCGGGCTGTTATTGAAACATAAAAAGAGAGGAGTTTACAGTTTAAGCAGATTTTTTGTTAAATATTAACATTTTATTACACAGCTTTGTCAAATACTCGATTCTGATTGGTTATTATGTTATAGTGGACTGATGTTAGGAATAACCGACTGTTGTTCCAGATGCAGTCTTTAATGCAAACTCCGGAGTCCAATGGTATACATGAACAAATCCTGCACACTTTTTTTTAGTGTTTACCATGTGGAGAAGAAAGAAGAAGCAAGACAGGTTAAAAGACTTAAAGAGCAGGATGAATAAAACATATTTACTTTACACTGAATGCAACACAATATGGGTCATGACATTGTTAAGTGTTGGGTTAATGGAAAGAAAAATGTCACCAGACTAAGACAGTAAGAAGGCAGAAAACCTGAATAAGAAGCCTCAGATTTTTGTGGTCCCATTCACCTTGTCTCTTTTTACTTCCACTGGAGAGCTTTTTCATTTTAATTAATAATAATAATAATAATAATGATAAATGGATTTTAAAAAAATCCCATAGCTTAACTTTCATATAAATGCAGTTCCCAAAGCAAAATCTATATTCCTGTTTTTGGCAGAAGAAACACAATTAGTTTTAATGAATAAAATCTTTTCTAATCAAATTTTGGGTCAAATGATTGATTTCTTAGCCATGTTATAACGGTCATCATGTACAGTGAGCAGGTTGGTTTTGCAGCAATAAGCACCTTCAGGGTGACACAAGACCTGGAAGTGTGAGTATCTTTCAGCTATAAAAACCTGCACACTGTGCATGATCTCCTTCTTTATATCAATCTAAGATCCTACAACTGGAATAAAAAATGTATTTTTTCACAACTTTGTCCAAACCTAAAATATTTCAATAACTCTGACATTGATTTCTTTGTATTGCGTACATGCATTAGCCTGGGGTAGAATGGAAATGATTTTGTTATTACACTGACCTTTCTTCACCAGCAGGTCACACAGCCTTGCACAACATGGATATAAAATCTTAGTCTTGATTGCTCATATGGGTCGGATCATTAAAAATGGATTATACCAAACAGCTGTGGAAAAAAAACAAGACTAAACATTTCCAGTGTGCAGAATAATTCATGTATTTAGCATTATATGCAGATCACAATCAGGCTACATGACCTGCAAAAGATTTCTGCATTGCCCTCCAAAATCCAAAGGGATGCAGATTTGCATTACAAGTTGTTTATGATTTTAATTAGAGACAATAACAAGTAAGCAGATGTCCAAACAGAATCTATGGCTTTTAGCAATTATCCACGTTCCAAGTCCTAATCAGACTCTTTTAATCCCATTTTTCATCTTCTTTAATCAAGGCTGTAAAACTCCAGATGCACCATAAACTGAGATTTTACACTCTTGGCAAAGCCGAGACTCCAGCCAATAAGTGTGTACTTCAAAGAGCACCTGAGACACAAATGATGCATTTGTGCTCTAAACCCACGCTGCTCCGTCTCCTTTTAACAACTTCATAGACATTCAGGTTACAGAATTTCCCTAACACCCAATATAACTCCTGAGTGTGGAAGGAGACTCAGCCAATGAAAGTTTCAAATGAATCCACCTGCTAAGGTGCTGCGTTCAAGGTCTCTATCAAATTTTTTTTCGCAGTTAGCAAAGCCCCGCAGTGCAGATGCAAAGATTTTTCCAGGAGAGGGGGGATGGAGGGGGAGGGAGGCAGAGACAGACTGAGGAGGAAAGAGACATTAATAAACAAATTGTGAATCCTCCATGTCTCTATCATCCCACCCTTTCTTTCTGTTATTCTCGCCCAAATACTACAGCTGGTGGTACAAAAAGGGAGAGATTTTGTTTTGATGTTTGTGCACAGTCGAGGCAATAAATTGGGCAGGGATTTAGCAAATCAGAATTCATTGCACAAACTTTCTGATCCTGGAGGTTCAAGGGCTCTGGATAAACAAGACTGATTGTTTCAGAGGCATGCATATATTACCCCTATTTGAGCCTGAGCTATTACACACAGACAGCTAAGGGAATATAAGCCTGGCTCATATCTGAGGGATTCTGCAGAAAAACACGGCGAGATCAGTGGATTTCCTTTATGCAAGTGAGGAAGACAGTGAGAGACATTTCTTACAAAACTCTCAGGCCTTGATACATGACAGACGTGATGTTAAATGTCTTGAGTCCTGCTCAAACAACATGCACGACAGAATGGCTCGTCAGGGGCCAAATCAAAAAGAACAGCTGTCACGCTCCCTTTTCATCATAAATGTAACTGACAATAGCTGACAGCAAAACGCTGAAAATATTAAGAATAGTCTCAAAATATCACAGCCATCATCATCTCCATCCTTAAGTTTGACCTCGGAGTTCAGAGGGAAACAAAGGATCTCTAATAATACTGTGCAGATGATGACGACAGGTAGGAATCACAATATTTTGCGAGACACTCTGCAGAGGACAAGAAGCTTCATACTTATGCAGTTCACGTACGGAGCACACATTTAGTTCACAAACTTTCCACTTAGACTGAGTCTGAATTTGAGGTCTTCATTTTCCACAGAACATAATCTCAGCGAGGTTACTTAATTTGCAGATTTTGCCTCTGCTAAAAGTCCCCTTTCAGACAAGTGGAAGCTCCTGTTAGAGGCTATAAGTATGATTTTTACTGCCCCCGTTGCAACAAATGTTCGTAATATATGTTGAAGGGGATGCGTTAATGGGGTTGTTGATCAATACCAATGACTCTGAGATCACCTGGTGCTGAGATTTCTGGCCTCCAAAAATAGAAATAAAAAGTCTTGTGGGACTAGAAGGCACTTCCACAGTCCACTCTCCATTAGCCAGCCGTTGTAGCTGCTTTTATTAAGGATTTGGCTCATCCTTAAGCGTTGAAATACGATTAATTTGCATCTATTTCACTTGTCATGCTGTGAAAATATACGTTTGTTGTTTATAACATTTACAGAATGAGTGGAAAGAATGTGCGGGGGGTCAGAATAGGCAATTACAGGGACTTGTGTGGGAGGACATGAGCTGTGTTGTTCTAGAAATTCATGCTTATTTGACAAACAGGTCAATAGAGGAAGTCACAGATGACTCAGTTATTGCAATAAGGTTTTATAGCGTTTAACTGTGTCAGAAATTGTTTTCTGGATCAACAAATAAAGATGCAGCACTTAAAGACTCTTATTTCATCATTGAGTTTATCAGTTTATCAAGAGTTTCTCTGTTATCCAACAAGGCAGTTACAAACTACATGAAAGACACAGTAAAAAGTAAGAAGTGTTTTTGGTCTATCTCATAAAAGAGCAAAGACAACCCAGATCTTCACTCGAGGTAAGCAGGAGCACAAACATATGCAGCCACAGCTGCTGCAGGCATGCTGCTGTGATGGAAGCTAACAAGGCTTATTTTGTTTGTATTCTTACTTTCAATTATTTAAATCTCACCTTGTCAAACACTCTCTTCTAAAACAAAC
The DNA here is from genome assembly GCA_020745685.1 of Tautogolabrus adspersus. Lineage (NCBI taxonomy): Eukaryota > Metazoa > Chordata > Actinopteri > Labriformes > Labridae > Tautogolabrus > Tautogolabrus adspersus. Next base: position 23,651,530 of record CM036534.1, read on the forward strand.
TGTAATTGAAGTCAAACCCTTATCCCAGCAAACCCCAGTTGATAATGAAAGTTAAAATAAAAAACACATTAAAGATTTTAAAAAGTGCACAACATGAGATGAAAACAAAATGCCACCTCAGTTTCACGTTGTTTTCAATATACATAGTCATCAATAGTCAATAAGCAAATGCCCACAAACATTGCTGGTTCCAGGCTTTCAAAGTCAACAATTTTCTGCTTATCTTTGCTTTTTTGTGATTTGAAATAGTTTTTCGTTAAGCAGGAAGCAGACTGTACAATGTCAGACCGATTTAGACACTATTTTTGAGTCGTACAAATTATTTTGAAGTCGGGCTAAATATCAGCCCTGTCATGTGTTGTTACTCGTACAGAGTACAGGGGGGCAAGAGGAGTTGCAGACATGCTTATTTCAATCAGGAGAAACTTAATTAAGAATGAACAATTATCTATTTAACAATATAGGACATAAATGTGCAAAGTCTTTGGGGATTAGACTCATCATGACGACTTCATGTACTCGGAAAGGGTAATGAGGACGACTGTAGGATAGGGTACCCCCACTATGGAGTCTAGACACTGGTGGTGGTGGACAGAAGAATGCAAGATGTGATCAGGAGTGGGTTTCTGAGTGGGTTTCTGAGGCTGTATCTGAACTTTGCAGAGCGGGAATGGAGGTGACTGGGGTGGAGGAGAGTCACAACGATCTCACTGAAATGACAAACTGACTGGAAGAGAGAGAACAGGTTTTAAAATGTGACCGCCGCAGGATGATTGATTGAGAGAGGTTGTAGCAGAATCGGGTTGGATTATTACTTAAAGAGTAAATGCCCCAAATCAGCTGATCACCATAGCAGGGAGACGGAGGAAGTGGTAGAGAGGGAGTGGCTAAGTTGAATGAAGGAATTGAATACATGTGTGAAAGAATATAACCAGTCTTCCTGCTTGAACTTACGCTGAGCTCCATTACAGACGGATACAATTCCTAACAACTCCATAGGACTAATTATTCCTCTTGTCCTGTACAGTATATAACTTTCCAACAACAGCACAGTGTGACTGTACAGCCTCCACTTGTCTCTCTTCATCTGTTCAGCCAGGTTTGTATTGAATGTGCAAGTTGTGCAACATAAGCAACTCCTCTCCTCTTCCCATGTTTCACTGAAATACATCCATTTTCTCTTGCAGCAGCTGATTAATTGCCTTGAGAGCAGAATGTCATTATTAATAGTATCAGACAGATCTCAACCCCTGGGACGAGGGGTACAGTGGGAGTTCCATTACACTCTGCCAAGCCCGATCTACCGGCTCGGCGCGCTGATAAAAACAAACCATTTGGATGCCCGTGCCACGTCAGTGCCGTGCATGCTATATCAGATTGGCTCAGTTTTCTGCATGAATGATTTACTGTTATACATATACCTGCGGAAGCTTCCAGCAGAGCGTCAGAGTCTGTAAAATTCTATTTCAGAGGAAGCTTGCTTCCCTTATTCACTGTAAGAAGTCTATTACGTGTTTGCTACATCTGCTGGGTAGACTGTTATTCTATTTGTGTGCCTCTCTGCATAATATACAGTGTAAACATTTGTGGCCTCTTAAATACCCGTCATATTGAACAGGAATCAACAATCCTCCTCTTCAGAAAAAGAATGCTTTATATTACTGTGCCAACATTTCTATTAGACCAAAAAAAAGGAGAAGCCATATTTATATAAAACAATTGCATAACAGCTTCACTTGCACCTGATAGGGCAGATTTTTTAATCTGACTTTTCCTGAATGCTGTCGCAATACCACAGGGTGTTTTCGTGGAGGAATTTATCAGCAGAGGAAGGTCGCCGGAGAGGCATTCGCCCCAGCAGCTCTTCTTGGAATAGAACGCATTAAAGAGGGATGAGCTTCGGCTCGTGGAGGAGGTCTGCTGTTTTCACACTGGAGGCTGAAATATCATCGCATGTCAGCACAATCGTCATCGGTCACCGTTTTATCTGGCGATGACAGAAGACATCTTCTAAACCAGTAACACATTAGCTTCAAGCATCTTTCTGTCAGTCAGTCAGCACTGTAATGTTAACTATTTTAAAGACAAAGTGCTAAGACATTGTTACACAGAATGAGTCACTAGCTCACATGTTTTAATTACATGTGAACAGATGTGTAATATTGATGGAGCCTATATTGTTTTAGAACACATTAACTGGGAATGTATTCATTATAAACATGGTGATGCACCAGTAGTTTCATCAGGTAATGTTTTCATTGCATTGTTGTCATTGTGATTGTCTTGGAGGTGTATCTCCATACTGTGGTCTCACTAATTAGAGTAACTCAGCACACCTGGACCCAGTGTGTTGTAGTTACTTAAGCCCCTGCAGTCTCACACACACACACACACACTCTCTGCTCTGACCTTCTCTATAGGTGTACTGCATTTTGGTTTGAGAAAGTTAGACTGAGGCCTGGTCCACACGTAGGTGGGTATTTTTTCAAAACGGAGGTTTTTCAGTGCGATTTGGCATTTCGTACACACGCAAACTGCGTTTTAGGTCACTGAAAACGCACCTTTTGGAAAACTCCTTCTTAGAGTGAAGATTTTTACAAACTCTGTTTAAGGTGTTCATGTGTAGACGGGGAAAACTGAGTTTGGGACTTGTAATGTCACACTGTGCGTCAGTTTCTCCTCCATTTGACGTTATTATGCGATGCTGTCAATTGTGTTAACATGAGTTTAGTGCGATAGCAGACGTAACCAAACTAGTAACCAGACAAACTGGTGTTAATGTTACTAATTGGACTTTCTACATGCTAACACATACATATGAGCAGAGGCACCTGAATGGACAACTTTGTAAATGAAATGGTCATTGCAGAGGAATGGCGAGAACATTTTAGCATGTCAAGGACAAGGTTTTTGACTTAGCATGCTCGTGACAGCCGTAACAGTGAGTTTTGCTTAGCACATGTGGACGGGATTATTTTTTTAAGGAAAACCTCTGTTTAAAAAAATACCCGCCTACGGACGGCTGACGTGGTTAAATAAAGGATTGTTTAAACTTAGACCTTAGACAGATTAGAACATTAAGCACTTAATTATTCTGGTTTATCAGAATCCCCAACCCAAAACAATAGTTACAAAATGTAAGTAAATTGATTAGTGCAGCTGTAGGCTCTGCTGAACTTTTCTGAAATTGATCTGCTGATTCTACTGTCTGATCAGCCTGATGGAATCAGGAATGGTAATTATGACCTGGACATATGGGCACAGGACACTACATAAGGGAGCGTGTTTACATGGGTAAGTGATTAAAATTACTCTTTGCTTATTAGCACTGGCTTTTAATACATGCATGCATATTGTTTTATATGCCAGAAGGAACACTGTTATTTGTTGTAAAGCCTGTGACTCTTTGTGAACATAGCTTCTGAAGTTAAATATAACTTTATGATGGCATGCAAAAATAGGTGAAAACAAAGCGTATGACCACGAATCGCAGAAGTATTTTAAGTCAGCACATTTAGAACAACTCCTTGTTTCTATAAAGGCATGAAACAAACGATGAAGAAAAAACATTTCCGATTCAAACAGCTTTTTCTTTTGTTATCAAAGCCTTAAATTTGTGAAAGGCGAGACAGAAAAAGGCAATATAATGGAGCTCCAGTGTTTTTATAGAGGCATCATCACATCATATGAGAATAACAGATTGAGGTTGGGCTTCCTCTAGCACTATAATCATTACTGCTGCTTTTAGCATCCTCTGCCATGCCAGACTGTTGTTACTTCCTCAAGCAATTTTCATTTTTTTTAAATCATTTGGCATTTAAAATGTATCCTGATTTCCTAGTTTGAGTGACTGCATTTTGAAGGCTGGAAAGTACTTCCTGGAGGAGTCTGATGAAAGTTTCCTCCAGAAAAAAAAAAAAAAAAAAGAAGCAGGATAGGGATCTCAGTGCAAGTAAAATTCAATGCACTGGAACTTCATCGAAAGACAAAACTTTTTGCTTCCTTTTGTTGTGTGCTGACTCAAAAGGTATTTTATCTCTGAGGTAAAAAAAAAAGAAGGCATTTTTATAGTGCAGACTGACATTGTGTTTAACGTCAGTTTGTTTTGGCTCATCCAGGTATTCATGGTGTGTTGCCAGTAATGCCACCTGGAACTGGGGGGGGGGCTTGTGTGATTATGGAGAAAGCAGTGAAAGCTGCCCGGCACTGCAGCTACCATCTCCCTCTGCATATTGTTATGAAACCTCAATATGCTACTTTCAAAAATGTTTCTCCGGCCTGTCTTGCAGCACTGTCTCCCTCTGCATTTCCACTGCATTTAAACCCAATATTTGCCTACATTTATTTGCATTTTGATTTAATCTGGAAACTGAAATGTCTAAGATAATGTATTGCAGAAATTAAAATTGTGTTCGGTTTTGAAAATTCATATAATTAGAAAGGATAGGGAACTCTTTCCCAAACATCTGATTGTATTGTTTAACCATAGTGTTTGTGAGATAGAAGTTCAGCAGCATACCTCCACTACCACAACTCATTTTAGTTTTCTATCTTTATTCATGATGGTGGTTTTTGGTTTGAGAGCATTATTTATTGATTTCAACTTTGGTTTTTGCAACGCTTTCCCTAAAAAAAAAAACCTTCCCTCGCAGGCTTCTGCTAGCTCTTCATATCTCACTACCCCTGTCTACAATCAAGCAACTTGAATCTCAACAGCCAAATTTGAACAGGGGGTTTTCACAACTTTGATCAAAAGTTTAGTCCTACAGTTTAAGAGCACAACTTATTGAATTCATATTCACATTATGTAAGGATTTCCCTCCAAACCCTGTCTCTGCACTGATATGCCTGTGACATGTACATGTAGCTGCTGTACACTTGCACTCACATAGATTGTTGCTTCAAAGATGTTGTGCATTCAGCCCAGGGGTGGATTAAGACTTCTTTTCACTGGGGTGGCAAAAACTCAGGAACAGACTTATACAGGGGTGGCATGAGGTTGGTGTGCAAACTCACACAAACGCAAGATGCACACACACAACACACACGCCATTTATTCACAATTTCTATCTCCACTAATCATATCAACAACTAACCTAAAAGTATCCTAAAGATGTTAAATTCCTCTGTATACATTTTTAAAATGTTAAAGGTAACACAACAGTAGCAACATTTAAATCCTCTTAGTCTAATTCTTGAAGGTCTCAAAAAGATCACTCAATCAATCTGTATTTTCGAAGCACCAATTCCCAACAAATGTTATCTCAATACACTTAACAGAAAGAGCAAGTCTAGACTACGCTTTGTTATTTTATTTTAATCAGGAGAGTCTTAATTAAGAGTGAACAATAATTTATTTAACAGTTTATTTAACTTTGGCGATTAGACTCCGTCATAATGTCTTTATGTACTCGAGGGGTGGGGAGGCTGACAGCAGGATAGGCTGCCCCCCGATAGAGTCTAGACACTGGTGGTGGGGATGGAAGGATACAGGATATGATGAGGAGTGGACTTACAGTAAGTGGAGCTGGTCATGAACACTGTTGAGATGGAATGAAGTTGACTGGGGTGGAGAAGGGTCAAAACAATCAAAATGAAACGACAAACTGACAGCAATAGAGAGCAGAATTTTTTTTTTAAATATGACAGCAGCAGGATGATTGGTTGGTAGAGGTCGTGGCCGAATCTGGTTGATTTATCACTTAAAGAGTAAACACTCTTAATCATGCGAAAGCAGGGAGACAGAGGGAGTGGAAAAGAGGCAGTGACAAAGTTGAACGAAGAATAATGAATGAACATGTGAGGGAATATAAACGTTCTTCCTTCTTCAATTTAGGCTGAGCTCCATGCAAAGACCCAACATTAATCCACCCTGAAACCAGCTCTTGGCAACAGATGATGTTTGTCAAAAGTAAAAATTAGGTTCTTACAAAGGATAGATTGGACTTATATAGCAAAACAGCCCAAATACTTCATTTTAATATTAGTCCCACCTTTGACAAAGCAAAAAGCCAATCATTGACAATTTAAAGGTTGGCCCATCAGATATAAGGGATGATTACCGACCCCCCCTGGCCATTGAATCCCCTGCTTCAGCCCACTGCTTGAACTTATAGGCTGTGTTCCCTTACAATCCCTTCCGCCCAATAGAATGCCAGATGTGGTGCTGACCAATAACCCCAGCCTTGTTATGGCTGTTTTTTTTTTTTATTGTCAAAGCACAACATACTGAAAGCATACAAACTCTCTAAAAGGTTACTGCCACTTCGCCATCTTCAGAGTTAGCATATGTATTACTTCTCTTGCTATCTTTGTGATCAACTCTGACAGGATTGTTGCGCAAGCAATCAGAGAGCAGAGTAGAATTCAAATGGTTTACAAGCAGATAGAAGCAACCTGAGAAACAGAAGAGTTCGAGCAGGATAAAATCTAATCAAGCAACAATGTGTTTGAGTTCAACATGTAGTTTTAGCAAAAGCAGAGGAAAAGTGCAAACAGGGCTATATAATTGTGGTGGGTGGTTTTAAAGGAAAAGAATAGCAAAAAAAGGACATGAAATTTAGAAGTAATGCCCTCAAATTGAAGAAGAAAGAAAGAAATTGAAAATAATACAGATTTTGCAGGTGAGAAGTAGTGAAATAAGTACAAAAAGATCAGATATGAGCATGGATAACCTTCCCTAAATCTGTGGAGGAGGAAAAAACAAGCTGATATTTGAAGGTTCTCTCTCACAGGGAGCAGGATAAACTCTGCTCTTTACCCGCTCTTCAAAAGCCGTGAACTAAAATCCTGCAGCACTCTGTCCGACCGAAGATAGTGTCTGTTTGTTCCACTTCAGTTAGTCTTCACATTTAGTCACAGATGTGGTTCAGTCTTCAGATTTCTTTCCAGAGATAAAGTTTGTCAGTGATAAAAGAATCCACACGCACACATCTACATTTGTGTGAGGGCATCAATGAATGTTCAGATGTGTGTGATGTCGCATTGGTTGTCTGTGTGTGTTTAGTCTGAAAGAATCGTCAGGGAACATCAGCATTCAGTGTGGGTGAAGGCTAAGCAAATCCTTTCACCTTAAGCGAAAATAAAACCCGACAAGTGCTCAATGTTAAACGAATCTAACTCAGTGAAGGAGGTTGAAAATGTTGCAGAAATGTTTACACTAGATCTGCAACATAAAGAGGAAAGCATGGGATACTTGCCAAGATTTCTCAGTTCTAGTGCAACAATTCAGGAGATGCAATCATCTTATTATCATTGGCCAACACTTTTCAGGGTTTTTGATGGATTATTTTCTGTATTTTTGGAGTCATGCATTCAATTCCAACTTACAGGATTCAAATGTTTGAATCAATGTATGCTTTAAAATAAATAGACAAACTTAACGTTGTTATCTTTGAAAAAGATTCCTTAATATCTTTTCTATACAGTACACAGACATTGAAGTGCTGTCTGTGTTTGGGTAAAGCTATTATTTTCTGTTACTGCAAGAGTAAACCCAGGACACTGCCAAACAACTCTGAATTCACACTTGCTGGTATTACTACCAGTTTCCTTCGAAACACACAAACAAACAAACACACAGACTGGACATGTCCAGTCCATTCCTCACCTCCCTCTTCCCAGTTATCCTGCCAAGAAAAGCATCAATGAAGTGTGTTTTTTTCTGACTTGTGAGGGTGACCAGAGTATTTGAATTTAGCCACAGTAACTGGGCTAATCAGAGAGTGGTGAGGAGTGCACAACTGCAATTTCTAGGAAAGGTCACCTCTCTAATGAGGAGCATTAGCCCGTTCACCGACCACAGAGGAGCAAAGAACCATTTTGTGGGACACAAGCAAGTGGAGTGGGGGGGGGGGCAGTTGAGGTGCCTTCAAGAAGTTAACCTTTTTTCTGTGATTTCTTCCTGTGGGTTAACCATAGCCTGAGCAGACCTCAGGAAAGGCAACAAAATGGATATTGACGGGTTTTAAAAGCAGTTAATGTGCCTCAGCATAATGTCTACTCTGTTCAAGGTAACTTTTTCAGTCCAAGCATAATGGAAATGATATTTGAATATTCAGTCGAGGTCTTTTCACATTGTAAGTGTCCTACTTTTAAAGGAGATTAGCCTACTACACTTAAGGAAGACTGCAAAGATGCCAAAAGAAAGCTGTGCGCTGTTAGGTTTTATATGCAGATATCCTGAAATAACAGCCATGGTACTGCACATCGACCTAGTTCTGCTTTTTAACTTTGTGCCAAAAAGACGAGATTAAAGGCAAGAAATGAATCCTTACATGCAGCTGTTAGGGGATAGTTTTGAACAGCGCTTTAAAGTTTAAGTGTCATTTTCTGTTGACTTGAAAGGAAAAAAATAGTGCACATCTACATGGTCTAGTTAGATGGAATAGGGTCATTCTCTTTCTTGCAGATGTGTTTTCAACATAAATCCTACAGTACCCAGCACTATGTTTGCAAAGTTCTCCACAAACACTAATAATATGTGGCGCGATTGGGCTTTTGTGTATCTAAATCAAAAGGAACTCATTTGCAGAAGATTGCAAGGAATCCTTTCGAGAATCTGTGACAATCAAATGGAAAGGTGAGCCATTTTGGTAGGCATCATTAATGTCAAAAGAGACTAAACTGGGAGTCAGCCCCTCAAACTTGAGTGGCAATGCGAGCATAAACATTGCACCTGTCAGCTCATTACTGGCGCTTCAGTGTGGCAGCGGAGCTGTTTGCAGGATGGACTTTGGTTGCCTTGCAGCCGGGGTAAATACCTTGCCCTTCTGCTGTATTCCCTGGATTCATTATGCTGCGAGCCAACACAAAGGAGGAGCTGTCAGGAGTAACCAGTCCCATTACCCACTTAATCCTTTAACAGGGGCCTTTAACATGTTGAATGAGACTGATATTGATTCAGGGCGGTGGTGAGGTTTGGGAGCAGGAGATGGGTAGATTCAAACCACTAAAGTACTTCAAACAGACCTTTGAAAGTCATCTGAACTATCATCTCCTTTTCAGTAATTTCTGCATTGCAACCGTAATGGAAAGGTCTATTCATCAATTTCTGTTAATCTAAATCACTCCTCCGATGGCACTCCAAACTTGCTCGTTAGCTCAGTTAAATAATGCGGCCCATGAAAAAGAAAATCCCTTTAATTATAAGGCAGATAAGCTGCTTACCTCATCAGCAAAAAGGCTGAGCTCAACCTGATGGCAAGACTTTGTTTTTCTTTATTCAATACCAGCTAACGAAGTGATTCAGACCAAGAGTGCAGTCACCCCCAAGTAAGTCGGAGCTGTGTGTACTGTATTTTTTGTTTCAGTGATTTTAAAATGTTCTATTTTGTTGTTTCTTTTCTTTCCTCTGTCATGATGCTTTTGATGTCCTGTGTGAAGCGCTTGTTGTTGAAATGTGCTATCTAAACAAACTTGCCTTGCCTATTTGAATCCATTTTCTTCATTGGATTCGGAAAAATGAATCATTTGATTTTGGAGCAGCAATTTCATGAACACTCGGGATGGACCTGTTTACTGGGTCACCAAGTACACACCATAAGAGTTGGCAGTAAGCCTCTACCCATAAAAAATACAACTTCTTTGAAGTCCAAATTTGTCATTTATACATGTGGTAGTGGCTTGCTGATGTAAGCCAAAGTATGACTACATTTAGAAGTTATCCTGGGCTGAATTTTTAGTAGGTCTTCATAGGGCCTCTTTGACCAATGATACCAAGACTGATGTCACAAATACACAAATATAACTGATAATGAAATAAATAATCAAAATAAGAATAGATATCTGGAACATGTAATGTTTACAACAATTGTCTATTGTTTTGGATTTGATCGATGTTTTAAATGTCCAAAGTTATGCTGATTTCAAGATTTACATTTTTACTATGTGAAACCTTTGTAGTAGCGTTGCATGATTTACAATTCCTGTTATTGTTCCCCTGCAGGCATACAAACATATAACGAGTTCTATGATGTTACAAAAACTTCAAGGTAGAAAGAAACCATGAGAAACATAAACCAGCAGCTTTGTCAGGAAGTCTTGTTTTGTTGATTACTGAAATGAAAGGTTCTTAAAGACGCGTGCTGTTGTGTCATTAGTAAAACACAAATGGGATGCTGCTAATTAAATAAAGAACATCAAGTGGGAGATTGAAAGTGATTTCACATACATTTGCAAAAAAACCTGGTATATCAAATGTGAGTCAGCTCATCTGACAGCTCTGAAACCAATTTTATCAGTGGCAAGAATAAAGTTTGTGTTTAAGAGTGCTTTGTGGTGTTATTTTTTATGTGTAGCAATAGCCAGCATACATATCTTATTTAAATGTAATTTTAAAGAAGTCCTGGGTAGTGATCAGATACAGGGCTGCCTGTGAATTGTCTCTAAAGAAGGGACTTTTTGTTTGGTCTAGGGTTTTTTTTCTTTTCATTAAGGACTATCACTACAACCAAAGTATATATTTAAAATAAAACACATTTTAAAGTGTCTTTTACTTTCAGAAAAACAAAAACCTGTTCCGTGTTGCAGTGTATGATAGTTACATCTGCAGCTGCTCCATTGATAAAACGAGCATCTCCAGTGACAGAGGGCTCTTTAAAACCTTTTTTATATATCTATTTATATTCACATAAATGTTATATAAATGTCATTTTTTCTTTGCTGGAGGGATGTACAGAAGAGCTGTGTGTTGTTCCTCCTAGAGGCATGTCTTTATATCATTGAAGAGCCATACTGTTCTACGAGTGCGACTCCCTGGGGAACATTTTATCTGCCTGTGATTTTTTGATCCCGAGATGTCTTGCCTTGAAGGAAAACTGACAAATACCCTCAATAATTGTGGTAAATGACTGGTTTGTCTGCTTCTAAATGATCACTTTTACCCACAGGCCTTTGAGCAACAACGTATATTCCGAACTGTAAATGTCAGTATTAGACGCCATGAGAAGGTTTGTTTATGTTCTTGCGTCTATAGAGACTCCCTGATATGTGCAGGTAAAGACGTGTAAAAGGTCCAATGCTAAGAGTGTGAAAACAGTAGTGCAATTTGAATTCTTTGATTTTAAATTCTACTTTACAGTTATCATTAATTCATGAAAAAAAAAAAAAAATCCAAGACCTTGGAATACTCAGTATTCCCATCTCCATCTTCGGTTTTATTTGCACATGAGCATCATTCACCGATGACATCTCTGCAGGCGGTTTGAACCCCATCCAGCATTAATGCCTTAAGGGCCACTTTTCTGATTAGTAAATGATCAATGCCTTAAGAAAAACTGTCCATATGCCACACATCATTAGCCAACTCTCCCTGAGCACATAAATGTGCCAAGGCATGTCTTTGACTCCATCACTCTCGACGTTCCCAATGATCACCTCTCTGTGCTGTGAAGTTTTCTCTCTTCCCCCTCTGGCCTTTGTGACTGGAAATCCACACCATTACACTTGGTATGAGAGCTCAGGGGATTACTCACAGACGTTAGTTGATACACGTCTTTGTCAAACCTACAAACATTGTTGTGTTACCTCTGACAGTCATTTTGGCTGCTGGAGGGGGATTCGTGTCACATTTCTTCCACACTCTTTAGACCACGAAAACCTTTCTCTGTCAAGTAACTGAATCAAAATGATAAACACGTTTCATCTGTTGGTAACATTCATACAAGATAAATGCAGTGCTGTTATAGCCGGAGGGAGAGAAGAGTTAGAATTCATAGGTGTTGCCAGAGTTGTACGTTTTAAGGGCAAGGCGGCACTTATCCTGCAAATTAAGGATGATGTTTACAGCTCATCTGCTGCCTTGCAGATGAACAAGTTCACGCTGAGTTCAGGGAGGTGTAAAGAAGTTTTTCAGATGGATTGTTTTTGAAAAAAAAAAAAAACTAGGGCAATGTAAGAGCACTGACATGCATTGACCAGAGAAGCCCTAATGTAGCTTCTTTTTTTTTATTTTTTATTTTTTATTTTTTACATCTAGCAGCACCAGTTGCTCTGTGGCTGAAGCGCAGCATTTTTAATCGCTAATCGTGCCTTTGGGATGGGGAGAGTGTCCCAGATTCAGAGGGCCTCTGGCTGACAGATCAATTTGACATTATATTAATGGGAGCCTCACATCATTTGGAAAGCAGTCTTTAATCCAATGTACTACAAGGAGGGAAAGTGCAATGAGAAGCAGAAAGGTCTCTGTGCAGAGGACCGAGGCAATCAAGAAGTTAAAGCTAGACACTATGCTCCCTCAGAGAGAGAGAGAGGTTGTTGTATTGCCTGATATAATATTACTTATTTCATGTTGAACACTAACAGATCTTTTATGTCTGTATAACTATTTACTCTGCTCACTGAATATACGTGCAGTGTGTAACTACTGAAGCCATCAGACACACATTTGTTTTTTTTTTTGCTATTTAAATTTGAAAAATGTACACAGCACAACATAGCAGAGTTCATTGTGCATTTATTTTATTGATATATTTTAGTGTTGTAGTACTTGAGATCGGTCTTGGTCTCGAGATCACTTTTTGAAGGCCTCTTCTGGGAAATCAAATGCATTTTTACTTGGTCTTGTCTCAGTGTCAGGCTGGGCAGACTGGGCTATTTTTTCACATCTTACTGTGATTAGAAGGAAAACACCCCTTTCTAAAACAACATAAAACTCGTTCATATAACGCTCCACTACCTCTTCTACCTCTATTCCCTCTCTCTTAAAGTGAGCAACTGTAACACTACTGTACCAATAAAGTATATGACTCTGATTCCAATAATTGTAAATATTCATACTGAGTTTCTGTTGATAAATCGAGGAATCCTAATGCAGAATTGCTGAAATGTCCTTGTTGTGCAATCGTTTCATTAATGATTGTTGTTAATTGTTTATGTTGATGACAAGTTGTACATTTAAACCTAAGATAATTAAAACTATCATTATTTTACCTTGAAAACACTACATCATATTGGTTCAAATGAGTTGTGTCCATTGTAGTCTTTTATGTCTACCTCTGCTATCTGTTTTTGCAAACACCTCTGAGCCATGCACTTACAATGAGTATCCTCTTTGTGTTTATACATAGACTGACCCCCATAATTATTTGCCTTCCTATTGATTACCAGGTGTTTTGTGTGCTGATTGCTGTTGGCCAGTAACAAGTCATTTGCTCTGTTCCTTTGATTTGCTATTGAATACACCTGTTAGTGCAAATGAAGGCACTGCAACAGCTGCAGGCTACTACTGACTTAAAAGATTGGCAGTCTTTCCATTTTGCATCCAATAAAGATCTGACAGGAAGTGTGAGTGATCGTTCCTGAAATGGTGTGATGATTCTCCTATAGTTGGTTTAAATTATCACTTTTTGGCAACAGCAATTGTTTAGGTGAAATAAACATCATTATACTCAGCAGCAGGGTTGTCATTTAGTTCTTGGATCCAATCAGTGACTTGGACTGTCCCTGCCAATGCTGGTGACTCACATTAGTCATGCCTATGAATAACTTATACTCCAAATGATTAGAATGCAAAATGGGATGATTGCAGCCCATTAAGAAGATGTTAGTTCGATTAGTATTGGGTGTCCTTTCAGACAATATTTGTTTGTCTTAGCAAACATTTTCTTCTAAACATTTTATTTTTATTTTTTTTGGTGACATCAAGAGTTTATTAAGAAAACTTCAGAGCAATTCCATGTTCACATTGTAGTTTATTTTTAAATATAGAGACTGAAGTCTACAACAGTACTTATTATTTACGAGGATATAATACATACAAAAAACTGAGCTTGTGAGTTTGGTTGGTTGGGAGAGATCTTAACAGCAATATAAAGACTAAAACACATGACCATTTGAAGTACCGTTGACAGTGCTAACAGTGAAACTAAAATGTATTTTCAGTGACAAAATTATAGTTTTGTTCTTTTCAGTGTTCAACGACGAGGAAAGGCCAATAATGTTGCTTCTCATGTCTCTTATTTTTCGTTTCCTTGTTACTCGCTCCTCGCTTGAACCGAAAGTTGTTTCATGCCGCCATGTTGAAGAACGTCTCAATTCTCTTACTTCGGCACCGGGAAGCGAGGAGTGAGGATCAAGGAAATAACTCTGAGGAGCTTAATCGAGGAAACATGAGACCTGCCTTAAGTCTATTGACCAGAATTAAGTCAAATTTGAATATTGCGGCAATGATGCAGACCATCTGTCACACCCACCTTGATTATGAGTTAATCAAAAACACCTTCTGCCATCTGTTTACCATCATAACTCCCTTCTTAAAGACGCATTCACACATACTCCGTGCGCGCCGCGCACTACGCCGTAGTTAGCTGCCACTCTAATCAATCATTGTGTTCACACAGCGGGCGCTGCGGTCCGTCTCCGGAGCGTGCCACCAGCGACATGTCGCTTTGCTCCGTTTCAAATACGGTGCGGGTCTATTTTCGACGGAGTACGCTGCAGACACGCGTCAAGCTAGACAGAATATCACAACCCCGACAGGAAGTCAGACAAGGAAACGCACAGAGCGTCCGGTCAATTTCAAAATAAAACACAATATACAGACTCGTGAACGTGTTTTTCATCACTTTATCAACATAACGTCAAAACAGGCACCAAACGAACAACAATCATCCTCAGAAAGACAAAGAGACATGTTGTCTGCACGTTTTTCTCTTTATTCCCGCGTGATCTTGTAGTTCTCCCGTGATGTGTGTACAGCATGATCATGAGTGCGCTTCAGAAACGGATCCATTGTGAATGAGCGCGCGCCGTCCGACGGAACAAAACCGTGGCGCAGACAGACCGCGGCGCGCACGGAGTATGTGTGAATGCGCCTTTAGTCTCCCAGTGCCAAGGCCAGACTACACGTTATAAGCCCGATTAAAGACCAATCCTGCAGACTTAGGGTTTCGAAACCTGTCGGCACGAACATCAAGACGTTTTTTTTGTTAACAGTCTCCTTCTCATGTGTCGTCTAGCCCAGCCCTCTTCCTTCCAAAGTGATCACTGTGGTCGTGATGATTGGTCGGGTACCACTTTTTTTTGGAGGGCATACAAAAATCAAACTTTGTTTATGGACATAAGATTACTTACTGTTCGTATCAAATTTAAAACTCTGCTGGTCGCTTACAAAACAGCGACAATAACAGCTCCTCCTTACCTAAATTCTATAATACAGGTCTACACTCCCTCCCGCCCACTACGCTCACAACAACAGGGTCCCCCCGGTGGTGGAATGAACTTCCAAACTCGATCATTCGATCTGCAAAGTGCCTTTGCGCCTTTAAGAAAAAGCTAAAGACACAGCTCTTTCATGCATACCTAATACCTTAATGATGATGATGACAATGGTTTTTAATATTATAGATAGATAGATACTTTATTGATCCCGAGGGAAATTCAAAGCATCCAGTAGCAGTTTACAAAGACATGCAAGAAACAAAACATTTGTTACAAATCCCCCCTCCCATACGTATATATTAACCCGAATCAAAGATTTAAGGAAGCCCCTACATGAATTAAAATGAAACCTGTACAATTAAAAATAGACTTATACAAAGAAATGTACATGACCCGTGCAGGGATAAAAATATACTGTATGTGCAATTTAGACGAAACCTATAAACAGTTCAGGAACATCTGTAAAATTAGACCTGTACATAAAGATAAAAAGTGTAGACCTTCTGAAAGTTTGTGTTGTTTATGTATGCACAGCAGTTTCTTAAATGAAGGTAGTGCAACATTTATAAAAACAGACTTTAAACAACTGTCAGTGCAAACATTAATGGTGCAAAATAAAATGATTGTGAGGTAAGCATTAAAGTGTCCAACTGATGATGATGATGATGGTAATGACGATGGTTTCTATACTGATTAGAGCTCTCAAGAACAGCCGTCAATGTTGTGCTTTGCCTCTGTGCAATGCCTGTCAGCACCTGTGTGTCCAATCGGACTTAAAGCTGATCGTTTGCACTTACTGACATTGTTTCCTCTTTTCTAGATCCTTGCTTGTGTTGTACTTACTCTCTGATGTACGTCGTTTTGGATAAAAGTGTCTGCTAAGTGAATTGTAGAATTGTAGAACTGTAGAAGATTAACCCGAAAAGCTTTTGCATTACGAGTTCCATATTTAACTGATCCAAGTTCTGTGATGGCTTAAAGGAGTTGGTCTGTTTCAGTTTTGACTTTACATGACTTTAAAAAGTATACGTGCAGTTAAACTAATACATTAGTATCATCAAAATAAATGTTTTTCAACTCTCTTACCAAGTACTGTTTCTACTCCCATTGATGAAATCCATAAAATATGTTGTTTCAAACTCTGCTGCTGACACGGACGATTTCTCCCAGAACAAATCTCTGCTGCCAAGGGTGCTAAGCATTTTGTATTAATGGTTGCAGCAACAAAGATTTTGGGTGCAACTAAATCAAACTCAGTTTTATACTGTTACATATGATAACCAATCCTTTGAAGGTGTTAGAGAAATACACTGTAAAACAATATAATGTTTTATGGGGAGTCTTTTTTCATACTGTAAAAGGCTGTCATTGTTCCACATTAGAATGGTGTTAACCTTTACTGGACTGCTGTTGTTTTCCTACATGGAATCACAGCTGGTGCAATTACTCCCTTTGACACTGATCAACATAAAAAGATTTTATGACAAAGTGAAAACAAACTGATCAAAGAAAATTACTATTTAAGAAACAAGAGGAAACTCTGCACATAGTGACTCTATTTTTTTATTCTTCGCTAAAGTGACACAACTCAAGTTGTATAAAGGCCTCCTGTTACGATCTTGCCAAACATTAAGGGCTGTTTTGAAGGCAAGACATGTGGGTACTTGTTGGCATGCTGGGAAATAAATCTATCAAGCCACACACGCTTCTTTTGTCGACTGCTGCAGATTGTTCTCCGGAATTGTTTACATTTACCTCTTTCATTATGCAGTATAATGTTCTTTCTGCAGAAAAGCATACCCAGAGAATCTTTTTCACACCACGCTCTGTTTTGGGGAAGGTGTCTACCTTACTGCATGCCAAACATATATTGACTGTGCAGCTATTTAAAAAAATGATCTATCAAAGTTAAGGTTATTTACTTGTGAAAAATAAGTCTATTTCTGTAATCTAATGAAGTGCCAAATTTTGGCCTCATAACTGTAAGTTGTAGAAGAGCATCAATTCAAATGTTTGTACTGTTGATCTGTCTTTTGGTTTTCTTCACCTTTTAATTAGAACATTGGTCATCCGAGCCTCTGATTGGACAGTTAAGTCACATGGGAGAAGGAACAAGGAAGTGTTCATTGGAGGCAGATGAAGTTTGGAGAAGAGTAAAGTGCTGCTTAGAAATGTATCCATCTCCATCCTGCTGTTTCTTCTAAACAGGTAACCAACACATCCAACCATCGCAGTAAAAGAGATTTTTCAGGCTCTAACATTACCGCTGTGTAAAAAGTCTTGAGATTTATCTTTTAGTTCACTTGCAACTTGTAAAGCACTTGGACAGTAGATGCCTTCACATTTTAAGACATTGGAAGTTTGACTTTTAATTGTAGGAAAAGTCCTGAAGTTAGTTATTAAATGAACACATGTTTTAAAGCGTCTCAGTTAGCTGCTTAAGCACCATTACAAGGTCCGACAGCTGATTCCAGACTGCAAAATTATTTTGATCAGGTCTTAATTGCGCACAGTTGATCTCCATTTTGCAAACAGGTCACATCTAAGAGTTTATATTTTCTTAGTTGAGAAGATGCATGCTGTTTCTTTTTGTGACATTTTTCAATATCTTTCCATTTGGGTTGCTACATAATGCTTGAGGGATTGAGAAGTCATGCTGTCACAAATTCAGCACTCCCTGTGAAGTAAGACAAACACAAGACAGCCAAATTCAAACACATCATTCTAACGCGCTCCAGAGATAGGATCTGAAAAGTGTTGTGTTTTATTAAGCTCCACACCAGCACACATTTTCTTTTCGAGAGTTCTCACAGAATATTCAAACCAAGAAGGTGAGCTTGTGATGCCGGCTTTATTCACAAAGCAGCTGAGTGATTTGAACAGGTGACCACTGAGGTGTAAATCATGAAATCCTGTTTGTGTCGCCATATTTGTTTGGAAATCAACAAACAATCAAATGCTGCAGAGCTAAAAATCTTTGCTTCTTTTTTACCCTAATCCAAGCTTCAAAAAGATAGACTACTGTTGTGTCCTCTGGGGTGACACAAAATCCTCAAGTAGTTCAGCCAATTAATCACATGTCAACATGTGCACATTTAAATGACAAAAAGAACATCTCCAGCACCTTGTTAGCACTCTCATGGTGAACATGCCCACTTGTCATAATTACCACAGTGAGTGCCAGTGATTGGAAGCATTCTAAATTGAGCTGGATACCTTCTCGGCGTGAAGTGTGTGCTGCAGTGGGTCCTCATTTCCAACTAATTTTCCAACAAATGAGTGAGAAAAAATCATGCCAGACCTGCAGCTGTAACCAAGCTGCTGTGCTGATCAGAAAGGTATGTTATGTTAGGGCTGAAGATGAGGGATCTTTTCATCATTGATAAATAACCTGATTAGTTTAACATTCAATAAATCTTTAGGTTTCTGAAATGTCAAGAAATATTTAAAAGCTCATTATAATGTTTGAGAGCACAAATATTCTTTAATTAGCTGTCATAAACCAAAAAGAGAAGCAACATGATTACATTTAGGAAACTGAAACTGGCAAATATTTGACATTTACACTTAGAAAACAACATAATCTAGTATCGATGCGTAGATTATAACTACAAAGATAGGGCTACATAACACTTGGAGGACCCAAACAAACTGTCCTCCCTTTGAACTTAATAACTTTTCTTCAGTGCACAGTGTGGAGAGCAAATAGTCAGGAAGCTCCATCAG
The DNA here is from genome assembly GCA_020745685.1 of Tautogolabrus adspersus. Classification (NCBI taxonomy): domain Eukaryota; kingdom Metazoa; phylum Chordata; class Actinopteri; order Labriformes; family Labridae; genus Tautogolabrus; species Tautogolabrus adspersus. Next base: position 23,670,415 of record CM036534.1, read on the forward strand.
TCAGTCAACAGTTCAATCATCTGTGACCTTGTTACAGATTGCTGTACAACCAATGCCAAAACAAAATTGCCATTCCTCAGAAGACAGGCATTCTCCTGGGCACTGCACCTGGGGTTACTTTCTTGCTGTGGCACCCTGCGACGGTACAGCATCTGCATTATCTTGAGTTATAAGGTCAGCTATGAACATCGGTGTAGTCAGACAAGCCATATGTCTTCTGATTAAAACAAACGAATCCTAGAATTGTTTAAATTATAACATTTGAGTCTGGATAAAGCTATTTGGAGATGGCTGTGTACAAGAGGAGGGATTTCACTTTTTATATCTGTCAATATTTGTTTTTGGATTTTGGAATTAGGAGTTCCCCACAAATATAAAAAAAAAATGTAATGGTCTTTGTGTGTCGGTATTTGAGACAATGTCAGCTGCTCATCGGGGGCAACAGTATATTACAGCTAAAGTTCTGCGTGACCTCAGTTTACCCCCTACATGGAGAACAGCATGAACCCCTTGCACAGTTTCAAAGCATTAGCCTGTAAGCATCTATCATCCTCTGCTTTCACAACATGTTATGAAATGATGGAACAACATTTACAAGAGTACATTATGTGTTGGCTCAGTGTAGGGCAGAGGCTTCCTCCTACTCATCCCTGGAGGATCCAGGGATGGGCAGAGACAGGGGGAGGAGGATGCTTGGAATGGGGTATGATATTGTGATCTATTTAAAGTGTACTGTATATCCTCCTACCTTGACTGAATGTACAATACTGGAGGAAAACCATTTATGGTATGATTTCTCACACATTTCCACTGATCTACACACAGCTGAAGCAGGTAAACACAGTGAGTGAGCTACTGAAATAACACAAAATTACATAAGTTTGATATATGAGGCTTAAGTGGCAATCCTGAAAGCTTATACATTGGGAAGCAAAAGGCGTGCATGGTAAAAAAGGTATTCAAAAATGCACAGTTTTATTTGATTGAGGTCTAATCAATACTCAATATTCGAACCCAACAGCTATCATCTGACAAGGAGCTACTGGGAGCGACAGCAGACTTTACATTGCTTCCAGTTGTTTGGCAAACAGCACAAGCAGGTCTTTTGTGATGTAACTGCAGTAGCTTGTGATGACATAGCAATATGTGTCATTTAACATCATCATTTCACACAATAACTTGCAGTAATTGGAGCACAGGTTTGGCTCCGTAGTTTAGCCGCATTGGCCACAGCTTGACTCTGACGCCAGGCTTTTAGCTGCATGCCAGCTCCACTTTCGTCCCTTAACATTTCCTGTCCTATTAAATAAAGACAAAAATGCTTAAAAAAAAGTTTTAGATTTTAAGGTCAGATATTATCAAAATACACTTTATCATGTTGTTCTAACACTTATATGTGTCCCTTGCCTGTCTAAAAAAAACAGAATTATGTGGAAAATCCATCCTCACCCCACACCCCCTCGCCCTCTGAGTCTGCCTTCTCACTGTAAACAATTGAGCATGGTGCAAGAAAGCCCAAGCCACCGAAGCCCTTCCAGAGTGGTGTGGTCGAGGCCAGCTCACTTGCATTTAAAGCGAAAGACACAGAAACAGGCTGTTCTGAGCAGGGGCTGAAATAGAGGGGTTTATAGGCATGATACAATACAGGATCAGAGTTGGTTTCTGGCAAGAAACCTCACAGACATGTTTTGGGGAGCTCTGAGACTTATCTAAGCTGGTTGAAAAGGAGAATAATATGTGACCTATAAACAAAACAATTGCAGCTCACATTATGTTTCTTCATATTTGCTAACCAAGGACGTTATTTTTCTTAAAATCCAAAAGGTTAATGATTCTTCTGGTTTTTATTAGGGGTGGGCGATACTGCAAATTTTGGTATCGATCCGATACCAAGTAATTACAGGGCCAGTATTGCCGATACCGATACCGATACCGATACTTTTTTCTTGAAAATGCCTGATCATTGAATGATTTTGTACTTTTGCCTTTAATTAATTGATTATGATTATGATAATAATAAAACACAGGACAACGATTTAAGCCAAATAAGAAAATTATATTCATTAACCAAAGTTGCAAACATGAACACAAAACTGGAGAACTGAGAAATGTAAATTTAAAGAAACAATGTAATAATATCAATAACAATAAAGTAAATAGTGCAAATAAAGTCCAACCACTACTGAACCCGGCTAGTCGCCTCACAACACACAAACACTACATGTTTTTGTTAAGAAACAATAACATGTTAACATTTTTGCCCTTTAGAGTACTTCTTCTCTGGCACACTAACTGTCCTGCCTTAGAGAAAATCCTTTCTGCAGGCACAGAGGTTGCAATTACTCCCAGGTATTTCTTTGCAACCTTGCTGAGAGAGGGGAATGTTGATTGATTACTTTTCCACCAAAGAAGTGGGTCTCCATCCCGTGGTATTGGCTTCTCTTCTGAGTACCGCCGCATTTCAATGATGGCATCAGTGCCACTTGTGCGATGCTGCCGGGATTCAAGGATTTGGGTGTCAAACTCTGCCCATATCCCACCTTGTGCTGCAGGTGGAGATGGAGAAGCCCCTGCAGGGGAGCGTGAGGTAGTTGCAGGAGTCATTGCTGAGACAGAGCTGGTGGCAGAGCTTGTGCTTGGTTCAGGACCTGATACTGAATGGACTGAGGTCTGGCTCACTGATTGCATTTCAGTGATGAGTCGTTTTTTCAAAGCTTCAACATTTGCCATGTCCCGAAAGGCAAAGTTTTTGAATCTTGTGTCAAGGTAGGTGCTGATACTAAGGCCATGAAAGGTTTCAATACTTCTGAAGCGGTGCTTGCACTGTGCTGACAACACAGCAGCTAGCTTGCTTCCTTTGGCCTCAAAAGATGCAGCTGATCTCAGAAGAAGTGTAACCAGGGGGATCACTTTCGAAACAGATACATGTTTTTCAGATGATACCTCCCTTGTTACTTCTTCAAATGGTCTCAAGGCATCAAGTGAGAGACCAACCACTGACCAATCTTCGTCACTCAAGCATTGTGAGCTCTTTCCAAGAAGGCAAAGTGCAGTGGTCACAGCTTCCTTTTGCTCATGTAGTCTCTCGAACATGTAGAACACAGAGTTCCACCTAGTTTCAACTGACTGTATGAGCTTGTGCTCTGGAAACTTCAGTTGTTTCTGGATTTCTTTGAGCTTCTCTGTTGCATTTGTGCTATGGTGGAAAAAAGTTACTATAGCACTGCATCTCTGCTGGATGTCAAGAAGCTCAGGGATGGCCTTAATGGAGTCTTTCACAACTAAATTTATAGTGTGTGCAAAACATGGATAATGTGCCCAACCTGCTTTGCGCACAGCAGCAATCATATTTGCACCATTATCTGTGATTACAGCCTGGATTTTGGCAGCTATGCCCCATTGATCAGCTACTCTTTTTAATTCTGCACAAATGTTGTCAGCAGTGTGCTTTCCTGAAAAACTACTGGTTTCTAGCACATATGCCTGCATTTGCCAGTTCTCATCAATAACATGGCAGGAGACAGTTAAATAGGCCTCCGTGGCTCTTGATGTCCACATATCAGTGGTCAGTACAACACTGTCAGCAGCATCTAGAGATTTTTTTACTTTTGAGCAACACTCTTTATACAGTGATGGTAATTTCTCTCCCATGAAGAATTTCCTACTTGGAATCCTGTAGCGATGATCAAGTGTCTTTACTACATTCTTAAAACCCTCCTGTTCAACCACAGAGAGAGGATGTAGGTCCTTTGCGATCATTTCGGCAATGCTCCTTGTGATATCCATGGCTCTTGGTAAGTCATCTAGGTGAAATTACAAAAATAATGAACATAATTAAATCTATAACCTATCCGTGTGTAGCCTAAATAGGAATACTAATCTTCCTTCAACAGATACACAAAAGGGTTTACATATTCTGCCATATTCATACTTCAGATTTGAGGGAGGCTGGAAATCTTAATATAAGTGTATATTTTTGAGTTCTAGTAAAACAATTAATATTTATTTCAACTAACTGAATATACGATAATAGTTTAATCTCTCTGCTAAATTACATCTCTGACCACCAATTACACTTTGAAAAAACAACATTAATTAATGCTGGAAATAACTTTCACTTCTAGAAATTGCTACCTGGATATTGTTGAGGTTTTTGAAAGGCCTCTGTCAGTGACGTCTGTCTCTGTGCAAGGGGTCTGGTTTGGGTTTGGGGAGCTCCCTCCTCCTCCCTCCGTTTGCTTTGCAGCTCAACATTTATGTTTGGGTGTACAGCTTTTAAATGCTTGTACAGGTTTGTAGTGTTACCACAGGTTCTTAAAACTTTACTGCATATGTCACAGCTAGCAGTTTCTCTGTCTGACGCTGTAAAATATTTCCACACAGCACTCCTCTTCCTCTCCGTCTCCGCCATCTCACCAGTCCGTCTCTCTGCTCTGAGTCTAACTGCCTGCCAGGCAGCGGGGGAGGGGGAGAGGAGGGGAGGGGAGGGGAGGGGCCTAGTGGACCTGAGTGAGCAAGCAGACTGAGAGAGAGCAGAGAGGAGCGCTGCGCATGAGGACTGAGAGAGACGCTGCGCTCACACAAACTCTGTGAAGAAATCTGAGTGATTTGCTGAACTTATAGAAGAGAAACTACAACAAAAAGTATCGATCTCATCACGCTAGTATCGATCCGATGCCAATACTGACCTTGGTATCGATACTATCGATATTTGGATCGATACGCCCACCACTAGTTTTTATGGTACAGCTAAAGATAATTAAGCTCATAACTTGGTCAAAAGTGTTTTATCTTCTGGCTCTTTGTGCTTCTTTGAGAATTTGTAATGGATTTGGCTTTCCTAAGTGGACAGAGATATTTTGTCAGTAAAGTGTCCTGGAGTGGAATTTTTTACTGTATAGCTTTGGAACTTTATCTACAGGAACGTGTGTCTGTGTTTACTTTGGTATTTGTGCTTTTGTGTGTGTGTGTTTCTTTTCCATTTAGACCAGTGGTTTTAACTGTTTTGTGCTGTAACTATTATTTCTTCCTGACCTGCCTGTAACCCCCTGCAAAGACATGGCTCGATCGATGTTAAGTTGTTGGTATCAATTGATACTGAAACCTGTCAGGCGTCTTACAGTAAATGAGATGTAGTGAGGTCAAGGCACAGAAATTGGGCAGAATAAAACGTTTTCAGAAACGTACATGTTCAATATGTTCAATAAACGGCAAAAAAGAATCAGGTTGAAAAGGTTGAACACCAAGAATGGCAGACGTTTTTTTTTTTACCAACATTCCCGGAAATGACTTAAGAGAATCTTTGATATACTGTAGAGTAAAATATCATACATGCCATTTTTTTTAAATATAGCACAATACTCCAAACTTAAATCCATGTAATCACTGTACCTGTAACCTCCCATGACGAAAAAAAACAACCTACAAAACTAAAAAATGTACAAAAACCTACAGTAGCATATTAAATTTAGATGAGAAAATAAAAATGGTCTTTCTATGAATTAACTAGATAATTATCTCAGAATAATGAGTTACGTTTTTTAAGAATGTCTTTTTGAATTAACTGGATAAATGTCTCTGAATTACAAGTTCCCTCTTTATGTAAAATAGAACATGCCTCTGTTTTTCTGAATTAATAGGATAATTATTATTTTGGAATAAAGGGTTTCATTTTTATAAAAAATAAAAATACTGCTCCGTCTGTCTGAGATAATTATCTCATAATTACGAGTTCCTTCTTTATGAAAAATAAAAAATCATCTCTGTTTTTCTGCACTAACAATATAATAACCTCGGACTTGCAGGTTTCGTCTTGGTCGACTCTTCGGTGATGTAGGCTGTGAATGCAATACGTTTCCGTAGAAACCTCTATATATATGTTTTAACTAATCCTCCACTTTGAATCATTAAGTGCATTCATTCATACATCACTTGTGCTTTCTTTTCATTTCAAAGAGAGTGCATGAATGGGGCTGTCGCCTAGACATTTTAAAATGATACATTAAAAAAGATCCATTCTGGACTTCTAATTGCAAAGCAATGAAAAGGGTAAATTGTCCATTCTATAAAATGGGCTAATTCAAAGAAACTGGTGTTAACTCTGTATTTTATACTTGAGACCATTGCCTATAGAAAGGTTGAACAATCTTTCCTGTAACTTTAGTTATAAGCCTGTCATTTCACCATAATTGCAATAAAGATGAGATGACTAAATTACATTTTAACAATGTTTGAATTGCCATAAATGTTCTGAGGTCGTTGTTGACAACTGAATGATTGCAATTGGCACGTGTTGTTAAAAAAGGTTTACTTTCATATCTAGCTGTGTAAAGTCATAATTGTCTCCGGCTTCCATGTTGAGGCTGACTGACGAGTAATGGCTGTAAGAATGAGGCAGGTCACTTAACCTACAGCTCCCTGATAAGTCCTTTGTGGCCTTGTTGACAGTATCCTATTATTCTATGGATGACCTTGAGAGAGTAACATTTGGAAACATCACTTCAGGGGTTGTATTGTACCCCAACTGTTTGCCCTAGAAGACGGTTTCACATATAGTACAATGTAACATCAATTCTCTTACTATTTTCCCCGTGGGATGAAATATTGATCTTTATACCTTGCAGCAAACTCACAAGAGGTAAACTCAAAACAGAGGGGGAAAAATGTGTATTAGCCTTTTCAGCAGCTGAGAATTTATATCATGCTCATAATAACAGTGATTGTGTCTGCGACCATCCTCACAAACTCCTAAATTGTCTCATCTGTATTCCATCTGTAAAGCGGTTCTCTCAGTAGCCTCTTGCAGCGGTGGACTGATTGTTGCAGGATTTATTAATAAAACATACACTGCCCTTTCATTTTTTTCCCAGCTGTCTTCCTAACCTGTGATTATTTTTAATGACACAGGTGCAGTGCTGTCCCAGGAAACCTGATGACACAATCACATGACCAGAGGTGAGCTCAAGTAACACCACCCCCCTCCCATAAATGTCCTTCCTAGCAAACACCCATAAAAACCTTCACTGAGTGCAATTAGATTGAGACTATATATCAGCACATGCAGCCCAGATCAATAAAAGTGACATAGCTAAAGCCAGGCAGCAGGAGACATGGCAACACCTTTATATTGTGATTCATTAAGCCATTAATGAGGCATTTTACAACATGTCACCTTGGCAATGATTGATGAGGCTTTATTTATCCAGACTGTACAGTAAGATTTCCCAGATCCTGCCTCACTGTCTTTATCAAAGCTAGACGAGACTCACATTTGATGTTGAAGCAGAAAACTGTGCCGAAAAGACAGAACCTTAAGAAACAACTGAGTAAGATATTCCAAAGTAGCAATCAGAAATAATAACTGTAATCTGTGTGAAATGACACATTTGCTCAAAGGTATCAGATAGAAAGCTTCCAGCCCAAAGTGCTTTTGATTAATCATGAAATGGCTCGGGCCTCTAATGTGCCATTGTATTCAACATATAATGAGTATAAAAATAATGTAATAGGAGCTTTTATGCATGATTAAGTCTTTGGAAATGGAATTTGTGTAAAAAAAGCAATGATTCGAGTTCATTTCAGTTTAAAAGGTATAACCAATCACTGATGCAAGACAAGGTGAAGGATAATAAGAGACAGGCTGAAAGGCAACAGTAACTGTCTGGTATTCATCTCCAGGCACTGAGACGGGCTGCCTGACAGTGCCGACATTCGATCCCCAGCGCACCTGATAGGGCAAAACCCACCGAGCAGAGTTGAGTGTACCGAACCCTGACTGTATCGAGCACGGAGCGAACGCAGTCGTGGGATCAGAAACAGGAGACGAAGGTAGAAATTGATTGTGCATTTGCTGAGACGAGGAAAGGGCCAAAGCTTAGCAAATGCCAAGAAATCTCATAGCTGCGCAGAGGTTGGTGAATCGGTGCATTTAAGCATTGTGTTGTTAATGGAGGAAAATGGGACGTCTGTGAATGGACTTTGGATTGTGGCAGTTGAGGTTCTACATTACTCAAATTGTCTGTAGTTACCTTACAGATGGATCGATTCTGCAACACAGCCTCATTTACAGGAAATATCTCTTTTTTTACGTCAAGAACCTCAGCCTGTTCCTAAAGAATTAACAGCATCATAAATAATGCAGTGTGTGCTAACTTTTCTCTAAATGAGCCTAACTGTATCCACACTGTGTTCAAACCTAATTATGTGTGTTTCCAAACATGATAAGCCTCTGGCTTTTTAGGGAAACGCTCAGTTAAATGTGACGAGCACGGCCCAACATATGCTTACAGTGCTTGTAGTGCAGCTGCAGCCTTTTTGGCATCATGCATATTATAGAGCTCTTATGTTTCCTTCAATACATGCATGCATGAATGTGGGAAGCACATTTAGGAATTTCTCATACTGTACATGTCTGGGTACAGCACTTAATATTTCATGCAGTCTTTAAGGTGCCCAAAGAGACTGCAGGCCTAAACCACAAGACACTTTGCAGGAAACCTCATCCTGGAACATACTGGATACACAGTAAGAAAAAAAACGATTAGATTAACAGTACATTTCCTGTAAACTTGTAACAGTTCAAACGTGCATTCAGCCAGCAATAATTCAAAAAGTGTATAAATATTTCTTCCATATTTATTCTTTTTAGTGAATGTTACATACATACAAATCCCTGTGAGGAATAATAACACAATATAACATTTATTTCAATGAAAACCAAACTAATTCAATTAAAATCTTAACTTCATACAGTCCATACTTTCCTTCATCCAGAAATACATCTCAGATCAGCCAACAATTGTTTATCACATTCTATAAATATATATCTATATATGTCATGCATATTCCTTTTAATGAATGTTACATATCTTTATAGCCCTTGGAGGAATTGCGATGGAATTAAATCAGTTGAGCTTTAATAATTTAACCTATGCCAGTGTCTTTGGATTTACTGAAGGCAAAGAAATAATAATGTCATATGTTGATTCATTACTTCATTAAACCATGGAGAAACAAAACGATGACTGTTAACTATGCGTCCATTCAGCAGTCTGACACTGTTTATTTTCTGTAATTGGAAAAAGCATGAGCTGTTTTAAATGCTTCAGAACGAATGAAGTGATTTACCGAAAGAATTCGACATGTTTCTCTCCTTGTATAGTCTGTTCCATGATGTAATTTCGTGAAACATCTACAGTATTCACTAAAACAGAATTTGACTTTCAAGGAGAATTTTTGACTGTATTGATCACAAAGCTCTTACACGACACGGCTGAAAGATCCAGAGAGGCCTGACACTGTGAAGAGTTAGCATAACGTTTGATCTTGAAGATTTCCAAAATGTCTAAGTACAGTGTTATCTACTGCATAAATCATCCATGTATTTATCTTCAACACACCCTGCATTCATATTGCAGATTATGATGAAATTGCCTCCACCGCTGACAAGTTGCTGGCAATCCATTGTAATCTCTGATGACAGGTTCTTTCAGGGACACCAAAGTTATACTTGTGAAAACAAGGACAGGAAACTAGTACTTTGAGGGTAACAAATGGCTGATCTTTTCCTGAAATGGAGCATTGGTACTCTTATTTTCTCAATTCCTGTTTAATTCTACTTCCAATCTATATACGCTTTGTCTTAATGCTGTTTTTGATTTCAGACTTCCCATCTTTCAAGCTCTGTATGAATTCTGTAGATACCAGAATCTGGATTGTATATCAGGGTACATTTTGAATCTATTCTATTCTTACAAACAAAAAGTAGACATTTACTCCTTCAACATATTTGAAGTTCTTTTTTTACAATTTATTCTTAAAAGCTTTTTCTACTGTCCAGATTTTTCTTTTGGTATTTTGTGATGTTACGCTTGCAATTAAATCAATGGAATAAATGTAACCAAGGAACAACCTCCAGTGGATGAACCGGGATTACGGCTTAAAGAGTGACTGTGTTAACTGGTGATTTTCGGCTGAATGTGTTTGTGGTTTTCTTAGTTTCGGAAATACTCATCCAATATGTCTTTAGTGAAAACTAAACAAAGAGACACTCGCTAGGACGCTTTCTGTGGACGGGAACAGTGGATTTTGTGCCATCCATATCCTGGTTATCTCAATTGTCTTTGCTAACACTCTGAGAGTGATTAATGTATCTTACAAATAAAAGTCTTTGTTTTCAGATTCCTTTTATCTTCAAAAGTCCTTTTTATATTCACATCCAGATCATTTTGGTTGTTTAAACAGGCAGCGTTATTAATGTTTCCTTACACGGCATTTGTTTACTCTCTAAGACCTATGTCTGAGACACACAAAATCAGTGTCAGTAGACCTGACTGCCATTGGCTCCTGAAAGCTGGGGGAGGGAGGCGGGGGTGCATTTAACAGACAGATATCATGTTGTTACTTTTTACATGTTTTATTACTTTAAATAAGGAAAGGGATATGTTTTGCATCACATACATGCTTTTAAGGATTAGATTTACTGGTTGTATCCAGTATACAGCAAGCATAATACTCAAATCTGCTAAAACTACCGATGGCTCCTGCTTTCATCTGGCCCTGATCATTACTTTTGCAATGTTAACATTACAAAAATCAACTGTCACTGATTACATTTAATATGATAACTTACATATTAAATCAATGTATGATAATTACTCCCCCATTGATTGCTTGTGACAAGAATTTTTTTTTTGCAGTTTGTGAAACTACTTTACAACAGTGTGATGTTGTAGTTCCACAAGAACAACAGAGAAGTGACTCAGTTTAAATAAGCAGGAAATGATCAGCTCAACTTTCAACATTTCCAAATATTTTTAGCCATACTTAAATCATGACCCTCAGTACTTGAGAGCTCTTTTCCCATATCTCTTTCATGCATTTTATCCAAAAGTTGTCAACATTAAAAATAAAGACTATTCCCTTGCTAATATCAAAAACTGAATTTCCTGGAATATAACATGGAATTTGATTAGGTCTGAATTTTAACAAGATAACTAATTTTTCCTAAAATATTGTTTTCAGATCTAGAGATAAGAGAACAAATGCTATCAGGCCCTAAAAACATTGATCCATGGTGCCACTTGTGGTCAACATTTCTACAAGCTACCACAGGTTGCATGAATGCAATTGAACTTAATTGATTTAGCAGTGTAAATACAATAAAAACAATAAAGTAGTGTATTGTGTGAAATCAGAACTTTACATAGTAGCCCTTGACTCACTGTTGATATCAGTATCCTGCTAAAACCCCACTGTTCTAAAAGTTTCATGATTATCAGTCTAGTGCAAATAAACATCATTGTAAGTCTATTTATGCATTTATTTAGAGGAGCTGCTCACAGACACACACTTTTTGATTTCAAGATGTAGTTGAAACAGTCTGAATTTATTGAACACATGCTTCATTAATCTGCTAAAGCTATGACTGTCAAGGGAAAGCCTTGGAATTATTGTGCGATGCTGAAATAAATACATTTCTCAGTGATATAACCTTAAAAAAACACAATTTCTGCAGCTAATATGAAGAAATCATCCATCGTTTCATAAAATTAGTTTGTTTTCAAAGTTTGGCAAACAATCTGAAGGACCGAAGCATACTGTAGGATGTCTGGAGTTATCTGTTATCATCATAGGATAGTATTGGAGTTGTGTCCAAATCATGTAGAGGGCCCACAGGGTGAACCTCTATAATCCGAGCAGTCGATACAGGGCTGCTGTTTGGCCTTTTTTTTTGATTGGCCTTTTGACGGCACTTGATTGATCAACGCCGTCTTGCCATTTGCCAAAATGGATGAGGAGCGAAAAGAGCTGCAGTCAGGGGTATCAGTTACCTTTGAGAAGCTGACCTTCAAGGCGGTGAGGTTGCCAAGGGCCAGACAGCTTTGACTCCACGGCATTTAAGCTCAAGCCAACACAGACCTGTATTGATGGGAATTAGAGTTTGTTTGTTGTATATCCATTTGTTGACAACTAAAACCATTGATAAGAGGCATGATATAATGGGTATTATGAGAACATATTTCATGTTGTGTTTTATTGTGTTGAAACCATACACTGAAATGAGCAAATAAATCAAAGATGAAATATAATGTAGAAATGAAAGAAAGGCTCTGGATTCTCAGTGTTATGTCAAAATGTAGTGAAATGGATTAATGAGTATTGGTGTCTTTTCATAGGATCTGTTGACAATTAGAAAAAACAAACCCGACCGTGTCCTTTCAAATGACAGTGTTGTATCCAATCTACCTTCTTCTAAAACCATAAAACAAACAACTGTTGCACAACCAGTTGGCCTGCGGGCTGATGCAACTGTGAAGCCATCAATAGCGTGACCATTCTTTCTGCTTCACCTGTAGTTTTTTCAAACATTCTATGTGTTTAATGGTGAGACTTCAGGCCAAACATATAGAATAATTGGTCCTCCAGGGAAAAGGCGACAGCAGCGGCAGTAAGTGACTCACAGCTTTCTTACAGGTCTGAGGTGCATCAGGGCTGGGAATTTCTCCCACAATGCATCAGCAATGTTGTGCCCACAGCTGTGTGATGTAACTGCCCTTTTTTTCCCAAGGAAGCAATGGAGCGGTAAAGATCGATTCCAGTCCTATACTTTCTTTTTCTGCTGTATACATTTAGATCTCAGTTGCTGAAAGACACTCAAAGAGCCGGAAAAAAAAACAGACAATCTTGGGTCTCTACAGATGTTTTAGTGTGGCAGCACTAAGTCCTCTTTAGCAAAAAATACAAGAAAATACAAAAGAGTATTTATTTACATGTTAAATCAAAAAATGTAAACAACATGCTTTTCTTCGTTTCTTCACCTTACAATACCAAACACTCCCAGCACACCTTAAACTGATTTGATTATTTCATCATTTTCAGAATAAGATATTGAGTTTGTTTTGCTCCTTGGTTTGCCTCTATAAATGCCTTGCTAATTTTTTTTTTTAAATGTGGTCAACATTTTCTTTCAGGGTGCACTCATGCCTTGAGGTTTAATGGCGATTGTCAGCTCAATACTCAAGTAACTACATCCTAGATTGGCCACATTTTTATCTTTTTTTTAGAGTGGGGGAAATTGAACTTAATTGATTCCTCTGCAATTAAACACAAAGACAGTGGTTGATCTGTAATTGAACCTTTAAGTACAACTCGGTCCAGTGATAATGGTAGCTTCAATATAAACCCAAAAGCCCAGCGAATAACAAGGTGCACTTTGTCTTTAATCAAAGCAGCACTGTACTTGTTTGTACTGCCCAGCAAGACAAGCTTGTAAGCCTGTGAATGTTTCACAGCAGCGCTGTAATTTCAATGAATTATCTCTGTGACAGGAAAACAATAATTAAACTGGCAGTGAAGCCTCCAGGCAGGCAGAGCTAGCAGCAGCCTTTGTTGTAATGCCTTTTCACTTTCCTATTGACAGCTACACCTGTTGAGTTTCATTTCTTAGTGCACGCTGAATGTCAAGCCTATGCCCATGGTTAGTCTACGTGTGTTATTGATTGCCGTGATGGAACATCTTGTAGGAAATCTGTTTTGGTCCATAACTCCATGTCAAACAAAGCCATAACCCACCTGTACCAGCTTTACCCAACACTCACCTACAACCTCTGTCACATATTTGTCAGAGCAGTTGGATAAACTGGTCCCCTGCTGAGAGTGGCAGAGCGATGTGCCTGACAGCTGCAGCTGCCCTTTTCCCAACCATGAGTGCTTTTTTTTTGTCGGTGAGGATGCGATCAGACAGAAGGGGTGCAATCTTTGGAGCATGCTGTGTTGGATGTTTCCACCTCGCTCATCCTTCAGGATTAGTGTTTAAACCATGACCCAGTGGCTCAGGGATGATGAGAACACTGTTCCAATCTCCTCCTCCCTGGCAGACTCGGCAATCCTCAGCGTGTACACAGAAAATTGTGTCCATCAGAAATGACTATCCCTCTCTACCACTACTATGGCAAACTCAAGTTAAATTCTTCAGCGTGTAAACGTTTTTTGATGGTCTGATGCCCAGATCTAACTATACTTACAATCTAAAAATGAGCTGAAAATATCACATTTCAATTTAAATATACAATAAAGCATTGTAATTCAATAAATGCGACAAAGAGTATAATGAAGATTTAATCTGCTTTACTCAGACACACTTCGACTTTGACTTCAGCTCTTGGTTTCTCACTTGGATATATGCACCGCAATTAGCATAACAAGCCCCATCCTTGTTATGTGGAGAAGCTCTGCTGTCAGTGGTAGCTAAGCGGGTTATAACTCACTTCAGATTCTCAGAGCTTTACCTCTCATTCTTTTCATGTAAGTATCACAGTCTGTCTGGTACTCTGCTGTTTGCCTCATTAATGAGTAGTTATGGAAAATGAATTAGTTTCAGGTACAGACTACTCTCTAACATCTTATTTTGTGTGTTTATCTGCAAAGCTTGTTCCATTGACTTAAAGCTCTTGTGAGGAGTTTTTAAATGTTATGAAACTGACTGAAATGAATTCTGACACCTCCACATGACCTTCAAAACATACAAGACCATAATTGACCATGTTAAAGGTATAATATGTAGAATCCCCTAGAGACTGTGTCAAGGGACATCATTCAAACAGATGTATCCGAGGAAAATAAAGACGTATGTAACTTCATTAACATTGTTTGAAATTGATTTTATTTTTATTTAATAGGGACAATTTTAACATAGTTTCAGTACAAAACATGAAACTGATGTGCTGCACAGAGAGTTTATAGCTGTTGCTACTGTCCAACTCTTGTCCTTAGTTGGGCCTTTGGGTAAGGAGTGTATTAAATATATACAACATTGTATGTGAAGAACAGTGTTGTGTATCTGCCTTGTGGATGCTGCATTTTTACTGCATTGTTTTCAGACCACATTGGATGCTTCAGCTGATCGATTTCAAAGCTTAACATTTTTGCCTCATTTGCTGAGAATTCCCTTCAAATGAAGTTATGTCACGAATAAGCACTCACTGGCAAAGCGTCCTTTTGAATTCAAGCACTAATGATGTGCCTCTGCGTTAAGACTTTCCTGCCCATGGCTGGCAGTCCCTCTCAATGGCAAATCCCTATTAGCAAAGACTGTATGTGACCTTTCAATGGAGGATGTTTTATGTGAGGGAGGTTTGTGTTTCAAAGGTAATCAGATGCAGTGTTATTTTGCACGGCCTTGCCAACAAATGATAAACATACTCACAATGAAATGTACATGTTACCGACTGAATTTCTGACCATAAAAGGCGTTGAGGCTTCTGCCGTTAGACAACTTTCAATTCATTAGACAGTAATTAATCGAGAATTCGATGGTAGTTCATGTTAATAATGGAATAAATACTCTTCCCTTCCCCATAAAACCTTTGATCCAGACTCCAGTCTTTGCTACTCCTCTCCTGCCCTTTGTATAACCTTAGCTGGATGGCCTGCTCAGCCCAGCTGGTGATGGTTCAGAGGCACACAGCTGTGTGGGCCCCGGCCTAGAAGGCACTTGTTCAGGGACCTGAATACGATTAGTCCATCACCCAGTGCTTCCTGCTCTAAGGCTGTTGTCCAGGGTCCCTGAAATGGGGTGCCAAGGCCACAGAGCTTCCTGTCTTAGCTGCTGCTTCTTTCCTTGGCTGTGCAGGGGAATAGACAAGCTACTGTGCCTATTTTAAACAAGGAGAGAACACTTCAAAGGAGCACTGATCCCCTCAGCCCCATTTCCACTGCTTGTTTACTGTCTTGACAACTAAAAAGAGTTTAGTCCCTGGGAGCGGTGTTCTCTGTGAGTAATTACTTTTTATCTGTTGAAAATGGGTTCTACCTTTTTTTCACTCAATAATGAACATGCTATATTGAAAAGATTGCATTTAGATCACCTTCGTTTTCTCAGAGGTTTTAAATTCATGCATTTGAAATGAACCATTTCAGTCTTTAGGGGGTGGTGGATTACTATCTGTAATTTCTGGCAAACAACACTGCACTAAGAAACGGTTTAACATGTATAAATGTAAGATGATCTATTACGAAAAGTCTTGACGTAATATAAAAACACAAAGTTTGCTAATATGGAGTTGAGGTTATTAAGAATCAAGTTTCTTACTCATTTAGTTTTGTAATCTGTTAAGGTCTTTGCCAACAATGACGCTACTCATTAAATATGTTGACCTTTTCAATGACCCGTATCAAAAAGACCGTTTTTACAGTTTAAGTATAATATTGACATCACTTTCAAAAACTAAAAAAGAAACAAAGTGGAAAGAAAATCTATGGAAGTGATTTTTCTACAGAACAAAACAGTCTCACAGCTCTCCTTTGAAACAAGCAATGCTGTCACCTCAGGCAGAATTCGAAAAACTTTAATTGAATGCTATCAAAAGTGCTGTCAATTCTGCTCACTGTAGATTCTCCAAAAAGGAAAAAAAAAAGCCTGTGTCCAAGAGCCCAGAAAAAAAGAAGATTCCTCTCATCTCATCCAATCTAAAGAGCATACACACTCAGTAGAGGGGAGGCGAAGGAGGGGTGTGGAAGCAGAGGGAAAAGGGGAGGAGAGAGGCAGAGATTTGCCTCTAATGAGTATCTGGTGGGTGTTCTCTTGGAGTCGTGACTTGTTTGTTCTTCTATTATTCCCTAAGTCTTCTATCCCTCCATCCCTCGGCAAGTGAGGACCCTGGCTCAGAGAATTAGATATCACCGCAGCGTCAGGCTTGTCATGGCCTCCTGTTGGAGGCAGCTAATTGGATCCAGTTGGATTGACCCACAGATCCTTTCCATATCTCAACTGTGACCTAATCCTTCTGAGTGACTCCTTTGACATTTAAATGCAACGCTTCCATATTACAAAAAAATGTCTTGTTAAAGCTCTAGATACCAGATCCAAACCAGTGTCCATGACGTTGGACCCGGAGGTCCCTGCATTTAAGTGTGCACCAGAAGAGATGGTGTGTGAAGGATCAAGGCCACTTGCGCACTGTTACATATTAATGTATTCACCATAAAGCAAAATTATTAAAATGCTGCTATTACCCTTTCCTTGGATGTTCCAGTATCTGTGAGCTTTCCATATGAGCTGCAGTTCAGATTTTTCACTACACCTTTGATATACAGTAATATTATTGTTTTTCTTCTTGGGGTTCCTCCCCTGTATGACACGTTCGTATGACTCTAAGATAATTCTTCTTGACCTATTTCTCTTCCTCATGTATCCGTTGCACAATAGGCTGTATTCAGGTATGTTAGAGAACAAAAAAGAGAATAGAAAGTGCTGTGAGCATAGCATCATCTCACCTAATTAGCAGGAAGGAGATAAAAGGCTGTCATTCATAATTGAAGTTGGCGGAGGAACCCTGTCATCCCTGAATTTGCAAGTGAGAATGTTGAAGCTGCCTGATTCCTGCCCTGCTTTCATCTGCAGCAGCTCAGAGAAGAAAATCTAAAGGGCTAGATATGTCAGTTTTTCAGGCTATGAGTGAAGGGAAATTAAGCCATTGTACCTCGTTTAAAATAAACCTTCTCTATATTCCTACGCATACACTATCTCTGAGTCTGTTCTCAAATGTAGCTGCTGTTTTGTTTTTGTCTCATTGTTTTGTTGCCGAGGGGCAGTAAACATGAAGGGTCTCCGATGATTTGGTTTGGTGCAGAGCAGGTGAACCCGCTCTGTGGAGATACGCAGTGTGTCAACACTTTGCAGAAAGATGATCAATATACTGCTGAAGCGGGGTTTGTTTCCCTCTTCCCACAACTCCACAGTGTTGTATCAGTTTTTCAACCTTTTTAGTCTGAGTCACGACAACACTTCTGAGATTCTCATTTTGCTGCAAAATTAGCCCACTGCAGTGTAGCCTGACAAAGTGCATGCTTATCAAAAAGGAAACATAAAACATCCACTTGACTTAGCTGATTAATTCACAATACCACTATATTAAATTATAAATCAAGATGAAATAGATGGCAGTTAAGTCAGAGGTGCAAGTGAGTCATTTGCGTGGGATATATGATAGACCAAAACAAAGCACATCGAAAGATTCTCTCTCAGGCGGCAGCTTTTATCATGACATGGGAGCTTAGGGGCCAGGTGCTCCCAGTCATCCCAAGTGGACAGCCTGCCTAATTTGGTAGACCTTCAAGAAGAGAGCAACCACCAAAGCAATTCAGAGTACAGGAGTTTTAGAATCCTAACCCATTTGAAAATGGGATTGCATCAAGCACATCATGAGAGGCGTCTGATATTTTTTCTCTTTAATCTTAAACATGCAAACAGTACAAGATTTAAGGACTGATGCAACACTCACTACATAATACTATAAGATGATTATATGTAGATGGAGTAACTTACAGACTTCCGTGATCTCACGGGGAAGCAAATGTAAAAAAAAGAGACTGAATAAATGAAGTTGCAGCAAAGCATAACAAAAGTTACCTCAGGAAGTTTTACAATAAAAGCAGGTCGAGACCTTTGTTTGGGTGGGATAGGTAAACACGGGTTCACTGTTCTTTGGCAAGAACTATCAAGGTGATTTGTACCTGTTTGTTGTTTGTTAACAGTTGCTTGTTAACATTGGCCACAGGGCCAGTATTTTAGTGTCTGAAAACATTGTCAGCTGCTCTATCTTTGTGCAGACTTTTCCCTTATTTATGTGGTGGTCCAGCTCAGGCAATACACGTTATCGTCGACATTTGTAATCCTATGTATTAAAGCTTAAATATATCTGCACCTTGAATGTGTCTGCGACATGTTTGGGAGGTTTAAAATTTGATCCGTAAACCACTCTTGTTACCGGATATTATGGACTGACTAATTCCCAGATCACATCCCTCATGTGATGGTCGTGAATATGGCCTATAGGCTAGACAGAGAGCTGGCTCGTTAACAGCACTCATTTGGAGCCCTTACAGAATAAAAATGATCCGAAATTAACACTGCAATCAAAACAACAGGCCAAAAAGAATGTGATATTCTATCTATTGCAGAGAGAGAGAAAACAATGTACAGTATGTTCATTCCATCTTTAGGAACAAGGTTAAGGAAGATGAGTGCTTATATGTCACAGCTGTTCCAAGAGCTGTTCAAGGGCTTCTTACCCTAGTATGAAATTGTACTTTTCCTGAAAGTTGACAAACAACAGTATTAACATTGTAATTAGCATTGTATGAAATAATATATATACAAATATTGTATTCAGAGGCATAGCAGATGTATGCATGTATCGTTAAAATATTTTATACACTACTTTGTACTTTGCTTCATCCCGAAAGGAATTATGTCAGAGATTCTTGTGCTGCTGCCTTTATCCCTTGTGGCCAGACAGTAGTTGGAGAAGTTTTATGTTACACTTTAATAGTGTGATACAGCTGTAAAACATTCCAGAAAGTGCTGTTTAAATGCAGGATGGCAGAGTAAAAGCATGCGAGGGAATCACTCTCTTATACTGTATCCTGATGTTGGCAGACTACATAAATTTGATTAAAGTAGTTTTCCTCTGCTAAAATGTTCTTACACACACGCACACACGCACGCACGCACGCACACACACACACACACACACACACACACACACACACACACAATAAGTGTCAAATATTCATGTTTTTTTCTTGGACCTTGATGTGAATTTAGGTTATTCATCAGCATTGGCTTATTGCAATTTCACACTTAGCACAGTAGCTTAATTCAGCTGATGTGTGCTATGTAAATAAATGCAAGCGATGTGATGCAAGTAGCTCTTGGCCACTTTCATTTTTTCAAAGTAGCTCTCAGATGAAGAAAGGTTGGAGACCCGTGATCCATACACACCTACTTTAAACTTTCAACATAAGGTAGAGTAAACAAGACTTCATGATTGAGCTCTTTGGTGGGTTGTTGCTTTAGCTTTCACACTCTGCTTATACAGCTTTAATATACAAACACATTAACCTCAGTCAACCACTATCAACAATTAGCATTTACAATGAAGGTAAAGATGTCTAATACCATTGGATCAACTCACTGACCAGCAGCCTCAAGTGTAAAAGAATATGTATTCTTCAAAAGAGACTATACAAACACAGCAATTTACTCCCATATTTCCAATGGCAAGATACAGTAGGAACAAAGAAAATCAGTTAATACAAAATATATTCGTTTGTGCTGTCATATCAATATAATTCACATCTTGCATCAAATACACTGGCCAACCAAACAAACACATTTACAGTTGATCCTATAATGATGCACTGCACCCTATTCTAATTAACTGATATATGCGAACAATTTTAGAGCAGAGATTGTCACATAACATTACTTTCAGGCAATCAAACATAACTGTTTAAGAAGATGTACAAAATAAAATCACTCATGATAATATGTGCACAAAAAGGTGAACCTTGATATATAGAAGTGTTTCAATGAGTGTTGAAACCAAAGACATTGATGTCATTCTAACAGAGGAGTGCGCTCTTTCTTGCTTTAGTTACACAGACAAATGTCCTGACCTTTGTTCAAAAAGTCACTTTAGCCAAAGAGAATGAAGGGTCAGAGGCTTGGCCCACTATGGCTCTGCACATCCCAGTTAATATGTTACAAAAACCCTGTTTTTAACCAGAAAGCTCAAGTTCGTTTCAAAAAAACAAACTTCAATGCAATGCCTCTGCTACTTGCTGTGACATTCTCACATTGAAACCACTTGCTCAAGCTCTGACTTAAGACCTTCTTGCTTTTTACTCGCTGTTACCAATTCAGGTCAATGCACTCAAGTGGTTATACCCAGTCTTTTTGCTCTGATTGCCCTTGAATGGTCCCTGTGGCCAGATGTGGTGTAATGGCTGTCTCCCTGTGGGACAAACTGTCTCTCAGGGAAGGAGGAAGGACAAATACTAATCAATGTATACAGCTACCTGATGACACCCAAAGGAGATGTGTTGAAGCCGAGTCACATTTCATCCCAAAGGCTTTCTGGAGAAAGCAGTCAGGTTGAGTGGTTGGTTGCCTTCTAATGGATTGGCTGTGAATGACCACACATTATTACCAGTGAGTGATGGAGCCCAAACTGTGAAATTGGGAGTTTGAATAAATTGTCTTTTTTATAAACTAGTTATGGTTCTTTTGAAAGCTTGTAAGTTCTATCAAAATCCAATTAAAATATTTTTCCTATCTGAGATCAATCAACTAAATTCAATTTTTGAGGCATTGAAATAAAGACCCAGAGATGTTACACTGCTTAAAAATGTCTGCTGTGGTTATCACATAAATCGCAAAAATGTCCCATTGAACCAGTGTATGAAGAAAAAGACTCAGCACAAGAACACATCTGTCTTTATTAAAGTGCAGAAGTGCAATCTGTATACTCTTGGTTTCTGTCAGTTCTTTCATTTGGCTGTTTAATCCCTCCTGTCAAAAGCACAAGGAATGAAAAACATGTCATATGGGTTATCTACCTTGGTGAGCAAGTGAAGCTCCCTCACTTCTAGCTGATTACATCACTCTCTTAAAGCACACCTGTGTCTGACAGGAGGAGCTCCGCCTCCTTCAATGGAGAGACAAAGAGCTGAAACAACCCAATCTGATTCACTTACAGGAGGCACGCTGCCTTCACAATGTGGAGACAACTGCTTTCAGTCAAGCATTTTGTAGACTGACGGCAGCTAAGTAAAAACAGACAGGGAACAGTCAGGATGTTTTTCTGCCTGTCACTGTTTCCGTCTGCCTTCTGAAGTTCAATCAAGGACAAGATGTTTGGTTTAAGGACACAAAGGCTTATGTGTTGGACCTAAAATCTGCAGTTACCTTGGGCCTCCTTAGAAAATGGGAATCATTGGATCCTTTGTGACATTTAACCAAACCTGTAGACATGATCACCAAAAAACAATTTGCGATTTGATATGATGCGAAAATACTGTAGGTGTATACTACCAAGGGGGTTATCTTCTCCTTTGGGGGATTGGTGGACTACTGCAGAGGACGTTATTTGAGGTGGGGTCGTTAATACGGCCCATAACACATGAGCGACCACAATACCACATTTTGGATGAATTTGTCCACATTGTAAATAACTTAAAATTAAGGACTTTTTATTGAGTGGGTTGTAAAAAATTCAAGGGGTTTGATTCAAGTCCCAAGCCCCTTATTCCAACACAAACAACAATTCTTGTATTATTGGCAACATATACAATTATAATAGTAGAAAATCAAACCAAAGCATTTAAATCATTAATTTTCCTTTTATTTGTCGCTGATGGTCAACTGGACACAATTGCTACCACTCCGAAGTATCTGTCAGCTCCTGCTGTCAGAAAGGCTAGCCATTAGGCAGCCAGGAAGGCCACTTGCCAAGTTAGACCGGCTGCTATAAATAAGCAACTCAAATGCACTTGCATTATCAGCACTAGCTTTAAGCAGTGCCTCTCTGCTCTTCAGCCGTGGTCTCTTGCTCATATGAATATGAACAAGAATAAAATATATATCCACATTCCTGGCAGTATGTAGGGGTTTGTCTTCAATCCACCTCTCAAACTTCACAATTGTAGTCAAACTGAAAACGGTAGTTGAAGTTCTGGCTGTTGCAGCTGTGCAATACACATTGACACATATTGTGGATCGTTTGTGCGGTCAGCTCTAAATGTTAATACAGAAGATTACCTTAACACTCTTACAACTAAAATAGCATCCCCTTTCAGTGAACTGACATGATTTTTTTTTTAAAGTCTAAAATCTGGCTTTTAAGAAACCTTTTTTCTCTTCAGCGTCAGACTGATTGAATGATATAGTGCTGTTTTTTTTTTCAGATCAGCTACTTTAAACCTACAGTTCAAAAAAGCAAATGCAGAACTTAATATGTACTTTTAATGATTACACCATTCAAGGTTATTTAAGCTAATTTAAGACTCACAATGTATCCATTCATTGTAAACAAGTACTGTCTGAAAATGCAGAAAAAAAACTAAACCTGAAATACTGTTATCCTTCATTCAAAAATGAAAATGTGAGGGAGGCTTAAACTTGCAAACAATGGTGTGGTCCCTTGTTGCTTTAAACTAATTGCCACTGTAATTAAATATTTATTGGGGTCAATATTTGTACATTTTGAATCTTAATATGCGTTAGTGCTGTGTAGGTTCATGGAACATTGGTTGTTGAGCACCATCTGTGAAGTTCATTCTCATTTTGGGTTAATTTTTAAACAAGACTCTTGCGCAATAGAACATTTAATGAAGCATAAATACAACATTTAATGACTAAAGGGTACTTATGGCAATGGACCTCAGTGAGAGTGTGTATTGGAGGCCACAGAGCACATCCTCTTATTCTTCGCTTTCCTTCAGTAAAAATAAATGGCCCTAATGGCACTCCAATTCTACATGCCACTTTCCAGCAGATGGCAGCTCCATGTGAGGCTTTACTAATCATAAACATGTAAATAATGCATTGCTGAGGGGGCTCGTTGTAGTGAGCTAGACAGAGAGAGACAAGAGGGGACGTCGGGCCTCGCCAAACAGGATGAGCCTGTTTGCGAGCCAGAAGGCTGCACAAGTCCACATACCACTCCATTGCAAATTCTTCCATTTAAATCCTTTACACATTGAAGGAGGTCAATCTTACGGTGGAGTAATCAAGACCCCATGTTTGCTCGTGCTGTCATGAATATTTATTAATGCATTTTGATTATAAAAATGTTGGGTCTTAAGCTTTGATGACACAGCGCAGGAGGAGTCCAGTGGTATTAATGAGATTCTTCACAGATGAGAGATGTGAGCACGGCTGTAAAGCACTTTTGGTCTTTTTATCAGTTTGCCTCTGCCTACCTGATGAGCGAAGTCATTTCCAAGACTGCTCTGAAACAATATGTTCCCCTTGACACAAATCATTATCTTCAGGTGGTCCTTCAAGCTCGTTGACTTTTATCTTCACATTTCTTCAAGTAATTTGGTTCCCTTCAAGTGAAAACCCACTGATAGAAAGGCCTGTAATAGAGAGTCATCAAATGATTGAGGAGAGATTAGCTCATTTAGCAGCAAATGATCGTGGTGGAAAAGGAGGAGGTTAATTATAGGCCAACAGTGAGTCATTCTATTTATGTATTTTATGAAATTATACATCTCCTTCTGTGTCTTACCAACAACAAAAGTCAAATCCAAACAGGCAAACTGAAATCACAAAAGGTGTTACAAATCACACAAAACAGGTTTTAATGTAGCAAAATAGCAACAAATACTTCTCACATCATTACAGTCAGAGTCTGAGTTGCAAAGCAAACGCAAACATTGTTGTCTTTGGTACATTATGTTAGAAAACAAAGTAAAGAACAATACTTCCACTGTTGATACAACTTTCATTGAATAAACCAAACACTATTAAACAGTACAACTTATCCATTTGGTGTTTGTTTTGCTGTTTATTTTGTATAGGAAAGTGCAATTTGTATTTGTACACAGTAGAGAGACAAAGTCTAGTGAACATCGTCAGTTTTTGGTGCCTTTCCATGATGCATTTACTGTCTGCTATAACTCTAAAAGCTGCATACAAACAGCTCCCAACCCATCTTCTAGTGATGTCTGTATTTGTTAGAGCAGGATCTGGTTATAAAGGTTAATAAAACATGGGGAGGTATGAGAAAGAAGGCAATGACCCACGAAGGTAAACAGCTTTTGAGGGATGATGTTTTGGTTCAAGGACAACACACTGATCGAGGGCAAATAACAACTTCTTTGAAATTGAGGCACTCTCTTTCCCCTTCAGGAAAATAGGATATCGCCTTCCTTGACATAGACCTGTGGCTGAGGCTGATTGGATTGGACTTTATATTTATATATAAAGAGGTTTACTAGGTGGCGGGAGGTCTTTGAATCAACAGAAAAGAGGAGATTTGCTGTAAAGTAATTTTAAAGATAAGGTGTCAGGATTTGTAAATCAAGACATAGCATCAGGAAATGTGATCTAAAAAGTCATTTTATGGGTCCAATGAAGACTTAAAAAATATCAAATAAAAGGTTGAAGAATGTGGTTTGAATACGGCACAGTAAAACATTCCTTAAAATCTATGAAATAATTAATCGGAGAGCTCCAGATGAAATGTGTTGTCTAGACTTTTTGCCTAAGGGGATTTGGACAGGAAAATGGAGCATGAATGTTTGATAAGAAAAAGCTTCAAGATGACAGTCAGCTGGATGCAATGAACGGCAGAAAGTACTATGGGAAGTGTGTGATCTGTTTTGCCACCAAGCATTAGATTATGACACTTTTGTCAATTTGTAAACACATCTCGTTTTAATGCAGAAAATTGCAGGATTTTCACCTCCTACAATAATGTTACAATAAGATGAAGACTATAGTAATACGTTTCTGGTTTACGCCCTTGTTACAAATGTGCCCATGTGACAAGCTAAAAGTTAATCCACTAGTTACTCCAAGTTAAAAATAAATACATGACATCATAAGGAAACTGTGAAATCTTGTGGATCATGAAAAAAAGTGAAAATATAGAAAGGTGTGTATTCTACAAAAGAAAGGTTCTTGACTGTTTGAGTTAAACTGCAAAATAAGAGAATGAGATTCATATTTAAAACTCTATCCCTAAAATGTGTCTGATCAAGGGCACCTTCCTTAACTTTTTTTTGTGTCTTGGCTAGCTACAAGGAGACATCACATAAAGTAGCTTTGGGAATTCAACAAGTACATCATACATGCAGTAACATTTACCAAACAGGCCAGACTTTCTTTGATACAGACTCATTATAAATTTGTGGAATGTGTAAAATGGCATGAAAACTGCCTAAGCGGTATAGTGTAAAATCTGCCTCTGTGTTTCTTAGACGTCTGAAGTTGCTGACTCCAGCACTGTTTCACAGCAAACACGCTCACTTTTGCAACTCAGTGTGTGTCTGGAGTGTGGACAAAACTTGGAATATGTTGATTTTTGCAACAAAAAAAAAAAAAAATCAACATTGCTCCAGATAGTGTGTGGGAGTGTTTCCCTGCAGTTTTAATGGGCAGCAGTTGAATAATTGCCAAAACATGAGATTATTAGATGACAGGACAAGCCCCACTAATGAATCCCAGATTGATAGAAGAATCTGATTATCCACAGTTTGTTCGATGTCTTGTCACACCCTGCTGTGAAAGAATCGGCGTGACCCCAGAAGTTCCTGTGACTTGTCAATCAATATCAAACATGCGTCATGTTCTGTCAGTGCTCTCTGTCTGCTACATTGACTCATTTTGGGCCCCTTCATGACCAAAATCAATCAGGAAATTAGATATAGGCTGAGGTCTACAGTGAAAAATATAAGCCATTCCATTATGAGAAAAACAATTCATGCATCTTTTGGACACATGCAGCAAGCTGGGGGTGCTGGACTCTTTCTTATCCACTTTTAAGACAATTGATTCACTTAATTTGGTGAATTCTGTTAATGACTGGTATATCTTGTAGTCTCCACGGGGGGGGGGAAATACATTTTTTGTAAGTAGCTTTTCTGAAAGCTGGTCGCAAACGCTAGATCTTTCATTCCTCCTTAAGCCCTTTAATGTTCCTTGGTATCAAGCACTTCAGCCATGTTGGGAAAAAGGGAGTCTGTGGTGTAGCAAAGGGTTTATAACATTACATCACAGGATCTCTGGAAATTGAAGTTAAAGCAGTTGTTAGCTTTGATATCTTCTCCCATTGTCATTTTGAGGCAGCCAGCAGTATTAAGAGCGAGGAAATGAAAAGTCAAAGTTCCATTATAGTTTATATCATCTACAGAGTGCAGCAAACAGGGCACAAACTTATATTAAAATAAGCAGATTTGTAAAACACATGTGAATTTAGTATTCAAAACAGACATAACCACTTTCCTACAGTACATGAGGAAGTCAAAATGGTAATAGGACATCTTAAGACATTCAAATATCTGAATTAATACTTATTTTGATGGGTAATTCAAAACGTTAACTGTGATAAAAACAAGACAAAATGCACCAAAAAGCATGTGCTGTTACTATGAATCGGAGGTTTCAAATACATGCTACCGAATATTGTGTTGTTGTAGTTGCATGTATTGGAAGCCACAAGTAAGTGAGGCTGGATTAGCACAAAACTACTGCCTCATAACTTTGTTAAATTGGTTTTTTTTTTCTGATCCATTGGCTGCAAATTGACATAGCTGCTTGTGGAATAAAAATAAGACACTGAATGGAGTCAGAGTGTCAGAAAGAAATATTTTTCAACAACAGACATTTCAATTGACTCCACTGAACATAGTGATAAGAGAAGGAGGCTCTTGCTACCTGGTCAATCAAACTGAGTGCAGTAATAGAGATAGGTGAGGGCGACATGAGGTGAATTGAAAAGTTACACTCCAAAATGAGAAATACACCACTTGAAAATCCTGTGCTACTCCACAAAACAATTTGTGCCATGGAAGTAAAGGGATTTATTGCGCTCCAAGTAATCCGTCCCCCTACAAGTGTTTAGTAAAGGTGTGTCTGTCTTTGTGTTTCCAGAAGAAGATACTGTAAGAAAGTGATGAAAACGAATCACCAAACACAAAAGAGATATAATATGAAAAGATGGGTTGGTAAGTTTTGGATTTCTTTAAGTTAATTCACTGTGGGCCTCAAAAAAGAGACATTTGGCTTTTACATTAGAGAACACTGTAAGGGATGGACTGAATGTGTTTGTGCTCTTAATGGTAGCTGACTGGCTTACTAGAGAAGTAAAAGTGTAATACAACAAACTCATAGCCTTATCAGTTAGCGATATTAGTTTTGGCCGATATATCCGGGAAAAGAAAACATGACAAGCACATCAACTGTGTCGTATGTGCCCAATGTTTGGAGGCTAATAATGGATAACATTAAGCTAACACTGTGACCTTAAAGTATTTTGATTCATTTAGAGTAGGACAGAAAGTTCAACAAACCCACTTGGTAATGCTATGTGTTTCCAAAACTGTTTACCCACCCCGAAAACATTAATTCTTCCAATTTGCATATAAGAATTGGTTCACGAATTTAGAACAGCAAACACGGTCAAAATAAAACTTTTTCATTTCATTTTTCTTCTTTGATTTGGTAATTTCTAGCTTAACTTGCACATTTTGGTGATTACTGGTTGGAGGGAGTGGACAACGGTCTGTCAGACACTCCAAATCATGCTGTTCAACATATGCTGAGCTGGTCGAGTTAATTTTTGACCACACATTTTTAACCCATGATGCTGGTAGACCACCCCATCTGGCATTTGCTAAAAATATCTTAAGGCCAAGCAAAGTCTGGTCAGGTCTAAACCCCTCAAATTAGTCTTCCTCTTACTCAGAGGACTTTAAATGTTTTTTTTAAATCTTGAGTGTTAAATTCATCCCCTGCCTATGTATCAGTATCTATAGTTAAAACTGCCAGTGTAAGTCAGGCAAACAGAGACTATAGTTGTGCAAAAATGACGAGCTTGTCAGGCGTGGCAACAGTAATTAAACATAGCAAACATCTATTATGTAGTCACTGCACTCATTGATCAAACTCCTCTGACACATTTCTCATCTCATATCTCACCATTTCTATCTACCTAGAGACGTGTTATGTAAAATCAATTCTTAAATTAATAAACAGAACCACAGATGCTGTCTATCTTTAAAAATCCCAGAGTGGAATGACTCATATTGGCTATACCGAGCATCACATTTAATTAATGGTCAAAAATCAAGAACAGAATGCAGTTTAATTCTGGTAATACTTAATATCCCAGTGCCTTTCTGTATTGTTTGCTTTTTTTTTTTTAATTATTAAGAATCACATTGGTCCACTATGTACAGATGCTTAAAATGCTTTAATAATGCATAGTGAATTGCAGATATAAGCTTTGGACTAGTTGAGGAATTTACCATTGTATATTTCATGTAATCAAGCCCACTTTACTTATTTAAGTAGATGGCTGGGTTGATAGATGCAAGGTACAGCAAAGTCAAGGGATGAGAACAAAACAATAAATAAGAGAGTTATCATTTACTTAGTTGTCTTCATTAGGATTAAGGCTGCAGCTATCTGTTTCCATTTGATCCTATGCTGTGCATCGGATTTCCGTCGCCCCAGGTTAGGTTAACTGTTTTCAGTTTCAAGTTTCTTTTCTCTACCTTGATTTCTGGCCTCCCTTGTTTTCTTTTCCAGGTGGGGTCTCCAACCTGTTCTCTAACACTTAATATTTTCTGATTTACTTTGCTTTTCTTCACTGCCTTCTGGACACAGCTGCGTGGAGTTTTTTAATCTTCCAATGTGTCCCTGACTGAGAAACTGGTGATTTATCAATCTCTCACAAAAATATTGTGATATTTTTTAGCTATTTCACAGTATAAATATTACTTAGTGTTCTAACAGGGTTGAAAACACAAGTGACTAAACTTACATTTTACAGAAATAAGAAAGCTTACAGAAGATTGATGTGTCTCTCTATTCAATTGCCTACTGCTGAAACATGCAGCTGTTCACAATAGACGATTTCAAGGCTTTCTCTTTGAATTCTGTCTCCTACTCAGTGCTGAGCTGCCCACAAGCCAAGGCAAGAGGAGCAGCACAGAATCTCTGTGGCTGAGGCAGCATTAGATCAGAATGGCTGCCTACCCCGTGGCCATTCGATAAGCTCATTTGCATGCTGACCGTGTTGGACCCTGCCCCGGTCACATTTGCATTTCACAGGTGGAACTCACAGCCACCTCAACCATGACACATCAATACCTCTTTGTTGGTAAGTGAATAAACCACTACTCTGCCCCATTCAGTAACAGGTGGACTTTGCTGCCTAAAATAACACTAATAGAAAGGTATAGGCGTGTAATTAGTTTATTTGACTTAACAAACAGCAGGAGTGTGAAAGAACAGTGGAGGCTGGACACTGGAATACAATCAAGGTCAAAAGTATAAACTGAGCTGAAATTAGCAACAACTATTTTTAGCAAATGCTCCTTGTTCTTGTTAATCCATAATGGAATTGTAAAGCCCTATTTGATTAAGGAATTAGAAGGAGCCACTGATAAACTCTGATTAATAAAGAATGCAATCAAACCAACAATTACTACAATATTGTTGGGGACGTTTGGTGTTAATGGGTCTTAAATGGAGTGATTGCACACAGGAGCCCGGCACAGCTCCATACTGTGCTGTAGCTCCAAGATAATTATCTCAGTCTCATTATCCAACCTGTTTATGATTCTCTTCAGTTCTTCAGTGTTTTGGGGCTCTGGATGGTTCCTGACTGCATGCTGCAAAATAGCCATGGCTTCAAGGAACAATTAATAACAAAGAAAATCTGGTGCTATTGTAATAGAATGCCATTGTTCAAGAAAATGTCAACTTCTTAAGACCAATGTAAGACAACCTGAAACCATATTTCTAAGCTCTCTTCAATTTGTATGTAAAGGAAATCCTAACGTCTGTAATAGGGGGACAAGGGGCAAAGACAACCTGGCAGGGTGTTTCATACATTATCATTTTAGGAGGATTATCAGAACTATAGGGATATGGGGAGTTTTTTTAAAACCTTAACAGATGTTAAAAATGTGAGAGACCTCACACATGATACAAAATAATGATTGATTTGTCAGTTTTGTTCCTATATCATGTGGGGAGCAACATTATGACAAAACAGCACACCACACACTAACAGATTCCATTCACCGACAACCAGAGTCCTGACTTTAAAAACTAGAAATCTTGTAAAATCTCTCGAGTACAAATATATCTTAATAGTAAAAGACGGACGATGGGTTGGAAGAAGTAGGCATCATAGTTTTGGGACTATACGTTCTACTGAAAATTCACAAAGAACAATGAAAACATAATGGATGAGGTGGAGAAGTCGTTGAACATGGGCTGTACATGTCATAGTGTGAGCTGGATGTGCTTCCTTCTTCAGTCAGCTCGCTTCCCCATCGCTATTGTTTTAGTTCCGCATGACAATCCACAAAGTGCTTGCTGGGCTGCCCTCTGGGTATCCCCCACACAACATGATATTGAATCGTAAATACTATTGGATCACTCTAATACCACAGAAGGATTCGGCAAAATAATCTTTAGGACGATCATAAAATTGGGACTTTGCTTAGGATTGTTGGAAGAGGAGAATGAGGCCCACAATCGGCTCAATTATCCTGTAGTGTTCACCCCACTTTATCTGTTTGTAATTTGAAATGCATTTTTTCACCCATCTTAAAAAATAGTTTGAATTGATTGTGTATGTTTTTGTCATTTTTATTCCAAATGGCTCAGCTAACCTCTAGAAAAGCGACATTGTACTTGGTATATGAATGTTGTTGAAGCTGCAAAATGCAATCTTCATTCTTTCTTGGGGAACTCGCAGATTCTTTTGATGTGCACTCTCATAATGCCCATAAAGACTCCCACAACACACACACTGTATACACCATATAGATTTTCAAGCCTCACAACTTGTGTGCTAAGTCAGGAAGATGTGGTCGGGAGATTACCGCCCTCGCTGTCCATCATAAGCAACCTCCTCTTGCATATGTGAATCTCAGGGCACACATTCTGTTTCTGCAGCGGCGCACGGTTCTCCCTACGTCAGCACATCAGATTATCAGATCATTTTAAAATGCACACCACATACTCGGCGAGCTTCACACGGGATTTCCATTCCTTAGAGCCGTTTCTCTAGAGTCAACACAGGATGTAAGGAACCATACAGATCTTTTCACCCTAGTTGAGGCCTATAGGCGCTTTTTATTTCCAGTGAGGAAGAGCTTGAACTTTTATTCAGAAAGGTCAGTGTTTCTGCATCAAAGCAGAACATCAGTGCTGACAGAAAAATACTGATGTATGATCAGCATTTAAGCTTTCAATTTTTACCCAGAATAAAAACACAAACAGGAACACCATGTCCACTACTTATGACAGAAATGTTATTAGAAATGCACTTCATCATCTGTACTGTACGTTACCGATGGAAAAAGGTGTTGGAGGATCATACAAACCATGCTTTACAGTACTGTACATAACATTTTTTAAAGATGGAAGTTTTGACATGTAAAACAAATTTAAGCAGCTGAGACGGTGATCCAACACATCAAAACATCATGCTGTCGTCATTTTGGATACTGTGTACAAGCTTAATGTTAGATTTAGAGTTGAAGTCAGGTGTTGTTGTATAAGTGGCACCAAAGCCAACTTTCATAATGTTAGAAACTAGTATTATAAAGGTTGACTGCCTTTAATTTAAATAGTGGTCATTAGCGTTGATATACAAGATGCATTACATTCACAGTTACAGTATAAAAGTCCAATGACTCTTGTGTTAGTGTTTATTAGGTTTCCCCTATCTGTTCTCCTCTACTGTGCTAATCATGCAAACAGTGCTGCAGGAGCTGCAGTTGGATGTTGGATTATGTATCATTGGCAACTTCATTTGCAGCCCCGCATAACATAACATTTAATCTTCCCCCATTGGTGTAAAATTACAGACTGTCAATTATAAATCAAATTTAGTGGGAGTGGCAGATTGCCATATCTTGAAGCTATAGGGCCACCACATTAGTACATGTATTCAGTGTGTACAGTAGTAAGTCAGAATGTCTTGGTATAGCGTACTCCATTTCTTTCAATGAGACTACTGAGCTAGGATATCCATGTTGTTCCTTGAGCGCTGAAGGATACAGAAGTTGAACCTGGTTTAATTTGTGCTGCAATACAACATCAAATCTGTGCAGACACACATTCATGGTAGACACCGTTGTTTTATGAGCAGCATAATTTTTTCACCTAATCTCTCAGCCAGAGGTTAATATAAATGTGACAACTTTACAGAATTGTCTTGACAAGCTAAGTCAATCCTATTTGTTAATTTAGCACACTATAAACCTATAGTCAGAACAGCATCTTAATCAGTTTTACAGCCCACTGGTTCAGTCAACCTGGTTCAGTTCTCCTCCCCCTGGAAGTGATTGATATCCAATGTTAAACAGCAGGGTAAAGTGCAAAGCACATAATCGCAGCATGCACAACCTTCCTCACCTTTTGGGTGCTCTGCGACAGCCATAAAGGAGTCTGTGAAAAACCTGTCAGTCTCCGTGACCTCCTGCTGGAGAGAGTTCACGGGGCTCACTCTCTCGCATAGTGGGCATGACTTTTTATCTCTGTGTGCAACTGTGAGAAGTGAACACCAAAACTGAAAGAGCGGGAATGAGGAGGAGGAAGTTTGGAGGCAGGGAGGAGGCAATAGACAGAAGCAGACACAGAGAGGGTGAAAAGGGGAGAGAGGGAGAGAGAGAGAGCATCAGAAAGAAATGACTTGGCAGTCACCCAGGTGGATCATTACCTTCTGCTCCACAAATGTGATGTAGTGGAGAAGGAGAAACTGATAGTTTGGAAATGAGAGGAGGGTGCTGGACTGATACTTAATCATTAACACCACTGCACCATGGCAGATAGCAGCTCGGGGCTTCAAGGTGTTCTCCCCTGATGTTCACTGGAACAGATCGACAAGCTCGTTCTCCGCCTCCAAAGGGAGGAGTGTGGCGTGAAGCGATTAAAAACACACTGCCCACTTTGTAACTGTCCGCTCAGCGCTTGGGCCCGGTGAGGAAATGTTTGCTCTGTTTCTCAGTGGTGGTTTGATTTATTGGCGCTGCAATGTAAACACCACACGTGGATGACTCACTGATCTTTTTACATACATGTCCAGTTTCTGCTTTGCTAAGTTCAGACTGTTGCATGTGATGTTTTGGTGGCAGGATTATGTAGTGTCAATGAAAACTCATGTGAAAACTAATGATGCCTTTGACACACAAGAGATGGAAACTGTTGAGACTGTTTACATTATGCGGAATAGTTGTTGGTAAATGGACTTGAGCTTGTATAGCGCTTTTCTAGTCTTCTGACTACTCAAAGCGCTTTTACACCGCAGGTCACATCTACCCATTTACACCCATTCACACACTGATGTAGTGTGACCATCAGAACTAATCCAATTCATTCACATTAATACGCCACCGACGAAACAGCGGGAGCAACTTGAGGTTAAGTGTCTTGCCCAAGGACACATTGGACATGTAGCTGCAGGAGCTGGGGATCGAACCCCCCAACCATCCAGTTAGTAGATGACCGACTCTACCAACTGAACTACAGCCGCCCCTATGAAAATCCATTACCATCATTTAAATATTATATAAGCATAAGAGATAGTTATTGACTTTGAAAATATGCATTTCTATACTTACAACTATTAGGGTTTACTTACAAGCTCGACACTCTTGACAACGTAGATGAGGTCAATTGTGTGGCTCAATTGCTTTCAGTGTATATTTTAAGAACAATAGAAACACATGTTTTGTAAGACCATTTATACTTTTAAATGTTTTCTTGAGAGGGGGACAAAACAAGTTAATAACAAGTTTGTACTTTGTTTTCAACAATGGTGTGTGTTTTTATTTGTATATTAGCATTCTGGTTGGTTTTATGAAAATAAATGGCAAAACCATCCTTTTTAAAATAAATCCAATATAAATTAAATTAGTACAGTATGTATTTACCATGAGAAAGGGGATATCGATCGTCTATGAAGAGAGAAAACACTCATCAGTGAGGATCTTCTCCTTCCAGTCAATATGTAGCTACATTTGGAAGTTTCTCTCGCACTTTACTTAGTCCTTAATTTCTCAGACAGAAAAAGACTTCAAAAAGATGTATTTTTTTTTTCTTCAAAATTAACATTCTTGGATTACCTTTCAGGGAAGATGTCGATGATAGAACGAGAGGAGGATGGCAGCACTGGTCCCAGTGTGGAGAAACAGATACCACTGAACTGCTCCATAATGGCTTTCTCAAAGAGGGTCTTCCTCTCAGCACAAGGTTGGCTCAATGTGAGGAATAGTCAAACAGCAGCATTAGACTCACTCATCCTGCTGGACAGATTGAAACAGGAGCTCGGGTCAATGAAGGGATCACATCCATTACAAATAAATTTAGACTTCTGAGAAATGCTTCATGTAATTCTTCAATACTAGAGCATGTTGGATGTCCTTTAATGGATATTTTTCCCTTGAAAGGGAACAAAAAAGTTAAAGACATTGAAAAAAAACTGCATTTACCATTTTGAGAGCGACACACTGAGAACGGACTATTTTTGCTTTTGCTTTAAGGTATGTGCTTTCCATCATGCCTGACAGGTGCATTGGTTTTGCACTTTACAATTTTAAAATGACGTCTTTAGAGGAATGACATTTAATGACATTTTTTAAAAAATGCACTGAAGATTTTCCAAATCATTTGTGCTTGATTCACCTGGTCCATTATGGAATGATTATGGTGTGATGCTTACTGTATATCAAACCAAAGGTGTGAAGAACAGCGTGCCTGCTTAAAGAGCTTTTTAAAGTTCATACTCATTTTAAACGTGTGATTTCAATTTACAGGTTAATTCTCTTTAACCGTGACATTCTTATAGCCTCTGGAAATGTCTTTCAAAAAAGTAAAAATGAGAACATGATATTAATGTTACGAGTCACATTAAGCATTCAGTAAATATGTGGGAACCCAGGAGAAAGTTGTTACTCAAGTGAGAGCTAATGGGGATTTAATGTAAACACATCAATAAACAAATAAATGTGAGTGAAAAAAAATCTTTAAACTACAAGAAAACCTAAATCTGTAAAAATCAGCTTATTACTGTAGCTGTTAAGAACTTTTTCTAAAGGATGAATATTTGGCTAATCACATTTTGATCGACAGCTGCTTGGCTCGTCCTTACAGCAACATCATATGTGATAATCAGTTTAGTTCAGCCCTAACCACTTTGTGTTGTCACAAGGCAAGTAAAACTAAGCAGAGGCCCTAACATCAAAAAAAAATATTTAAATAAGTCACCGAATCGTGAGTTACAAAAGGCTTTGCTATTTTTTGTCATAGTTAGCAGTACGCAGCGTCATTATCGGCAGGTCTTCGGGTGGGCGAAGAGACTGATTCTGGAGCTGCATATTAGGGAGCTCTGGCAGGAGGGGTGAGCGTTGGTGGTGTAAGGCTCAGTTTGTACATTTTGGGGGAGGGTCTCCTATTCATCAAACAGCGCTTTTCTTCATTCTGCTCTTTTCTTCATTCTGGAGCTGCGATGGAGGTCAATATTGTGTAGTTCAGGACCTTCACAGACAAGTTTCATCCAAGCAGACTACGGGTTGCTGTGTACTGCTAAGGTCCTAAGGTGCTGAGATCCCTGGGTGAGTTGTCCTGTGAGCAGCTGGGACTATATGACCTTTTTTGGGAGGTGAGAGACAGGCGTAAGGATGACATGGATGGCCTATTTCCTCTGGTGCTGGGCGTTGGTTTCAGTGATGGCAGGGAAGTTGGCTTTGACTACTGGTGCTGGTGGTGTCTATCCTCCAAGCTATAGCATGCAATGTTAGCTGAGATGCCCCTTTTTGATTTCAAGCTAAAATGCAATGCAATATTAATGGCACTATTAGCTGGTGCTATAATTTTGCAGTGCTTAATTTGTATACCAATTCAAACAACCACAATGGCATAAACTTAAGAAACTGCGCCCATCACTCATCACTATAGGCCATTAATACTTAACTTAGTGATGCTAACACTGGGTGTAGAGAGCCTCGTCTCTCCTTTTTGACTTTTATTATAGGAACAACCAAACATACTGTATATATGTCTGGGTTGTGGATTTAACTGAGTTATACATAGCCATGACTTCATTTCGTGTATATCTTGGCCATCAAATTATTTTTCAACAATTGTCTGAGGCCTTGCTTGTTTGCATATGATAAATGTGTGAAATCATATCCAATATGCCAGCAGCGAAAACAGCCTTCAGACCTTTTTTTTGATCATAGCAAACACACACACAGTGTCTAAGATGGTTCACATTTTTCTTTGATATCTCCTAATTTCTAGAAATAACATTTCCCTCTTTTTTATTTTGGAGGGCTGGGGAATAGAGTCAAGAGTTTCATCATCATGACTTGCACAAACTGAGCTAATGATGCAATCTGTGCCACCGTGTATCTTAAAGGTTAAGCAGCTGGTCACACAGTGCAACACAGGACACATTTCTAACATCCTACATCAAAGCTGTACTGCAGCAGTGTACAGTGTGATTTAGATGCTGATTGCAAGTGTTGGTGCAGTGTGTTACAGATGAATTCATGCACCACTGAGAGAGCTCAGTGTGTGGACAGACTATTTCCTGAGTCCTTGGCCTTTGATAGTCAGAGACGATGACGGCTATCCATTTCTTTGCGAAATCCTTTCATCTAACCTAATCAATGCTATTTCTCTAATGATGACAAGAATGATGACTTAAAGTGCACCGAGGCTGTATTAATGGATGCATGGGCGCACCCACAAACACTGATCAATACGCTACAGACGCTTCAGAAAATGACTTTGGATACTCGGGGTGTTATAAGTTCTCCTATTTTACTTGCCTGTAGTTATCTGTTTAACAGATTTTTGCCGCAGAAGTAGGAGCCAGCTGTGGATTTCAGATAAATATGTTGCTGATTGAGTTTGAACTGGTGTTAAAGAGCACACCAAAAACATAATCTGAAAGTTGACGTCTCCTGAAAAATAATCTTACAGTGAAACTACACACACCAGCACCTTGAGAAATGGCTGGATTAGGAAAACAAAAACAGCTGCTGTTGTTTTACTGCTCTCAGGGCCATTTCTTTACCATCTTTTTCATATTTTACATGTCTACAATTTCATATGCTGTTTGAAAAAAAGGCTCAAGGCAGCAGTATGAGTCACAGCTGAAACACAGGCCATAATGGCAACTGGATGTGAAGTCGCCATTAAGACGGCATGCAGGATTGGGAAAATAGTGACATCTCCTGCATATAAATTGATCTTGAAAATAATGATTATGTGTCACATCCATGTAAGATTTCTGTGTTTTTAAAAGGTTTTCATCCCAAACTTATTGCAGTTTGTGAAAAAATCTTGTTTTAAACATAAAAACAAAACAGGGAAATCTCATTATTGATCTGTAAACCTGAATGATACAGTACATGAAAAAAATGGAAATACTACATGTGTCACTTACATTTTTAAGTTCTACTTCTATCATAACAACTTTAAAGAGGACATATTATACCCCTCTTTCACCTTTTCAAACAGTCCCCTGTGGTCTAAATGAAACATCTGTGCTGTGCTTTGGTCAAAATATAACATGAATCAAGCACCAGAGGAGGTTTGTGACCCTGTATAAACCAGCTCTCTCAGACCGCTCCGTTTTGGTGTGTGTGTCTCTTTAAATGCAATGAGCCCCCCCCCCTGAGTTTTCCCAGTAGACATCACTCCTTCGCTAGCGAGAATAAAAATGGCAGACCTGCGCCAAAGTTTTGCTCTAGGCTGGGGGTGGAGTCCATGGGTGGAGAAACCAGCAGAGGGGAGGAGATTTTTTTTACCAGAATCCAACTTGTGATGTCACAAGTTGAGAAAATTTGAAACGGAGCATTTTTCTCTGTCTTGTAAGACTTATGCAGACCACAAACAAAGGACTGGATGGGTTTATTTCACATTTTGTGGGTCGATAGACCACAAAACATATGTCCCCTTTAAAAAATAATAAGTTTTTAAAAATGAGTTTAATAAAATACATTTCTAATTTGGTACCTACTACTGTAACTAATTATCTGACCTGAAAGGTCAACTTCACACTTACTTTAAATTAAGGCTTCTTACAGTAACATGTATTATGCTTTTCAAATTTCAAAACCTTTTTTAAGTGTTTTCTTTAATGTGAAGAATTTCCTTTATACATGTTTATAAAAAAATGAGACAAATGCAATAAAACTGCAAGGATAAAACACTGAATTCCTGTACAAATCCCAAACCCAAAGCCTGTTCATATGCTTCGCTATTTGAGTTGTCTGTGGCTCTCCATCACTGCAACAAGTGGCTCTTAGCTGTTCCAATATTGATGGATACTCCAGACAACATGGTGTGAAAATGAGACAAACTCTTTGCTTTTTTTTGCACTGCAGAACATTTTTTTTTTAAAGAGACAGGGTTTTCATTCATTTTTATTTGACTTCTCTGACATTTGTCAAAGCAAAACACTCGATACTGTTTTGATAAATGCAGCTTGAAAAAAACGACGCCATGAGAAAGGAAAACACCAAACAATACACAGAGTATTAAATAGTGAAAAATTCAGCCAATCGAGTCCCACATGTATAAAAGTCAATTGGCAAGAAGGTCACTGTAAGGTAAAAAAGAATGCTTATGATTTCTACAGGACTTTTGAAGGTCCTCAGCCTTGTGTTGCATTGATCAGCTGCAAAAACTCTCTCTTACCACCACCACAATGTTTAGTGCAGCTCTTTATCTTCCTTTGGAGTCAAGTCATTCATATTACAGGCAACCGCTACGTGTAGAAATCTGTTTATGGTTAGCAAGGCTGATTTTATAGCCCAACAACATAGAGCTAAACTGAAGAAGCCCCTGCAGCCGGTCTGTTCAAGGAAGAAAAACAACGTTTTACCTCAGACTGACAGCTGACAGAGTCAACCCCAGACAATTTCTTTACATCTTTGTCAGTTGTCTTAAAATAGACAAGGAAACAATCCCCAGGTAATAGCTTCTTTACCTGTTGTCATGTAAACGTCTGGACCAACAAAATTCAATTTAAAACAAAGATAGCAGAAATATAGTGTAGCTTTGTGTATAATAGTCCTGCAGGGTGAAAGAACCAAAAGATAATGGGTTCATGATCAGAATCTGCTCTCAGTGTAGCATCAGTGTTTATATGATGATTCTGGATGTGAAAACGAAAGATAATGCCTCTCCTGGGCTGATCGTTATAGCCAGAGAGGGAGTGCTAAAACTGCAGTTTCTCAAGTGGCCACTTGAGGCTATAGCTACAAAAGTGAGTCAATCCCAATAAGGGCCCATTGTAAAATAGTGAACGTAACAACATTATTAAAAATGTTTACAGCCTTGTAAAAAAAACAGCTTTTGTCTGGCTGATTTTTCAATTCATAAAAACTGTAAAATAACTCTCCAGTTTTCATTATTAAAACTTCAAGTCATGCTGAGTTAAGGGTGGTCACTTTGGCTGCTGGGTAGCAGGTAGGTGCTGCTGACTGTCTGCTAGGTGTCACCTTAGCAAATTTCAGTCACTGAACTTAATCTCTGGTTGTTTTTGTGTTGTTGGGGTTCTTTTTGGATTTGTTATGGAAAAACTGAAGACAAATAATACAACTTTCTGAGTGGTTTATACACACATACAGATAAAAAAACGAGTCATATATTAGTACATGTTAGCAGATATCTGTGTATGTGCTAACCATGGCTAGAGAGCTCGTTCAGTGTGTCATACATTGATTTATTTGTGGTAACCAGTGCATGGGAGTCAGGAGAGGATATTTTAGGATATGTTGTTCATGTTGTTCAACCGCCATATTGCTCTCTAAAAGCTGTGATGTTTGAGTAAGCAGTGACTTTAGTACATCCTAAACTAGCTCTTATAGCTTCTTTTGTTTGATTCATAAACAACTCTGCTCTGCAAACACAACAAACACAAAAATCCTATTCAGTGGGAAACATGTTAATTAACTACATACAGTAACTGGCCTATAAGGAATAGGCCACAAAGACTGTTTAGCTTTGATAACTTGGCATTTGCCAACCCCTCACTTTTCTCCAGTGCCACCTTCTCATCCAAATATTGCTCCCGAACACCAACATAGAGGCGGACAAAATGTCTTACAGGAGGCTTCAGAATGGCAATAAACAAACTAGTGGTTGCTGCTATTGTAGCCAAGTAAATTCTATCAAGTCTGAGGTAAATACATATTACCCTGAAACTGTGTGATGTTAGCATATACTGTTCTGGCATTTTTATGTGAGTCATAGAATCTTGTGTCTGCTAAAATGTAATTTGTGAAGCAGAATTGCTTTTCAGACTCAATTTAAGCTGCATGACACTGAACTCAAACCTTCAATCATTCATGGACTCATTGTGAGCTATGAATGCAAATCATTGTCAACTCACTTATTCTTGCCCCAATTTTATTCCGCCATTTCAGCTCCACATAATTGAATATACTTTTTCTGTAGCACATGTGACTTTTAGATATAATAAAAGTGAGCATCAACTTTGAAAGTCAGAGCGTGAAGTTTTCCTATTTCGCTGAAATTGAGTGAAATTGGCTCAATTAATCTGCACAGTCACACTTGCATGAAGACATCTGATGAGGCACATGAAGTTAGTGAGAGATGAGATTGACGGATAAGATGGATGGATATGCACCCCCCTAATGAAACAGATGTGTGCTTTAATTGGTTCAGTGATATTTGTCAGGCATTTTACGAGTCTGGCAGTTTAAAAAAAAAAGAGATTTTGGAACCAATTTGCTTCCTCAGACTCCATCTTGTTCAGCACTTCACTCCATCAGAGTGAAGTGTGCCTGCACGTCAAAGTGAGAGCAATATGTGGTGGAGCTACCGCCTACCACAGCACTGCAGCTTTAATCAAGACAGATTATCACACATGGGAAAAGTTCATCACGGCTAAATATTGTGAAATAGAGGAGAATATGTTAAGATGCCTCATGTGGTGAAAGCTTATTCCAGGTGTTTGAATGGAGCTCAATCAAATGCAAGGTCAGTAGCATGGTGCAAAGAGGGATATGGATGAATTTCAGGCGTGGAATATTTCATTATCAGGTTTTAGGAAGAGTTTTACAGAAGCACATGATAAATGATGTGATCAATATTTGTAATCTCAATAAATCACAAAATGCACAAATCCCTAATTGCATCACGCTGTGAACTAAACTCAAAAGTCCCCGTGAATATATTTTTTATGAACAAAGTTATGACATATTGTCAAATGCTGAAAGTAAGAAACTCAATTTTTTATGTAGGCATGTTCATTCACTTTGGTTTAAAGGAAGACACTCAATTTCTATAATCAAACTCTTTCTATAAAAAGTCTTATTCGATCGAGATCACTAATAGATGCTACGTAAAAGTAATAGTAAAAGCACTTAATGGACTCACTTAAAGTGAAAGTATATAACTTCACTTAGATATTAACGGTACACGTTGTTCTTATGTGAAGAGAAAAGTGTGTTCATGTCTTTTATATCTTATTGAATGATGTTTGCAGTGTGCAAGGTGACCTCAGACCACAGGTGCAAACTGCTAAACTCTCTTCATTCAATTCAATTTGTTGTGGACCAGGATGTTTATTCCTGCAGATTTGTTTGTACGTTGGAAATATTTTGGATAGAGAGCGAAGATATCAGGTTAGAGTGCCCGCTTGGTGCATCACAGCAGTGGAGATAAATCTGAAGGAGAAAATTACTTGGGCATTTTTTTGCACTTAACAGGGCACACTGCCCAAATGTCAATGCTATATGATGGATGGCAATACAGTGACGAACAGAAAGTGGATAAAAAAGTGCTGCCATTGTTCAAAGTGCCACTCACAATTTAACCGTCGAATAAACACGCTGATAGATGGTTCCTACAAGTGGCAGATCTTTCAGCCCAATCTAATAGAATTATTGTTATTTGATGTCTATTTTCTCATTTGCAGTGCAGAGGAAAAGCAATTCTTTTAAGATGTGAAAAGGAATCAACAAACACTATCTTAGAAATATGACACACAATTGATCACTTGTGAAAAATACAAAAATGAATTGTTGAGTTTGATAAATGATCAAAGCAAACAAACCCTGAAATCTGAAAAAAGAAACATTTATTTTTAACAGTCCTGGTAAACTCAGTAGTCTAACCACTAATTCCTAATGCAACGATCTCATGAATCACACAATTATACAGTGATGTCATACCTTACACAATATTGTTTGTGCACTTAAAGAAACAAACTAAATTCTATAATACATTACAAAACAATTCAACTGTATTCAATCAAAAATAATTGTAGGTGTTGAAACATTTGATTCATGCTCTTACTATATAGACTTTCCCAAATGTCGTTCGGTGGGATTTCGGAGTAGAGCTGCTACTCCTTCACATAGAACGGAGCCAGTTGAGGTGGTTCGGGCATATGATTAGGATGCCTCCTGGACACCTCCCTTTGGAGGTTTTTTATGGGCATGCCCAACTGGGAGTAGACAATTGAGTATACCCAGAGCTCACTGGAGGGATTATACATCCCATCTGGCCTGGGAACGCCTCTGAGTCTCCCAGGAGGAGCTGGGGAGAGAAAATGTGGCTGGGGAGAGGAGAGTCTGGGTTGACTTACTTCACCTTTTGCCACCATGACCCCAACTCAGATAAGAGGAAGAATTGGATGGATGGATATATAGACTTGAAAATGTGTACTATATCTTTATAAATCATCTCACCAGCTTCCCAGATAAACTCAAAGCCTGCAGGTTATTGGGCCCTAGGTGCAGACAGAGACTACTATATAAATGACTACAAAATTCAAATCATCTTCTGGACATTTATAGTCCCAGTTTTATGACAAAACTTTGCTGTAAATATGAAAAGTTTTTGCATGGCACTGCAGTGAAAATTCAAAAAAGAAGGAGAGTTGGAGGAGAATTAACCTTAAGGCATGGATATAAAATCATGTTGACATTTTTGCAGCCTAATATCACACAGAAAAGGTTCGGTGGGTAGGGAGTGTGTATCCCAGGAGATTTGCCGAGCATGCTGTTAGTCTCTTGAAGGCAGCACCAAAAAACGGTGACAGAAAGGCGGTGTGCTAAATAAATAATTGGCTTGTTGAGAACATATACAGTACAGTGTGTACAGCAGAGTGGGATACGGCGAGGGGTTGGGCAGCATGCTGGGAGGTCGCCCTCTGTGTGCACATCTGAAGGGGGCCTCAGGTTTGAAGATTATACAATGTGGAGTATTTGGGGAAATGGAAGAAACCTATAGTGTGGAACTTTGGAGTAAAAACAAAGCATAGTGCATGGTGAAATCTTTACATTCCCAAGGTCCACTGCAGTGTGGACACAGTGATAGTAGAAGGGTAATAAAGTTTGGATATCACCTTGTGTGGTGTGGTGTTATGTTGTGAGTGTTTGTGCAGTTCTCTGACACCCCTATGAGTGGTTGTTTTTTTTTGCAGGAAAACACACCTGTCTGTCACCTAGCTGTTTTTGTTTTTGTGTCCCTTCTGTGAGAATGCAGCACCTCGGTGTTTGTTGGATTCCCTCTGTCTCCTCTGGGAATTGATCCCACATTTCCGTGCTTGCGTTTTTTTTTCTTCAGTCTGCTTCAACGCAAGACTGTCTGGAAACACCCAGAGAGAAAGAGAGAAGAACATCAGACACAACAATTTGTAGAAATGTTTCACCTTAATGAGTCTGTTGAGTTGACCTGCTGCATGTGTTTTACATTCA
This sequence comes from Tautogolabrus adspersus, assembly GCA_020745685.1. Classification (NCBI taxonomy): domain Eukaryota; kingdom Metazoa; phylum Chordata; class Actinopteri; order Labriformes; family Labridae; genus Tautogolabrus; species Tautogolabrus adspersus. The sequence goes on from CM036534.1 coordinate 23,714,701, forward strand.
CCAATAATAAGATGTGGATAAAAGAGGTAATTGATAAGGGTTATTCGTATGATGCATCTATAAACTCCATGATTCATACCTGTACAGTATACAAGCTGGGAAGGCTCACAGAGGCTACTTACAAAACAAAGAACAAATTAATATTTTGATAATACTAAAATGTGGGTTCAGGCTCAGGTTACTTCATTTGTACCCGTAGGTAAATTTGGTTGCAAATAAAGTTACAATTCTAAACATCCAAAACACTGACAGGCAGGTATACTTGCACTAAAATCCCTTAAGACTGCTCTAAATGTGTCTGCTGAAACCAGCAAAAGATTTGGTAACTAATTCCAAACACAGGGAGCAGGGACTCCTATAGCACTTTATTTATATTTTACCATTCCAGCTGAATTTTTAACAAACACTTACATTTCCTTTTTCCTGGTTGTATTCCATCAGGTTGTGTTGCACTGTCCTGTGTCTTTTTATTTGTTGGGTTTTTGTCCACTGCTGTAAATCAAATTTCCCTTCCAGGGACAATAAAGGTCTGAACTCAAGTAAATGTAATGCTCTTTTCTACAGTTCAGTTCTGACTTTATGCACAGTTGGTAGAAATAAAACCTGGTAGCAGAAACTTCCAACAAGAGGCCAGTTTGCTATTTAAGTTACCCTTGTACTAATTCTGGTCGCTGTTATAAATGTATTGTTGGAAAAAACAGTTTACAGTTTAATACAATGTAATTCTTTATGGCTGGGGTCTTTTTCAAAATGTAAAAACTGAATGGCTACTGCACCAAATGTAAGCTGGTAAACAAGTCATTTTGAATCTCAACGAGACACATCTTTGTCCTGGAAAAGTTTGATTAGTCAAAATATCTGCATTTTTAACTTCATGTATGGGATATAAACTGATATAATTTTTTAAATGTCCCGTTTCACTTAGATCAAGAACAAAATCTTCTACTGTACCTGCAGCTTTGTTAGAGTTAATGTAGAATAATACAACTTAGATATTATTTTCATAGAAAAAAAGCATTATATTCAAGAGACAAATGTTAATTTCATGCCAGGCACATTCTTTTTTGAATTATACTTGTTGAGAGAAGAGAGGGCATGTTGTTAAGAGTGCAGTATTTAGACCTATAACTCAAACTTCCTGCTCTTCTTATTGTCGATGAATTTATAATGTAACTTGTTCACTTCACGTTGGCTTATGGTTAATACTGTATAACATACATTCTCTGGACTTGCCTATTCAATGCCTACTTGTTTACACAGTGTGATTAAACCTAGCCATAATTGATTAACTCATTAACATGTTTGGCCCGTCTTATCTCTAATTTCGCAGCAGTCTTCCTGCCTCGCCTTGTGTCTAATGGCTCTGTTGCATTTGTATTGTTCCGCTGCTGTCTGAACAACATTAGGAGTCTTGGGACGCAGCGCCGATGGACAGCTTGCGATGGTTTCTCTCTGTATGCAGTTTGAATAATTGATGCCTTGATTGCCTGGGTATTCATGGACACAAAAAGGCTTTTCCTATTCTCTGTCTAACACACTGCTTGAATCTTAAATAGTCTTCCCCAGTGGCACAATGCACAGGGAAGCGAGTTATGTGGCTCACAGGCAGTACAGTATAGTCAGTGTCCTTCATCATCTGATAACCTGAAGCAGCTGTTATTAGAAATAACTATGTGACGGTGTGTTTTGTTCCTTTTGCAACTTCAGACAGCGTCAACCCTGGCTGCTTCATATACACTATATGTGCTTTTTGAATCACGATGGCAATGTAGCTACGGTATCTTATTTTCCCAGTGATGGATACACTTAGCAGCCTCTTGGGATGAAATATTTAGCTGCACTTGAAATGCATGTTATAAACCATGCACCTTATCTGTGGTGACCTTGCAGAATCCCATGCTCCATGGAAGCATTAACTGGCTCTGTTTGCTTCTGCTGCTCTAGACTTATTTATTCATGTTCGCACTCTGCTGGTGTATAAATCCCATAATTAAAGGGGATTTGTGTACAAAGAGCAGGAATGGTGCTGCAGGCTCTTAATGGAGAGAATTAGAGGCGAGGAGTGCCATGCTACAAGAGGCTCCTTTACAGCACACACAGATGGGGGATGTTTTATGTGATCGTCAGCTCTGGCGTGATAACAATCTCCCCACTCGTATCATGGCGTAATAGACTGAATTGTCTGTGTGAGATACGCACATGTTAGAGGCCTCATTGACTGACCATTAAACAATTAAACTGCCAATCCTCTATTCTTAAAGGCCAATTACCTAGCCTGACATTACATAGCCCATTGACATAATGGCTTTCCTTTCAAGCTCCTTCAGGGTTCACATGATTCAGTGTGACACCCAAAGTGCTGCTGATGTGACAGCATCTGCACCTCTGTGACCTCATATATTTAATTTTGGCCCGGAAATGAGAAAAGTATTTGATGTACAGAACACGTGTTTTGAGGATTTTCACATCTTGGTGATGAAGATTACAAGCTCTCCAGGCAGGATTTCTGAGCCCCTATCTCTCTCTTTCCCTGCAGAAAATATTGAACCTGATTTTCAATTCTTTCACTTTTTAATATAGTTTGCGCTTCCCCTCATTTCTATCTAAGTCCTTGCTAAAAATACTGTGAAATAGCAGCAGTTTGTCATCCCATCCAAATCCACTGACAGGAGATACCAGATTTGAGAGATAGATTTATAGAAATAAAAACAGGGCTCATGTTACTTCATCAGAAGTGAACTAAACATCAGCATGTCTATGTTGTCAGTCATTTAAACTTGTAAGTAGGTTAATGTTAGTGTGTGCCTCTCTTCAGCTTGTCAGGGATTCTAGCTACTGGCTGTACAGCATAAGTCCTGTGAGAAGGTTGTTTTTTGAAGTTTTTTACAATTCAATATTAGAGTTGAGTGGCTATTCCAGGCCAATCTGTTGTATTTGTTTTCAAGTCTAAACTGAAGTTTTATATGGGAAAAGAGTGAAGAAAATATGGGAAATGTACGTATTGCGAGTTATTTTTTCTTTACAAAGTCAGCAGGAGTATGAACTGACTTCTGAGAATGAAATCTGATTTCAGTCAGAGCATGCAGTCTAAAGTCCACAGCTGTGGTGGGGGACATCATGCTGAGAACCCAACCCCTGTGCTTGTTCACAGCATTCTTTGAAATGAATAAAACCACTTTGTAAAACAGATGATGCAGGCTAGAGAAAAGTATGCACAAAGAAAAGGTCCGTTTTCAATATTTAACATAAAACAACTAGCTTTGCTTTGAACACCAGGGTAGATATATAACAGTGAGCGAGCATCTGAGGCTGGAATCTTCCATCAACTGCAAGTCTCAGGCTTTAGAAAATAAAACTGATAAAGGTTGTGAAGGTTTCTTTGTATGATATAACTGTATAAACAAACTTCTGCTAGAGACATCTAATCACCATCACCTGTGAAAGGTAGACAGAGATACCTCCACACACAGGGAGGTAGCACCCATCCGGGAAGGGAAAAAGGGAGACAAGTGTGTCTGCGCTCATCAAGCCTTGTTTTGGCCTGGGGGCAACAGTGCCACTGTGACTCTCCAGTCAGCCAGTCAAGGCTAGAAAAGCAGTCACACAAACAGATAACTGGTATACAGCGAGTGAGGGAGAGAGGGAAGGAAGTAAGGAAAGTGGGAGTGATGCTAGAGTCTTCATCCAAGGATGAGTCACGTCTCCTCACATCGTCTGCTGTACAGAGCCGAGGCTGCGGGGAATAGCAGAGCTGGTGAGATGGGAGTTTCCCCAAGCATGCTGCATGGCTGAAGGAAGATGTAGGAAAACACACACAGGCAGACAGGCACTTATGCAGAGGCACACATTGATCATTATAAATGTGTGAACTTTTGACATTTACAGCCACAGATGTTCAGATTTAATCCTCATAGACATTAATTAGGTAAACATGCCCCTTAAACATCAATTAAAACTCCTATAGATGAGGTTTTTTGCAGAGTTTTCTTTGGGTCTCCCTTTCCCAAATGTTCTCACCAACTTGTCAAACTTGGCAGCTGGTTTGTGGCCCTAAAGTAAAGTGTGACAATCTAGGTACCTCTTTACCATGAGTTTGGCATGCGCAGGAGGCAGCAGTTTTTCTTAGCTAACACGTTATGCTTTCATATAAAGTAGTCAAGTTAACAATAATTACTATGCAACATCAAATACTAGTTCAAAAAAGAACTTTCCAAAAAAGGTTTAAAATGTCAATGTGTTTAGGTACCACATTAAACTGTTAACTCAACTGTTAACAAGCTAGAGGACATCACCTAGTAATTCTACTAGAAAGGTGCCTCGACTGTCATATTTTCACAAAGCAGAGATGCCATAATTTGGGAGTTATGAGTGAGGCTGCAGAATCCACATGATGTAGATTTTTCTTGATTATACGCACGCCTTAATCAGCGGTGGAATAGGAAGAGGAGAAATAATAACAGTTGGGGGCTAACTAAAGGTAAGAGAAAACCAATTATAGCCTTTGTTTTTCTCTCCTCTCTTGTCTCCGCTCTTCCATCGTGAAAATGAGGGTGAGATAAGGCAACAGCCCTATTTGGCGCGAGTTCGTGCTAACCCCACACCCTGACTCTACTTCATCTGGCCTTTTTCTAAGATAGCTCCACTGCTTTTATCTGTATCTTTCTATTTTCTCTTCTGTTCTCTTTGCAGTTCTTCATGTGTAATGTTGGCACCAGGAATAGTTGCATTTTTCGTTATGAGGGCCAGTAGGGGCCATGTGGTAGAGTATGTATCAGAATTGTCAATACCTTGAGCTTGCATGAATGAAGCTATGGGTCTGTTGAAGGTGGCAATGCTGTATGGGCAGTGATGGCCATATTGTAGGATAGGTAAGATAAAGCAGTTCTGCATGTCGGTATGATGGGGATGTCGGGATGCGGGAGCTAACTCTCCAAATGGTGTCATGGGACCAACTGGACAAAGCACTGGTGAAAGGAAGTTCCCACTTGACAACCCTGGTGAGGTCTTGGCTCTTGGTCTACATACTTGGGCTGTGGGGGCTGATAGTCACTACCTGGCTAGCTCACATAAACAGAGCCTTGGTATGTTGAAAGTGCCAATGTTGTTTGGGCTTCAGTGGCAACTAAGGGCAATGCAGTAGGCAACACCGCATGGGATGAGAGGTTTCTTCGCTGAGCTCTTATCTATTCATTGGGGAACTAGTATTTTGTATTTATTTCAAAAGAAGTCCCTGTTGAGAGCATTTTCTTCAGGTTTTGGGAAAAAGTACCACAACACTTTGTATTTTATGCTAGTTGGGTGTGCTCTTCGCTCCTGTGCCCAATCGTCCCCAAGATGAGGCCCATAGCAGAAGGTTTGTCTTGGCTCTCTCAGCTATAATATTTTCAGAATCGTGACCAAACCATACAGCACTCATTAAGAGCAGACCATTTTGGCATAGACAGTTATCTAGCTGATGCTAATGAAAGTAACAATTGGCAGCCAGAGTAAGCCAAACAGGGCATTCGCAAGCTTGCTGGGCAGTTTCCAAAGCTCATCGGCTCACACACTGTTGTTTTCAATCCTCCACTCAACTACTCTGCAAAAATCTTTGTGCATGTGTGTAAAAGGAAAACAAAGGAAGCTACAATGAGTGTTGGGGTTATGTGGTCACTGTAAAGATTAGTGCTCAGAGGTTTAAAAGTGTGCTGCAGATGTTCGGTTGGAAGCAGGATAACATTATTCGAAAGCCAGGCAGCTGATTGGCTCACAAATGTGGCCTCTTCCTTCAAATCCCACAAACAATAAGACCCCCTAAACCACTAAACTATGTCTTCACGTACCAGGCAGTGTTTATGGCCCCTTTAAAAGGCTCCATTACATGCACATATTAGAGGCTGGCCTACATTGAACTTTGCTTCTGAGAGATTTCACTGGTTCTTGTGCGGAAGTCGAGTTAAGTATGTGGCTACACCTCAGTGAACTAACATCCATGTTCATATGTTGGTTTTCCCTCTGTTACTGCTGGTGCATTTACACTGTATTGTTCATTTGTGGATTACTCTACATGGTGCCATTTGTGTGCAACTGTTTGCTTAAGTGTCTGAGTGTGGAGTGTGTGTGTGCGTGCGTGCGTGTGTGTGTGTGTGCGTGTGTGTGCGTGTGTGCGTGTGTGTGTGTGTGTGTGTGTGTGTGTGGGAGGGGGTTAACCGGCAGCCTCTGCTTGGAGAAGAGCACTGTAGATAGTTGGGATGGCTGGCTCCATGTGAAAGGGAACTCTTGTGTGGTTAGACTAATGAGGCTCTGCATGGAGGATGTTGTTGAGTGACAGAGATGATTTGCAGCAGCAGGATGGACAGTCATCTGGGAGGAAACATTCATCTTTCCACTGAGCCTCTGTCACAGCTGGTTCCCGATCAGCAGGAAGAGAGCATGTATGCATGGCACATAGAGAGCTAACCACAAGCATTGTTCTACTTTTGCAGACAACAGTCCTAAGCCATTACCAGAGTCCACATTGAGAGCATGAAAGCCAACAGACCACTTTTCCGTGGTTGGTTAAGTGATAAAAGGGTTTTAGCTTAAATGATGGCTTCCATGCATTATCAATAAAGCTGAAACGACTCTCTAAGTCTTTAGAAGGTTTCATTTATACACCAGAGACCTTTAGCTATAGGTCTTTCATGTACACTTTGGGTCATGACTACAGATTCATTGTACTATTTAAAATAACTTTTCAAACAAAGCCCAAAGCCAACAGTTTGCTGATTCCTTCTGTTTTATAAGTTTGGACCAGTGCAAAAAGATAAACCGACTTGATTAATAGGATTAACACCACTTTTCCAACTACACATGAAGGTAGAAATGGGCCAACTCAAGCAATTATTTTTGGTTATGTTTCTGGCCATCTGTCAAATTGAAGCTCTGATTTAATCCCCACAAACTCATAATGTCGAACTCTTTAGCAGCTAAATGTTCACGAGGTAGTTAGTTAGTTGTGTCTGTCTGCCATTTGGTATAAGGCATGTATTGGACTTATTTTTTCAGAGCTTTTAACTTTCAGCCACACCTGAAAACATGGTTTTTAAGGTAGCCAAAGCAGTAATGTTGCATAAAACCAAAACACTGAGCTGATATGCTAGAAGAAGAGACCCAGCTTTGCTAATTCTCTGCAATGCTGTCACTGTGACATGTACAGTATATCTACAGTTTCTCAATCCACTGTGTGTTTGTTTTTTGAAAATTGTGACAAGAATGGTCTTATATTAAACAAACGAGTATTATATCTCTAAAATGCTGGCTTTGATCAGATAGTCTTTTAGCCTGTTTTTTACCCTTATTGGAATGATCTGTAGCACTGTTGCCATGTTTTAGGATATACAGAATTATTCTGAGTATAATTTTAAAACAGCTATAGGAAATACGCCCACAACTACAAAGAAGACTCAAGCCCTGATAACCCTGAATTTCCACCACTTCACTTAATCTGCTCCCTCCTTGTGTGCTTTTAGTTCCCTTTTTTGTACAAGGATACTCTTTCTGTCTTTGATTCTCTTTCTCTGACTGTATCCAGCCTCTCTGCACTTCACCTCTATATTCTGACTACACTTCTCCATCACCACCCCTGACCATCCCTCCCTCTGCAGGACATATGAGGTGAACGCGACTACTCTTCTTTCAGCCCAAGATGGCTCCTTATCCACCAAGGGCATAGTTGTGTGTGAATAATGTCTGAACTGAGGAGTAAATATCTTTCCATGACAAGTTGTTTGGATTGGTGCTCAGGTGCAATCTGATGCTTTATGTATCACGGCCTAGACTTCCTGGCCACTAGCCTTGCTGGAGAAGCTTTGCCCTGTCACTGCCCCTGAAACACTGAGAAGGAGAGGAGCCTTTCAGGGCTGGCCCAGAAATGCAGCACTGCCTAAACTGTCACTTTAACTCTGAGTTGTTGTGATGAAGTGCTTCACTGAGGTAATTCATCTGAAAAAAAAAAGAAGAAGGAAAAAAAGTCCATTTAGGCATATGGATCAATTTGAGGGTTAAATTACAGGGAGATTAAAGGCGGGAGATTGGTATCATGTTAATCCAGCAAAATTGCATGCTCCAAATAACCCTGTTGGCTGAGGTCAAACTTTACACCGAGCAAACATGAGATTAGCTTGAGTTAATGTCACACACTGACCTTGGAAAAGTTGTTCATCAGCTCATTATTAAAATTAGCCTCTTGGTTTATCCCCCTTATCCTCACTGTCGTGATCCATGCATTGTTTGCTTTGTTACGGTGCAGGGTCCGAACATATTTATCATTCCATTTAGAGGTCTCCCATATTTATCTAACACTAAACAAACCACACTGATCAGCAGAGGTAATCAACAGTGAAATCGCATCACTTACCTCGCTGGAATATGGATAAGCATTCAACCATAAAACTATTTGCCAAAGGAGGTTTCAGCTAAGGGCACCTGAGACAAGCTCCTTGTATCCTTCCCTCAATCTCCCGTTGTCATAAACATTCAAAACATGGGGCTCAGTTTATAGGAGCTCAGTTTAATGGGAATCATCCGCCGCTACAGCCTGTTGTGCCTTTTATAAAACAGCAAGCGTTTAAGGTGTTAGTTGCAGCCACCAGCTTCGGCACTTGATTCCTTCCTCTGGGAGCAATCTATTGCTGCAGCGAGCTTTGCAGGGAACACACCCACAAACACACATTTTTTTCCAAGCGCACAAACAGATTATACAAAATATATTTGGGGGTCCATATAAGGTGGATTCTACTTGGATCTAGACAATTGGAATCTTGCTACGTTTGTTGTTTTGCAGTGACTGTAACTAGCATGATTTGATGTTTCCAAAATGATACAGATACAACCTTTGACTTTTTTTTGTAACTAGTCTAGAGTCCACTTATTCAGCTGAAAAAGACAAATGCAATATTTTGAATAAGAAAAAGTGGACTCTAGACTAGTTACAAAAAAAAGTCAAAGGTTGTATCTGCATTGAGTAAAATCCCTCAGCAAATATCTGGCAAATGAAATATCAAATGTGTTTAAAGCTCCTGTGAGTAGTTTTAAGCTGGATATGAAACGGACTGAAATTAGTACTGATGGCTCTATATCATCTACTGTACAAAGTCAACCAGACTATCATCAAGTGCATTGATTATTACTATTAAGTTGTTTGTATTGCCTGTAAACAATCTGGTGGGGTTGGTGTCAGATGAGGCGTATGACAGCCTTTGTCCACAGGGGCATCAAGATCTACACAATTTGTAGATTACCGCTGCTCTAAATGGGAATACAAATCACAATGTAGTCAACTCAGAGTGCATGGGGAAAAATTGAAAGGTTTTCATTTTAAGGGGACATAATTATTCTTGTCCAGCTACACCAGGCCACACGCCAGGAACCTTGGCTGTATTTTTTATTCTGGCTTTACATTCGGTCGCCAGGTAAACGCAGTAGTCAAGTCCAGTTTCTTTCAACTCTGTACAATTTCAAAGTTAAAACCTATCCTCTCCTTCAGTGACTTGGAGACAGTAATTCATGTGTTCATCTCCTCCCAGTTTGACTACTGTAATTCTTTATAAACTGAGATGAGCTAGTCGGCCCTGTCTCGCATGCAGCTGGTCCAAAACAATGCAGCCAGGCTGCTGACTGGTTCCAGAAAGAGGGAGCATATCAGTCCTGTCCTAGCATCCCTTCATTGGCTCCCAATACGCTTCAGAATCGATTTTAAGGTTGTGCTGTTTGTTTTTAAAGCCCTGAATGGCTTGGTTCCCCTGTACATTATCAACCTCCTCAGCCCTTACACTTCATCCAAGCCCTTAGCTTAGATCATCCGACATAGGCCTTCTGGCCGTCCCTCACTAACGGCTCAAGGTTAAAGGTGATCGTGCATTTGGACAAAGCCCCTAAACTTAATCAGGTCTGTCCCCTATGTTGACCCTTTTAAGTCCTGCCTCAAATCATATTAGGCAGATTCCATCAGGTCTTCTTCATTGCTTTCTTTATTCTTATTTCTTTATTCTTATAAATGTTGTAAACTCCTGTATAATGTCTCTTTAATGCATTGTACAGCGCTTTGGCTGTTTTTAAATGTGCTTTATAATAAAATGTGACTTGACTTATTAAATCATATTGGAAGGTGGGTAGTCTAACGTCTGTGTCTACTTTCAAACTTTAGAAGTCAAACAAATCTGGTGCAAAATATAAATAAATGAATGCAGTTTGTGCTACAAATAAAAAGGATATTTCGCTAGAACTAAACCTTGATATGAGGTATACACTGAAATTTCCCCAAATAATCCATCAACAGGGTGAAAAAAAACACAAGATCAAACAACTGTTTCTTCAGTAACTCTTACATCAAATTTTCTCTTTTATGTCTGAATTCAAAGCTTTGCAAGAACTCCCACGTACGTCTGACTCTTAATGTCACCGTCCGCCCTCATGAATAGAGGCTCACCTACTGCATCCTCAACAGTAAATCTAACAACTTCATTTGAAGGATTTTCAAGTTATCACTTATAAAACACAATTTTAAAGCAACACTTCACTACATCATCTTTTCTTACCTCTCAAGCTAAATCCAGAGTGGTCAAACAAACTATTTTAACGATGAATTGCTTAAATGTAATATGAGAAGTAAAGAAGGCAGTGTTTCTCTATGTAAACATGGAGATCACTGACTTTTATTAGAGGATTCATTGTGTGGTTTGGATACAATGCTTTAAATAACATCGGGGCTCGACCCTCTTTATTACATATTGAACTATTCTAATAGGTGTTTTAAGCATTACTTTGCATTGGGATTTGTTAGAATACAACCCACTAAGAAGTAAACCTAAGAGAGGCTTTTTGGCCCAGAACAGCTTTATGTTCTACATGTTCTTTTAGCTTCAATAACATCCTCTTTACTTAGTTGTCTTAATAATTATCAGATGAGCCAAGGGAGAAAATAATTCAATAATTCATAATCAAAACATGTTTGTAGTGCAGCGACATAAGCAAAAATCCAAGGTGTTCTTAATCCCCTTCCCTTGAGAAAAGGTCAATATGATATGTAACACGCTTTTCAAACCAATGATTCATGTTATATTGACTGCACTACAGTGGTTCAAATTTTTTTCCAGGAGGCTGCTCTCTCTCTCTCTCTCTCTCTCTCTCTCTCTCTCTCTCTGTCTCATAACCAAATCTCTGAAGTGAAACCTTTCAAAGATTTCAGCTTAGTGACGGTTAACAGAGGACTTTAAAACTCCCATACCTTCCGATCAATGCTTTTCCTTGCCAGGAAAAAAAAATCTTATTTCCATTCAAGGTCCAGTTTAAGAGCATAGAAGGGTTACAGATGGTAATCACCTTAGTAGTTTAGCCTGTCTCCGATCCCCCATCTAATATGCAATGTTGATGACTGTTCATATATTATTGATGCTCCATCCTGGCTGATTTTGAAAGGCCATGCCTGACCATGACTATCCATCTCATGGATATTTTAGTAGAATTCTTTCACAGTATGACCACTGCACTCCCAAAGTCCAAACCATGATCATGGTTTGGACTGAAAAGTGGATGCACTTGTTCATAAACAAATAAATAAAGTGCATCCACTTTTCAGGGGTCTTTGTAAAACTCTAAGCTTAGTTTGAACCACAAGGAGTAGACCATTTAAAAAAGACAAACATTTTAAAAAGAGAGCAACAAAATCAGCTTTATATCGACATTACAATACAAACATTTGTTAGATAACAGTTCATTTTGTCGTGCATGAGATCTTTCGTGCTTTTTCAGACCATGTTACTTCCTGAACCTTTCCAACAGACAAAAAGTAACATATGCATCACTGAACATCGGATCGTGATGTAACCTGCTGCCAACAAACGCTGAATGACCCCAGCACCACTCACTGCCTAGAATAAATAATTCCCCACCTAGAGGAATGTGGAGCACATGAATATTACACAATGGATAGTCAAATTGTACAGCAGACACTCAAAACTGTGACAGACAAATAATTTAACTGAAATGAGAATTAAAACGAGCAGAAAACAGAGAGAGCGAAATCAGGGTGTTTAATAGATAGACTATTTCTACATAAATTACCTAATCTCATGTTTTGTTCGATAAAGGTCGTTGAGGTTGCTTTGTGTCAGTCTTGGATTGCAATGTTATTTACAGGCAACTATCATCCATAACCCTAAATCTGCTGGACTCTATCAGTCAGTGTTAAGATGTACAGTAAAGTAAATATTGTAGTTTGTAAAATAAAAAAAATAAAAAAGAGTTCAAACATTTTTGGTCTGTGATTCTTATTGTTTATAGAAATCACAAGTTTAAATATGAATATAAAGGTGTGACAGAATTTGATTTTACAGATAGTGACATTGCCGATAATGTAGGGTCTTTCATGTATTTTCAATTTAACTCAAAATATATCAAAATGAGTAATCATTCCAGCAGTATTTCATAACTTTGCATTACTTTATTCCATTATTGCTAACTTTTTGTTCCAGTGACAATCAACTTGAATCCTTTGTGTATTTTGGTCTTACACCAATCTTCTAAATTTCTCATCCATCCGTACAAAATCCAATCTTTGTCTTTAGAAACTTGTTCTTAAAATGTCCTGTAAATATCTCATGTCAAATGATGCTTTTGAAATGCAAAACCCCTGTCTTGCTTCAGGCAAAAACAACTGTGAACATTTTTTTAACACAGCCTCCACTAAAATATTTCATGGCTGCAAATCACTTGTTATCCCACTGAAGCACATTACAGTTGTGGTGAATCACAAATAAATTTTAGACTACATGTTGCTGCGGGAATATGCTCACTGTTCAGGCTCTGCATATCAATTTTCAAAAACACAGGAGTTTGGAGCATTGAGATCCACGCAGCAGATGCAGTGTGTTCAGGATAATCAGGTCAGGGTATGCTGATAGGCCCCAATCCTTAAAGTTTCATTACACCAAACATTTTATGAGCACCATTCTTCTCTACAGCTTTGATCTATTCCATTGTCATGTGGGATGGCTGGCTGGCTTTTTGTTTCAACAGCAGACTCATGTCCTTGTGCGCTGTTGATTCATTGCATAGAAAGTAGCTGATTTCACAGCATAAGATTCTGAAAAAGAAGCCTGGTGTCTGGAGGCTGCAGCCAAGTTTGTGTCTGCTCCAGACAGAATAAAAAGCCTTTACTGCAGGTTCAGACATGTGAAGGTTTTGGCAATTCAATGTGATGCTGTCAATATCAACCAAGACTCTCAGATAGAGCATGGAGTGCATGTAAGACAATGAGAGCATTTGATGCAAGAAATGTGGATTTTTATTTCGTGGAGGATACTGAAGCACCTGGATTGTTTCTGCTATATATATTGGTATTTCCTCCATCTAGAGTTATAGCAGTATTTCCTCCATGTGGAGTTATAGCAGTATAGTAATAATAAAGGTATAATGTACTGCAGGTAAAAAGAAAAGTGATCTGTAGTCTAAAAATGATCTTTCTTATTTAACGTTTTGAAGAAAGTTTGTGCCTCTCACTGATTGCTCATATGTGATAAATATCATTCTGGTTTTTGGGCCATGCGCAGTAGAAAGCTTTCGGAAACGACTTACTCCTTGCAGCCCACAAAGGAAAGCATTCAGTTTGAGGCCTGCTCGATTTGAGTGCAACCTTTGACACTGTAGATCACTGCATCCTGCTTCAGCGTCTCCAATAATGTGTTGGTCTCAAGTTTATACGCCAGTCAAATTGAACATTTTCTGTCATTGTTGGAAAATCTACATCCTCTGTGTCCTGTTTCAGCCAAGACCTTTCATCAAGGGTTTTAGTTATATCATTCTTCCCCAGTTATATCTGCCCCTGGTTCAAATCATCGGTAAACACAATGTACAATACCACTGTTACACAGATGATACCCAGTTATATGTCCCATGGCACTCCACTTACAATTAGAACCTTGATTAACTTATCACCTGCATTTCCGTTATGAATCACTGGACATCTCAAAACTTTAAACTAAATTATGACTAAACAGAAATAATCTTATTTGCTACGCCCAGTACCTCAAGGAACATAACTGGAAATCTTGAAACCTTTTCACAAAACATCAAGGCAACCGCAAAGGAACCTAGGTGTTGTTTTTGATTCTGAACGTTCCTTTGATAATAGGGTAAAACCAGCCCAAGCAAAATGTCTAAAACAAAATGGGTTTTTTTACCTTTTAATGACTTACAAAAGTGTTGTTATTGTATTCATTTTATCCCGATCAGACTTTTGTAATGCCCTCTATACAGGTATTTCTCATGTTTCCCTACACTGACTTAAATTGGTTCAAAATGTCGCAGCTAGACTTAAAGTTGTCCAAGAAAACAAAACCACATAACCCTAATCCTGCCTCCTTGCATTGGCTTCAATTACTGTATTGATTAAAAATGTGACAATTTTTAAAGCACTACATGACGAATCCCCTAGTTATATAACACCTTTTAACCCCCAATGAGCCTTATTAATTATTAAAGTGAATAATTGAGAGCTTAACCCCAAGAGCCCCGCTCTGGCAAAACTGACTCCAGAGTGGTTCCTAGAGAGTCACAATTTGAAACTAAAGGCCACAGATCACCTGCCTTTTTTTTAGGTTTATGGTGAAAACCCATATTTAGTATTCTTAACCATTTACTTCAAATTAAACTAAATTTTTGCATCGACAAAAATCAACACCTATCATAAAATGGTTGTTCTTCAACAGAATAATTAAGGCTAATGGACCTTTCGAAAGCGGTTGGATCATTTTTTAAAAATGCAAAAATAAAATATAGTGTTTGCTGGAGCAGCACAACTGAATCAGAATATAAAGGTGCTCTTTTTTTATCCAGGGCAGATCCAGCAGAGCTGTCTTGAAACCCTAAAGAACACGTCACTACCACTGCCACCTCTCTCTTCTTTTTGTGCTGTTCATTGTTTGTCGCATACATAACCTTCAATCTGTCATTTAGCTACAGCAGAGCCGGTACACTGAGCTCTGGTACAAGACTCCGACTCACATTTTAGTTCATGTATTTTGTTTTGTTCTTTAGGCAAAATCCAATAAAAGAGGATTCAGTCACGAAGGCGAGGGAGTTTATTTCCCCCAATTGAGTGCTGAAACACCCCTTCACTTGTCCAATTGAGATTTTTCACTTTCAAGTAAGGAGTGCCACAAGGCCTTAACTTGTAATGAGTTTTGGGAAACGGGGGAGGAGAAATATTTGATTTCCTCCTGTTAAGCTACAGTTATTGATAATTTAACCCTTTTATGGAACAGATTCAAGACATGTAACATCCTGTATTCTCACTTTGGAAAAGCTTCTATCAGTCAATGCTCTTCAGTCTTTTACCGCCACTGTCTCCATGATATCCTCCTCTTATCAACTTCCTTGACTGCTCTCTGACCCAGTCATTTCCTGTGCTTATCTTTAGCATGCTAATTGTCTGCCTTATGTATTATACATTATACAGACAAAGTGACTGTTGTGCAATCCATCAAGGAAATACTGGTCTCTACTTTATCACATGTTCTCCTGATGTCAACCTTTTTTTTAAGAAACACCTGTTTACCATTTAGGTGTCAAACAGTGCCTGTGTAACTCATCTATGACAAATATGAGTGATGGCACTGTTTTTTGTACATCCTCACTCCATCTAGAGCTGATTAAATTTAATTCTACCCCCTTCTGTGATGCATCATGGCTCAGCTTTTGCAACTGATGTTGATCGCTTTTATTTTTTACCTCGACACCCAATCATGTTCTAATTTTCGGCAGCAAGACTAGGCGCACTGTGTTTTTAATGATGGCCCCTACCTGATTCACTGTGCATAATAGATTTGATAAGGTTCCTGGAGCCACCCTTTCAGCTCCCACCATCACTATGCTCATCAGGATAATTTATGAGCCGAGCTGAAAGATTCCTTAAACTGCGGTCGACCTTTGAGGACTACAGATGTGTTTCGGGCGCTCATAAAGCAGTGTCACCACATCTTAGTTTCTGATTAATTTCTGTGTATAAAAGACCTATTATGGCCACATTGAATCCGGAACCTGAGCTCTCCATTGACCTTGTAGTTGATTAGGTGTCGCATGCTCCAAAGCCTGCAAAGGAAGTGTGAGTAATTGCATGGGGTTAGTGTTATTAATCTTGCGTAGCATTAGGCCTTTATTTATCAGATATGCACATTGTTTACGCTGAATAAAGCCACATATCCACACCAATTACTGTTTAAATGATGATGCTGTAGCATTCAGAACCCATTATCTAGCTTAATGGTCTCAAATGCTCCTCAGAATCTCTTTTATGCCAAATTTTATTTGTGTTGTTTGGTACTCAAGCTTCCCTTAATTCGTATCTAAATTAACAGATACGTTTTAGGAAATGTGCTTATTGACCTTTAATGCAAAGATTCATTTAAAAACATTTATTTCAAACTGTTAGCAGAAAGCAAGCAGGTGTTTATACCAGAACTTATTGTACTTCCTTAATGTAGAACTCTTAAAACAGTTGGCATGACACACCAATGGCCCCATTTAGCTTACTGAGAGGAAGATTTATTAATGCATTTATGAGGTAAATATTCATTTATTAGTCTTAACTCGTTGTATTATTGTATGGCCGCATTCTCAACATGTCAGAAAAAGAAAAAAATGTAGTGGTAAAGATCATGTTAAAAATTATTTGCAAGAGTTTATAAGTATTTTAAAAGTTGAAAGAAATAGCCTGGCAGGCTTCATAATCTATATAGACCTATTGGGGTTAATTTATTCAAGTATGGCTTTAAAAACGATATCTAAGGACTGGATCCAGTCTTTCAATACCTCTTATTGTTCTCCTGAAAAGCCAAGGATCTCATAAATGATTATATACCCCCACAGTCTTGCTTTATTGCTATTTCAGAAACCTACATTGGCCTGCATGGACCCTACAGCCCACTTCACTGTGAACATGTGACATAAGTCTCAGGCCGACAGTGGCTGTTGTTTCAGGGGTCTTGCTTGGAGACATGGTATTGATTTCCTCCTTGTGCTCTTCCACCAGTAATATACAGCTTTAATCTAATTGGGTAGCAGGAACTTTGGGGGAGCTATGTCTACTGAGACACGGGTTATGCATTATTGCTGCCTTCATACTCTGGTTCGCACTGACCTAGTGTCAGCTGTCTGCGCTGCTGACAAAGCACCTATGATCACACTGGAATATTGTCACAGAAAAGCTTTGTAAGATGGTAAAGGGAAAAAAACAAATATAGATCATTCAGACAAAGCTCTAAAGTGACATTTTGACTCACAGAAACCTGAATCCAAAACTGCTTTCTTGTTTTATAAATTAGGGTCTTCTGAATATAATTCTTGGCATCTAAAAAGAAAAAAAGAAAAACTTGTCAGAAATGATACTATAACTATACTATTTCAAGCCTGTTTTCCATAAACTAGACGTTGTAACTGTATCCCAGCAGGCTTAAGAATGTCATAAAATATTGCAAATGAAACCTCTTTAGTATGATAGCCTTCATTCTGTTCATCAGTTTCCTCCTTGCATGTTGCTGCAGTATGTTCAAGCAGCAGAACACAACCTGTGAAGTCAAACATACCCTGCAGACCGAGCAAGTTCTCAAGCTTTGAAGATAGTTCAACATATGGGATTACAGGCGTTTACAGCCTAAGTGGGGGGGGGGGGGGGGGGGAAACCCTGACAGCAATTTACAGTAGTTTTTATGGTGCTGGCTTACCCAGACTCACTATATAAAATCTTAAAAGATAGAAATGTGTTTGAGAGTCTTGATCATCTGAAGAAACCTCAAATCTAAAAACTCAAATGAAACCTTCAGGGCAATGTACAGTGTTTTAGAAAGAAACCAAGTCATGCAAAGAGAATACAAATCTGACACTCGGATGGAGCACTGACCAAGAAAGCCGGCGTCTTTATAGTGTATTCAGCCCTGGGACTAGACAAATTGCATCAAATGCCAGGTTCACCCAGGGGCCATCGTCTGCCAGACAGATATTCTTCATCCAAGGGCAGTTTGACAGCAGCTCTGCCTGCACAGATATTTACATCTTCTTAGTCATGGGTTTCTTAAAAACTATATAAATGTGGCAGCTTCAAAGGGCAGCATTACCTCCTATAGGGTGAGATGCCAGACAAGTTCAGTGCACATTCCCCCTAAGAATAGAGGCATTTTGATGTGGCCACCTCCCTGAGGTATTAGTAAAAAGTCAACTTTGATAAAAGGCAAACATCATCCAGATTTACCGGGGCCTTGCCTCCAGACGCCTTCAGTGGGTTTCCTTACCATTTTCAATCTCACGCTCTTGTAAGCCTTGAATCAAGAGTGGTGTTCCTCCTACTTGAGAGTAGACATATCAAGAGATGCTGAGATTTCCATTTTGTGTAGCTAAATGCACTTCACAATGCAGCCATGCCTGTAATCATCTCCTAGAGAAACAGTGGATGCTATATAGTAACATTTCTTTAACAGCCTATTGAAGCCCTCTTCAATTGATTTAAGATGTTCCGCTCAATCAGACCGTGATCTGCTTTTTATCCTGCCGACGCGGTGACTCTGCTCCTTGCTGTCTTTCAGCCATGGCCTGGAGTTCCGCAGCTTCTTTACAGTCTTTGGAATGTTTATGTCGAGTGGGGGAAAGGGTATCGTGCTTTATTTTTAATCAGTAGAGCAGTTTTTGTATGCTAATAATATTTATTTGTAATATTTTGATATCTGAGCATTTCATGTGATATAAAAATGCTTATGGCGGTTATAGTCAGTTGCATCAGTGTTAGTTCAGTATGTTTCTCTTTTTTTATTTAAAGGTTTATAAATATTTTATTTTGAAAATATTTCTAAAGATCCTCCGAACCAAGACTTAAGCAAATGTTTGCACAACAAAATCATATACAAAGTCAATGGCAGGATTTAAGCAGGTCACACAGTTTCTATAGCAGATGATGAGTTGGAAAAATGTAAGTCAAAGAGAATTTTGCATTAGGAAACTATTTGCAAGAAAGTAAATCGTGTTTGTGGTTAATGAAGTTTAAGGGTGCTTTCACACCCGGATTGTTTGGAGAAGTTGCTCCAAACAGGGGGGGGGGGCTAACCCTTTGGCCTGGTTGGATTTGACATTTTTGAATCATTTTAAGAACAAAGCAAACAAGCAAAGAGTGAAAACACCCTAAAAACTTGATGACATTTGACCTACAACCATATTAGACTTTTTGCAGTCAGTGATACTGACTGAGTGACTATAAATGTTGTAGATATTCAGAGAAAATTACAAAAAAGGGACTGTTGCAGTTGATCCTGTATCCTAAGTGTTGAGTTGAACATGTTAGCTTTTTCTGTGTATATTTTAATAATACCAGACAACACATGACAACAACAGATGTGTCTTGTGTATTTCAGTTCTGTGAATATTCAGCAATTTAAGATGATTTACTGTTATCTATGTAATGTGTTATAAGTCAGTCATTGCAAACATGAGCTGTGGAGGGTTGGTGTCTTTCATATACTCCCCTTTTTCAGGCTTTTACATTATCCCTCGGCTCACGTCTAAATCAGACTGAATGAGGTCAGCAAGATCAATACAATTACACCAGATCACTTTACCCTGCCATGTGCATAATGTGTTGAAAGGTGCAAGACTGTGTTTGAGCTAGGGAGAGGATTGCTGTATGGATGCATGAGCACATGAACGTTAACATGCATGTCATTAACCCTAGCAATTTAAATCAATACCAATAAAAAACTAAAAGTGTGTGATTTGTAAGGGCTATCAGGAGCCTGATTTGCAGGGAATGCATCACTTTATTAAATCTCTCATTAAAGTCTGTTTGGTCACATGAATTAAAATATATAAATCCAAATTTGCTCCTTGTGTTTTGATCTTATTCTAATGTTTGTTAAGTCAACTAAGCAGCCAACCCCCTTTAGTCAATTAAAATGCAGACTAATCCTACAAACCAACATATAGATTCACATCATAGATCCAGAGTCACACAGCAAAGGGGATAGGACCCCTTTTAGAGAGCATGATGCCAGAGTAATATCCCTCTTTAATTAACGCCAGGAAGCAGTGCAGAGAAGTGCCAGGGGTGCTGGCAGGTAGGGTGGGTTTCTTGGCAGCCAGCTGATAACAATCCTGTGCACAGGGGTCTGCACCAGAAGTCTTCTGGACAGCTCAGTGAACTCTGCCTCTCTCCTCACTCACCCCCCGGGCCAGCATTTGTCTGGTCAGGGCAGCAGGAGCAGGATCCTGAGCCTGGCAGCAGAGTGGCATCAGGCCAGAGTCAGCAGCCGCTGCATTCAGGCTTTTTTTCTCCACCACTCAACATGAGCCAGGAACACGTGAGAGAGAAATCTCTGTGAAGGAGGGGGGAAGGAAACTTAAAAGGAAGATGGAGACAGAGATAGGGAGATGAGTGGTGTAGATAAAAAAAATAAAAGTGTTTGCTATGGGAGGCACTTAGAAGAGCAGTGCACCTTTAAGGGGACGTGCAGAGGCGTCTTTATTGTAGCATTTGCTTTTCTTCCTATGCAGCACTCTGTAAACTCGCCTGGAAATTTAAAAGCTATGTTGGACCACCTCTGTCTTACTGTCTCTCTCTTAAAAGCAGTGTTAAGAAATACCCATGACAGGCTTTTTTTGTTTTTGAAAGGTGTTAAAAAGCCTCTTTAGTCACAAGAGAATGCCCACCACCACCGCCGCCCCCATCACTGTTTCCACCATCTCAACTCTGCTTGTTAGTGTGATCACTGTCCCTTTGGTGGCTCTCTGCACATAATACATCTTCTCACTGCAATTAACTGCTGCAGGGCCTGTGTAGGAACTTAGAGGGATGTCCCCTCAGCAGAGCTGCTTCCCTGGGGAGTTGATGTAGGAGAGAGATGGAAAGGATATATGAACGTGTGAGGAGAGAGAAAGGGAGGGAAGAGAGAGAAAGCGGGAATACGGCTTGCCAAAGCTTCCCACCCACTGCTCGTGTCTGTAATCTCTCGGGGAAGGGCTATATCAGGGAAAGAGTTGTTGTGTTGTGAGAAGTGCTGACAGCTTCGTCTCTTCTGCCCCCTACTGCAGAGGAAGTGTTGATGGAAGATTTCAAAGAGAAAGGGGAGAAGACTGGTGTGGATGTATACATTTCTTGTCCGTTTTTCTGCAGCCATAAAAGGGTATACTACAAACTTTACAATTACTATAATAGATTAGTGGAGTAAAATGGTGATATTACAGCAAGACTGACCATCACCTACAAGGACTTACAGTATAAGGGTGTAGATCAAGTCCATTGCCAATTAAGAGACTTTTTTTTTGAAAGATTGATTTTTTTGTTCCACGTGTTAAAAGAGCGAGTGGCAAAAAAAGCTTTTAGATTTAAAGCTCCCACTGACTGGAATAACTCACCTGTACTGTTCAGATCTATAATGTAATTTAGTTTGTTTAAGAATGCTTTGTCCTCTTTCTCAGTGATGGTGTGTTCTTGTTACCGCTAATACTGTCAACGTCTGTATTTGTATATTTGGATCTGTTCATATTCTTTCCTTTGTTACTCCTGGCCATTGTGGCCACCATTTGGTTGTAAGGTATTTTATCCACTACTCTGTTCTGTCTTAGTGATTTGCATTTTGTTGTCTGTTTGTCTTGTCTTTTTTTTCTGTTCTTTTCGTTTCTCTTTTGAATTGTTGTCAATTTTCATCATCATGTCATGTTGTCAATTGTCTTCTGTTACGACCCCCTTGAAAACGAGATGGTACATCTCAAGGGGCTTATCCTATAAACAAATACAAAAGACATATTTCTAAGATTATTTTAATTATAATAGAGCTATAAAAGTCACTGACCTTTAGATATTATTACAAAAACATACATTTGCAAAGTATGTGTTGGTTTTCCAAGCAAATATTTATTTTATGCTTTTCTTCACTGAATTCTAACGCTCTTGTTCATGGCTTTCTCCCACTGATTCTTCTACCTGTCATTTGCTCCCACTACTCAACTAGGGGCACAGAACACTTATATTCTGCAATCAGCATTCCAACTATGAGTGGTTTCTATAATGGTACTATTTCCTGAGAAACATCTGTGTTGGTTCTTTTGTTAGAGCTCTACTTGTTGGTTTGAATAAGGTAAATGTGATTTTGAAGGAATCCGATGCTCCCGAATCATCATGATTTATTGCCATCTGAAAAACCATTGTTGATGACATTTGGTGGGTGTTTTGCTAACTGTCAATCAAATGCATTCAAATCAGTTGACATCCAGCCTGCTGAGCTATTGATACATCACAACTCAAGTTGTTTTTTTCAATTGGTTCCTGCTTATTTACTCATGAATATTAAATAGTAAATAAATTCTAGATTTCAAGCAACATTTTTAAAAGGCTTCATAATGATGCTTCAACAACTTATTATTGTGACTGACCAGACAGATGAGTTAAAAAAAAGTGGTTTGAGGGTTAGGGTTAACCCTAATCAATCAACAGAGTGACAATAGGTCAACATTTTGTTGCTAGAAGAGGTCCAACTCCAAGAGGATAGGGGAAAAAAATACCAACAGCATCTTCTTATTGGAAACACTCTGCTTTGTAAATGTGAAACCTCCAAGTTTAAAACACAGGATATATTGATTAATTGATCAATTAAACAAAATCAAAGCCTAGTAACATGTTGAGGGGGTATTTTGTCATACTTCACAAAGCTGCTTTAAGGCAAAAGAAAACATTATGCAATTTTATTTTTGTAGGCTGAGTGATACTCTGATCTCAGGCAGCGGCCAGGCTCATAGGGAGTTAACAAATCACGGATATAGGCTAGAGCCTGGCCATTTAAGGCTTAAAAGGGAAAACAGAAAATACTTTCTTCAAATCAATTCTAAAACTCACAGGTAGCCAGTCAACGGAAGCAAGGACAGGTGTAATGTGGTCACTTCTCTTGCTATGCTCTAAAGGCCTGGCAGCAGCGTTTTGAATTAAATGCAGTCTTTGGATGTTACCCTTGCCGATGTTGGAACAAAAAACATTACAATAGTCTTGAAGAAAGAAATGACTTTTTCAAATCAGCAGGAGAAAAGAGCATATCAGTTGAGCAAAGCAGGACTGCATAACTTTGGTCACCTGGGTATTTAAACACAGGTCTGAGTCAAAAATTACCCCTACGTTGCAGGCCTCTTTGCAAATATTATTAGATAGGATTATTAATGTAGCTAGTTCTTTGCCCCAAGGGAGTATTGTACTAATACACACTTCAGATTTGGAGTTGTAGTTGTAGAAAGTTTTTTGACATCTAACTTTTAACTTGCCGGACAGGACATGATTTGTGAAAGATCGAAGGTGCCAAGTTTAAGTATTGCATAGAGTTGAGTGTCATCTGCATAAGGACGAAAGTCTATGCCATGCTTACATAAGATTTTCCCCAGGGTTAGCATGTAAACAGTGAATAAGAGGGGACCCAAAATGGACGCCACAAGAAAGAGGAGCACAAGAGGAAGAAGCATCTCCAGCAGAAAAAGACCTGTTTGACAGATAGCAAAAGAACCAGTCCAGAGTCACACCACTGATGCCAACTGTGTACATCAATGATGTCCCAATCTCTGATTCAGACATTGTGGTCCACAGTCTCGAAGGCTGACGTGAGGTCAAGAAGAAGAGTCAGCTGCTAGGAGTAAACTGGAAACCTTGACCAGGGCAGTCTCAGTAGGTTTGGAGCAGAACCCAGTTTGAAGTTTTCTAAGATCTGATTGTCGTTTATAAAATAAATCAGCAAAGTGGAAATATAAGACCTTAGATAAGAATGGCAACTTAGAGATGAGTGTAAAATGACTAAAGTGCTACTAAGATATTAATTAAAATATCTGATATTTCTACACAATAGCCTTTTCAAAGCTCTTAACAAAGCTGTCTTTCTCTTTTCCGGTGTCTATGGGACTCTTTTAGGTTAATGTTCACAAACCAATAACACACATTCTGTGTTTTATATTCCTTGTAAAGTTAATTTAACAGCTAATACAATCCAATAAAACCATTGCAGGTGTTACTTTTCATTCAGTGCTTGTGCTGAAAGAATCCAACTCTGGCTTCACACTTGAGAAAACTAATAAAGGTAAATAAGATCAGGAGTAATTGCTAACCGAGAGCTGATGTGCTACAGCAGGGGCTGGTTTGATCAGGGGATTAACAAGTGTGTTGACAATACTGAGACGTTAAAGCACGTGCTATTTTAAACTCACTCGTCAAAAGGTATTCTTTTCTGACATATGCTTCTCACCAGCTGTTGTTCTTATCTCATGGGCTGTGTGTGTTGAAAATCAAACTCCCATTTCGCTCCTAATTACTGCGACAAAATCATTAACTTTAATATCTTCATTCACCCTCCATTTTCCTTTGTGCTTTGTATGCTCTCTGATTCCGGCTATACAGTCACACATAATGTATGCAGAAACATCCGCAACAGGAACTCGCTATAGAATACATGTTTGCAAATTAGAACAATAGAGCCACACTGTGCTAATCCACATGGGGTGATTTAACAATAATTCAGCTTGACTTTGTGAAGGTTAAAATATAAGCCCTTCTCCCTCACCTCCTCCATGCTTCGGCAGCCAATAGTGAACATCATGAAGGGTGGGTGGGGGGGCACAGATCTCGCCCAGCATTCCTGCAGAATATTGGCTGTCAAGAAACCGACATGCAATCAATCAAGCGCAAAGTCACAGCCAATGTGAAGGATACCAGTCCTTCTTAGGCCACGCTGTTGTGACAAGGCAGCAGTTGCATAATGGCCACATCGCTGTGCTGTAGGTTGAGATTAATGGACACTGAGTATATACTTTAAAGGGCACTAGATAAAAAGTGTCTGACCTCGTAAGGGAGAAAAAACATTGAAGTGCGGAGAGAAAGCGGCCTTGATCACCCGCACCTCGCAGAGGAGATTTAACAGTGGAGATACTGTAGCAACAAAATCAAGTGGACGCTGAGTTCTGCTTAATGGGCTCTGCTTCTCGGCATGTTTTCAGGATCATGCCTACCATTTTCTCTCTCTTTCGCTTCTCCCTCTTGAGACTTTGGCATTGTCTAAAGTATAACATGAAAAATAGCATCTGCTGCTGGCGGATTCCCCTGTGTATGTTTGTTCTTTCCACTGGAGTCCGCATCCAAAGTCTTATGTGGATTCCTTTGGAGTCTCTTTCTTTCCCTTGTAACTTTGACAAACCAATTCCCCTATTTAAAATTCTCTTAAAGTCAGAGAGAAGCATCTGAAGCCTTGATGTTAAAATCTTTGCAGCGACTCTCAGTTCTCCGGCTGAAGCAGTCACTTGATCCTGTTTTGCTCTGGGACATTTCAGCTATAAAATAACAACTCAGACGCAGTAGTTGAGGAACACACAGAAGCTAGACAAAACCCAACTGTGTCACCATCTCAAAAAATCTCAACTGTTTCTGTCAGAAAGCCTGCCAGTTAATCTCCCACTCATGTCCAATCAAATGTCCAGCCAAAATGCATTTAAATGCATCACTCTCCCTGTTTAAAATCCTCTCCAGACCATGTGTAGTGGGTGTTACCGCATGCTTTTTGCTGTTTCAAGGGGTTCCAGGAGGCCTACATATTTGCTTTGATCCTTGCAGGGACTAGCAATAGATTGCTCTGGATTTAGATGTGATCGGATACTTATAGGATTTATCAAGCTTTCACAAGCTGCTCTCTACAAACACAGCCATGGTTCAAATCATGGCTCTGTGTTTGCAGCCCTGACAAAGAACATCGTGTAATGCACATCTTTGCCAAATCCATGGACATTGTCAGTTGGCACATCTTGCACACAGCACTGTAATCCCCACCAAAGCCAGTCAGTGTTTTAGAGGCAACACAGGAAAGTTTGTCAGCACAACATCCAGATACAGTTTAAGACTGAATCAAGGGGATCAAGGCCGTTTATTTGCCAAATTACAATACAGGGTTACACGGAAAAATCTAAGCTCTATCCCCATCATGTTTTCCTTTTGTGCATCGGATCTCGGACAACTCAAAACAACTTAGATTTAAAAAAGTGTTAATAGTATCACAATTTTCCAAAACTTCAGTAAAACAGCTCTCTCTTTGGTAACATCTGCAACTGGAACTCAAAGGATAAGGTAAAAAAAAACATATATCACTAAAGATTCAAAGATTCAAAGTTGTTTTTTCGCCTATATATCAATCACAAGTCCTCCCTAACAACAACTTTAGGAAAACTGGAGAACTGGAAAAAAATCTAAATAAATTGGAAATGTTAAGAACTGCAGTTCCTCAAATGTCCACATGAGGCTGTCTCCAAACAGCAGTGAAAACGTTCATGGCCAGGTAAAAGGGCTTTGGCCTCTTTAGCTAATTCATGACAGTGACACAAATTAAATATACATAAATGTAGATTTCCTTGAATGAAAGATGCTTGCCCTCTGCTAAAATAGATGTCACCTTGCTTACTCAGACACTGAACTTAACCGCTCAGCTGTTTTTATGTCGTTGGGAAGTTTTGGAAAATGAATGCTATTTGGCAAATTGTTCTACAGACTATCCAAAGAGCCTGTTGTGTAGTGCTCTATTTCCTTACACCAAGTTCCTTCCTTCCCAGGTCCAACCTCTCATCCAAATGGTCGCTCTTGGCACCCAAAAAAAATAAGGAGAGGGCAACACTGCCAAACATGAGGCTACGAAACAACAGCCCGGTCCTCTCATAGACTATGATCCTCACCTATTGTTTTAAGCAGAAGGACAATGTCAAACTTACCTGTAAGAAAAGTCATTGTGCAAAATTGCAAAGAATCACTCAGTAAAAAAAAAAAACAGGCTCCAGTGGTAATTAAAAAAAAAAATTAAATAGAAAGATTACCCTCACTAAAAGTAGTTTTAAGCTCTTTATTTTTCACTTTCTTTGTGCCAGGGTGGCCCTGGTTCTCAGGAGACATTCAAACGTTGACCCCCTATCCAACTGCCTGTCTTTATTGATTGGTGGGATGGGTGGGGGGGTCATTGTGTCTACGCTTCCCTAACCTTACCCTGTAACTGCACCCCCCCCCCCCCCTGTGTGGACTAACGGCCTCGCAGAGTGGGGACAGTGTGTTGAAACCGCACGATCCTGCAGCCAGGTCTTGAGTCCGGTCCGACCAATTCCTGTCTCTCCTTGTATTTATTTCTTCATTTATTTTTATTTTTTGTCACAAAAACACCTCGACCAACCACCGTTCGACCACTTCCCGACGTCGTAGAGATCTTGAAGAACCATGCATATTTTCACTATTCAGTTTTTAATTCAATGTACACAAGAGAACACAACATGGGAGACCCGGTGGCATTCATCTGCTACCGTTAATTAACAGCCAAACTGCTAATGAACAGCGCTCCCCTTAATTGAACTGTAGACTGCATTGTTCTTGTTTGTTTGTGGGGAATGGATGCCGTGTTGGTCCTCCGCTGTGTAATTACCAGTGTCAGCCCCACTGGGAGAAGGGATCAATCTTGGGTGTCACCAATGGTTGATACCTCCTCTTGTATCCTTGGGTGTTGGTCCGCAGTGGCAGGTAAAGTTTATCATCACGGAGAGAGAGCCTCATCCATGACTACAGGCTGTACTGTTGATCTTGTCCATTTGTAACACAACAACAGCTTCTCTGGATCACAGCCATTATATCTGCCACTCAGATTGCAAAAAGAAAACAGTGCAATTTCCAAATTTATGAACACTGTCCTCTAAACACTGTGTCATTTGATGGACTCCTAAACAGAATGAGGAATTCAATTAGGAAAGGAATAGAGTTTTGAAAATGTGGCACTATGCATGCCAGTTACTCAAGGGATGTGATTGATGTCTGTGAGTGGCATTTAGCACAGCTGACCCTCGTTCAGATTACCATCTCATTAGCATCAATAGACGGAGACTCACAAAAGGGAGCAGCGCCATCGCCTGAAAGCTGTAGCGAGGGGACCGGCCTAAGGGAATTTCTAGCTGCAAAATACTTTAATTCCATAGTTTTAGTGTGACATTAGGGGAGTGGGGAGTGCAGCTGCATACAAATCAGTTACATAAAACTCTGCAATGTCAAGAATTATGCCCTAAGCCCTAGATTTATGTACTCATTTCAAGTATGTTTTCAATAGTGCAGCTGCGATTAATGTATTTGTTGTTTTAATTATGACAGTGACTCCCAACAGGGTGGTGGAGATTGTCTTGGTGTAACATAAGGCCTTTAAATTAAAGTATTCATCTGCATAATATATCACAGCAAATCATGTGTGCATCAGGAGATGTGTAACATGCATTTCATATTATTTATATGTTCTCCTTATTTCATTGCAACAGAACTGTAACTGATCAGAATAGTGTGTGGGCTGTTTGAGCTGCTGAAAAAGGAATTTCATGTGATTGGCAGATCAGCAGCAAACAATGTAGATCTCACTTAATCAATACTTCCCCTTTGTTTGTTCACATATAGGCAGGTTTTCTGATTTTGAGGCAATTCACATGTGAACAGCCCAGCCTCCATGCACCTTCTTACAACATTGATGTGTTTTTGTCGAGACAGCGTGCAATATGAAAACATGGTTATCTTTGTTGTTTTATTTGAGAAGCTGCTGCAGGCCCATATATGGCCTACTTTTACCTTTTACTCTTCCCCCTGGTGGTGCAGATGCTACAAGACAAGGTTTTTAAATAGAGTCTGTACAGATGTTTGTGTGCGGTGGTGTGCAACGTAGGTGTGGATTTTGACTCATCTGTGATTGAATCAAGGTGGTTAAATAAATAGTGAGAGTTGAGACTCGGAAGAAAAAAAGGCGAGTGTGCAAGAGAGAGAACGGGAATCGAGGAGAGGAGACAGATGGAGAGAGGCAAGCAAAGGAGAGGCAGTGAAGAGAATGAGAGACAAATTGAAGGTGTTCATGAATGTGAACAGAACATTTTACTGCAAAATGTGTGTTAAGGAGAGATCTAGAAGAGAGTACAAATCTGGAAAAGAGGAGGCACACTTTAAAAGTAGGTGCTATTGAGAACAAAGGGTCTTCTTTGATTTTCTTCAGAAGAGTTTCCTCTCTGTCTATGATCAATAGCTGCTGTCCCTCAGTCCTGCCTCAAACCCCTCCTGTTCACAACCACAAATGTAACCCCAGGCAGCCTTGCCAGCAGTTTTATTATTCATGTGGACCAAATACAAGACCAGAAAGTGGCATGAGCACACTGCAAGATGGACTCAATGTCCATGATTCCCTCTCTGTGCAAGCCACAGGAAACCACTACTGAGACAAATACCCATGTCTTCATTGTCAAAATAAAAAATCGCTCTCTGTGTCAAAGTGTCCATATTTTATTATTTAGTCCCCATGATTAATGTGGCAAAACTATCTGTGCCATTGCCAGGAAAATACCTCCACTATAAATCTTCTAAATCTAAGTCTTCAGTGAATATTTGAACAAGAATACATATGAAATATTTTTCACAAAGAGGAAAAATCTGTGCAGACGGGCACAATATCACATTCCTCACTAAAATATCAAAAGTTGAAGCGGAGAAAGGAGTCGCTATTGATTGTATCATGAATCAATCTCACATGCAGTGTGAGACCGGAGATTGAGGTGTGACTCGAGCTGATTTGTAGATTTCATGGTTGAAAGAAAAGTAATTGCCATGGCAACTATTTTGGTGATCAATTAATTTTTGATTAAAATTTGAAATTTTTTCAGGCTGAAATGTAAAACAGTTAATGATTCCATTTTCATAAATTCAAGGACTTTATGCTTTATAATTTATGATGGTAAATGGAGACTCCTTGGCTTTGGACAAAAGAATGAATTTGTACACATCATTTTGGCATCTCAAAAATGTTGCTAATTTTTCAAAAATAAAGGTCATCAAGAAATCAATCAGTTCATCATGAAGAATAACTGACGGCTAAAGTGTATTAATTGTATAAATATTCCTTAGCTGCAGCCCTAGGCTGCAGGAATGGAAAGAAGGTCCTTGTGTAGCATGAAAATCTGCAACATGTAAAGCTTTAATATTTCAAAATCTTTATCATTTGGTGCCTATAAGTAGACTTTGCACTATGTTTATCTCTTGGTATTTACTCATACATCAGAAGGGGAATAGAACACCATAAAATCTCATAAAAAGGACAAAGCCAACTAGATGTAATTTATCTCATTAAATATGTTAATGGTAGTGCAGAGAAGGAAACTAATGAAATTGTTGCCCTTCATCTGCCTCAAATGAGCAACAAAAACAAGTGTTTGATTTTCCCCAAATGCTGTAGCTTAATATGTATTGCTTTTATTCAATTTGATGTGTGACACTGCATAATCACTTTATGAGGGGTTATTTTCAGAGGGAAATAAAGTTAAATCCGTTTTTAACAATCCAAGCAAGAAAGAACACTTTGCTGTGAATCCTTTAGTTATTTATTTCTTGAATGGTAAAGGTTACACAATGAACCTTGGACTGCAGGGACAAAGCTTCTCTCTCAGCTTGTGGACTGCTAATTCACTTTAAACCTCCTCCAACCTTTAACTGATGCAAGAGTACATCTGGGGGCGGATCAAGGGAGGTCATGTGTGCATTGATTCGACTGTAGTATGGCAGGCAGGCACATCCTGGCACACTTCTTATTCCTTTTGGCTGCTTGTGTAATTACCCTCCCCATGCACTTCCTATTAAGCATGTGAATGGTGCATTGCTTAACAAAAGCCACAGGCCAACTTGTGCATGTAGCATTAAATGAGTGTCAAGCCTTGGTGTTTGTTGTATTAGATAGTTCCGTCTCTGGTAACACATTATGTTTTTTAACTGTTTGATTTGAATCAGATTATGTCTCTTTTACTGCTCTGCCATTCTGCCAAAAGTTACAGATCAGGCCATTCACAAAACTGTCAGATTAGGCTCTTACTGCTACAATAAAAAACAGTTTTGGATAGTCATTTGCACCACCCATGAGTGGAGATGTCTGAGATCTCTAGAAAGAGGCTTTCTCTGAGGATTGACTCACCACCTTCCAAGGAGGAAACAGGAAATGACAAAAGAACCTTGCAGCAAAGAGGAGACAGGGAAGAAAGAGCAGTCCAGGGGTTCTAAACTCACTGATTCAGACAAGGTGTAATATAATAAGTTTGTCATTTTGCTGTAAGTGTGATGAAACCCAGCCCAAATCAGAGGCTGGCTCCAGTGCAATATGAAGTCTAATGAAGACATATTTCTCCTTCATCAGTAGAGAATGGCTGGGTCCTTGATGAGATATTGACTCTGGATTGTCTGTGTGCTTGTCTCAGCCTAATCAATAATTCATACAGGGTAAAAGATTGTTGGAATCATCTCAGATGCTACATATTTCACCAAACATCTGCGTTTTGTTTTTTTTATCATGTAGGCTACGGAAATTGAACACAGCAGCAACTCACGACAAATAATCTCTCTTTAGTTAGCTAGCAGAAATGACACTCCAACACACTTTTAATGTCATTTCATCAGGATCAGGTTCATCTTTTTAGGGTAGAATTCCAAACAGAGTTTGACTGCTAGCATTTTCTTTTGCCTGCTAATCACCCTATTATACTCTATTTGTATACTCGAAGGCTGTCATAGAACGTTTAGATTAACTCACAATGTAATATCCTCAACCTGCCGCCACTTCCCATTAAATTCAAAGTCAATAATGAATCAAGGCTGCCTGTAATAATTGATAAATCAATGTCTAACCAATTTATGTGAAAGGTCTGCAGATCTCATGCTCCTGATCTTCGAGGGGAATTCCTTGCTTTTGTGTAGAAGTAGGAGGAATAAATTGTTCTCTGCTCAACTGTAAACCAGTATAAATCACTGGTTTCCTGCATTAAGGGTGATCCTCCCTCATTATTCTTGCCACTGTTTGCTCTCAGTGATAGCTCACCTGCAGCCTTGACTCCTGTTGCGTTGCCACAGTAAAACATGCAGCGCCATGAATCTTTTATACAGTGAGAGTGTGAAAAGGTTGATGATGAGTACAGTCCCGGAAGCCTGTTTCATAATGCCGTCTCTATAGATTGGGAATAACACCTACGGCATGTCAATGTGCACCGCCTCCAGACTGCAAAAAGCTGCTTTCAATGAACCCTCATGGGAGAGGGAGCATGTGTTCAGTCAGATTGTAAGGTGGACCCTCGTGTACTCACCCATACTGTACAAAAATAGAAAAAAACATGCAGTAACTATAAAAAACACATGTCTGTTTTGTAGCCCTTTTAGGGTAGGTTAAGAAGGACAAATAGGGCTATTCAGGCGTCAAATGCATATCCCGCAAGAGCATCCAGGAAGCTTCTGCACAGCAGGGATCCTACACTGACTGACTCCCTAACAGAGATACTGACAGGCCGGCTTATTCTCCACTTTCCCCTGATGTCAGGACTTACTTCATGCTGGCCTCTGACACACACACACACATATTGGATTTTACAACCATAAAAGATGTTGTTTTTTTTGGACAATGTCAGGGGGGCCCATCAAGGCTTTGCAAAACATGTAAGGCTGCAAATGAATTAACACCAGAAGTCACAAATTTGGAAGTTTCATGTGACACTTTTAATCGCTTCCTCTCTAAAGGTGGCTAGTTAGTTTATTCAAATTGTTGTCACACACTAAACTTTTACTCTGTATTGGTTGCTGCCGTTTTAAGATACATTCTAAAAAATATAGGAATTTGTCAGCAAAGAATGTTTCTAAATGGGGGTCGGTGCATGGTGAGGGTTTACCTGGTTTCTAGATGAATGTCCCATGATGCTTACACTTCATAGACCCATCAAGCAATTAGCCAGAGGACAGTGTCCAGAAATGACACTGGAGGGGACGTATGCCTGTATGTTTAAACACACTGGGCCATTGATAAAGCAGTTATATTGAAAGACTGGGGGGTGAGAACAAGCTGTTCAATCTATGAATCCGTTTTTACACAGCATATTAGATAATCACATAGAAATTACACTTATTTTACACTTTAGATTTGCAAACTTTCTAAATAAAATATTGACATTGAAAAGAAGAAAACAATAGGCTGTTGTTAATGTGTCATCATAAGGGGGTGTAATGCCTCAGCTGCCATCTTCAAAGTTCAGAATATACCTTTGTCAAACACATGCAATATTTTCACTTACTTTGTACATTATGTGCACAATTGCACATTCACATTTTGCCTTAAGCAACCATTTTACTCCGATTAAGTTAAAGGTTGAGAGGAATGATGCAAAAGGCAGAATTAATGGGTTAGTATGAGGAAGAGGGAAATGGAATCGGTGGGTAAGAGAAATGATGAATAGGTTAGAGAAGGTCATTGAATGTCATCAGATCTAAAAGTGCCATTCGGCTTATTCGGTGTCTTTTTTTTTTTAGATTAGAACACATTATATTCTCTAAATGTGATGGGGCATAATGGAAAAATTCAATAGCACTATTTCACAACACCTTTTTAAAGCATCAAAGTTCAGTTTGAACTCTCTGCCTTTCATCATCCCTGTATAACATAAAAAGGTATAGAAATACTTTTTTTTCCTACACTTTTGTGCGTTACAGCCTATGCTGGACAGACCACCAGGTCAACCTTTAGAAACTCCTGTTGCCGGTTCAAGCCTTGCTAGACGCCTTGTAAACTGATTGTGAATTCAAAGAGAGCCACAACGTTTTGACAGAGAGTCTGTGTATATGAGTACGTCCATATGATGCAATACACAGGTCATTCATTTAAACTGTTCAATCTTGGTTCATGGTATACCTGAGAACTATTCCCTCCTTCTCTATGCCACATTAATACAGTTATACATTGGATGGATGGATGGATGGATGGATGGATGGATGGATGGATGGATAGATGGATAGATAGATAGATAGATAGATAGATAGATAGATAGATAGATAGATAGATAGATAGATAGATAGATAGACCCCAACTAAAACAATTATTATATTACAACCCCTTGTAAACTAGTAGAAAAATAGACACATATTATGTCCTATGTATGGAGCTACAGCAAATTTAGTTAGACCTTTGCTTTCTTTTAAATACTTAGCTGATTGAATTGCCTTGTGAACACAGGAGAAAAATGAAAACTGTGTAAATACAGGGCTTTCGTTTTGCTTTGACAAAGCCAAACAACAGCTCTAACTTATCACACCAGGCAAGATGTCCTCTTTTCCTGGAAATCATTAAGCCCCACCATTCATGCTTGAAGTAAATTCTCTCCCTATTTTCCTAAATTTGCTCAGCTACAAGGATTTAATACTCTTTTCAAAAGGCTTCAATCCGATGCATCTCGTGTCCGTGCTCACTGCTTCATGCTCTTTCTGGTTTCATGCCACCGAGATCAAACTTTATATTTACTTCCCAAATAACATGAATCATAGGAGCATCTTTAAATGCTAATAGACGTGTAAATGATGCTTTGGAAAAAAATGGGTTACATAACAAGGTACATGGTCACAACAGCCACAGAGAAAGCTGGTCAGCCATAACACTGAAATGTCTGTCCTAATGGTCTCTCAGTGGCAGGCTGCAGGAGAGAACTAGGAAATGGATGTGTGGTTTCCCAGGAGCATCACAGCTGTGGACTAATTAGAGAGCATAGCTCAGAATGGAATAAACTGGCATGGCGCTGTTACCTACTGTGCCCCAGCCTCCCTTGCTGATCTCCTCTGAGAGGAGTATAACCTTCACCTGGAGGAGACGGAGTACTTACAAGCTGAAACATCCAACAAACTGCCATTTCCATTTATCATGTTTGAAAATAACTTAATGGTTTTAATAACGGTCATGATCGTCATGATCTAAAAAGCATATAGTTTAAAACCTGATAGTAGAACTTTGAAATGAATGTGAAACAAACAGATTTTCAATTAAAAAGGTAATGCACAGCAACTGGCATTTGATCCAAAGTACTGTGTTAGTGTTTTTGATATGCTTTTAGCAGCTACAGTTGTCAGACTGCCTGATCAGAAACGGAAAAATACTCAATAACAATTTTCCAGCAATTTTCCTCCTAAAAGCTGTTTCGGTTGGTACACACAATTGATTTCTCAATATATCACACATCACACTGTGTAGGCAATAATGTGCCAATATGAAAAAAACAAAATACTGATTCAGTCCATTTTTTATATTAGATCTGATACTTTTGGCATATTCAGGCATCCGGAACAACTATTCTGTTTGTAAGTTCATTGACTGGAAATGTCAGGGCTCACACAATTCATTCAAAACTCATGCAGCACTCTCAGGTTTTGTGTTGTTTTTTTTATTTGCGATGCCGGCAATGCAAATGAATACAGGTCTACTCTGAAAGAGGAAACTTTTTTTTTTAACCTTTATATAACCATGGTAACCAACCCATTGAGATCAAGATCTCTTTCACAAGGGTGACCTGGCCAAGAGGGCAGCAGCACACGTCATAATAAACATTACATGATTAAGAAACAGTTTACAAACAATAAACAACGATTTACAATGTGCAAATTGATTTACAGATAAAGTGCAGAATCTTGATCACAGATTACAATTCAGAAACATAAGCACTGTCCGATTGTCTTGCGCTTTTTATCTTTTAAGATCGAGCCAAAGGCTTCAAGCGAAATGAGATCCGCCATTTTCAAGTTATTTTGGAGAAAGTTCCATGCAGAGGAAGCAGCAAAACTGAGCGCTCTTTTCCCGAGCTCAGTGCGGACACGAGGAACAGACAGTTTAAAAACATCACAGGAGGAGGTATGAACATAAACAAGAAGGAACGAAACCAAGAAGAGCTTTATTAATAAGACTCAGCCAGTGTATATACCTGCGCACCTTCAAGGATGGCCAATCAGATTCCGTGTACAGGTCACAGTGATGAGTAAAGCGTCTACAACCAGTAACAAATCTCAACGCACAGTGAAACATGCCTTTGCCTGATAAATAATTACATCTTCTGTCATATGACGCACCTAGGTCACAGGAAGTCAACCCACCAGAAGTGAAAGACACTGAACACATTTGCTGTGCAATCAGAATAAAGTTAGAGTGATATCAAACATCTGTTATGCATCAAAAACTAAGCTACTTTTTTTTTAAGACTTAGTTTTGTGTTTTTTTAGGCTCTTACTAAGTTATGGTAAAATTAAGGTAACTTTATTAGATAGCCAGGACAGTGGATAAAGTCAGACATTTTGAGAGAGTGGGGAATGACCACAGGAGCCTCAGGTCAGATTTGACCCTGGACTGCCTGCTTTTGAGGACTGTAGCCTCAGGCAATCACTTGGCCACCAGCGGCCCAAAACTAAATTACTTTAAACTTTAATGGCTAGCTGTAAACGGTTTCCTTGTTTCATCTTTCATTAAGTACAGCAAATGTTGTCAGCTTGAAGTCAAATACAATGGAGTCCAACTTTAAGGGAGAAAAAAGTTAAGAGCTTCAATTGAATGTTTGAAACCTTTCTTGGCATAAAATGGACATCACTATTGTTGGGAACACTCATCATTTTGGTTTTATTATTTATTTTGATGTATGTTGCGGAGGTTAGACTGAAATGTAGCCACAGTCTCAGTGAATGAATGCAAAGGGAGGGGCAGAGGAATGTGACTGGAGCTGCAGGGACTCAGGCGGTGCATGCTGCAACAATGAAGCACATAACATTACAAAAAATAAATGGTCCCCTGATTTACGTATCATAACAAGC
Organism: Tautogolabrus adspersus; assembly: GCA_020745685.1. Lineage (NCBI taxonomy): Eukaryota > Metazoa > Chordata > Actinopteri > Labriformes > Labridae > Tautogolabrus > Tautogolabrus adspersus. The sequence continues at coordinate 23,751,386 of CM036534.1, forward strand.
ATATTATTATTATAAAAAAATATCTATCTATCTTATTATCCGTGTGTTTCCGAATTCATATTCAGATTCAGCCTCATCTCTATTCTCTACACTGAAATTTCCCAACTTTAGTGTACAGTCTTTTCTAAAAACCTCAGTCAAGAATTGAATGAAAATCTGTGAAAGCAACATCATTCTTGTATTCCAGGATTCTGATTATTCTATTCCATGCATGCAGGCAAATCATCAATTCTAGTTATGTCTTTTAGTAAAACAAAAAATATGCCATGCTTTGCAATTATGAAAAGATGATCAATAAGCTGAATTAAATGGAAAGTCTGACAAAAAGTGTAAATGTGTAATTACTTTTGTGCACTTATTTCTATTGCAAGTGATGAAATTGAGAAGTAAAATCCAGCAGAGTGGTAAATGAAATAAAAGTCAGACAGCCAGACACAAAACTGTTCATCTTAAATGTGACATATTATGAAAATCCACTTTTACAGTGTTTTTGAACATATATTTGGGTAACCTGAGTGTCTATGGACCCACACAATTTGAAATAAATCCACCCAGTCCTTTGTTTGTGGTCTTCATAAGTCTTACAAAACAGAGAAAAGTTCTCCGTTTCAAATTTTCTCAGTTTGTGACATCACAAGTTGGATTCTGGTAAAAAATTCCCCTACCCTCCCCTGGTTTCTCCACCCATGGACTCCACCCCCAGCCTAGAGCAAAACTTCTGCACAGGTCTGCCATTTTTATTCTCACTACAGAGGAATGATGAGACAGGGGGGTCTCATTGCATCAAAGAGACACAAACACCAAAACGGAGTGTTCTGAGAGAGCTGGTTTAGGGTCACAAACCTCCTCTGGTGCTTGATTCATGTTATATTTTGACCAAAGCCCAGCACAGATGTTTGACTTAGACCACAGGGGACTGTTTGAAAAGGTGAAAAAGGGGGATAATATGTCCTCTTTAAAGTGTTAAGGTATTTCATCAGTGCAAAAATGAGGAACTGAGATGTTCAGGAATTTAGACACACCTGCACACAGGTGATCCCCTTGGACACGAATGTATACAAGGATATGAATAATCAATTAATATCCTTGTATAAAGATAAAGATATCATCTTTTGAATTTGATCAAACCTTCATAAGATGCCAAACTGCTTTACGTGTAGCAGTGTGCATAGGAACTTACAGACTGGTTTAAATGTATACCGCAAGCTAAAACCAGCTCAGTTGTTTTTTTCTTTTTGCCGATCGTTCTTGCTATGGTGTTTCACAAGGAGCAGGCCTTAAATAATGTGTCAAAGTAATAAGCATAATGTTAGGTGAACTAAACATATTGTGCGACACATATTGCAGGAAACTTAATCAGCAGCTTGACTGCATTGAAATCAGAACAGCAGAGCCACTGCACAAACACCATCTGACTCCTGAACTTAATCTAAAAACAAATCAGGGAGTGTCTGATTATGCTGCGGGTCTGGCTTTGCATTTCAATTACACGAACAAGAGCAAGCACAAACGTGGAGCTTGGTGCCAATAGCTGACTTGTGAAGCTGGTTATGTAGACGTGGACAAGCAACACTGTATATAAATAGATATGAAAAGTATCTGCTACTTTGAGCTAACTACTGTACTACCCCATCGGATTCATTTAGAATTATTTTCAAAAGGGCCACTTGGGTTGTCTGTAAATGGGTCAACTGGTGCCAAAGATGTGTTACTGTATGTGCGTCAACATCTAAGCACAAGTCTTGTCATGCTTTTTTTATGTTTTCATGATCAGTTACTACCAATGTTTGGCTTATGTTTACCAAAAAAAAAAATTACATTCAATAGAAATACAAGAGGGCGAAATGAGGCTTGTGATGCATAAATGCATCAAAAGGAAAAACAAAGCTGAACATTTCTGCTAGACAAACAGCATGTGGCCAACAAAACATAGTGTATTATTCTCTCAGAGTGAGAGTTGTCAAATATTTTTATTTCAATTTTTTTTTTTTGTGTTTGAGAATGTACGCTTTTATGCTGATTAACATTCACTAACTATGTCCTCAAGGGAAGTTGAAAGAGAGATCAAGTTTCTTATGAAGTCTTGAGATTTCTGACTTATGTCCTTTGTGTCAAACACAACCATATTATGTAAGCATGCTGCATGGAGTTTAAGGGCCTTATCATCATCCAATGCAAAGGGTCTTTGCACCCAGCGCAGGTGTCTATTTTCCTTCTGATGCAATTTTAATTTTAACGCCAAGTGCTCACATTGTTTAAATAGCAAATTAACTTGCTCTCCTGCAGGTTTGTTCCTTCATGGGTTACGGAGGACTAAAGTCTCCGTAACCCATGAAACATTCACTTTTTACCAACATTAGCCCATCACAACCAGAATCTGTAAGCTCAATTTCACAATTTGGTGTATCAGAAGCATTTTGGTTCCATAGTCTGAGTTAATTGACTGCTAGGAGTGGCCACAAACAGTGTAAATCAATAACTTATGTTTGTCCTTAAATTCCTGTTAAACATGGGACTGCAACCATGGTTTTATGATTTGTTTTTTATTTTGAAACTCTACAGCAGAAGTTTGTGTCGTACTAATGCAATGCATTTTGGGTATCTCTTAGCAAACGATCTGATACTGTGGTTCAAGGAGCAACAGATGTCTGACCAATTTGCTATTTATTCTGAACAACTTCTGTGTGTGACCTATGTTGTTGCAGAATAAACAAGTCTGAACGCTCCATCCAGCTTGACTCCTTTGAAGTACAGTATGTTCAAACAACGGCAGAGCAATAGAGAGAAGGTCAGAACATGTGATGCAATAAGGAACACTTTGAGTGACAATGCTTTAGCTTTTATTAGTCTCTCTAAACAGAAATATGCATGCAAGTAAGGCTATAACAATATGATTTTGGTCATCACCTCTTAACTCAAACTCCGTTCTGGTTTCTTAAGTGCTAGGCAGGCTGTGACGCACAGTTAAAGGAAGCCATGGCTAAAAGTCCTCACTTACCCCTGGCTACACTGCAAGCCCTAAAGAGATGTGCGTCACTACAAGAGGCCATTTTGTCTTCAGACGATAGTTGATGGGTTCAGAGATTGGTCTATCACTGATGCTATTAGTAACACCTATACAGAATAGGATTAGGGCCACTGGAAAAAATTCTTGGCTCTATTTTCGCAGATTTTTTAGATTAAAGTCAGAATTCTGACTTTTTTCTCAGAAAATTGAGTTTGAAGTCAGAATTTCTGAGAAAAAAGTCAGAACTAAACATATTTTTTTCAGTGGCCCTAATCCTCTTCCGTGCACCTGAGATTCAAACACTTCTTTTCTGTAATAAGGCCGTGATTTTGCAATTTTGATCAATCAATTAGTCTAAAAAACAAATCTGCACTGCCCAAGCCATTTCTTAAAAGAACATTAATGTAAGACATGTGTTGTCTTTAGTGCATTTCTGCTTTAGCAAGCGCATAGAATTAATCTTGTGGATTCCACCCACGGCACTAAGCTGTCAAAGCAGCATTGTCAAAACCAAGGCTGTTGAAGTAAAGAGGCTCCCTGCTTAGAGATGGAAATTTGAAATTCAATGTTATCAAAGATGTTTTTTCAAAGAGCAGCATTATGTTTGATACTTATAAACTTGCAATAACCAAAGAGAAACCCAGAGGACATACAACAAACGCGCCTTGCATAATGGGCCTCTGGTGCATTGCAAAAGCCAAACAGTAATAATATCAGTAACCATAAGCCCCATCTTTCATACAAACACACACAACCAATAAACTGGGAGAAAATCCCTTCTATATAAAAAGAAGATGCGCATGTTGTAGGACCAGGCCACTGGCTTGTTAATGGCTCTAAAACGCGACCATGTTGTCTGCCATGTATCTTTGACATAAATCACGCAATCTTCATATCGGATTAAATCAGCTCATGGATTTTTACTGCATATTACTCAATACATCTGAGGACGTTATGCAAGGAATATCATAATCTGCAGTAATACCAAGAATCACTGAAAGTAAGATTCATGTTCAGGCTTTTCCTCAGCCTCAGCTCTTATTTGTCCAGCCATCATTCTACCTATCAGTCAACATGGGACCCTAATGGTGAATATGGCCAACCTATAAACCAATGCATCCATCTCTCTGAGGGAATCCAACTGAGAATTGTCACCTGAGAATGTATTATGAATCAGGATCATGAATAATTGGTGAGAAAACACTGTGAGGCAATGCACAGGGGAATAGAGAAGGAAAGAGGGAGAAAACCAGCAGAAAAATATTAGCCCAGAGTGTAAATACTGGGGTGAAATAGTTTATCAAGCTGGGTGTAAGTAATTCAAAACATATTCAGGAATAATTCTGAGCAAGCTGATACCAGTCGGACTCTATTTTGGAGCAATTGTTTGTTGATGACACCAGATCTAACATGTGAAATTGCTAGCAAAATGCTGCACATAAATTAGCAGCTAATCTGGCAGATTCCAGATTGCAAATGTATTTCTGCAGTGTAACACCACCGCTGTCACCCAACAACCTCCTCGTAAATATTGCCATGATACATATGCTGCCATATGCTGGCAGAAGTGATGGCTGCACCAGTAAAGGAAGAGGTAATGGATGTGTCAGACCGCGGAGATTCAGGTCAGGGTGTCTGTTCAGAGGCAAATCAGGGCCAACTCCTTGCAGCGTCTTTTCTCACAGCCATAGTGGAATATATTAGCTTAATGAAATAGCGAGGCATACACTGGCACTGACTGTAAATTTGCCAGCAGTGCCCACCAGTCCGTTGCCTGCTGCACTGTGATAAAGTGTTGTCTCCCTGGCTGTACGAGGGTCACATAAAAGGGGCTCAGTTTGTGTAATCAACATCATATATCCAATCTCACACTCCTGGGACACAGGCCTTAAATTACTCACAGGAGCCTTTCCTTTCCTTTTTTTTCTCACTCCACCAAAAGACAATCATGACAGGGTAAAGCACTTATCCACCACAGTTGATTCCCTTATTTGAAAGTATTTTCTGCTAATGGTGGAACATACTGAAAGAGCCTTGGAGTGGTTATAAAATGTTTAGTAAATGGTTTAAACTGTCTGCAATTTGGCTTTGTAATGAATTCAAAGTAAAAAAAAAAGAAGCAAGTTACACTTTCCTTGAACTCTCTATCATTGCCTCCTACTTATGTCAAATGTATCCACAAAATTAGGCTGCCAAGAACCACCTTAAGAGCTTTAAACCTTTATATCAATCACAGAAAGACTAGTGAACGTTTGACAAAACCATAAGAGGGAAGCAATAATTTTGGCCATGTTACACAATGCACCTTTAATAGACTCTATTTTTTTACTGTCCAAAGTAACGATTAAGTGTCATTGCTGTCTGAAAACATCCATTTTTTTCCCCAGTAATCCTTTCACAGAAAAGTGTGTGACATTTATATATTTCTAACTCGCAGCTTTGAGGAAAAAGCGACAGTATAATGCATTGCTTGGCCAATACAGCTTGACATTGCAATCCCCTTGCTGTAAAGTCCTAAATTCACCCAGCAAAGTTGTTCCAAACCAAAGAGTGCAAGGTTTATATTAGACATCACGTCTGCACTTTGATCCTCAAAACTTACAGGGTTCAAAAGCTGCATAAAAGCTTGTTGTAATGCCTTTGAAGTGGCATCTATTTTTAGCTCACATTTGACATCTCTTGTTTGAAAAATATGTCTTCTGTCCAGATTCACCAGTAAAATGATTATAGGTGGATAATCAAGATTGGTGCATTGAACAATATGACTGACTCTACAGGCTTACAAATCTGAGAGCATGACAAAAATAGTCATTGAAAGGGGATATTTTAATTGTAAGGTGTCACAAAAATTTCTCATGCTTTATCACTATACAAGCTTGTGCTTGTCAATAATTCTTTCAAATTAGTTATCTTTGCAGAACATATGAAATATATCTATTTTCTGGCCCAACAGAGTCACAAATCTCTACAGTAAATGTTCAAAGAGTGTGTGTTTAATTTCCATGCTGACATTGCGGTTGAATGCTGCAATGTTTGTCACAGAGAGTAGATGGCTTGGATCAATAGCTCTGCAGTTTCACTCAATGCTTGCATTTGTGCCAGTTATTTTCTTGATGTGTGTCTGAATACATTATTTTCATCCTCATCAAGAAAAGTATCCCAAGATTTAAGTCCAAGAGGCCTCAATAGAAAAACCTGAAATCATCTGCATATTGTTATATTGTGTTAAGTAGACATACTTTGCTGTATTCTTGTTGCACAGTCTTTAATGAAGTCTCTGAGTTCCTGTCCAGAAACGATCTGTTATGACCCAAATCAGTCAGGCTTTAAGCGGGGCCACTCTACTGAGACTGCACTACTGTCAGTAACAGAATCGCTACTAGCTGCTAGAGCTGCGGGTCAGTCCTCAGTTCTATTACTACTACACCTGTCTGCTGCCTTTGACACAGTTAACCATCAAATCCTCCTATCCACGCTCTCTGAACTTGGCATCTCAGGATCTGCCCTCTGCTGGTTCGTGTCCTACCTCTCCGGGGGATCTTTTAGAGTGTCTTGGAAGGGAGAAGTGTCCAAAGGGCACAGTTTATCCACAGGGGTGCCCCAAGGGTCTGTGCCTGGTTCCCTTATCTTCTCCATATACACAAGCTCACTTGGTTCAATAATCCATTCTCATGGCTTCTCATACCACTGCTATGCTGACGATACCCAGCTCTTCCTGTCAATCCCACCAGACGATTTTACAGTCTCAGCAAGAATCTCGTCATGCCTTGCTGAGATCTCTAAATGGATGAATGAACGCCACCTTCAACTCAACCTTTCAAAGACTGAGCTCCTTGTCATCCCAGCCAGTCCCTCTATGCAACAACAGATCAATATCCAGCTTGGTACAACCAAACTCATTCCTACAAAGTCTGCCCGGAACCTGGGTGTCATGATTGATGACCATCCAACATTTAAGGTTCAAGTGGCCTCGATCGTCTGGCTATGTCGATTCGCCCTGTACAACATCAGGAAGATCAGACCTTACCTGTCAGAACATGCTACACAGCTCCTGGTACAGGCTCTTGTGATATCACGCATTGACTATTGCAACTCTCTACTGGCAGGCCTTCCTACATGCACTATCAAAATGCAGCAGCACGACTGGTCTTCAACCTACCTAAAAGAGCACGTCACTCCGCTCTTTATCTACTTCCACTGGCTCCCAGTTACTGCTCGTATGAAATTTAAAACTCTGCAGCTCGCTTACAAAACAGCCACAAAAACGGCTCCTCCTTACCTAAACTCTATAATCCAGGTCTACACTCCCTCCCGCCCACTACGCTTTGCCAATGAAAGGCGTCTGATCCAACCTTCACAACAGGGCCCTAAGACGTTAACTAGACTTTTCTCCTCTGTCGCCCCCCGGTGGTGGAATGAACTTCCAAACTCCGTTCGATCTGCAGAGTCCCTTTGCATCTTTAAGAAAAAGCTAAAGACCCAGCTCTTTCAAGAATACCTACAACCTTAATGATGATGATGACGATGGTTTTGATATTATTGATGATGATGATGATGGTGGTAATAACGATGGTTTTGTTTGATAACGACGACATTTAAGATGGTTTCTATACTGGTTAGAGCTCTCAAGAACTGCCGTCAATGATGTGCTTTGCCTCTGTGCAATGCCTGTCAGCACCTGTGTGTCCAATCGGACTTAAAGCTGTTTGTTTGCACTTACTGACATTGTTTCCTTTTTTCTAGATCCTTGCTTGTGATTACTCTCTGATGTACGTCGCTTTGGATAAAAGTGTCTGCTAAGTGAATTGTCGACTTGTATTTTCAAAAACAAAGAATCTAGGTTACTCATCTAAACATAATTTAACAAAATAATGGCCCAAATAAATGTTAAGCATAAAGCTCAATATTATCAATTACAAATGTATTAACCAATTGGCCAAATGTACCAAACAACACCCGTTCCCTTAACCCCTTAAATTAATATATGGGAGCTTCAAGCTGAATGTTATTTAGAACAAAGACAAATACATCTTTGCAAAGGCCTTCTTAAGCAACTGCACATTAAAACATTAATTTACACATGAATAATTATTTCAAATAAATCAAATATGTACTGTGTTTCAAATTGTAACTGCTGAAATGAATGCAAAGAGGAACACAATCTAGAGCAGCTGTCTCCTCAATATGTTGCTCCTGTCATCTAAGGAACTTTCAAAATGATTTATGAACTCAAATCCAAAAGTGAAAGGGTCAGGATATTGTTAATAAAATAGAATGTTTCCCAGATTCTGGTAAATTAGCACAGTGGATTCTGGGTATTCACATAACTGTGAATAAGTTGTGTCTAAAGCAGACACTTTAAAGATTTGTTCATCTGAAATGATAAATTAGGATTGCTGCAATGATTGGTGTTTTGAAGTTGTTCTTTAAGCACTTGCTTTGGTTATCCCTTCAGTTTGAGCAGGGATTTCTCTTATTCAGCAGGGAGCGTGTCCTTCACCAAGCAGCAAGTCTCTAATGATCTCTCAGTGGAGCCCGCAGTCACACTTCTCATTATGAAATGGCAGCGCCTACACACTAATGCTTCACATCCATGCTATGCTGAAAAGACATACGGCAGTGAAAACTTTTCCATGAATTCTTATCTGCATGTCCTGAATGTAGGAAGGAACACAATCCTGAGGGAAATATGCTGTGTATTTAACATTGTGTTGTATTTTCTGCTATAACACATGTGACTTTGAAGAGCAGTAGGTCTACAAGGTTGTGGTGAAGATTTTCTATCTGAACAAGTCTCTTAGATTGAACTGTAAAATTGTTTTCCTCCCTTTCCTCCGCATGCTAGCCATCAGCCTTCACCCCAGCCTTATTTGCTAGCCCCCAGATCTTACCTTGAGTGCTAGCCCCAAGCCTTCACCTCTGTAGCAACAAGCTACTTATGCTAGATACAAGCCTGCTTTTTGACCTGCCAGCCACCAACCTGCTCCTTGTCCTACTTAACCCCAGAACTAACATCAGCATGCTATCCTCCAGCCTGCTCCTCAGTCTGACAGCCATCAACTCCTTGGCCTGAGCTATAGCCTTCTAGCAGTCCATTGGCCTTGGGTTCCTTTTCCTTGGACCTAGTTATCAGGGACCTGCAAAGCATTTTAGGAGCAACTCTAACATCCAAGGTCAACTTTGAAGAGACGTGCATTGCCATTTTAAGGGAGAACCATGGAGTCTTCAGAAAGAGGCTCCTAACATTCTTAGCTGCCAATTCTCACAGAGATATGTGGATCCCAAGTCAACCCTATTATCCTGCCTGACTCTCTGTTACTGTCTGACTCCCAGCAACCAAAGGCCTAAAACAACTTGTGTCGCCAACCTCATACCCAGTACTTGTACAACTGTAGAGCTTTGCTCTTACATTGTTTGCCTGTCCTACACCCTTTCCCAACATACAGAGGTCAAATACAGCTGAATCCAATCCTACACTACAACCACAAGATGCTTTTAAAGCTTCTTTCCTCTCGATTCTCACTTTACAAATGATTGATCTGGGTATTATCTTTTCTTTTAAACCTCAAACTGTGGATCACCTTCCAAGCACATGTTTAAATTCATCAACTTTTGAAAGACCTGCACAATTCTGAGCCATGTTTTCTTTTAAATTCTTACTAACACACAACCATGAAGCTTGCAGGGTTGTTTCTCCCGGTTACGCTGGCAATGCAAAGGCCAGAGAAAGGCCATAATAGACTGAATACTGCTAGAGCATATTTATTTACTCTGAAAATACTATTTCTGATGTAAAAAAATGTTTGCAGCAGAATGTTGTCCATCAATTTCAATTATATTCATTGAGGCCAGCTGGCCTTGACATGCATACATGAAACACAAGAAGAGAAAGGTTTGCCTTGGTCAGAATCCCTGAGCAAAACAACTTAATGCTCTATTCACAGGCTGATGCATGACCTTGTCTTCTATGTCCTCAGAAGCTCCAAATACAACTGGAATTGCCCCTTAAAAGCCAAAGGGATTACTTTTCCATTAACAGCAGAGTGACACTGGTTTTATATTTTTCTTTCGCCTTCATAGCAAGGACTGCAAGGGCACGGTGTATTTCTAGAGTTGTTATGAATGTTACAAGTGAATTAAAAAAAACTTTTTGTATGCACTTCCCACATATCTGAGTCACAATGTTATTCCACACTTGGTTTCAATCCTGTAAGATTGGTTAGAATTTAGTTTCATGAATTGTGTTTACAACTACTCCCTGATTCATTTTTGTTTTATTTTTTGATGTGTATTTGTTGTCGTGACTTTTTGCAATCCTGCACTCTTTCACATTCCCCAGTAGACTCTGCATATTGATTTCCCTGTAATATCTCCAGCATTTAATTCGCTTATGTTTATCACTCATGTGTGCTGAAGTAACTGGCGTGTAATGTAATTTCCTCCCACACTAATCATAATGTAACATGTAGTGTTAAGGTGGGACAATACAGAAAATACGTCACATACCACCCACCTGCCTTTATCTCCTGCCCCACCTGGCAACTTAACAGTTCATACAGGTAATTGTGTAGTGCCCTCCTAGCTTTATCTGAATCCTCACACACCCTAGCTTCTTGTTTTAGTGTTTCTCATGCGGGTATTTGCTGCAGTTTTATGCCTGCGTGCAGAAATGCCAGGGTGTACTGGGTCTCATTATAATGTACAAAAGTACCTGGGGAAGAGATGCAGATGTTCTTTAAAATGCAGCAGCAGGTCCAGGAACAAGGCAGGTGCAGAATCGGATGTGTTCAAATCCAAATAATAAATAAATAAATAAGCCAACTGAGGAGTGTAAACATCTGTGTGTAATGTGAAATACATGAATGATTCAGAAATACAAAGATTCAAAAGGTGTCCGTACTGTATTTTTTTTTTTTAACTTTCTTAGAATTCCTTAGGGATTTCAGTTTATAGCTATCTGATTCAGCAGAGTTACACTTCATCAGTCTCTGTTGTGCAGTGTATTTCACAAGATGTATTGTGATTAATTGTTGTAATTTACTTTTCCTGTACACACACTTTCAGCTTTGTCTACTTCTTCAACCACTGCTTCCTCATTTCCCACAATCCCAAAAGTGATTTTTTTGAAGACAAGTTGAACTTGTTGGATTGAGTTGTGAGTTGTACAAATACAGTAATAGAGGAGAAAATGACAAAAGCAGAAAAGCAAGTCTGTAGTTCGCTGTTGGGATAAAGTGAGCTGTATCCAGTGGCTGCATAGAATTCTTGTCTACTGGGGCCACTGTGCGGGGAAAGAGATTACAGACTCTTGTACAAAGTATTGCTCATGATTGTTGCCCATGCCTTTGAAAAGGTTTCTGCAATCAAACAGCATTGTAGCTGCAGTACAGTTACACCAACATGATATCATTTTATATACATTTAGCTAGAAGCACACAGTAAGAAGAATTATACATCTCCAAACAACCATTGGTTTCCAAAATTATAAGCTATAAAATAAGAAATTAAGTTTGTATTGCATTTGAGTGTCGTGTCTTAAAGGCACAGTATGCAGATTACGCCGCCAGGGGGCTCTCAATCAGTACAATTACAAAAGGTGACGTTGAAGCTTGCGGGGAATAATGGACATTCTTTCTGCAAACTTTGTTTAACCAGACTGATGTTCCTCTACAGTTCTTTGTATTTTTCATTGAAATATTAGAATTGCACTGCAGACTCGGGTCTCTTTTTACCGAAAACAAACATACCATTATCAGCGTCATTAACACACAGATCCAAGTTACAAATGTCTGTTTCCTCACCGCGCTGCATTAACTCAGGGGTCATTCCCAGCCTATAGAGATGTAGTTTATGCATTATAATGGGGCGATCTGACTTCAAAACTATCACTTGAGAAAATACTGAACATATACAGTATGCCAGTCAGAAAAAGAGGCACCTTCTGTTGCACTAGGGAAGCCATTCATTGTTTGTATTCACAGGTGTGATGTTAGGCTAAACATACACTGAGTGTCCAATGTTTGCATTCATAATCTTGCACAAAAAGGCTCCTCCGTATCTCTGTATGTGTAGTGGTGAGTGCAATGAGCTGGCTGAGCTCATGTTATGTTGCCTAGGTGGCAGGTGCAAAATCCAGGACATGGCCAAGGTGGCCTGGACCCACCTTGAAATCTTATGTGCCATCCCATTATCCCAAATCCACTATCTTGGCTGTGTTGCAACAGGCTGCTAGTGGCTTTGTAACTCAATGTGGCACATTTTTAAATATTAAACAGTAAATATGAGTATTTTTTAAATTGGGATTCATCTTATTCTTATTGTGCATATCCCTATCTATAACACCTAGAAACATTTTCATTTAGACAAAAGGGAAAGATCTCTTCATGTCATTGTATTAAATCTATTGTCTTCCATACACTTGAGGTCTTTGAAAAAGAGTCTGAATACTGACACCCTCTCACAACACCGTACGACATTGGATTCAAAGGTTTTATGATGTTGCAATGACTATGTATTTTGCAGGGTCATGTTTTAAAAGACTACAAATATTTATAAGTACCTTTTAATTTTACTCTCCATTCTTCTAAAGGTGAAATTTTAAAAGAATAACCCACAATGGAGCAGAAACAGAACCTTGGGCTAAAGTTGCCCTTTTGAGTGCAGGTTTGTTTTACCTTTATTAAGGATATGTCATCAGCTTAGTTAGCATTAAAAGCTATCCAGCGGCTAGTAAAGCCTGTCCTTCCACTTCATGACCTTAAACATTCCCGAGTACAACATCCCTTTCTTCTACTGTGTTAACACCCTGACCTAATGGCAAGTAAGCATTTTACTAACCGACATGGTATCAGCGGCCCTTGTGTATGTACTGGCGCCATAGTATTTGCTATCAACCCAGTATGCTTGTTCTGGTGCATTGTTCACATCAACCTTCACAGCTTTAAACAATTGATGTCTTTATTCTGACATTGGAAAACTGTCCGGAACAGTCAAATTGGAAAAACATGCCTTCACTGATGATTTATAAATCAATTGCCAAAATGCTTTCTGTCTTTCAGGTTTTTGCTCTTTTCATTCTTTCGTTGTGTTCTTTAGGTACATTCAATAAATTCTGACTATGCTATAAGAGGACTATACCTTCTTCAGGTGAACACCATGTCAATACTATGAATTTCTGAATAAAATGACAGACCATGATATTAATTTAAAAGTGTGTTTTGATTCATATTAACAGCCAAGAAGTGAGGACACAGTGGCAGGAAAAGCAGGATGTCAGAGAGACAGCAGAAATCAGAGGTTATTTTGACTTAAACACTATGGTAGGAGATAATGAAAAGGTTAAAAAAAAAGTCAATACAGGCAGAGCAGCTTGGTTTATTATACTATGTTAGCTGTTGCTATCTGCGAAAATTGTTTAAATTACCCACTTAACTTAAGTGTGAACCCAGTCAGGAGGGAACACACCCCTACCATTAGCCCTCATTTAACAAATTACAACTCTGGCTTTTTCCACCAATATATTAATTTGAGCCTCAGCTCTGAGGGAGGGATTGGTTTTAAAGTGTTTGTGAAAAGACAGCAAGCCAACAAGTACCACAAGACATATGCAAGCAAACTGAAGTCATTAATAATACAAGACAACTGTCAGGCTGAGGTGGAATAAAAAACCTTCACAACTTCTCACTAGCTGTTGCAGTTCTTATCCCATTTTGCCACCTCACAGCAAGATTTTGCCCGCCACATTCAATTTCACCTCCAAGTGCAATAAACCAATTAAGGCGCTCCAATTAAAACCCAATTCCAGCTGAGACCAGCATGCCTCTTGCCTAATGGTTATGTTGTAATTAGCTCCAGAGAGATAGACCTCAGGGAAACACTTCTCTGGATTGTAACACGAACATATACACACACTTTTGCCATCACTTATTCAGGGCATATTCTTTTATACCTTGAAGGGTATTGATCTGGTTAAAAAGTTTTCAGCAAACAGTGGCTTTCTTGCAATGTCATGGTGGAAAAGCTGTCATATTGTCAGAGCTGTAACCCTGTAATTGGCTCCCTCTCTTATACACCCACATCCTGTTAGACATGAGACTGTCTGTGTATGCTGCACGTAGACACACACACACGCACACACACACACACACGCACACGCATGCTCACACAAACACATACACACGCACACACACACACACACACACACACACACACACACACACACACACACACACACACACACACACACACACACACACACACACACAGACATACAGTAGATGCACCCAAAGCCACATTTGCTCAATATTGTAGTGGAGAGAAAAGATAGAGATCAAATAAAAGCAGAGCAACCTTCATATTTACAGCTCTCTCAGAAGCCCGTTACTCTTAATGAGGACAGATGACTTTAATGGCAGCTCTATATGTGTTCTGGCCGCACTCTAGGCTGTTAGACAGCAGCAGCCAAATGGAGGTGAAAATTAAATTTTAACCCTTCACATGTGTGTTCCACTAAATAATGAGTATTTATTTTGACGGTGTACGTAGCATTACCTGTGGTGGTGTCTATGATAATAAATTGCCTCAGGGCCATCACCGCAATATTATTCTCATATTTGCTTGTGACCTTATGCAGGGGTCAGCTGTCAACAGGCAAGGATAATAATTGAGATAATTGCAGCCAAATGCAGGCAAACACACACACAGCACATGCATCATGCTGCTAAGGTGTGGAGTTAAAGAGAGAACCCATCTTACTGCAGTGTGCTCCAAATGATCAGTTAGGATTTATTGATTCCTTTTAATGCAATAGCTTCTTATTGCTTTACATACAGATCTAATAAAACATCCTAACAGTCCCCACAGTGTGTCGAGTGAACCGTATGGTAAAGATAAAGCACAAAGAAAGAGTTTGTGAGCACTCAGACAGAGAAAATAAATCATCGATTGGATTTTATTGAAAATTAAGTTCATATTAAAATCTGATGCTAGTTTTTATGTGTTTACATTTGCAGCTCTGCGTAGGGTTTTGAGATTGCCAGGAAGATGCTGCAAACAGGTTAGTGTGAGATGAGGTGTTTAAAGGAACCCTACCAAAAATACTTAATTTATTTTCACAAAAGAATCACAATCAGTTGCCCAATAGCCAGGAAGACAATTTTTTTTCAGAAACCACTACTTCTGGATTTAAAGGTTGACCCTTGTCCATAGAGGTGTCAAAGATCGACATAGAAAGTTCCTCACAGTAGCTTTAAATATAATTTTTGACACTATATGATTTAATTAAATAAATCAAAATGTATTGTTGTATTTCTGGCACAACTTTACCAACTAGCAGGGTGCATGAAGAGTGAAAGGCTTGAAGAGGTCAAAAAGCTCCAACAACACTTGTCTAATGTGTCAATAAAGTTAATTCTCATTTCTTTACCTAGCTGCAGAATATTTATATTGTAAAAATAAAACATAAAAAAGAGAGAGAGAATGTTAAAAGTTTTGTCCTGAAGATACAAAATAATCAACAATTACTGATTTAAGAGTTACCAATAATGAACATATGATAGAAATCTACAGATAAGACGTCTCAATACCAAGTTAATCCTAACACCCTTATGTTTATTAAAGTTTACATATTGTGCAAAATGCACTTTAACATGTTATTCTCACACTAATATGTGTCCCTAGTCTGTCTAAAAAAAAACCCAATAGTGAGAAAAGTCCATCCTCTCTGCCTGCTCCACTTTTCAGAAAATGTGTGATCAAACAGGCTGTTTGGAGATTTTTTCTTCATGACATCACAAAGGGCAGTAACCCCTCCCACAGGAGGATGACACTCCCACAGCTAGGTGTTTGTTCTGCCCTCTGAGTCTGCATTCTTATCGTATAAAATTAGGCATGGTGCAAGACAGCACCCAAGCCCTTCCAGAGAGACACAGCTCACTTAAAGCAACAGACACAGAAACAGCCTGTTCTGAGAAGGTCTGAAATAGAGGGGTTTATAGGCATGATAAAACACAAGATCAGAGTGGATTTATAACAAGAAACTTCACGGGCATGTTTTGGAGAGCTCTGAGACTTATTTAAACTTGTGGAAAATAAGAATAATATGTGACCTTTAAGAGTTTCTGAAAGTTTCAAAACACCTATAAACAAACAGATATAAAGTGTGACATAGTCTATAATCTCACATTTAATGTTAAACAAATTAAATGTCTATTACATAAGTGGCTTCTAGTCACGGATCTCTTTATTTTGTGTTCATACAACTGTAAAAAGATGACATTGTTAGTATTTCTTGTAAGATGTGTTCCATAAACAAGGTGTTTTCAGGTTGGCATTCTGCAAGTTTAAATGTTAAACTGTTTTTTTAGCTCTAAAATAATCAGAATTTTCTTTGCTTGTTAGCCACATATCATCTATTCATCCATCCATCCATTTTCTTCCACGTATCCACTGTTGGGTCGTGGTGGCATCAAGCGCAGTGAGTCAACCCAGACTTCCCTCTCCTCAGCAACGTTTTCCAGCTCCTTCTGGGGATTCAGAGGCATTCCCAGGCCAGAAGGGATATATAATCCCTCCAGCGAACTCTGGGTCTAGCAGGGTCTCCTCCCAGTTGGGTGTTCCTGGAAAACCTCCAAAGGGAGGCATCCTAATCAGATGACCAAACCACCTGGCTCCTTTCGACGCAAAGGAGTAGCAGCTTCCCCTGATTGTGTGAGCTTCTCAGCCTACAAGACTTAGCCCAGCCACCCTCTGAAGGGAACTCATTTCAGCTTGTATCTGTAGACACTGAGCCATTCAGCCTGTCAATCTCATGGTCCATCTTACCTTCACTCGTGAGCAAGACCCAGAGATACTTAACTTCTTTACTTGGGGCAAGGACTCACTCCCCACCTAGAAGGAGTAATCAACTGTCTTCTGTCAGAGAAATTGCCTTGGACTTGGAGGTGCTGACCTTCATCCCAGCCGCTTCTCACATGGCTGCAAACCACCGAGATGCCTGCTGGAGGTACCCCAACTGCGCCTTGAGATCCTGTCATTGAAAATCAGAATTGGTAATAAGGGGCAACCCTGTCGAAGGCTAACACGCTCTGGGAACGTGTCTGACTTTGTGCCAAGGATGCAGACACAAATACCATTTTGGTCATACAGGAACCGAATGGCTTGTAGCAACAAATCAGAATCTCATTTAAACTTTAACTTGCTACATTTTTAAAGATTTCAGTCGCCAAGCAATGAGGAACAGTCATATCTTTTTTCCTTGTAGTTGGCTATTTTCATGGACCTGTGGTGTAACATGCTAAGGGGTTAGACCGAAAAGTCTATACATTATCATTGAGGTAAGCTGATGCATACAAAAGGTTAAAATAAACTTGTGTTAGCCTCTAAAATGTCTTAAAGTAAGCTGCCACAAGTTTGTGTAAACTCTTCAAAAAATGCAAAGAACACACTGAGAGCTTCTACAGTGAGAATAAAAGGAGAAGTTTGTTGATTTTGGCTTGCTGATAGTCCCTCTGTTCCTCTTTTTATTTCTAAAAAAAAATGCATGTGTGTCTGGTGGTATGGGAGATCAAGATGAGGACAAAGAAGAGGAGGAGGCATAAGATGCAGGGAAATGAGGTATCAGTCGCTATGGTCTCCTTTCATTTCTCAGAGAGACGATGCGGGAGACACACAGTCGTCAGGCTTGGGAAGTTGAGCTTGGGAAAGGCTAGACAGCAGAGCCCTGGGCGACTGAGAGGAGAGTCTCCTCTGCTGCAGTGCCATGAGAGAGATAGAAGAGTGTGAGTGCAGATAGTGGAGTGGGAAGAGAGACAAAGAAACAGTGGTTGGGGGGCTTGAAAAGAAGGGTGGTGTAAGAAGTGGAGGAGAAGGAGGGAGGAAAAGAGAGAGGGGACTGTGTTCTGCAGCCATCTGGCCCGTTCACTGATCCAGAACGTGACACTGGCAGCTGAGGAAGAGGAGAGGAAGGGATCAGGGGAGTCCTCAGTTCTGTGTCTGAAGAGAAAAGTCTGTCTGTTCTTGTTGCTTTAATCTTATTCACAGTGGCACACACTAACACACACAAAGACATGTATAACGCACTGTAAAGACATTAGGGTTGGCTTTTAATCTTATCTAAAGCTGTACAACTGTCTAGACATAGACAGACAAGTGACACCTTCCTCAGCATAATGACAACATTCTGATCTGTTCTTTCAGTTTACAGAACCCTGCAACGAACAGCTCAGGTGGAGATGATGCCTCAAGCAGTTACATAGACTCATTTTTAGTATGAGTCTGAATAAACTGACAGAATCTGCAGGCGTGTGGTGAGGCGGGATTGCAAAGATATCTTCACCAGAGTCAATAATAAACCGAAGAGCACATGTATATAAGACTGCACAGCAGGTGTGTTTCCTGTTTAAAGTCTGCTTCAGGAGAATTTAGCGTAAGAGTAGGAAAAACATATGGTTTCTATTCATATATAAAAGCCAACAAAAACCCAAAGCCAAAACTGCTTACTTACTATATCGTTTTGGACCATTTTTACTTAACAGTTTCTAAAGGAAAATAACATCAAAATAAACAACTTAAAATCAAATTTAAAAAAAAATGTCATCTAGAATCTGAATGTTTTTTTTTATCACAAAAAATTCAGAATGAAATTCAAAAAACAATGATAGAAATTGGCAGATGGCAGCTCTGTGATCTTAACCCAGCATGTGATCTGCATGCCAGGTATAAATGGCCAGAGCTTCTTATTAGGGCTGCAGTCGTTGAGTGTTAACTGAGGTTTTGTATTTTTTCGTCTGGGAGAGTTAGTTCTGGGCCATTGATGACGCATAACTGTCCTTAGTAGGTTTTTGGCGCTGGCAGAGGGATTTAAGATTCATTATCATATAGCACTGGCCAAAATTAAGACTTACATTTATAGCTTTGGAAAAAAAGAAGACTTCTTAGCCAACATCCTGGTACTATGAAATAGATAAGGAAGCATTTTTCCAACTCAACATGTATTGACTGGTTGAGATGAGCTTCTCTGAGCTGTCAATTAAATTTACATTTTCCGCAGCGTTCGTGGCGCAGTGGTTAGCGCGCGCGCCCCATGTATGGAGGCTATAGTCCTCCAAGCGGGCAGCTCAGGTTTCAAATCCGACCTGTGGCTCCTTTCCCGCATGTCATTCCCCACTCTCTCACCCTGATTTCTGACTCTATCCACTGTCCTATTAAAGGCACAAAAAAGCTCAAAAATAAATCTTATTATTATTATTTTTTTTTTTTACATTTGACATGCCCAATAGGGTCAAAAGAAAAAGCAAGGTTAGAAGTTTTTGTTTTGCTGTTTGGTTTCCTCAAAGTTTTGAACTTTAATTTTGATCTGATTTCTGTGGGTGTTTAATTAAACTTTAAGCTTTGATTTTAATTTTGCATTTTTTCGAATTTCAAGCTAAATTCCAACAAATCAAAGCAATAAAAATGAGCTATTCTAAATTAGTTTGTGCTTGGTAACAAATAGAATATTTATAATCCATTAGTTATAATTCAGTAACCGTACATTTTGATTTATCTTCTGCTTGACTTTTAAAAATGAGATAAGACTGGCAATCAGGATTTTGTTTTGTTAGATAGCTTCAGTTTGCAAACATCATCTCTCAGCAGAGACTGGATTCAGAACACACACAAGCACATGAAGCCACACACACACACACACACACACACACACACGCGCACACACGCACACACACACACACACACACACACACACACACACACACACACACACACACACACACACACTTAAATGCAAAAACAGAGACAGTGTGAGGAGATAAAGGAGGTGTAGATCACTGTAATACTAATCATTGGGAATAAATGTAATCTTCTGTTATGTTAACACCACATTCAGAAGAATAAACTGAAAGAGTTTAACAGGATGTCACAAGATATTACACTCAGATTAATAAACAGAATATAACACGTGAAAAATAACTTTGATTACGGAGAGAGCGCTCAGTTGTGGGTGAAATCATCGCTGCAGTCGACCTCTAATTGGAAAATTCTGGCTGGGCTAATTGTTGAATCATGTTCTGAGGCAGAATGATGAGCGGATACATGGACGGCTGCTAATCTGATCGCACCTGTTTTTTTTATCTAATTTCACGGCTGAACTCCAATGCCCTCTCACACTGCTCCCTCAACCTGAATTTACCCAGCCTGAACAGGGAGATGACTCCAGCTCCCTTTAGATAACGCTGACGCCAAATCTATTGCCCCTGTGATTTGAAATCTTGGATACTTTCTTGGTAAATACCATGAGAGCCATTAACTGCTGTTAGAAATAAAGAAATAAAGAAATACAAAAAATAAAAAATCTTAATCTTTTAAAAAAGTATACATATTGAGGTAACAGGGTTGATATGCAAAATCATTCTTGAAGGTCTCAGTGTTTGTAAAGTGAAAAATCTGAAGAGTTGCAAAACATTTAATAAACTGCATCCATTCATTAATTAGCTGCGGTGTCCTTCAAGTGCCCTAAAATATGCATGACTTTAATTCTCCAAGCCTTGTGCTAACAAGTTAACAGCTCCCATTTTCAGGAGTTGCACTTAAGGCGGGTTTGGGTCTCTGCACCAACCAAACATGCTCAGTGTGCTGCTGAGAAAGGGGCAGTGTGGTGCAGTGATGTTTGTATTCTCATTTTCAGCCTGTGGCTAAGTCAACCCACTGGAAAGGAAAGGAAATGTTCTGCATTTCTTAAGAAAAAAACTCTTGGGGCTTAGCTAAATGAGAATCTAAAAATGTAAAAAAATAAAAGAGCAAACGACTAATAAGCTTGAGTTAAAGTCAAAGCAGCAAATTTAATTGAAGATTTCTTAAGTTTTGTCCCAGCGCTCCAAGTGTACAGACTTTTATGAGGATGAGATGCAACATTTTTTAAGCTCTAACAGTTAGTTAAATGGTGATTAAACTCCAAATTACTTTAAAAAAAAGATGTTGAATGTTAGCTTTTGATGCAGTTTTTACTAAAGACGGGACGATTTGCATTCAGCGGTTCCAATTCTTTGTGAAGTGTCCTATTTTTGCAGCCACAGCTGTTCCAGCTACACAACTAGACCTACACTGCTCATCTGACCTTTCAGCTCTGACATGTCGCTGTACTACACTGTCACTATCACTGCTCTGCTTTCCCTCTCATTTTTGTCTCTTCTGCTCATGTGGGATCAGTGTGTCTTTGTGCATGCAGGCTGGCAGCTCTCAGCCATGTTCACCACCCCTGAAGGAGAAGCAAGCCTGTCCCAAAGTCGCTGAGGCGGATTAGTCCGTCCTCTCTCTCACTCTCTCCTTCCACACTCCCTTTTTAAACATTTTGGATGGGCTACGGTTGTGGAACAACAACAAGCTTACAGGGTTGCCAAAAGTTTATGCATTTGTCGAGGTGACTCTGTGTCTTTCATGACGCAAAAAGGAGTTTAGAGTATGTATAGGTTTAGAATTTAGCTTTTTTCAGTCATATGCTTAAAAAGCACAGTTTTTAAGTTTTAAAATTAGAAACACTGACTGGCTGCATTTGTTGACCTGACAATATTGTAGAATTGAATGACAATAATGAGCTTATTAAGGTATTAGAATGTTGGGTAGATATACAATCAGAAACACAGAGAGCATGTGCGGCTTATAAATGGCCTTTTTTTTGTTATCAGCAATAAGTAAAGAGAGCGGTATTTGTCAGAGTTGATTCAAAGCTATGAAAGCATTAGGAAAGAGATGTTATGATGTGTCTTAACCTTTAGCAAAGTGCTTATACCCTTGTTTAAAAAACAGCCAATGAGGTTGCAGTCACTATACTATAAAGGCATGTTCCAGACCAAGCTTTCGGGTGGATGGGCATTGACAGTTATCTAAATTCTTGACTTCTCTCAGTACATTGAGAATCAGTACTCAGGTACTCGCTGGTTTTATATTTTTTTATTGTAAAAAAAAATAAAACGTTGGATACACACCTCCCAGTGGTCCGCTAGTGTTTTCTGCGGTGTGTCACCCATCAGTACTGCGAGTCTGTGGGACTGCTGTCTTCAGACCACAGTTCTGGATGAAGAGACAAGTTATGGTAACATGACAATGTGGTGTCAGCTGTCCACAAGTCTGTATTTACAGTCACTTTGCTGCATAAGTCTGCTGTTTTTTTTAAATCCATGATTGCAACTTCAAACGCCATCAGCACATGGAAGCTCTCTCCTTTCTCAAAACTTAATGGGAGCATATCAAAAGTCCCCGTTATTTAATCATTAGCTTTACTGGACTGGCTCATCTTCTCCGCTCTGTTATCATCACACTGCACAATCGCCGTCTTTCGTTTTGTTTTTAAATGTTCTCGCGCCTGTAGTAATGTGTCCCTAGAGAGTTATCGTAACAGCCGTACATTAGTTGTTGCCGTAATCCGGATCACTGTCCCTGCTGCGTATATGTTGAATAAAGGAGTATTTACACCTCTGTGAACTGCTTATTATTTTCTTAGTTAGTTACAAAAACCCAGAAAGCTCAGTTTCACATGTAATGCTAACTAACTTGAAAAATTGTAGCTAATGACAACATGTGCGCGAGTAATTAAACGTGACTCGGGTAATAACGTTAAGAACGAGTACCCGTACCATACCTACTTTCAGGCAGTTAAAATCAATGCAAATACGCAGAGAGATATAGATAAACTTGATTTGAAGAGCCATGAAAATGTATTTGCATTGAAAATAATGAACTTGTGAGAAAATGTGAAATAGGAAGCTGCATGACCAGAACCTGTCAGACCCGAGATTCTTCTGATGTCTAGACATTACATCAAGAAGGGTTGATCTGAACTCCATTCTTAAAGAAACTTTTGCTTGCCTTTTCTTCAAGGCAGACTTGACAAAGCATTATGTCAGACTTTTGACAAACCCTGCATTGTGATGTTTCGGCAACCTTTGAACCCTTTCAAAGCACAGCCACATAAGAACAAATGTTAGACTTTTTAGTTTCAGTGAAATTCGCTTGCCAGGTGGGCTTCTGTGGATTTTATGACCCCAGACAAGATAGCTTAGCTTTCCAAATAATCTGTAAGATATTTTTTGAGTTGAACAAATGCAGATAAAGACAAAAACTAAAAAAAAAAATGCAAGATGAAAATTCCCTCTGCTAAATAGTGAATCTCTATTTCCTTGCATGTTTCCATGCCTCTGCAACTAGAATTGCGCCATAGGTCAGCAATACCCCAATCCGTATTGAACTCATCCATCCTATTTGAGATGCAAATGTTTTGGTAAAACAGATGAATTAAACAACAGTCAGTATGAGTGCATCACACTGTCAGATATAACTATTAAAATAAAGGTTGGAAGAACATGTGGGTCCTAAACACCCACAGCTGCTGCTCAGCATGACTCACAAAGCTGGAAAATGACCTGAACACATGAAGCTGACTATCAAAGGCATGTGATACTCTTCCCTCTCCTCCACTCTAACCAATCTTAATGCTGAGCAAAGTTTGGGGGTTTGTTGAAGTCACACTAGGCAGGTCAAAGTTTACACTTAAGACAAGAAACATCTGATCCTTTTGCATCTTTGCCTGTAGCAACACACAAACCCGGAGAGAGACAAAATCATGTTAGGTAGAATTGTCAGCATCCCTCTCACAGCAGGTGATCAGTAACAAAAAGTCTGAAACATGCAGCTAAAATTTCAGTTGGAATTTCTTCTCTCCTGCAGGTTAGAGTGGTAGGAAAGTCACTAAAGTAATAAGAGGTGGAACCCCCTGACTGATGAACTTGGACGACACAAACAGTGTAATGCTGAAGATTACAGCTCCTTTGAAGCAGCCCATAGTTACGGAAGACCCGGTCAAAGGTTAGGAAGGCAGTGATTTTGCCATTTTTGTTAGAATTCTTGCTCTTTTGTGACAGGCTGCCACTGTCATCTCGTTTTCCCAGGGGACGAGGGCAGAGGTTTGGCCTTTGGAGGAACTATGCTCTTTGGTTCCAGGGAAGCAGGGGAAACATCACTTCCCTTCTGTCTCAGGAGACATGAGCAGACAGCCAGGAGCAGACCTAACAGTCTTTAGTGTCCTTAGATTGTGACTCACTGACAAGAAGGGTGGGACTGAGAAAGCTAAATAGCTGACAAAGCCTCCTAATCACCACCAAGCTGAATGTCTCCCATGTCATCCTTATTCATTATTCTTTTTATATACAGGGGCCATTTTCCTTAAAAAATAGTTTTAATTTAGTTTAATTTACAGGCCTAAATAAATGTTTCCAGAATGGACAGTGATATCCAAATTACCTTTCCTGTATCATGCAACACTATCAAACAATATTGTAAGACAGGAATTGGTGGTATGGTAAAATTAGCTGTTGTCAAACTGCAACTTATGCTTAGTAAATTTGGCATTTTACCTCAACATATATTCAGATTTTTATCTTGTTTCCATTGTATTTTAAGTTGCTTTTCAAACAGCAGTTGTAAAATAAAAGACATTTGTTAGATTCATAGAACAAAGCAGAAGCACGTTTGAGATTTCCACCTTGAATGTGACTTTGATGGAAAATGGTTGCCATGTAAATATGTGGAATAGGGCTGGAGATGGAGGTTGAGCAGATTTTAACAAATGGCAGCACTCATCAACCTGAAGTGATAGAGTTGGTGGACAAAGACCTCCCTTTTGTAAGCATCATTGTTGAAATATTTGGATGATGTTTTATGAATTGGTTGAGCAAAGCACAAACTGAAGGCAAATGATCCAACCTACAGAAGGTTTGCAAAAATGACTGAATAAATATAAAAGAAATTACCAAAACTAATGAGTTTCCTTTGCCAGAGCATTAACATGAGAGTTGGCTTGTCATGGTGTCACTGCTATGAACTCGTTAGAAACAACTCAATCTGAAACAATGAGCTGAATACTTCAACACGGGTTGCATGTAGGGTCACATTAATTACACTATCTCCATTAAAGCACAGCAATACACAGCCAGACTGTGAATCATCACCTACTTTGTATTTCAGATCACAGCCACACTTCCTCTAGCTGCTCCTTGTTCAAGCAGATTAATCAACATTCAGCATCCAGGTAGAGCTCCATTTCTATTAAGTGTCTGTTGAATATAATTTAGTGCCTGGATTTCTTTGGCTGTTTTCTGCGTCAGATAGAGAGGAAGCAGCTGTGAGTCTTTTGAGAAACAGCTTGTGCTTGTGAGGGTTTTCAAACTTTTAATCAAAGGCCAAATGAGAGATCACACTAGACTGCAAAGTTTGCAGGTAGCATATGTGGAGGTTTGTCTGACTTTAGCACTCTGCTAGACTTGCTGGAAGGCTCTGTCAAATTGAGGCACTCTGAAAGAGGCCTTATGTTCATCTGAGAGGATGGAGACTGTTTTTCTAATAACAGAATCTGCAGTCATTACGAGTCTAGTCAAGTAACTCCTTATTTCCAGTCAATGCAAATCACATTAATTAAAAAAATCTAAGAAAAAAGAAAACACCATATATGCTTGAATACTATCAATGTTGATCCCTGTGTGTATTATTGTACCGCACACACCACCAGTTGCTGGATAAATATTACACTGCTCAACACATCTATTAGCTTAGCCTTGCGCCTGTGAGCCTGGCCTGGAGTTAGTGACAAGAATTCAAATGTGTGCAGGTAGAGCTTGATTTTTTGACCTCAGTTGTCATTATCTCAACTCTGGTCAGTCGGACACAGAGCAGCATCACCAGCAAGTGTATCCATAATTAATGACAGGGCCACTATGCAAGAGCACACAGTGCCAATCAGCTGTGTTTTTCTGACTGCCCATCTAATGAAGACGGTAAGTCGAGTTGTCTGTGTACATGGCCTCCCAAAGTGGTAGACAGTTATTCCTATGCATGTCCTTCATTTGATTTAATCCACAAGTCTCATTTGAAGAGATGAGTGGTGCACTGAAACCCATCTCTCTTCTAACACATCATTTGGCCCACCACCAATCACATAAATTGGTCAGCAAAAACTTTCATTCTGTCCTTGTGAAGTTAATCAACTCATCCGAGCACCCATAACCCGGAAAGCGGCCTAATCATTGTCTCCGAAAAGGGAGATTTTTCTCTCCCAGGGCCTCCATGGCAAACAGGCAGAATCGCACATTAGTTTTCTCCCTGGGTGGACTGCCAGTTTTGTTTGTGGGCTGTAGCCAGGAGTGATTGAATAGCTCCCCGAGGAGGAGGCAATTTCCCAATGTGAGCATCTCACAACTGAGAAAACCACAGTGCCAAGAAGGTTGGGAGCAGGGGGTGTCACTGTCAGGGGTTGGCGGGTGCTGTGTGATTGTATGTTAAGTTATGGTGGTGGTTCTTTTGGAGTAGGGAAGCCTCAGACCATGACTTGATGTGCTTCCAGAGGAAAGGTTTCACAGTGGAAGCTGTTCTGGGTTTTAAAGCAAATCTAATGGATTTGGATTCAGATCTACCATCTATATCCAATGGGATGACTGGGAAGACTGGGACGACAGGTACAACGGCGTATGTTTGTGTGGGTTTTTTTTTTGTGTGTGTGTTTTGGTTGATGAAGACACTTTTATTCTTATTTCCTTTTTTATGTGCAAAAATTACAGTTTTGGTATCACAGAGATATCTGTATTGTGTTTTGTCTTTGCCTTTCTCAGTGGCTTGAAGCAGAAAGGGCTCAGCGAAAAAGAGGTGATGAAATGAATTTTCATGCACCAACACTGAAATCAAAACAAGATGACAGTTCTGGGACGGTTTACCTCTGTTGGCAGCACTGTCAACATTTGTTCAAACCCCACCCTTCATACTGATGAAGCAGATTAGCTAAGTTTTTATTTATTAAAGTCGTGATAAAAGAAACAACAAAGAATTGTTTTCTTCTAGCTGAACTTTGTGATTAATGAGTCGTGAAGCTTTAATCGTAAAAAAACTGAAGATTTGAAACTTAGATTTTTGGAGCTCTCACTAATAAATTGTTACCTTTATAACTGATAAGCTTGAAATTGTGATTGGTAGCACAATCGTTTCTTAAGGCTACTGTGCTTGGCTCTTTTATGTAGCTGGTTATGATCTAGTCCAGGCCTTTATGATAGAGAAAGACTAGATTGTGACATTGGCATTAAATAACAGGAGCTTCATTTTCCTCCACTGCAGTTAACATAGACCTGCACTTATAATTACTGTTACATGGTTAATGTAGGCCTTGATTGTGTTTACTGTTGCTCACCCTTTGGGGATAAAGTCAACTGTACACTGCTGCTAAAGGCCCTGACACACCAAGGAGATCATTGGCCGTCCGTCCTAGTTTGGACCGTAAGTGAGCAACCGTCACCCTGTTTTTTGCGTTTTTTGCGGCTCCATCCCTACCCGTCAGCCTCCACAAGCCTGTTTTCGGCCTATTCCACATGTTGAATCGCCGTTGGTCGGCGTCAGCGAGGTTGGTGAGAGGAATCTCTCTGATTGGCTGTTCGGAGGTTTCATTTATCTCCAGCTCTCGACCATAGACTGTACAGGTTCGGGAAAGCCCCTTGAGCCTGCCGCTGTAGTATCCATGCTTTCACCCATTAGTGCGGTTTCTCCTTATTTGTTGCCTCCACCTCTTCTTTTTCCACTAAAAGACCAAGGGCTGACAACACCAGTGCCATTTTCAACTTTTTATCAGACATTATTCTCGATTAGTACCTATAATAGGAGTGGTGCGCGACAGCGGTGTGAAAATTGTCTTGTATCATAACTAACTACCGCTGCCTGCTGGCATGGAGAGTCATGTCCTCTCCCACATGCGCAGAACATATGTGGTGGTTGGCCGTCGGCTGTAATCTCTGTGGTGTGTTCAAGTGCAACTTTTTGGCCAAGACAAAGGCGACGTGAGGGGACGCCACGGTCGGCCTTCGTCGCCACTAGTTATTTGCCGTCTGCTTGGTGTGTCAGGGCCTTAACATGCAGATACTCACCACACACACACTCACTCAAACACACCCACACGCAAAAGAGGAACCCTACAGACTGCTATCCTGAAAGGAAAAGGCTATGAAGGTAACAAGGAGGGCAGATGTACAGCCAACTGGTGGTGCAGAAGGCACAGCAGGAAAGGCAGCTATACACAAAACTTGAGGCATTGAAGTAGAAACCCTAGTCCACACAAACAGCAGCAATTCAGATTCAATTCAGAAGTTGTTTCATTTTATCAGTCATGTTGTGTGGACCTCAATGTTTCCCAATGGAAAGCCTTCATCTTCCATTAAAACCACAGTTCACATTTCAGCTTTGGCATACAGTGGAAGCAGGCCAAAAGAGTCTAGGCTTTTGATAAATTGCACACTTCCTCTGATGATTGCTGTGTTGTTAACCCTGTTAACATCACAGCAATAGATAGGGTTATTATCATACATGCCTGCATTAAAAGGGAAAATTGAAAGAAATGCTTTTTTCCTTCTCCTGAACCTGTTTACAACTCTGATACCTTCAGACTTCAGAGCATTGTGACTTTAACATGAAATATACCTATTTTTTACAAGACTGAATAGTGGAGGATACAAGCATAGTCACCTTTGGCTTCTTTTGAGAAAAATGAGAACATGGTGAGCTAAGGTTGGTTCCTTTGCCCTTTGCTTAGAAATCTGTTTCCTTTCACAGATCAACATGTTGTTGTTTTTTTTATCAAGAACACAAATAAAAGAGTTTTATTTATCAAATATTTCACAGGTCTTACTTTTAAGAATATGGATCACACGGTGTAATTTGATATTACTGTCAAAAATGAGATTAATTAAAACGTTAAGTGTTCCAACATCCTTTGTCGTGAACCTGCGCTGCTCACCTCTGCAAGATCTGAAGGTACAGAATCTCAGTAAGTCAAGTGTTTTCTACACAGTGTTGTGACAGATCTTTAATTCAGTCTAAGTACACTCCACAGGGAACGTCATGCCTGCGCACTCTGCCTTTTATATTGAAATAAACCCGTTTCGACCTTTTTGTTTGCTAACCTCTGACTTTTGCTCTCTCTCCCACATCACCCCGTAGCTCAGTGACACTCGTGCAGATGTGGGTCGACAGCTCTTTTTGCATTGCAGTTTTTATTCCTCCGGAGGCGAAGAAGAAAACAAACACACTCATGAGTAAGATTTGGTGTCCTTTTAAATGGCCTCTGTGACACGGTAAAGTACTCTGTGCCGAGGAAGTCACATTGCTAAATGGGAAACATTTCAGACTGTGGGACTGCGCTGCATCCTCAGGGCTTTAAACAAAAATAACTTTCAAAGCAGCAAAACTTGTGTGGAGAGAAAAATACATTTCTGTCCAGTTTTGCCTCTGTCAGGATTTAAAAGCTAAAGGAACACGTTGTTACCTTAATGGACCCCTGCTGGTAATTCATGAGGGTACTGACAAAACTGATCACCTCCCAAATGATAGCTTCTTTTAATAACAAAACCTTAAAGTAGCATTTCCTGGAAAGAAATGAAAAAGCAATTGTGACAAATAAGCAAGCTAATTAGAGTGGTAATACGATTAAAATGTCTCATCAAGACATAATAAAGTGCATCTCCAAAATATTCCAAAATTACTCCGCTTTGCACTTTGCTGTTTCAGCTTGAAATGTGCTGTGACACACCATCATTAAGTTCTTAGAAATGGGGTGTTTTAAGGAGGGTTTTTGCTTACTAAATATATTTCTGTTAGTGAGACTGTTAGTTTTGGAGCCAAAAATCTCAGAAGTAAACATTAACTCATGGTCAACGATCAGCAACCCCATTAACCTCCCTGCGGATATAAAATTGTCATTTTGTGCAACAGGGAAGTAAAAATCAACAAAAAAACTCTTTCTGGATGACAAACAGGACTTTTTGTGGCATTATGGTCACGGAACGATAAGCAAGGGGTCAACACAGGACACTTTACTGCCCTGCGTGTAGCTCAATGGCGTGCAAATGTCACCCTCCATGCCAAAGGGGATTGTTTACGAAAGCTCATAGTTCAAATAGGAAAACTGAAAGCTGTTACTGTTCCCCTCATCTCTTTCTACCTCTGTTCCCCTGCTGAGAGCAGCAGCAGTTTCAGAGAATGGTTCAATGACAAGTAAAAGCTCACAACTTCATGCCGCCGCTGTGCTTAAACACTAACTCAGCCTCTGTGGAATCTGAAAGGCCCAGGCAGAAAATACAAAGCTGCACCTGAGCTGCTCGGAAAACAGACAATGATGCAACTGATCCTAACTTTTTCACATCAGCCGAGAGATTTGCATCGAAATAGCTTTAAACCTGGGAGGTATACATTTCGGGGGTGAATATTTATCAAGCACACACAATGTCTGTTTGCTTTCCTGACAAAGAAAATGAGATAGATGAAGACAAAAGATATGTTTGAACACAGTAATGACAAAGGAAGATGTGATACGTGCGTAATCTGAAATTGAATTTTCCTCCAAGCAGCAGAAGATATATTTGCAGTAGGTTTTTCGTTTTGTCTTCTTAAAGTACAAACTAGATCTACCCTGAACAGAATCGCTTTTTCTATTTAACAAAAAAATCCAGAAAGCCTCTTTGATGTCGCTGACAACTTAGGAGTAATGAGTAGATTGCTTTTCTCAGTGAAGCCCGGCAAATCAAGAGATCAGGGGTCAGTGTCTATCCTCAATCAGCAGTCACTTGTCTGAGGGGTTGAAATGGAAAGAGGCTGGCACAAGCTGAATTCCAATGATCTGAAGGCCAATTAATCATTCTTCAAGAGGATAATGAAAAGGAAAAGCAATGATCACATGTAAGAGCTTTTACCTTGCTCTGATGTTTGCTTCTTAAAGAGGAAATATTATACCCCTTTTCAACATTTTAAAATAGTTCCCTGTCATTTGTTTCTGTCTAGGTAATACACAGTTGGTTTAAATGAAGAAAAAAGATTCCCACTAAAACTCCTGCCTGCTACAGTTTGAAAACATGGCTGTTGGGTACTTAAAAAGCTGCTAATTGAGTCTAGTCAAATAAACAAAAAACAATGATAGAAAATGAAATGCAAGGCTCCCACAGAGTTAATAGGAAATGCAAAGTAGGGCACTTATTCCCTGTGGGCTCATCACTTTGGGTGACCTTCTTAAGAACTGTAAACCTCTTTTAATCATTTTTTATTATTAAAATATTGATAACTTTTGTGGTTGAAAGCCTGAGTTTAAACTTCAAAATTCCATCAAAGTGTCATCAGAGCAAATTAAACACAGGGCTATGTAATTTAGCATCCCATTTGGACTAATGCTTTGCCTGTATATTTTTTAAAGAAAATCAGGATTCACAAAATTCATTCATTGGGCTCAGTATTACAAATGCTTGCCTGAAAAGGACTTTTAAAATACTAAGTTTTAAACTAAACGTTTCTAAATGCCAATAAAACAGACTATTTGCCTGTGAAAATTGCAAATTTGAGTGAATTACACTCTTAGATCAAGTGGGATATGATGACAGACACTTCTGAGAGCCTCCGGCTTGGCACATGGCATGCATTTTTTACAGATGTATAATAGCGGATTATTCTCAGTGAGAGAGTACATCAAAGAAAGGGCACAAGAGAACACTTGCCATTTACTTGAGGTAAGTTAACTGAACAACATTCTGGTAAGTCAACAGACCAGAAAAACCCTAGCACCCTTACAGCACAGTTTCTTTATCACAATTCCTCAGCTGCTTGTGGAAAAACTTAGCACAGCATTAGCATACTACAGAGCATGATTACAATGTAAGTGAGTGGCATAACAAGGCTGAAGAACCACTCATTTACATTCTGGCATGCACAACAAGCATATTGTGTAATGTGTTTTCTTTCCTAGCCATTTCACTTCTACTTTACTACAATAAAGCCAAACATGTGTTGATTATGTTCTTATACAGCCCTCGTGTCAGTAATAATATAAAACCTTAGTAATGAAGAGTCATTATTAACTATATCACCCTTTGACTTTGTGAAGGGCATTTATTCTTCATTGCTTTAGTGCAGTAAAACAGGAATGTCATTCATTCACACTTTGATTCATTGTTTCAATTAGCTGCTGCTCTCATATTTCCCAGGATCATGTTATACTGATGGCTTTGTAACACCAATACAGTCTTTTTTTAAATATGCCCCAAAAAGGCTAAGGATGGGAGTTAATTGGCATTTAAATTGAAGGAACTGTGCTAGTGTGGTTTCACCAAGTACAAATCACTGCACCAACCAGGCTAAAATGATGTCTTGCCAATCCCCCAAATAAACACAAAATTGTTTGGTTTTTTAAAGGGAATATTAACATTTGCATGTCTGTGTCGGAATCAAGCCAACCCAATCTATCACTAGCTATTGTTCCATATTATCAAGGAAACAACCTTGTATCAGAGAGCTTCTCATTATGACAGGCTGGCAAATAATAATCACCCAAGTCTCCAGCTCCACTTTATCTCCCCAGGGAGTTATAAAGTCATTAAGTTCATCGTTTCCATTTTGATGACATAGCCAAATGTGCACTAAATGCCCCAGTAGTCACAGTTGGCCCCATGGGGCCGGGCCCGCCCATATAGGAAATTAGTCCTGCCAGGAGAAATTTTGATGATTAATATCATTATTAGGCCCATATTTTTTTTTCATTTGTTTGGCATTTATTGTCATAATTGTTTTGGTGGTGGATATATTTACGCTTTTTGTAAATGTTCTTTTGTATTTGGTATTACATAAGTGTATGGAATACCGTGCCATTTCATTTAATTTATATACTGTATTTTTTTGGTTAACGTAAACCGTCTGCTGGTAAACCACTAGGATGGTTTTGAGTGGTAACAACTTGTTTATAAACATTTAGCTGCTAGCAGCTAAAGCTAGATACTATAGTTTGCTAACACAGCAGAGCCTTAATCAGCTAGCAACTAGCTTTTGAACATAGCATACAATCAAGCAGCTAGTGACTAGCTTGAAAGCACTGAATTGGAAAGCTAGCTATAGCTACTAGCTTGTAAACATAATTGAATGTTTAGCAGTTATGGTTTAGCTTGTAAACAGAGCAGCATTATGCAGCTGGCAAATAAGTTGCAAATGCATTCAAGCTCATAGATGCTGAAGAGATATTTTCCTCAGGAGGCCTGGAAGGTGAAAACAATGCTAAAAGGACAGTGAAAATTGTACCCAAATTCATAGCAGTTCACACTTGACTCTAAATGAATAACCATATTGCTCTTTATCAACAGGATGTGTAAATACAAAATGCATTTTATGTGTGCGATATTAACTTTATAGTTGTGTTCATTGATTATTTTTCTGCCCCCATGGCCAAATAAACTAAGGTTTATTTTCTATTTAATGTCCTCTTCAGATGTTGTTACCTGTCCTCTTAAATCCCATCTGCTGAGCTCAAGGTGCGCTGTGTTTTAAATCTGTGTAGTTCTGAACCTGTTGCCAAATGTGGAAATGAAGTGAAATTTGTCAGCTGCAGAATTTTAATCCTCAAGCCCCTGTAGCAACATGTATTTTTGAACCTCTCTGAATTGTTATATCTTGCCCTAGAGTCATGGAAAGAAACCCCTTTACATTCATTTCACTCTCTGAATTGTTTGGCTCTGATTCAGGATTCTAAGTGGATATAATTTGGTTTGGGCTTTTCTTCAACATTTCCCATGCCTCAAACATCTTTTTCTTAATAGATTGAACTGACCTGTCAACAATTTATCAGTCAGTTCCTGTGCACAATGCACATTTGTTTATGATGTCAAGAACTCAATCCCTTCTTTCTCTAGGCACTAAATACTGATCTCACTGAGCAAATCAATGCTCATGGTTAAATAACTCCTACAGAACTATTAGTTTAAAAGAGAAACATCTAAAAGCACCCATTGATTCTATGTTAATGCAAAAAAAAGTTGAACATGTTGATAGATTATGAGGTTCAATGTATTTGAAACACACAAAACTTGTATTAGTTGATTCATAGATATATACAGTATGACGTCCTTTTCCTAATTGGTGGTCAGTATGGGCTCTGAACGGAACAACATAATAACGTGTGCTTGTGGAAATGTCTAAACATGTGAGAATGTAGCTTTATTTCAATAGCAGGAGTCAGTAATAATGGCTAAAAAGTGGTTTTGGTGGCCATCAGTGATGGGAATAACGGCGTTATAAATAACGGCGTTACTAACGGCGTTAGTTTTTTCAGTAACGAGTAATCTAATTGATTACTCTTCCCATCATTATAACGCCGTTACCGTTACTGCCAAAAAATGTGGCGCATTACTTTGACAGACAAACTAGATCTCTAAGCCGAGCGGCAAAGATATTTCTTACTGTTCTTCCTCTTTGGTGAGTGCGGACACGAGACAATCGCATAAATGATTGGCTGAGGTAGAGAAAAATTTCATGGTGAGCCAATCAGAGGTAGAGTTGGGCGGGTGTTGTTTACACAAATTTGAAAGCATGCATAGTCGGACACAGAACGACACAAGTGAGTCAACGACAAACAGGAATGGCGAGCAGTGTTGCCAAGTTCGCTTCTAATGTGTAGTTGCTTATTTGGGCTTGCTTTGCTCCCTGTATGATCTCCTACTGATTCTCTCCCAGCTCTCCACAATAAAGCTAAACACGAACGCGGTATAGTTTGTCCTTTTCCAGGATCTGTCCAGTGTCTACAACCCCGTTTCCGTGGTTACCACGCGCGCCCGATCCGCGGATCCACTATATAAAAAGAGTAATTATAATATCTACAATAATACATGACATTTGATTGGAGGCTAGTCTCACTTTGTGTACACTGTTTCTGTTCATTATTGATAAGTGTCCATTTCATTATAATATTCAGATTGATCATAAATAATTGAACATGTATTTGAAGTTCTGTTAAAGAGGGGGGGGGAGGGGGAGGGGGGGTCCAAATTCTTTGACACATTTGAGCATTTAAAAATGTACTTGAAAGTAACGCAATAGTTACTTTCCAAAGTAACTAGTTACTTTTATAATTTGTTACTCAGTAACTACTTTAGTTACTTTTTGGGAGAAGTAACTAGTAACTGTAACTAATTACTTTTTTAAAGTAACTTGCCCAACACTGGTGGCCATTGCTTTTAGGATACTATAAAATAGACATGTTATGTTAAAATCACAACTGATCCTTTTTTAATTAAACCTAGGAAAACTTTACTTTGGTACTGCAACAAAAACATTATTTAAATCCGATTTAAGGTCTTACTTTTAAGTCCAACAATGTTTATTCACACAAAAAATAGCAGTAGACTGCTAGGCTAAGTAGCTAGTTCCAATATTTAATTAATATAGTTCAATGTTATTCTAATACAAATATATATGGCATGATTCTGTAACTCTTACCAATTTACGCAACATGAACAACAATCCAGTACATTACATACCAACTTTATCATTCAACAATGATACAGCATCTGGGAATGGCTGCCAAGCTTTGGGGCTTTCAAGCCAGCAATTCCAGATTAAGGACTTCGAGTCAGGACTTTGTTTGCTTTCCATTAAAATTGTTTACAGTCCAACTGGCAACTTGGAAAGCAATTATGGAGTCAGAGTTGATAGGCCCCTCTCTAAGAGTGTAATTTTAGCTGAATCTACATGCAGGTCTCTGTTTATAGTTAATTAAAAGCATATTCTTAGATTAACCTGGATTGCTTTGTGGCCAATAGCATTCTGCCTCTTTTTTGCGCTCCACACAGACAGCTAAAACACTAGTGGATGACACTGATAGTACTCCAAACAGGTCCTAGAAACCATGTTGCTGATCCTCCCTTTAACCTAAATCAAGTATTTCTTCTCATCTTAACAAAACAACACAGGCAGTAAATAATACAAAATTCTGCTCTGACAAGGGAATAATTCTTCCTATGAGGGCCGCCTGTTGGCCACTGTACAAAATGTTCTAGATTAAATTTAGAGTGATGATGCATCTTGGTTGTGGTTGGTGCACAGGGTGCATCATATGTGTGGGTGATGGTATTTTTACTTGTAACTATGTGAGGCAACTTTCCAGAGAAAATCTTTAGTGTGTCTTTTGCAGTTCCAATGGCCATTATTTATCCAGTATTCAAAACTAAGTGATCTGTAACAGGTCGCATAAAGTGACTCCCCTCAGCTGGTGGCAGCTCAGTTGCCATCTCTTTTGGAGTTTTGTAACAACTCCCTATAATGGAGAAAAGTGGTTTCAAAGGAGAGAGAAATGAACTGCAAAGGGAAGTACACAGTTAATGAGGGGATACAGGGAGGGAGTCAATGATGCCTGAAGTCTTAGAAGACATTTATTTAAGCAATTGTGGGCACTCAATTGCACTTGATCAACAGTATGGTTCAAATAGAAACACTCCTACCTCCTTAGATTGTTGAAGAAGCATCAATCAAAGCATCAATCTGTTCCTGCAAAGAGAGAAGGGACAGACTTTTTTTGCACCTGATGATTGAATGACCCTTGCAGGTGCCTCTGTGTTGATCTGAAGTATACAGTTGAATTTGAGTTAGTGTGCTGCTGGAAGAGAGAGTGCACATATGTGTGAAAGGTGAAAGAAGGTAATACTTTCCTGATAATAAAGAATCTGACTCGTGACACCTTCAATCATTTATGAGCTTGACGTTTGATGGGGTTTGATTTGATGTGACTCATCTAGCTAGTGCTGGAGACAGCAGGGGGGGGAATGAAAAGTCGATACACCACACTATTAGTACCAGAGAGAGGATTCAGCAGGAGATTATCACTGATTGTGTCTCTGTTGGTGGGAAGAAAATTTATATTTCTTTAAATAATAATTAGTTGTAGTGGAGTTCTAGATTCCAGATTGTTTTTGAGTATCTAGTGTGACAATCCTATTTTTTTAACACTGACATGGTCAATTGAATAATGTTTATTTTAAATCTCCCTGAACGTGGCAGAAAGATTAAAACAGTAGAAGAAGAAACGACAGAGAAGCCACTCCAAGACAGAGACAAAAACAATTCTACAGGTTTATGTGTTTTGTTTTTACATGATAGTGTTGGTATTTTGCTCCTCTTGATTTGTTCAATTGGAGAGATAAAGGCTATTGACTTAGGGATTCCTGATTTCCATCCAGGGACACTGTGACATTTTGCATTTAGCTCAAATATCTTAACAAGTATCAGATGTATCCACGCCGCTCAAGACTACTGTCCACTGGCTTTTCCAACCACTATTACCAGCTCACATTTTGATTTATCTAAAACTATGATGCAGTAGCATAACATTTTAACCCACTTTATTCTCCATAGAGGTTAACTCCCTCTGACTTTGGTGATCTCCTGCCCTTCAGACTAGCACCTCCATTGTTGACATTTGTAGATTTTGGGGAGAAAAGCCCTGAAACTAATGGATTTAATGCTACAAAGTTTAATACAGACAATCATAGTACATCAATAATGATTCTTATGACTTTAGTGATCCTCTGACTTTTCCACTAGCATGATAATGAGGCTGACATTTGTGGTTTTGAGTAAATAGACCAAAACTATAACTGCCATTAAATTTGATATAGACCTTTATGTTCTCCTTATTATAAACTTTAATTACGATGTAGATCCCTTAGCACCAGCTCATACTCTCCCTTACTTTAGTTTACGACCAAATGGCTACAAAAATGTAATACATTGCTATCAACCTTTACTGTTTTTTATGGTAATTATTCTGTGAGCTTGCAGACACATTGAACTAAGATGCTGAACAGAGTATAAACATTGTAGGCCCCCGCCTTATCAGAACAGATCAGTGAAAATAAAAAGGGAAACCCCTAACAGGGAGAACACTAAATTGCCACCTTGCTTTTTTGTTTAAAATGTATATATATATATCCCTTGTATATTGTCAAGGATGCTTCCCATAGGTTGTTTTTTAATCAGATTCTACTTGAATGCCCTTTAGTTTCAAGGTAGCAACTTTTTGTGTTTTTTTTTAACTGCTCAAAGGATTCCTGAAAGAAAAGAAAACACAATATACTGAAATGCAATTGTGCTGCATCTTAACTGACACCATACTTTCTTTCACTCAGCAGGTTTGCTTCATTTCAATGAGACAAGCTGGTGTGTGGTGCCAGTCACAATCCATTATTGTGACAGTGCTGCCTGAATAGACTTCAAATTCTTTTAAGAGATAGACTTCGGAGTAAACAGAAGGGTTTTTTTTTAAATGATGTGAAGGATATGGCGGTGGACAAAACATCATGATCACCTGTCCAATCTGATGCAATCCAACACAACTGTTCTTGACAAATGGAACCTTTTATCATATTTTTATTTTTGAACAAGCTAGTTTAACTATGTAGTTATTTTTGTAGTTGTTATTTCGAGGCTTTGTTCCGTAAGGAGTAAATGTGTTAAACTTCTTGGAAAGGGAAAGTAACAGGCTGATATGTGTTGCTGCCAGTTTGGCAGGATTCCTTAAAAATATAATGAAATATTAATTTTCACTAACAACTTGTTTTGTGTTCATGTCTAATTGTTAAGATCATAATCACCAACACTGAAAATAAGTTGATGTCAGTTTTATTTTTACAACGGTCATCTCTGACGGCATCAATATCTCACAACATACGTGAGTCGGGGGATCAAAGTCAACACACTTGATCCCTGAGGATGAAAGTCTGTAAATATTTTGCTGCAACCCATCATAGAGGTTGTTGAAAATAAGAGGACTGTTGACCAAGATAACTGTATTCTCTATAGAACAACATTAGCATTCTAAACATATATCACATTTTACCTTTCTTCAGGCACAGGCCAGCCCCCCCCCCCCCCCCCCCCCCTCCACGACAAAATTGTCAAACCCAAGTGGTCTCAACTAGCAAAGTGGCTTTAGTACAAAGCAGATAAGTGTGTCTAACTCCCTCTCTCCTTGCAAGAGAAAGAATAGTTTAACCAGACACAGTTGTTCCTTCCAGCTTCCCGTCTGTCAAGATGGTAGTAAAGGTAACAAAACTAAGGATTTAATGGTTTAATGGATCACAATTGGGACCCATCTGCACATCGACATTTCCTAGACATGACAAAGGCAACAGGCTATGGCTTGAGTTTAGCTGATTGCGCTATTTGCCATGGGATTTTGTTTAAAAAAAATGTGTAAACCATTCCATACTGTTATTCTTGCCAGCGAGCACATTGCTTTATTATGTTAACCAAAAGGTTTGCAGTATTGTCAAACCTTAACAAAGTAGAAACAAGAAGAAGGCTGAAGAACTGATCACTGATCACTTTGTTGTTGACCACTGACTGCAATTAGTGTTCAATAAAATTCTTCAATAATAAAATTGATTTCTGAAATATTGTGAATTGCTGTGAATATATGTACAAGAATACATTTGCACTCATTAGGTTGAGTCCAGTAGTCTGCAAGATAAGCTCAGACAGAAAGATAAACAAGAATAGAGTAAATTAAACATGGGTACAGTTGTACAGGTACAATGTAATTATCACCTGAAAGTCACTGTAAAGATGCCTATGGAGAATTAAGTATTGTAAGAAGCCCTGTAGAACTGTAGCATGGACTCTAAGCAGAGATAAGGCCAGTGATTTATTTTTAACTCTCCCTCCAGAGATGTACAGGTTGCCTGTATGGGTGTGCTGGGATGTCATTATTGCCCTCATTAGCATACTGCTGGAGCCTTCCACTGACACTGCAATACCCAAAGAAAAGCAATTCTCTCAGTGAGTGAATTACATTTGACTCTTTGACCAACAAAGGTTCAGATCCCCCCTGAAGGAATTAAGGTGATTACATTTCTTTACAGTCTCTTATTTCAAGGACAGAGGTCTCCTTCACGAGCCT
This sequence comes from Tautogolabrus adspersus, assembly GCA_020745685.1. NCBI lineage: Eukaryota > Metazoa > Chordata > Actinopteri > Labriformes > Labridae > Tautogolabrus > Tautogolabrus adspersus. The sequence goes on from CM036534.1 coordinate 23,791,162, forward strand.
GATGAAGCAAGTCCTGTTTGATTGATGCTCCGGCATCTGTCTGAAGTCTTACTTTAATCAATGTTTGCTCATTAGATCATGTAAAGCAAACTGATCATTAATTTGATTAGATTCAGATGTCTCTTCTGTTCTATGAAACCTCTGAGAAAATGCTGCATGTGCCCCCCTTGTGAATAAGAATATATTTATAATTTAAAGACTATTTTTTGTGGGGAGTATGGTTATTTGTATGCCATTATTACCACATTGGCTTAAAAGTGTGGCTCATCAGTGTCCCAATGAAATGGGAGCCTTATAAGAGTCGGAGATCCAATTCCCCATTGACTGATTCATGACCTTCTGACCTACAGTCATCTATTTTGTACACAATTGTAATTAAATGTTTTTGCAATAAAGGTAAAGTCAGGGGATCGCCAGCAGGCAGGGGGACATGTTCCCTGGAGGAACATAAAATACTTATTGAACAACATTTTCAATAATTGTAGAGATATTTCATTCAGGACATTCTCTAGAGAAACATAGCTTACATGATCCAAACATACCAAATAATTCTTCTAACTTAATTATCAATATTGTTGAAAGTTGGGCCAGGAAAACAGCCACTTGTTGATGACAATGCTAACAGCATAAATGGTAACTTTTACTATACTAAGTGTGTCCGAAACAAACCAATTGCTGTTGCTGATTGTTTTCAGACACAATCAGGGCAGTGATTCTTGTAACATGTTTTTTAGCCTTGGTGCGAAAACTAGTCAACAATAAGCTGAACCAAAAAATACTGGTCAACTTGGAACATCTTTTGTCCTACTTCTAAGTACAATTCAATTAAAATCACTGAGCTGCAAACTAAACTGACTTTACAAAAGTGAATTGTTGTAAGTAGGCCTGCTGAAACATAGGGAAAACTCTTAGCAGAGATAAGGCCAGTGATTTATTTTTAACTCTCCCTCCAGAGATGTACAGGTGGCGGCCTGTATGGGTGTGCTAGGATGTCACTATTGCCCTCATTACCATACTGCTGGAACCTGCAATGCCCAAGGAAAAGCCTCTTTCAGTGAGTGAATTACATTTGACTCTTTGACCAACAAAGGTTCAGATCCCCTCAGAGGGATTAAGGGGATATCTCAACCTATATAACTTTCTATTCACTCTCGTGTCCAATGACTCTTTCAGAAGCAGAAAGAAGCAAGTACCATTAAAACACCAGCATGTTTTCTTTCTGTGATACCACACTCTACCTAACTGTGTGGGGAGTTTTGTTGTTTGTGTGACATCATTACTACATTTACTTAGAACTGTTTTTCATCAGTGACCCAATGTTCAATGAAACAGAGACCTAATTAGTGCCGGAAATCCAATACACCATCGGCTGATTCATGACCTGCTGAACCAGGGACAGATTTAAGACACACTCTTGTGTTTCTTGTTACCTTTACAGCACAGCTTGGAAATATTATTCAACTCTTAGACAAGACACCAGCAAAGGACATAAAGTTAGAGTGTTTATTTTTGTTACTGTTTCATTAAAATGATGAAGGTATTAATAATGACACACACACATTTCTAAATGATTACACGGCCCTTTAGAAAATGAATAACCAATCTTTGTCCATTGTGCTGAGTCATACCCCCAAAGGCAGTTTTAAAGATGTCTAAGGCATTTGACTGTAATATTTTAGCTTACAATCCAACTATGTAAACTGTTAAATTGTATTGGTAGTGCTACAATAAGAAATAAATAAGTTATAATTCAAACGATTAGCAAAAATGAGTCTTTTTCGAAACTACAATTTGATCATTTCTGTTAATTGACCCTCATATCTCTTATTACATGCTGAGTTGCTGTGTAAAATGCTTGCACAGCCATTCAAACTCAAGACAACTGAGTTAACTTGACTGGTTGTTGGCTTCTCTATTCAATAGATAGAAACAACTCAGCAGGTAGGACTATGCTGCAAAGCCCAGGAGGGTTTCACTCTGTTGATGTCGTGTGTGTGTTTCTCTACCTCAGGGCATGGAGCAGCAGTGACAGCTGTGCTGTACACGGCATCTGTGGTGCCTGCAAGGTTCTGCAGGGTCACAGGGAAAACAACAATCGATACTCTAGCTATCATGTGTCACTGGTAGAACACATGCAACCACACGTATGAATGCACATAGTTTTCCCATCATATATCATGCATGGCCTGGTATCTTCCGTTTTCCCCTTTTCTCTCTCACAGCTTCGGTGTCTTTCTTTCTCTTTCTATTCTGTCACATACGCTATATCCCCTCACATGACCATGCTGCTCTCAGCCCTCATTACTACCTTATTGATCGCCCCCAGTGCTTTTTTCCCCTCATCCTCCCTCGCCTGCTTTGTCCCAGCAGTGTCTGTATACCATCAAGCCTGTCGATACCACCGCATTTCATTTAGAAACAAATGATGTGCAGATACTGCTATCTCTTAGCGATCAGAAGTGCGTAAAATAACAGCAGCAAAAAGAGGATGATAGTGATAGTGTGTGTGTGGAGGGAATGCATCGAGGAAGCAGTTGACATTGCCGACGATAAGGACCTAAAACAAACATAAACAATATTCATTCTTCAAAAAGCTAAAAGGAGACGCTTTCAGGTCTCACTGCGCCTGGCTGTGTGCGTGTGATTGTTTGCTCACGACCGCATCTCAAATCATTGTCACTCCGCCACCGCTCCCCCACATCACTAAAACTCAGGTGTGAATCCAGCTGACTTACCTCTGCCACAAGAATACACACATTATGAGTGGGATAAAAGGAGAAGCAAAGATCAAAACCACGTCCCCTCTTTTCCCCTCCCCAGTTAACCACCCCCAGCTGAAGTGGGAGGCAGTGTAGTCACGAAATATGACAGGGATAGCGATCCACAAAAGACCTAAGCCTCTCATTCCATCCATGACAGAGAGAGTGCTGGAGAGGTGGGCGTCAGAGAGAAGGGGCTTTGTGAATACCTGATGAGTTCAACCAAGGAGGTTCAATCAGGCCTTGGCGAGGAAAAAGAGAGGCGGCAGTGCAGGAGGAGGCGAGGGGAGGGGGGAAGGAGGCAAGGGCGTCTCAACCTGAAAGGTTTTCTCACTCCTACTGCTCCTGTTTTTCTCTCTGAATACCTCTTTTTCTTCCATCCATCCATCCGTCCAACCCTTTCTCTCATTTATCTATCTTTCTGTCTATTCAACCTCACTCTCCCATTCGCTCGGCTTTCCTCCGTCACTCCATCACTCTCTGTCTTCTCATTGCTACCCCCACCCCATGGCTTACCGTAGTCCCAAGAGAGCCACTTTGGCTAAACATGGGATTTGAAGATCAGAGGCCAATCTTCAGTCAGAGGTAAACACAGGAGACTTCTGCTGTCCTCAGAATAGATGCAATGGCTTTGGAATGGAGGTATAAACTGGGCACATTAAGTCAATGGCATGTTAAAGGGGATTATTGCTGATATGAGTCATTGACAGTCTTTAATTGAAAAGCAGCATGAGGGAAAATGACAGGGCGATAGCAGCATGAGAATTCACAGTACCGTGCTCTCACTGAATTTTTTTCTCACTTAATTCATTCAAGTCGTGAAAGTCAGGAAATGTAATTGAAAGCCAGTTTGAAAGAGGATGACAGAACCATATGACTGTCAAGCTTCAAGAATAAAACTACACAATGTTGTATAAAAGACACAGATAATGACTGCAATCAATGTCAAAATAATAAGTGAAATCACTGAGGAAAATAATTGATTTCTTCTTGAATCTGAAGGTTAATTATTGACTTTAATATAGTAGCAGAACAGAGATTTAAACCCTAACTTAGAGTCATTACCAACAGCTGGAGTTAAATTAGTCACTTTTCGGTTTACATTTCATGCATCTCGGACTGATTTGTTTGCAACCATATATTCAAAAAAAAATGCATCCAAGAAGCATTCAAAATGTTGTAAAATCCAACAGCATTTAGAGAAATATTAGTGTAAATGCACTCTTTCATAGTTTCAGAATGTCACTTAATGCTGTGTAGACGAAACCACTCCCAGGATCTGTCCTTTGTGATCAGTTACAGTGAAATCACACCCTATTAGCAGTTGTCCTTCATGGACGGATCAGGAAAAACACAGTTCCAGCTTTTTTTAACCTATACAATTATAACAAATGATAACATGCTGTTACAATGTTTATCAGGATCCTGCTGAGTTCAGTGAGTAAAAAAGTATTGATCTGATTGGGTTAGGAAGTGACGCAAACACAGGCTTGTGAAGGATGATAGGTGACCGATTTTTTTGTTTGTTTTTTTTGCTCATATATTTCAGATTCATCCATAGGTTTGAATAAAGGCAACAGCTATTGATTAACATTTATTGTTGAAACTAAATCAAAGTTTTTCACTAAACAGGAGAAGTGTGTGAGCAGATGTTTGGGTTGTTTGAAGTAAAGATTAATTGAGTAAAAAGATGCTTCAATATTTTTGTTTGGAGATGGACTCAATTTTGAGTGTCTTTACTTTATAACTGACACACTTTCTTTATGATGAACTTTGTATTTGTCAGTGAGCCCAGCTGCTTGGGCCAGTTTGTGGCCTTGTTTTTCTATTAATGTCTCCTGGTATTTATCCAGGTGATTCGCCATGACATGGCTGACATTTCATGTAGTGGCTTGATAATCGCTTGCTGATATTTGTCTGATACCAGAACCGTATAAAAGAAGACTCATGTCTCCTAATGCTTTGGTTGTTCTGCAGACAAACACGGCTTTATTAATGCGTCATTGAGTCTATCAGATTTACAGATTTTGAGTAAAGTCGTCTCATTTCATGTATGTGTCTATTGGAAACCCAGCACATAAACTTGTATCACAAAGAGGATCTGGATGTGATGTTTTGGGGTATTCCTTGTATCTTGATCTACTACATTACTACATTACATGCAGAACCTGTTGTACTGTTATTCTACCGTTTAGTGTACCTTGAACTCAAAGCATGCACTACTAACAGCACTCCCAATAGCACTTGTAGTTGAATTCTGAACTAGACTGAAGTAAGGATTAGAAGAGCTATTATTAGTGAAATAGAAAGCAACTTGCTCAAAAAAGGAAAAGTATTGTTGCTTCCATGGTCATGTATCAGTATACTGTAGATTGACCTATTTAAAAAAAAATGAAATATCTTCAGAACATTTTGACATCAAAATGGAATTTCTCACACCGAAAAATAGGCAGAAAAATAACTAGGAGAACTGTTATCCTCTCAACAACACATTCTGAGATCTGGCAACCATTGCCTCGTCTCTCTTTGGATGCTGAACCCATAGCGTTGCAGAAGTCTGTGTTAAAACCATGATTTTAAAAAGAAAATTGTGTTTCTTCGCTACAAAATTATTTGCTGCTAATGCTATTATTATATAAAACATATTTCAAAGAAAACATAGGGGGTACAACCATTGCAAAGACAGAAGTGATTATCATATCTTTTCATTGTTGTTTTTTTTAAATGCCTCGTCTTTTTATAGTGATCTTTCCCTTCACTTCACTTTTTCTTCTCCTGCACTAATTGAAGAATTTAAGGGACATCCTTTCACCTGTGAGGCAACCGTCTAATTTTGGCTTTAAAAACAACAACTTGAAGAAATTCATCTTGGGCTATAGAAATGATGTATGTATTTTTCTCTGTATCCTTACTTCTGACAGGCTAAAAGATGAAGTGAACAATTAAACAATCATTAGTTCCATTCCTCATACTTTTACAAAATGACCATGCCAACTTGTCAAATAAAATATTAACAATTCTTACCGCTACATTCAATGCAGACATTTCCATTTGAAGTGTTGTATACCAAACAGTGTGTTTTCTGAGTCGGTTGTGTGCAGATTACAAAACAAAACCACACTGTCTGCTGCTTTATACTAAAGATCTGCCTTGACATTCTCAGTGATCCAAGATAACAACAATAGAAGCACAAAGCCCCTTTGTTGCAGTTACATAAGACCTCTCAACTGTAAGACGTAAAGGGAACCACAGCTGCCTATGTGCCTATACCAGGGTGTCATATCTGAGCACATGAGAGGCAACGTGATGTAAGCGATGCCTGACGAAGGTGCACATGATGCATCACACACTGAAAGCTGTCTGTTCACCTGAGGCTCATTCATTGAAGAAATTGCCGTCTCTCAGTTTGATGTGAGATGACATCGGTGGCAAAAAGATTTGCAATGAATGTAAAACTCTTTGGTATGATGTGCACTAATGAGATGAATCCAGAAAAACGTCTGCTATTGATTTCTCTAATTAAAGAAGGGGAATGATGTAAAGAGAAGTAGACAGGTTTGAGAGAGATGTTTAATCTTCGAGAAAATGTAGATTGAATCAAAGGGGACAGACTAATATTCTGTGTCTGTAATAGCAGACTGCATATTGTGAGTTGTTTTAATTGACTGATTAGGTAGCTACAGATGAAAAAAAATGATGGAAAGATTAAAGCTGCTTTCACATGGACTCAGGCAGACAATGGACGGCAAACAGACAAGAACGAATAAGGTGTGTGCATCAACATGGCACGCTCATCATTGTCCGGATTGCCAGTGCTATTTGGACAAAAGTACAACACTTATAGTGGATGCAGCTATGATTTCCTTATCAAAGATGCTAACTGATGAACCCATTGTGGAGATCCCACCTTGCAATAACCTCTATTGCAAGCACATAGTCTTCCCTTGCTTTCCCTTAATCTACCAAGGTACGAGAACTTCTCAGCTGAGCGTCGGCAGAAATGTGATAGGTGTTGGCAAGTTGCAGATGGGGCTCAGAGATGAGTTAACAAACTGTTAACGTGAGAGTGTGACAAATATCAATGTGATAAACCATCAGATCAGGCGTTAATTGAAGACACCTGTGTACTGCTTTTCCACCCTCCTGGGTGTTGAGCTGCTGCAAGAGGAACAGTGGCGATGTGATGGTCGTGCACCACAGCGGGGCATTGATTATGCATTGCCTGATCCTGCGGGAGACAGCGGCTGCAGTAGGAGCTGGCTGTGTTTAGTGAAATGCAACCTGTTTTACGATGGTGTGTGGCTCTGTGTTTGTTTGTTCTGTGCTCCCCTGCATGTATGTGTGCATTCACAGTTTTCCTCTGACCCTGAGGGATCAGCCTCAGGATTCATAGTCAGTTTCCTGAAGGACTCATTATAATTATGCCATGTTAAGTTCTCTATTTGCATCTGCAACCTGACCTCAAGCAACTCATTTTTATCACTAACCTGTCCATATTTTCCTTCTCGCCATTCAGTGTGCAACCACAGCAGCCACCTGTAATAACACAGTCGCAATCATAATATCTCTCCCGTAGCAACTGTTATTTCATTTTAACAGCAGCACTCCTCCTGTGTTGTTAAGGCACTGTCTGCTGTGCTGCAAAAAATGAATGGAATAATGAAATCAATACTCCTCACTGGTTGGCCTGCATGACATCAAGATTCAAACATTCATTGTGCTGTGTTAATCAGTGGAAGTTTGTCCGACAGGAAAGCCAACAACTGAACCCAATCAGAGGCCCCTGTTGCCACATGTCATCGTCACGACAAAAGGAAATGGATGTGCTTCATTTTGCCCGCCCATAATATCAGCTGGCGTAAACGGCCACCTCCCCAGAGGGCGAGTGCTGCTGTATTAAAACTGTCCATCGTCTCAGCCGTCATGTCTCCTGCATTTGCGAGTGACCTACCAGGGAGTTGAAGGTTCACGCTGAAGAACCAGCTGACTCTGAGCACAAATATTGCTTGTCTGCACAGCAACAGTTGCTTTTAAAGTCACAATACTGCCGGATAAAGTCACTGAAACTACAGCACATAAAAAACGCGATGACATGGCAAGGGATTGAAGTAAAAGTATGAAAGAATAAGACTTTGCTTTCTTTTTATCCCAATGGGTTTTGAAGTATATTGAAGTTCATGTTTGTGCATGAATATAACACCGATATTGCCATGCTCCATCTTTGTATTGTTGACACGTGATTTGTTGCAAACAACTTCAAACTTTTAACTTTTTGAGTTGAGAGATAAAAGAATATTAATCTGTGTAAGCCACATATGCAACACAAAAGTTTAGTCTGCAAAAGATCCAGTGATTATAACAGCCACGGGCAGGTCATTCTTTAACACTAATCCACATTAAAAAGTGAAAATGGGTCTCAAATCCCTGGGTCATAAAATAATCTCATGGGTGATGGAACATTATCAGTTTACATGTAACTCAGAGGCTAAATCTGCAAGGGAGGGCATGCACTTGAGGAGCTTTGTGGGTGAAAGAGCATAAAGCACATAAAAAAGACTGCCTGCCTGGCTTTGCATATATTTTCAAATTTTAACAGCAGGGTGCAACACAAATGTTTGCTCGTTCACCTCTATTGTTTATTCATGAGAGAGACCATCCCTCACACATATTCAGCTGGCCGTAAAATCAACATGAGAAAAAAAAAGAAGCACCTTTTGTCCTAATATTGCATGGTGAATATGCTTTTTTTAATGTGTCTCTTTTTTGTAATGTATTTTGTTAGGAATGAAGCACATGATTGCTGAGGAGAACTAGACACTATCGCATACACAGTAAACAGCAGCCTCAGAGCAAGTTGTTTGTACTCAATATTTTTGCTATGATCCAGGATTAAATCTCCCCTTTGATATTTTTTTCCGTCTTATTTCCAGATTGTCCTTTGTTGTTGTGTTTTTTTGGTTTCATCAATTTTCCCAGGGAGTAATGGATAACATCTGATACTCATCTGTAACTCTCACTGCTGCCCTAAAAATGTCATCACGGCACCACCATATCTCCCTGAGGGCCAGTAGCCTTCCCTACGCTGCTCTCGTCTTCTCTGCGCCTCCTCTCCCTCATCTCCCCTTTGCCTTCCCCAAGCTTTCAACTCGAGCTGAGGCCCTCTAACGCATTTCTTTTTTTTTTCCAGAGCAAAAAAAAGATATGCACACATGATCAGACTGGTCTTAAACAAAGGCTTCAAAATGATGTAACTTAGTTCTTTGACTCGATGTTGCCTTTGTTGTTGATGTGGACGCCACAGCTCTGTGTTTCTTGTTAGGGATATATACAAAGAGCAAGAGAAATTGCAACTTTAAGGCACGCCCACAAAGATTCACAACACCCAGACTGAGATTTTTCATACAGCCGCTGGTAAGCTGCATCATTGTTATGAAAGTCTTGTCCATACTGCAGCATCACTGTCTTTCAAAATGACCTGATCATATCAGTCAAGACTGCCAACCCTTCGATAATAGTGCCTTCCGTCTCATTGTTTGCTTGCAGCTTCCCTGTTCCTGCACCACCTGCTTCTGTTCTGATTACTGACAACTGCAACGTATCATCCTCTGCAGAGCGATATCACGCCTCACAATGATCCATCTAATTGTTCTTGCAGTAGCATTAGGATAGATTAACTGGTGTGGAGTTTTTTTTATTATCAACTTCAGTTCTCAAAACAGTTGTACACCTTTTGATTCCAGAATAAAAGCCCCACATGCACAATTCCTGATGTGATAATGTGTATTTATAGCAGCCTAAATGTTGTTCCCATAATAGGTTCTGTGACGGACACACCCTGACGACCGGCCTAGTTTTAAGATTATGTATTTTTTCCGAGCAGTGTGGGAGCTGGACTCCAGCGTAGACCCAGTAGGATTCCAATTTATCTGGCACAGCTTGGTGTCATTGTTCAATCAGCTCCATGAGGAATGCGCCAAGGCTGACTGATTCTGCCCTTCATCAAGATATGCTGCAATGAAGTTGCTGCATGCCCGCTGTTGTAGGTATGTCATGAATAGTGATTCTGTCTGAGTTATCCAGGATCACTAAACATGGGTACACATTACTGCCTCTCGTCAAAACATGCGCACAAAATCATCAACCACACATGCCCAACTTAATACATGTATTTATTAGAGCCTGCCTTTTATGGTGTTTTTGATACAAAGGAGGTATCAATTTAAGACAGGAAAATTCACAGATTATTGATACTGGGGCCAATATGATCAAAACTGGAATAAAGTAGCCATTTTCTAATTATGAAGTTATATGCTGAGGAACTTTAAAGGCTGCTTTCTGGGTCAAATAGCATTTTATAATATACTTTATTTTACGATAATAAGAAAAGGAATTCTCTGCCACGAGAGCTGCAGTGCGACAGTGCTGAGAGTGTCGGAGCTATAGAGTTGGAAAGCAGGGACCGGGGTTGAGAACCAGAGGGTTGCCGGTTCAAGTCCTGGTACGGACCACATTTGGTAGCTGGAGAGGTGCCAGTCCACTTCCTGAGCACTGCTGAGGTGCCCTTGAACAAGGCACTGAACCCCCGCCCACCAGCTCAGGAGCGCCCCTCACTCTGACATCTCTCCAATGATGCATGTCCATAAGATCCTGTTTGTGCATGTGTGTATTTCAGCCTATGTGTGTGAAGCATGTTAAATATAACATGTAAACCTCAGTGTAAACCTGAATTTCCCCACACAGGATCAATTGATTATTATTATTATATTATATTTTGACAAACATGACTGTAACTGCCTTATTCCATCGTCTATGCCTGTCCATTGTCGGGATTATTTATCATCTATGACACTCTTATTCACCATTTCATAAAATGTATAGTGATTATATAAAGTGATTATATATATAGTGATTCTATAAAAAAAGCAATGTCCATATACTGTATTCCAGTCTGAACCTGCATAGCTGGAACATAGCACATTATATGTCCACGCAGAGGAAAGGGAAGGAGTGCAGCTGCAGCTTCACCTCTGTGGCCCTGATTTGTCTTCCAGCCCATCGCTGCGGCTCCCTCAGGAGAAGCTTGTGCTGCAGTCTCTATCCTGGTGTTTGTTCTTGCTTTGTTCCCTTTCTCCTTTTACTCTCGCTCTGTCTTCACCTTGCTTAGATCCTTTAAACTTTTCTTGTCCTCACTGTCATTCTGTCCGTATTCTGTAACTCTCCAGGTTAATTTCTATTTCATTTCTGCACCTATGATTCATGCTTCTTAATCATGTATACAACATTCCCTGTAGTAGGCTGTATTTCTTTTCTCTGAACATTCCCAGTGTCAGCCTCCCAGGTCAGAGATGAGATCGTGTTGTAAATCCCACCCTGAGAGAGCGAGAGCTGTTGTTTCAGGCCAACATACTTGTTCAGTCACTCAAATGAAAGCTTTTCTTAATTTGATTTTTGAGAAAAGGGCGAGAGAAAGTACTGATTTTCAATTACTTCCAATATGAATCATTACTCATCTAATTTGCTAATATTGGATTAGGTGGCAGCATAATGCTGGCATGAAAAATTGATACCTCCAGAGTTTTTTCCACTAGAAAGGCGTTCACATTAAGCTATGCCACGCTGCGCTTTTGCCTCCATATGGTGCATTTCAGGGGTGAATAGACATTTGAGAGGCGCATCAACTGCTGTGAAAATTAAAAGATAAATGGGATTGTTTGTTTCTGTATTTGGTTAAGGCTTTTTTAAACAAAAGTGCATTAAGGCTGCAAGAGATTCTTAGTGCCCAGTTGCAGCTTAGGACAAACTTCGACATCCCCCTTCCCTTAGATGTGCAAAGAACGGATTGAGCGCATAGGCGTGACCCAGATAAATGGAGGACAAGTGTTGCAGAGGTCGGTCTTGTTTAAAGAAAAAATGCCGACATTATAAAATGATAAATCAGGCTCACAAGACTCCTAGATCCCCTGAGAATCGACAGATAGCTGAGGAGAATCTTGTTAGGATCCTGGCAAATTACACTTTCAGCTAGCCTTGAGGAACATGCTGCTGCAAAATAATATTAACGCCTTTCTTAGCACTCATCGAGGATTCATGATTCAGTGGTGATACAGCACAATAACTCCCAGTCCGGGGGGACTGAAAAATGCTCTGACTATGATGCTAACCTGTCCTAATAGATCTCATTGCAAGGAGCCTCTTCATGCAAGCGGCTGAGATAAATGGAGCTCAGTGCAAACTTTGCTTAAGGGTAGTAACACTCCAGCAGTCGGGTATGTTGAGCTGTCGTCTCAGTTTGCTCTTATGTGAAGTGAAGAGAGTGTTCTTTTGGGGAAAGAGTGTTCTTTTGTTTGACTCAGGGGCAAATAACCTCCGACACTAATGATGATAATACTGAAACACTACAAGGGAAATGGTGAAAGCCTAGACGCCTTGTCAGTGTACCCAAACTTTTGACTTTTGACTTATATAGATAACTGAAACTTGTAAGTGTTTGTGATGCGACCCTGGCAGAAGAGGCAACATTAAGGAATGAAAAACTATCAATCTGAAAAATATTGTTTATGGAAAAAAAAAAAAAAGAAAAGTGACTGGCTGAGGCCATGCTTCTGATCCTGGCTGCAGTGAGAGAGAGGGGGAGGAGCTTGACTCAGTCTTTTGTAGTGAAGCCCACAGGTGCAGCAGATCAGTGGTTGATCAGGTAGGGCCTCAAAAAAATTGTATGCCTTTATTTTTGAGATAGGACAGTGGATAGACACAGGAACCTGGGAGAGAGAGTGGGGAAAGACATGCAGAGAGGAGACACAGGTCAGATTCGAACCTGGGCCACCCGCTCTTGAGGACTAAAGCTTCTGTATACGGGCAGGTGTACTACCCGCATGGACTACCAGTGCCCCATTGTGTACGTTTCTCATTATCTGGGACAGCTCAGTACTATTTTAGATATTTTGTAAGCACCTTTACTTGGATATTTCTATTTCATTAAAACAATAGACTTCTACTCCTCTACATTTCAGAGAGATGGATTGTACTATTGACTTACACTGTTGTAAGCTCTTACATTTATTTGACAGCTCTGTTTACTAGCTACATTGTGGATTGATACTTTACTACCTTCTTTATATACCTTTGAGTAGATGTAGTTTAAATCAGCTACACTTTTACAGAGATGTTGTTGTTGCATAACAGTTGTGACCCCTTCCTATAATAATGTATCACTCTGAAAGGAGCCATTATACAGTATGTGATTTGTTTTCTTATATTTCTTTTATTTAGGGATTTTTATTCCCCTTGAAGTAGCAGAACAAGCTGTAAATGCAGCACTTACATATTATCACCTTTTATAGTTGCTATGGTGAACGTTAGCAAACAATGTACACATCCTAAACATACAGAGCAACGCATCTCTACTTGACATATTAAAGTCAAATAATCACTCTCATTTTCACATTGTTTCAGTCCCCTCTGAAGAAATATTGTCCCTTAAGTTCATAATTGCTGTTGTTGCAGCTTTGCCTGTCTGAAAAAAGGTGTTTGGGATGTATTGTTCTGTGGCTCTTTTCAAAGGTTTAACTGAAAACAGCTGACTTTTTTTTGCTCGTATCTAGGTTGATGAGAACAGCGTTAGGTTTCATGCCACAAGCTAAAGACAAAAGCAGGAAAATGAACATTTCTCTCAACTTTTCTGTGAGATTATTACACAGACTCACTAACAAAGTGGCCATCGGGTGGTTTCTGGAAAAGCCTGATGGTCCTGTCCATTAAGTAGGTCGCAAGTTCTCTTCCAATACTGTGTGGGGGAAAAAAAACGTCTTGGAGGTCGTTTTCCACTTAATGTTTGAACAGTTACCTCTGTTTAAGGGCTTGACTGTCCCAAAACTGTAAATGGTGCCTAAACTGTCGGTCAGGTGTAAGAGGCAGTGACTGTCATCACTTCTCAACACACCCCAGCACACCTATTCAAGTAAATGATCTATCCATGCAGTGTCAGAGTTCTGGTGGGAAATAAACTAAAACATGACAGAAAAAGTGGACTTAAATGAAAATACAAATAAATGGATAACAAAGGAACAAAAATATAAATAAACAAATTAAAAGTGGAGGTTAAAGGTCAGAGAGGAACATAAATACAAGCTTCATGGCACACACTCAAATACATTATAAGCTAGAACAATGATTAATCAAAAGTAAAGTTGTATTTTAAGTGACACAGCAACACTACACCCTGTTATTCACATTATCCGTCTGCATCACTACATGAAGAGAAGCAGGGAAGAGTAGCGTTACAACAGAGAGATGAGCAGGAGCAGCTGATTCCAGGGGGAATACAGGGTAGAGCTGCTGAGGACTTCTCAGCACTTGTACAGTAGTGTCTATTTGATGGACCTCAAGGGGTTTAAACATATCCCAGAGCAGTGTAGTCTGTTAATGTGCTTTCGGCGATGATTCATTTCACCTTCACTGTAAGCCCTGTATTGTGAAGATACAGCTGAATTTATTTCTAGCTGTAAATTAATGTTATTGTACTCTTGGTGTCGAGTGTCGTCTCCTGTAAATCCTGTTTAGATGCATGTGAATGTAGTGTTATGGCTTAGTTCAAATGCTGTATTACTGCAGCCATACATTTTCTCATAAAATATTTTGATACCTGCTCAAGTAAAATTTAAAAGTTTTCTTTTCTACTTTTTTTTCTGTCTTTACCCAAGGTTACTAACGTTTATTCCACCACTGGTCCGCACAAAATCAATGTTCAGTTTCAAAAAACAAATAAATGCACAATGTTCTTACTCCTAAGACCATTCAGCAGTGGGCTTTATATACAGAAGGACCCCCAGGAGTGATGACAGATGATACGGCACAGTGCATTATGTTCTGTGATTAGGTTAGACGGCAGACTACAGGAGGCAGTTAATTTTTAGCCGAGCTGCAGCATCATCTGCCACAGCTGCACATTTATTTGAATAAGTCAACTCCACTGCTCGGCACACAACGCTCCCCAGCCAACAGCAGCGATAGAAGTGTGATAATGAAAGTAAAACATTGGCAGATAATTCCTGTAAATTGTTCTTAATCCGAACGGTACCTCCTCTACCCCTGCTCCCGGCTCCCTGGCTCATCAGGACTAATGTAATGTACCGAGCAGATGAGGAACACAACCTGTGTGAGGAGTGTTAGCGCTGCTGTCTGTGCAGAATGGATAAATATGTCCCGCTACTACTGAAGCAGGAGCCGTTTGAGTCACACTGATTTGTTGACAGCATGGATGCAGAAGAAAAGAAGCATAATGTTCCATCTCTGAGTCACCAGCTGTTTAAGAGAAAATAAGTAGTTCATTAAAAATATAATAATAGCCTTTTTTTATATTAAAAATTAATAATTTAATTTTAAATCTGACAACATGAAAGTGTTTTAAGATAATCTGTTTTAAAGCAAAGAGAGTTTTTTTTAGAGTCATTGTTACATTTAGTACGTTACATGTTTGTTACTTTTGATAAAGTAGTTTGCAGATAAGGCATGAAAGGATTTTCACAGTTTGTATAGCCAATCATAAGAAAATATGACCAGTGTTGGAAATGGATGGATGATATTGTTCCACAACCTTTACATGTTGGCCTTCATTTCTCAAAAAAATTACAGCATATCCTTTTTTTGGACAATCTTGCAAGACTTGCACTTATAAGAAAAGGAAGTAGTGTTATTAAAAGGGCAGTGGCACTCCCTTGTTGGCAGTAAAACACATTTTTACATCTGCTTTTACTACAATGCAATGTCAATGTGAGCGTTGATCTGAGTTGTGTAACTAGCAATTTAAAAATAAACAGTGTATCTCATCTATCTTTGTTCATTGGAAGTGGGACGTTTTCCACTGCAAAACGAGACAGGTTACTTTTTCTTGATGTCAACTGTTGTGCACAACACTAAACAATATGGTGACTTGCATGAGGGCTTTTCTGTCAATTCAAGTCTGACATTCTGCACGGCTGGTACTATTTTCTGTTCTTTCATTGTATCACTGCATATTTATAAACTGTGACTGCTAATGCAGCATGGAATTATGCATAATTTCTAGTGCAATGGATTTTTTTCATGGAAAGATGTCATTGTTGCAACTACGGTTGACACCAAGGACAAATTAGCATTACTATTGGATGTAAAATCTTGAACTATTTCAGTTGGGGCTTCAAATGGCCAGCAAATCCCCGAAGCTTCGAGATGACAAACAACAAAGCTTCCAAACCAAAGCTGGGATGATTTGGGTTACCTCTGTGATTTTCTAGCTTACCTTTCCTGTGGTCTTACAAATGTGAGGTTGCTGCTCTGACAGCAATTATCAGACACAGTGGTGCAATTATCAGACACTGGAAGTTGCACTTGCGCAGCATCCAGAGGTGTGTTTTACAGTTTTTGGGGTTTTGTCACTTAAAAGTAGAAAGTCATTTAGAACATTGGGAAAGGTGAAAAAACAAGACATTATATGCATAATAAACTATTTTGAGATTGCACTGGTCTCTACGTTTATTGGTCCTGAAGAAATTGTCTGCACACTTTGTATCTTTGGACCACTGTCTGTGTTTGTGTCTGTGTTTGCGTACGTGTGTGTGCGTGCGTGTGTACGTGTGTGTGAGAGAGATACAGTATATGACTGGTATGGGCGCAGGGAATGAAAGGGATCCAGCCTGATAATGGGATGAGAATGACACCTCAACTCCCCAGAGAGCCTGTCACAACCGCCATTTTATACTCAGACCTCTCTGCACATACACACACACGCACGCACACACACACACACGCACACACGCACACATACCTACCCTTGCTTTGTGCCAATATATTGAGAACTGGAAGGAAGTCATTAAAACAGCAATCAGTGTTTCTTAATTACTAGCCATGCAGAAAGATATTTGGTCTTGGGGGGCCAAGGGACAATTCTTAAACGTTCGGCTCTTTTCCAGTCAATTATGCCGGCCGAGTGTTAAAGACTTTCTCCTCCATTTCCATTCTGTTCAGAAACAGACTTAATGAAAATGCCCGGCCGTCCGAAAACGTAGGCCTTGTTAGAAGTCAAAATACAATCAACAATAGACTTGGACTTTAATTTGTGTCAGGGCTTGCTTTAATCGGCCCCCACTAAATTGCCATCAACAATAGACCTGCACTCTAAACAGGTCTGAGCACTACTCTGGGCCTGCTTTGAAAAAAGGCTAGCAGTGAGCGCAGGTAAATACTGTTTAAGCTCCATTGGGTAGCAATAATCCTACTCAATGTATGCAATAAAGATTGCATAGCAAGAAGGGAAATAAGTCTTGACTTCACTTGCATTTCAATGAGCCAATTTTATGGGATATGGCCTGAGGGATAACTGCATAATTAGCAGATATATGTCTTTAAACTGGGGAGTCTTTTTCACTCCCTCTAACTACTGATAAACAGAAAGTTTCCCTTCATGAAGCCACATATATGTGCTCACAGGGCTGCTGTGCACAGCTAGCCAAGGACAGACACATAAAAAGTGTGTCTGTGTCTCTATATTTCATTCTCACACTCAGTCTGCATCAACAGGCACAGCAGGATGTGAGCCCGTCCTCACAGTGCTTGTGTCCTGATTAGTGGTGGCGGTTTCCCTGAGTGCCACAGAAGACAGCTTTGAGGGCTTGTTCGTAATAAATGCTCCTCAACAGGAGCAGAGGTTAAAAACACATTCTCGTAGTGGTTGTGATGTTCGCTGACTGAGGAGATTTAGAGCATTGCTACGTCGAGCCTTGAGGGGGTGGGAGGCAAAGGTGACCTAATTGGTGTAAGAAACTTCTTTTTAAAGGCCAAGCAAGCAGGTGAAAATCAGTTATAGGTGTTTTTATCTTAAGACCCTTACATTTACTTAAATTTAACAACCCTGGTTCCCCTTCCGCTTTTATCTAATATCAAAGACATGAACTCATTTTAATGCTTTTTAAACTGGATTTTATTAAACACTTTGTAGGTTGGTAATGTTTTCAATCTTTTAAGCTAAGCTGTTAATGTGTAGGTCAGTTTGGTCAGCTTTGCACTCTCACTTAGAAGGCAGAGGGTATACATTTTAAAAATGTATATTGACTTAATATGAGTAAGCATTTAAAATGCTGTGGTTTTAAATTTAACCAAGTTACCAAGAATGTCTCACGTGCTTCTTTCTGTCCGTGAAGAATCTGGAAAATTCCTCTAAAGTATTTATCACATCCTGAGTAGACTTTGATTTCTCACTCTACAAATGCTAAGGTTGCCAGACTTCTTACTAATTTAAAAAAGAGAACCATGGGGTACTGGCGCCACTGCTACAAGTAATCCAGTCGCTATAACCAAAGTGAGAGCTGTGTCTGCATCCTCTTTACAAATTCTGACACATTCTCAGTGTGTGTTGGCTTTCCTCAATTTCCCTTGTCACCAAATCTTTTTAAGATTTTCACAGACAGGATATCAAGGTGCAGACAGAGGAACGAGGGTTTCTTGTATTGGGGCCTCTGAATTTAATGTCTGCTTTTTGCAGATGATGTCCTGTTCCCGCTACCCTGAGTGGGATTCTGTTGGCTTTATCCAACTGTGTCGTCCATCAGGCACTGCGGTGGTTTGCAGCCAAGAGCAAAGCAGTTGGGGAAAGCGGCCAGCCCTTTCAAGCCTTAGCCCATGGTTCTTTGCTGGAAAATGGTTTGATTTGCCAGTCAATCTATCTTCCAAACCTCACCTATGGTCATGAGCTTTGGGTAGCGACAGAATGATAAGATTATTTTCCTCCAAAGGGCTAATGCTTAGAGATAATGTGAGGAGCTCTGACATCTAGAGGGAGCTCAAAGAGGAGTCGCTATTCTTTCCCATCAAAAGGAGCATAAAGTTGAGCCTCTCATTGGAGGTTTTACTGTCATGTCCACCTTGGAGGAGGCTATGGAGGGATTATATATTCCATCTGGCAGGGGAATGCCTCGAGGAGCTGGAAAACTTTCCTCAAGAGAGTGATGCAGGACCGACTTTCTTGGCCTGCTGCCTCCGCAACCCAGTCCCAGATTAGAAGAATGGTGAATGGATAGAACCGCAACCCAAAATGTAAGCTTCATTACATTTTCTACTTGTGTTTTTTTTTTTTATATATATATATATACATATACATATTAAGGGTTCTAGCTATCCCTTTTAAGGTCTGGATTTGACCTCTGTGAATGTTTCTTCCCATATAAGAGTGTAGCCTTACATTCTCTGGCTGGTCTTTCTTATATATTCCAGGACTTAGGTTTAAAACCAGGGTTTACTGGGTCTTTGCCATCAGAATCTTGATGTTCTGGAAATTCATTCAGGCAAGCCAAACCTTTGTCTGCTTATGAATCTTTTCTAAAATATCATTTTTTTAAATTTGCTTTTTTTTAAACTAATTCTGGAGTGTGTATGTCGAGTAATTGTTTGAGTATTTAAATAACTTATAATGTATTCTATTTTAGTTCAGTTTTACAACATCCATATTGATTTTTTCTATTTATCGATTAGTTTAATTCATCATCTTTTTTTCTCCATAACCTTTCTTTATCAGATGGACAATTTTTTTCCCCTTTTTTTTAAATTGCTTGTTTTTATTTACTCAATAAGAACTATTTGGGATGGTAAAGCTGACTCGTGATATATCATGTTGTAAAATCTGAGCTGGAATCTCAGCTTCACAACACCAAGGCTAAATTCAAGATTTGATTTATTGCCACAAAAAATTACACTCTCAAGGGGGGAAAAAAGACCCTAGAAGACCTTGAAAACAGCTTTGAACCTCTCTATAGCCCCTTGTTTTTTGTTTTTTTTACTTCTGTGCCTGTTGTGTTTTGAGTGGTGTTGTAAGAAGTAACCTTTTTCCCATTGTGCTTTTGCTTCTAGCTTGTTTACTCTCTTTTAAGTTGCATTGGATTAGACTGAGCTCCAGCCGGCCTCTGTCTGTTCTTGGCATGAAATCTTTTTCACCAAAAAACCTCTAGCATCTCAGCATCTGAACTCCTCTGGAGATGAATACATGAATGTCCAAACACCCTGCTCCAAAAGGAAATTCCAGGAGTCAGCTCTGTTTTCTTGCACATTCGGCAAGGTCAATGTGCACTCTCACCAGGGGGATGGATCCCAAACTTTATCAAACTCAACAATAACGCTAATAAGGCTGGAAATAACTCAAGAAGAATGGAGGCTTCTTGAAAAAACAGATAAACGCCTATCAAGAAGTTGTTGAATTATTTATCACCTCTGCTCTGCTGTCAATTTGTTGCTGCCATTTGGTTTTGTTGTAAACGAAATCTGTTTGCGCCGCAGATGGAATTCAGACGGATGGCTCCACAGTATAAGAAGAGGGGGATTATGCCTTTCTTTTGTTTGACTGGGAGTTTTGTGCAACATTACCAAAGCCCCTCGGCAAATAGAATCATCTCCCAGTGAGTAATCGGCAAACAGCATAGGCTTTAGAAGATTTAATTACATCTAATTGTATCTGTTTCAGTGTGGTCCCATCAATCAGCCTGAGCCGCTATCAGTCTCTTATGCATATTTAAATAGACGCAATCCTGATTCTTTGATAATGATGAGAGCATGGGAGGGGAAAGAAAAAGAATAAACGCGTATATAAGATGTTGCAGCTTCTATACCGAACATATCAAGGCAGTTCGTTCTAGTGAATGCACCATTGAAGTTGTTTTGTTTGATCACTTGCTGTCATCACAAGGACTGAATGATGCAACCATGGAGAAAGCACATGATGCTACAGCCCCGTGGATTAAAGAGTGGCACACCACCAACAACAAATGTCACAGCATCTGCCCTCCAGACTGTTTGCAAACCTGACTCAAAGCCTCTGCTCCCCATGAGCCTTTCTGTCCTCAGTGTGCGCCTGTAAATGATGTCCCCTAAGACAGATCTCCTCCCTGACCACAGGATTAGTTCCACCTCTTCTCAGACCCTGAAGTGTTTCTCTAAAGAGCCTTAGTTACTTTACCTCCCCTTTTTATATAAGATGATGGTATATAATTGTGAAGTTGGGTTGTTCTGACCCAGCAGTAATTATTATTTAATTCTGCAAGTGTTCAAGAATCTCCAGCATATTTTCTTTCTCCAGCATATTTTCTTTTTTCATGATGGATCAACAACAAATGACCGCAAAGGGACTAATTCTAAGCGCCATGACAAATGGGACTTTCTTCATGATTTTACACTCTCTCAGAGACTGGACATGCTGCTTTAAATGAGAACACTTTAAACTTGGCTTAATTCCAATAACACCAGTCAGCTGACTGCACTGTAAAAAAAAAAACTGGGACCCATGTCCCTGCAAGAACTGGGTGGGCTGCACTCTTATTTCTGGCTGGGAAGCCATGAAGTGAAATAAGATTGCGGCCCGACCAGTTCTTGCAGTCGGCCTTGCTCTCACTTTTAGTGATTGTTTTAATTGCTCACCAACAGGGCCCTAACTAATGATCCATTACAATTAAGACAATAAACATCCATCAGAAGTTCCCTGATCCAAACATGCTGTGTTTCAATTATTTATCTTGTTCTAAAACAGATAAACAAGACTCAGGGTTTTCCCCCCGCTGCTTGCGGTCAAAGGCTATAGTCAAGAAATGCGTCGTCTTTTTTCTTGAAGCTTAATGTAAACATCACCACTCTAACATGCTCAGACTTACAATTAAGTTTGCTAATGTTAAGCAGGTATAGTGTTTGCCCTGTTAACCAGCTTATAGCTTTGAGTGTTAGCATGCTAGCATTTTCAACCTAATCCTGAATACAGAGTACAGATCAGGCTTCACCTGAATTAAAAATGTTTTAGGTATTTGGGTAAATTAAACCATGGTATCAGAAGAATTCAAAATTTGACAGCCAAGAAGTCATGATGATGACAAAAGGAGGTACAATATATCCTCATGGCCCATGAATGTCTCCTGCACTATAGTGATGTTTCAGTCAATGGAAGTACAGTATGATTCAAAAGCAATAACGTCCCCTTGATGATGACGATAAAAGAGAAAGAAGGATCTCACTAAAGACTTAAAGACTCATCATCTGGTAACCATGAGGCAGAATTTCCTTTCTTTCATATAGCATTTACTATATGTTTAAACGTTATTACATATTAAAAAATGATCACATTCAGAAGATCAACAAGATCATGAAGTTCCACCCCAGGGGCACTATGAATGTAACTTCTGGATTTCTTTTTATCAGATATTTTAGGCAATGTTTGTTAAAATATTGGTCTTAAAACAAGACATTTAACTGAGGAAATGTTGGAGGATCACCAAAGTTAGTATATTACCTATTTGTTTGATGTTTTGTGCTTCATTATAAAAGTATTCTGTTTGTAACGTTTGCTTTGAAAAGTGTTACATCTTTACGTACTCCCTCCTGTGTGTGTCAGTGGAAACCTAGGCTAATGGTGGGATATTTTCTTGCCCCCTGTGAGCACGTTTCAGTTTATTCCTCCCTCTTTGGAATAACTAACAATTACTGACATGCAGGCAGCTTGGTTCCTTTTCAACCCCATGAAACTGTACACAACAGTGTGTAAAAAAACGAAATTAGTTGTTTTTCCATGGCCTGTAGAGGAAATTTGCTTTTTCATGGAGTTATTTCAACTTCAGTCTTCTGCATTATAAATGTAATAATGTCACATGTGCCTCTGTGACATGTTGAGGCAGTATATGAATAGTACTACTTTTATTACTTAGGCTGCACTACTTTTCATTGAAACTCAGAGGGACTCCCGCAATCAAATGAAACTGGCATATTTATCCTGTCACATTTCCAGTTACTGACATTACAAAAAGAAGACAGCTCAGTATTTCCTAACACGACTTATGCAGCTATTGCTTTCATGTTTCATGTGACGGGAGGGAATGATCTGCTATGGAAACTGATGGCCAGCGTGATATTTCAAAAGGTTACGCTGCATCTTGCTCAGCGATTGTTTTCTGCAGATTTATATTTGTTTAAAGGGGGGGTTGTGGTTGTCAGCAATAACAAATGCACTGACAAATAACTGGGCAGTGTGCCATTTGGAATTCATTTAGCAAGACAAGGTGGAGATAAAGGCACCACCCCAACTGTCTGCGAGCGACACTCCGTAAATCAGAGAGCAGCGTGGATGAATTACACCAGCGAGAAAGTCTCTCTACTGAAGGACAACAGCAGTGTGTCTATTTACAAGCAGCTGGCCTACAGCATAGGTCACCACTCACCCCTCCTCTTTGTCCTTTGAAAATGTTAATCCAAAATTTAGACAGCAGCTGAAGAAGGAATACCAATTCAGACTGTCACTTTATCTGCTTTAAGACCATTTGAAATGCAATATTTCTGTGCTTTTGACTGTGTCTTAACACCAAATGTGGTAAATGTACTGTACATCCATTCTAAACCCAAGTAGAATTAAAAAGGGCTCTGATAAAAGGAGATACTCGTTTAACTCTTCACTACATTAAAGTGGAAAAGGTACAATGTCTGGAATCCACCCACAGAATACAAATAAATAGTTGCCCTTGATAAAGCTAACTACACCTCATGTAGGCCTACCTGTATGGTGGCCTACAAGGGCAAATGTGCTGCAAAAGCCCAAACTTCTTCCATTCACAAAAAGGATTGCTAATGTATTGAGAGGCCCTCAGCCTTCCAGCCACTGAATGGCACTGTGTCAGTTTTACCGGCACTCAAAAGACGAGTCGAGACGGTGCCGTGCGGGCAGTACTATACAGGTGTGGCCATACCTCAGTCTCTCTCTCCCTGTTTCCACTCAACTCGTGGGCGATCCTTTGTTTGGTGTGGCAGAGCCTCGTGTGCTCTTTTGTGCCTCGTGTACATGATCACTGGTCTTTTTGATCATTTCTGATGTTCTGGGAATAATTCTGCGAAATTAAACTTCAGTCTGCCATCAACGTATTTCATAGTGTCATCTGTGTGTTGTGTGTGTTCAGGGGCACAATGAAAGGAGAGAAGTTAAATAAGCTGGCAGGAGTTTGGTCTATTTAACAATAAAGACTGAGATCTGCAGCGTAAATAGCAACGCGCAAGCCTGCAGGCGCACCTGGCTCTTAAAGGGAATGAGAGCTGACAGTCTGATTGGTTTGATTCATGTTACGCTCAAATCACACCTTTGTATAATCTAGTGACTTAATTCTAATTCGTTGCACTCTTCCTTTTCCTTCGTATTTAGTCCATGCACGCTGCGTCCCATCACTGCCAGGGTTTTGCTCCGTCGGCGTGTGCCATGAGCAGCTGTACACACATCACATGAAGAACTACAAGATCACGCAGGAATAAAGAGAAAAACAGACAAGCAACATATTACTTTGTCTTTCCAGGGAAGATGTTTATTTGGTGCCTGTTTTGACGTATTGTTGATAAAGTGATGTTAAATAAGATCGGGAGTCCGTATGCTCCAGCTACAGGATACTGTGCGTTTCCTTGTCTGACTTCTTGTTCAGGTCGATCTATTCTGTCCAGCTTGACACGTGCTTGAGGCACGCTCTGGAGCCCAACTGCGGCACTTGCTGTGGAAACAGAAGCATTGACTAGAGGGGCAGCGAAGTGCGCGCCGCTGAGGGACCGCGGCACGCACAGACTATATGGAAATTGGCAGTTAGATTATGCGTTGCGTAACCACAAAAATCTAGTTGGACATGCCCCAAATAAATTTGCGCCACAAAATTCAGAGAGTGCGCTTTATGCTATCATAATGGGGCCCTTAGAAGAGCAAGGTCAAAAATACACAAACCCGAAAACAACAAAAATGCTTAAAATTCTGTAATTATTTTTCTAACTACTCTGGTCCTTTGGGCAGACTACTAAACTCAAAGCATCTGATAATACTGATCCAAAAAGACCTTGCTCCAATGTGAAATCAGTTGTTTGGGGAATGTCTTGCTGCTAAAACTGCCCATACGTTTCCGGCAAAGTTGGCTGGATCACTTTTAACCTTGTCATTGCAAATTTTCATCTGTAGACATAACACCTTTTCGTCTTTGTCGAGGTTTGTCTCTGTCAGCTTGATAATTTTATGTGTGATATGTACTGATGGGAATTCGAAGAAAACATCTTTGCTTTGTTTTAATGTCCCATCCATTCAGGTTGACTTGTGTCTTGATTTTTTTGGAAGGCGGCACAAAATGATGCAGAATGAAAAACCTCAATAATTCCACCAATAAACGAGATAAAGCTCAATTTAAAAGCCTTTTCTGAACACGTACATAGAAGTGTGAATATTTGTGATAAAACACTTAAAAAGAACAGATTTTTTTTTTAAATGATGTGTATTTTCTTACTTTCCACCTCTGCTTGTCCTTGTTACAGTCCTGTGATCAGTGTGCAGACAGGAAATAAACAGAAGAATACTTCACTATCTCCTATTGATGGATACCTGCTAGAAATCGAATCAGGATTTATTATGTGCAACAGGGGAGTAATATGACACCTTCTCCACACAAAAAATGAATTGCAGTCTTAACCAATGTGTTGTGGTATTGTTTTATGACAGAGATATAGATGGGTGCTTATTAATCTCTCTATGGACCTATCTTAAATCCATTTCAAGAATTATATTAAGGGATGAGACAGTCATATTCATATTTATTATCAGGAAGGTTTGATTTGTTTTATGAGAACGGAGAATGCGGGGAGATAGAGGAGGAAAAAGTCTGTTTTTCCATTTATTTTAAAGAGAAAATAATCAGCTTGTTTTGACATCGAGCTCAGTTTTTCATAAATTTCACTGCAACTTTGATTTTTTTCCCCGCTGAAGACAATCTGGGCTTAAAGGCATTTTATGAAATAATTTCCCATGAATAATAAAAAGCCACTATATGCAAATTAAAATATATAAGGGACCAAGCAAAAAGCTCATCAAGCAGAGTACTCTGCACAAAGATAAATTGAGGACTCATCTGCCCACTGAGCAATTTGACCATGATTGCAGAGCCTTGCAGGGACAGAGCAAGCTTCCTTTATGAGGGATTGGGCCAGTTTTGCTCAAGTGAATGGTCTGGAATAAATGACATGATTTTGATCAACCTTGTTGGGCCATGAATTGATATGGTGGTGGATGGATTTTATAGTATTTTAAATGGACCAGAAATAATTTGACAAAAGTTATCTTGACCTGAAGATACCAGTGGAAAAGTGTATTTTACCCCAGCTTCATCATCATAGTCTAAACCTCATTGGCTTATATATGAAGTGTCCTGTGTGGTTGCCAATGTTGGTTAAATGCACTGTGACACTGCTTTCTAGTTTGGTCATTAAAACCCATAATTGACCAGCCTATTATACAACTTAGTAGAAATTAAAGCCAATATGTGCAGAATTTTCTGTGATTGAATGTTTCAAATAATCCCTTTGGCCTATGTTTTTGTTTGTATTCACCATTTGGATGAAAGTGATATGATCTTAAACCAAGTCCCATAGCCTTTGTTTTCAAATACATTGCATTACATGAGACCCTTTTTATACATATGTACGAGGGAGGCATCATATTTGAAAATTAAATCTGACACATGATAAACAGACCAATGCCTTCGATACAGTAGAAGAGTGCAAAAACTTATGAAAGACTTTTTAAAGACTAACGTCTGACACCCTCTCACATCTAAAGACAACGTGTCAGCAACTCACAGAATATTTAGTGACAGACTGAGACTTGGCAAAGAATGGGGATCTTGCAGGGTCACTTACTGCAAGATTCCTTTTGAGACTATTTTCCATCATGCACTTGGTAGAAATGTACAATTACAACTTTTGAGCAGAAATACATTTAGTTTATCTGGAAGGAATTTCAAAGTTGGATCTGGGGTGCTAATATGAGTATGCAAACCTTGATTTATAATAATATCAGGCCTGGTTTTGTGATGGCACACAGAAAGTTGGAATTTTTAAGCAATAACTCAATACTTGCCAAGTATTTTTTGCACAAACTAAATTCTTAAAAGGTTACCCGAAGAGTTTCACGATATCTTTCCTTAAAGAGTTATCTATTTTTCAAGACTCTTTGAAATATATAAGATCTAAGTATACCTTATACCTTCATGAATGCCTTTCTAGTCTTTCACTCAATCAGTCCCCCCACAGCAGTTGAAATAGAATCTCATTACTGTTATTAAAAAAGAATATATATATATATATATATATATATATATATATATATATATATATATATATATATATTTATTATTCAATTCTCTATTAATTGTTGGCTTTCTTTTCTTGTCCTTTTTTATGTGACAGTCATATTGGCCTTGTTGTCTAATTTTTGTTGTTTACATCCACTCAGCCTGAGTTAGTTATTATGCTTTGTAAATTTGTATCGTAAAATAAAGCATTGCAAATAAAACTTTTGAGCAGGAAACGGAAAGGAGAAGAAACTGGTGGAGTTATGGAGAGAGCAAGAATGCCTCTTTAACATGTCCTCCCCTTTGTACCACGATAGAGAGGTTAATGAAAAAAGGTTGGACACAAATTGCAGCCATTTCTAGGACTGATCTCCATTCCTATATGCAGCGCAAAGATGATTCAGTTCTTGTATCCTCAAAGTATTATAGATCAAACAAAGTATTTTCTTTGGTTCAGAAAGTCTGATGGTTCTTCTTCAGTTGTACTCTTGCGACGATACTCCGCCGGGCTAACGGTCTGAAAGGGAGGGACTCACCTCCTGAGCGAAACATAAACGTTTCAAATGTTGCATTCTAAGCCTTTAGGAATATTTAGTTTCAACAAATGATCAATTTGTAGAGCTTACACAGCACATTATGTATATTTTTGTTTCATTTAATCGTAATAAAAATGTAGATTAATCACCAGTCCACCACTGGATTTAGAAGAGGAGAATTGTGATTGCTTAACATTGCAGATGATGTGTCCATCTCCACCAGATACATGTTACATTAAAGCCTGAATATTTCAGAAAGCATGAACACAAACACTATTTTGACAATCCTTTGTGGATAAACAATTAAAATCAGTAAAATAATTCATCAAACCCAGGTTTGTTTGAATACTTTGTGTAGCCAGAATGATTTTTCCCTCACATTTTAATCGAAATTTCCAAATAGATTAGAAAACAGAACATATTCTGCTGTACAGAATATATATTAATAAAATGCAATGTCTGCCTGTATCTCTATGAACGAGCCACATGTCAAGAAAATGTTTCTCTTGCACTTCTCAGTCGTGCTGCAAGTGAGCTGTAGTCAGACGTGTTTACTACTGTAGTACTGATAGCTGTCATGGCATTGATAGGGACTGCTTGTTTGGCAAATATAACTTCAAATGATGCCAGTTCAGATAAAATGTGTGGGTCATCATTTTCAGAGATATTCAGTTCCACAGGCAGACAATCTGTCAGCTGAGAAATCAGCGAAAGGATGAATACGGAGAGACATGGCTGATCTATATTTCTCTCCACTGTGGTGTCTATATTATGCATGCAGGGTCTGATATTTAACCATGCCAGAGAAAGCAGAAATGTGCTGAGATATGCAAAGACTGCAGTGCAGCTTGTAATATTTGTGGCAATGCATGATTTATTTCAATAGATATCTTTAGAAGGGAGTCAAGAGGAAAAAAAACCCAGCTATTTTTATGCAAGAAAAGTGTCAGTGTGGAGGACATTTTCTTATCTTTTATCATTTTGCTGCCACTTTGTTGGTGTTTCAAGTTGTTAGTGGACTGGGCAAGTTGTAAAGTTGCATTCAAAGTCACCTTTAACTTCACTGTTTATAGAAGCTGCTGTAGTTTGACACAGTTGTGCTATCGATACCACAACTTTGTCAGGACATCATTGTAGTCCCTCCAGCATAACTAATCAGGCCAGCAAAATAATTGGTTCACCCCAAACTCCCCTATCTGAACTATACACCCGGTCATTAATCAGGAACGCCACTCTGATCAAACAGGACAACACACACACACATACTCCTTCCAGTCACTGCACCGAGGGTGAAGCTAGGAATCCTATACCGGCCCTAAAAGGCTTTACAAAAAGTGTTTGTACTCCCTCTGTTGTCCAATAAACACATGCATTCCTTTGCTTCTTGTGTAATACTGTTCTTGTCAGTTGTACTTTGAATGACCTGAGCCAGATTCTGTGTATTTTTCAATCTTTTTTTAATTGACATGGCTTATTTATTTATTTATTTTGAGCGTCATCAAAAAAGGATTTTTAACTTTGTTACAGAAAAAAAAGTGATCTTATCTTATCCAGAGACTGCAATAGATGATGTAGTCTCCAGAGATGTTTCCTAGTTTCCTTTTTGTGTCTTTGATAATTGCTGGCAGGTTCCCAGACTTGAAGTGTTCAATTTGCTCAGAAGAAAGCTCGAAATGGTGTTAGAAGGGAAAGTGAAATCATTAATTTAATCCAATAAAAAAATCGATTGAGGTCAGCAAGTACTTGGCAAAGAATGCCAGCTGAAAAAGAACAACATTATTAGGGTGGTAAGCTCTGAAAGCATTAGGGCAGCTTATTAAGTATTTGTATATTGTTTCCCACATATCATGGAAAGAAAAAAAGTGTTGAACTGCATACACTGTTTGTAGCACTACTGAAGAAGGATATTTACCATAGCTACTATGAAATTAAGATTACAGTTTGAAATCCAAATAACATTGTGTAACTGTCCTGCAAGAACAAGAATTTCTTTTTTCTAAGACGGTCTATCTAATGGTGACTGACTTGCACTCAAACAGTTCAACACAAGTCAAAAAGCTAAACAAAGAATTCAGAATTGTAACTTTGTCTCAGTCAAACATGCACAAAACATTGTTGTCTGTTGTAAACTTTCTGCAAGCAGCAAAAGACCTACAACCCTAAAAATATGCTTATTATATTGTATCTGTTGAAGCAACCAAAACAGCAGCACAACAATATGAAGCACTGTGGGGATACAAACAAAGGCAGGGAGGCTTCAAATGGCAGCGATAGGCTCAAACAACAGAAAACATTAGACAAAAATGAAGCCAAGATCTGAAGATTATCTCTGGGTGGGCTATAGCCTTTCAGGTGTACATCTTAAGTTAATAATTACTTACTAAAGAAGTGACATTTCTTTTTAAAAACAAGTAAAAACTATTTTATTTTACTTCCTGGGAAACCAGACACACTATTCACAGGGGGCAGGTTTGTAGGCAACAAGTTAATTGGCATGTTGTTGGGGTCTATTTTCAGCAGTGGATTCATGTTAATGAGTATTTGTGCGTATGTGGGATGTTTTATCATCATCCAAGTTATTCTTAAGTGCAACAGGAAATGTTATTGAGGTGTTGGTATTAGGTTTAACTTTTATTTATTGGTATAGTATTTTTAAGACTGTGAGGGTTGTTTTAGGTTGTTTTTCAAGGGATTTTTTTTTTTTGAAGAATACAGAATAACACCAGGATTTTCCTTTAAGAAAAGTGTTGCAGCTAAACAAGACATAACCTGACATTTAGGGCTCCTCTATTGACATACGAAAACAGAGCCATGATGGATAATGCATCATGAAGATATGATGTAAAAGATGCATGATAGAGAGATAAAGGAAATTAGGACAATTATGCAGTGCGTATGAGACTTACCAAATCTGTAACAATTTGGTCTGTCATGAAGTCAGTTTACACCAAAAGGCTCTCTGAAGGTTACCCTGAGCATTTCATGTAGGGCAGAGAAAGTGGCCGGGCTGAGTGGCAGATACAGCACAACGCTTCATCGCGCTCGGTGCACTTTACTCCGGGCCCAAGCATGTGGCCTTGATTTAGGTGAATGAGCACATCCCATTTATATTCAAGCAATCAGCAATCGCTCACAGAGACACATGCACACACACACACACACACACACACACACACACACACACACACACACAATCGCATTGACTCTGTCACTCTGCTCTCTCAGCCAGAGGTGCTCATTACGCAGCTGAGACAGGGAGGGAAGGAAGAGCCAAGACTGAGAGACCCAGACTAAGGGGAGATCTACTCCCACACCAGGCTGCTCACTCCACGCCAGCAGTCAGAGTCAGCGAGCCTGGCACCAGCTGCGTCTTCTCACTCACCCAGCTCTCTCTGCTCCCTCTGCTCTCTGCCAGGGAGGTCTGGAGTGACAATCCCCCAGACTCCAGACCTCCAAACCCCCCTTACCCCAGACCCCTGCTCATGCAGTGCAGACCAGGTGCTGAATGTTCCCGATATGTACTTCAAAGCAGCAGGATGGAGGCAGAATAAAGAGAGAGCGGGTGCACAGGTAGGTAACATAAGGACAGGCCAAAACTTACAAGAGACCCTACACCTCAAACATATTCAGATTCAGAACGTTTGTAATCAACCAGAAAATAAAACACAAACGTTTTTTTTATTATGATATGGAGCTATGGGTCTGAAATAAAGTTTAAAGTAAAGTAAAGTAGGTTAAGAAACAGCAGAGAAATATTGTAGTGCCTCTAAGGAGCAATGAAAACCAGAAAAGAAGTATACAAAAGCTTTTAAATTCGTGGAAGCATATCTCTGGCAAAACATACAGCATGATATAAATTAACCCTAAAGAATCCCAGCAGCGAATTTTGGTGACAGTTATTCAACTTGATGCTAATTTTAAACCTTCAAAGCGACTATAAATCAGTATTTCATTATGAAAATGGAAAATATAGACGACTTTTCTTACTGATGAAGCAAACTGCATTTCCCCTTTGCTTGTTTGTTACTTTTCTTTTTTTGGTTTAGTCTTACTTCTCCAGTTTGCCTTGGTGTTTTCATCGCCTTCAGGCAGCTGATTACAGCCAAAAAAAAGCTTTTAAGTATCACTCTACAGTATTCCTCCCCTTTAACACCAGCTCAGTGATCTAGCTTCTTAAGAGTTATATGTTTTCCTCCAATGTTGGTGGAGACCAAAGCATGAACTAAGAGGGAAGATTATACTTAACCTACATTTGTTATATGAAAACTAATAGAACTTTTAACAACTGCTGCAATGTGTCTTTGATGAAAATAGTTAAGGTTGCTATTAGAAGCTTGCCAGTATGAACCTAAAGGTGATAACATTTTGAATAAGGTGTTATTGATAGTTTCAATCTTTACTGATTTGGATACTTGGCAGCAGAGAAACTCTACGAACACTAAATATGCACACTGTAACATTTTTGGCTGTACACTATCCCACACATGAAGCAACATTAGCTCTTGATTTTGAAACCATGTATACCACAAGTTGAAAAACTCTATTAACTAACTGGGAATTGTGTTGAGAAATACAATTCCCAGTTAGTTAATAGAGTTTTTCAACTTGTGGTATAAATGCATATATTATAGTCCTTTTCAATAAGTTTAAATACTTTTCAGAGCTCTCCAAAACATGTCTGTGAAGTTTCCCATCCTGTATTTTAGCATGCCTATAAATATATATTTCAGCCCTGCTCAGAACAGTCTGAATCCATGTCTATAGCTTTAAATGCAAATGAGCTGTGTCTGACCACCAGGGGGCAGAACAAACACCTAGCTGTGGGAGTGTCACCCACCTGGGTGAGGGGTTACTGCCCTTTGTGATGTCACAAAGGGAAAATCTCCAATCGGCCTGTTTGAGCACACATTTTCGGAAAAGTGAAGCAGGCAAAAGACAGAGAGGATGGATTTTTCTCATAATTGAGGGTTTGTAGACAGACTAGGGACACATATTAGTGTTCGATACATGGTAAAGTGCATTTTGCATAATATGTGACCTAGACATAGACTGTAAGATCTTGAATTTCGGCTCACCAGCAGCAAGATGTTTGATTTGTTCACAAAATAGTCACCTCTTTTTCTGAAATTTGGTAGATTTGGGAATAAAGTTTTGGAAGAATAGGGTTGATGACAGTAAAGTTTCTTGGTCATAAATCCAAACACAACTAGCCAAAAGTTTTAAAACAGTCTTATCTCAGTCACTATTTGGCTAATTTCCCATTTCCTGTCAGTGTAATTTGATCTGTCAAACACAATTGTTTGATTAATCAAACTCCTTTAGTAAAGGAGGGGGAGTGGCATTCATTTACACATTTTACAGATACAACAGTGTTGCTTTGTGCCCTTGGTGCAATTGCAATTGGAGGCAGAAAATAACACCAGAAAATTAAAACAGAGTTGATTGAATTATGTCTACTCAATTTACTTGAGTTATCAACACCTTTCTAGCAATCTCAATAAAAGCTTTTACACTCATGGCGATTATGAAGTGAGGCTGTGTTAGATTGCAAACTGTGCAGAACAGGTGTTTAGGTGTTCATGATCTAAATTGTCTGTAGGGCCAGATATTTGTCATGTGGACTGTGGAAACATGGCTTTGATGCAGCTTTGAAACGTGTTAAAGTGTTAGTGTCACGCAAGTGGTATTTGAACAAGTGTAAGTAAGCTACACACATTGTCGAGCAGCTCTGTTGGAAAACCACAGGAATTATAAAAGCTTCTGTGTGTCTGTCGAGTCTTTGCTGTAATTATTTTTGGGTATAATTTGATAACAGCTGGATCAGAGACCTTTTTTTTCTCCTGTTTTTTTGTGACAAAACTCGCTCCAGCTCCTGCAGCTGTCTCTCAAGATACGCACTTCACTCAAATGCACAGGATTATTACAGGGAGCTGTCAGCGTGGAGGATTATGTTAACAGCTTAATTAGACTATTGCTTTCCTAACAGTCTTGATAATAGCCAATATTTTGTGCATGGAATTATAGCCAATGATCAATTACAGTATCTATTGTGTGGATAAATTGAATTATACTTATGATTCTGAATTTATTAAGCATAATGATTCTTCCAATAATATAGGTGTGTTATTGTCTACCTTTACATCCCATTAGGTGTAATTGTTACTGCAAATACTGGTGCATACCTTTCCAAGAATTACATCCATCAAAGCAATAAGGATGATGGAAGCGTGATAGACAGATGGGGAGGCAGGGATGGGCTCAGAGATGACAAACCTGTCATTTAGACTTGCAAGTACAGCTCAGTCTTGCCTCAGGATGTTATTAAACCATAAATGTGTGCTTGTCCATACTGACATCTAAAAAACACAACAGAATAGTACCTGTCAAGTGTTAAGCAGTTAATGATAGATGGTGTACTAAATTAAGAATGGATATGTAAGGGCTAATGTTCAATGAGGCGCCCAAGGAATTTATGGGTGTGTGTGGGGGGGGGGATTCATTTTTGAAAGCTTTGTATCACTTTATCGTGTAGGTCCTGAGGTGGCTTAGCTTTTCGTAGCTAAAGTAGGGGAGCTCAAAGGAAAGAAATATTGGGGAAAACTGACCTAGAAGTACATTTTCCTGTTTATACCGTGGTCAATGCTGAAGAAAAAATTAGTCCATACTTTGTTTTCTTTTGTTGTCTTTTAGCTCAGAATGCTCAGCTAAAAACAAGAACGCTAACAGAATGTTAGCAAGATTAAAAGTCTTTCACATTGGGTTTGGGTGGCCTCAAGGAAATATAATTTCACAGTGTTTGTAACAGAAGTATAGCTAGCTAGCCAGCTTTGTCCTTATCCCCAACATCAGGTTTTTCATATGCAATGGTTATTTGTTGTTGAATACAGTCGAGAGTTTATGAGATGATAGCTGATGAGTCTACAGAATCAGTGAATCATGTTTACGCTCCATGAACAAAACTTACAGTTCATTTTCAGTTGATTTTTCTTCAGATGCATTCCAGTATAATTCAGTAAAATTAATATAATTGATAAAAAATAGTTTAAATACATTTTGCAGTCCCTCATTTTTATGAGTAGATATGAGCTTGTTAGCCAGTCACATGATTTGTAAACAGAGGCTTTGACTGCATACCTGTTGCTCTAATTACTCATTAGGTTAATATGTTACAAGCACATTTGGTACCATGAAAAAAAATGATTTCAACAGAGCTACTTAGAATAAGGGCATTATGAGAAAATATTTGAACCCCTTCAGCTAATCTGAATGAAATATTATTTTCCTCTTTTTTTCTTTTTTACAAGATTTGTTTTGCCTTTATTAGATAGGACAGCTGAGAGACATTGGGAGGAGAGACATGCAGTAAAGAGCTGAGGTTGGATTCGAACCCATGGCTGCTACACCAAGGAATATAGGCTCTGTACATGGGACACTTAACGTAACCGCTAGGCTCTCCAGCCCCTACGAAGATGTTAGTTTTTAGAACGTTTTGAAAACAGTTCCTGTTTAATTTTAACACTAAAGCCAGGCATGTGCGATTTCAGGCCAAATATAATTCCAATCAGCCGTGGTTAGTTGTGCTGTGCACAGGGAGGGTTGAGCTGATCATGGCCCGATCGGCTGCTCCTGACCTGTCAAATGATTTTCTGGCGTTTTTGATATTTTAGTCGTACAACTGCACACACTCACAGTGAGAGCAGAGCCAGAAGCTGATTCCCTCAACTCCTGAACTTCTTTTCCTGTGCCTGGACAAACTGACAGACATCACCCAAATCCCCATGGCAACAGCAGGCATGTATGTTAATCTAGTCTTCCCACTACTATCATAAAAAGGAACCTTTGCAGAAATATCTGCGGACCTCAAGCTGACGAAATATTTGTTATGATTTAGCTGATAGTAAGCATGTGTTTATTGGTGATGCAGATTGTGTTTGTGTGTGTGAGAGAGAGAGAGATAGAGAGAGAGAGAGAGAGAGAGAGAGAGAGAGCGTTTTTGCCGTTGTGAGTATTTGAGCACACATCGATAAATAGATCTGACTCTAACTGCTGTCTGTGGGAATTATCTCTTATCTATGCTCAGTCCCAATTTAACCGAACATTGTGCGCTCTTAGGTCGGGCCCGTCAATCGGGCACATAAATCGCAAGCTTTCGTCATACGTTGTAAACGATTCAGTCGTACTGTGAATTGACATTCCACCACAACTTTTATACAATGGTACAGTGTACATCAGACTAAAGGTTTGATGAGGCAAGGTCAATTAAAATCAGCCGCAGCAGTCGCTTCCAAAGTGTGGACTTGATTGCATTAACTGATTATTTAGAGTTGTATTGCCTCTGATTGTATTCATTGATGATAAATGATAAATTAGATGGTGCAAATGAAGGATAAAGACATAAGCATGGATCGATCAAGCTGCAGAGGACAGATAAACCACACACAAAGCTTCTGTTCAACTGTGAAAATCCCTCCACTACACACACAAAGGTTATTTTATAAGCGTCATGCGGGGAGAGAAAGCACCAAACATATATCTTCCACACATTTTGATCCCTGTAGTGTTCTTGCTGTGGCTCATACAGGCATGCCAAGGAAGCCTGGACCCCCACAGAGGATAGATGGGAGCAAATGACATTTCCTGTCAACACTGCAACACATGTCACAGAGGATGTCAACAGTAATACTACAGTCTCAAGACACACTAATGAGTGTCAGAGGACTTGCAGAATATTATCTGTAACTTTTCACACCCAAATAACACATCATTTAAGAGGTTGCATTGTCATTCCCATGCAGGAGCCCTCATAAAGGAAAATATGCCTCATCTCAAGACTTCATGTATGGTATTATTATGACCATGCAGAGTTTTGCACCAAAATAAATGTCATCTAAAAGCATTAAAACCAGAGTTCTGAAACTCTAATCTGCATCGTTACATCATCGATGTACAGCCTACAGCTGCTCCATTAACTATGATAACAAGGGGGAACAAACTCTTTTGTTTCTGTCTATGGCAGACAGCTTTCACCGTTCACTGATACAGGCTGAAGTCTCCAAGGACAGAGTGATGACATATTTCAAACCACAATACAGTAGTTCTCCTCTTTGTATTCCTCCCACCTCCAAGGCTCGAAAACATTCGCTCTTGAGTTTTGTTATTTTAAGCTCAAAGCTGTGATTTCCAGGGCGGAACAAAAATGCTTGATTTTTTTTGTGAGAACGATTTTTTAATGAGCATGATTCAAAGTGAACTCTCGCACCCAAAGAGACTCGCTGAAAGTTTCCGTGATAAAATCTTGAATCTAATTTTCATTGAAATTTTCTGTTTCAATTGCTCCTTTTGAGGAAGTGACTCACCAATGCAACCTTTTCCTCAACTCACTCCTAATTTATTTTGTCTGCTGCCATTCAAAAGGCATGTTGTGTTAGTCAACACTGTCTAAAAGATTTCTTGGAAAGATGTGAACATCTACTGAAAAGGAGTATTGTTCATTCATGTATGAAGGACCATGTGTCATTTTGAGCATTAGACCAGGATGAATGTCAGTTTATAATTGTAATTTTGTGAGTAGAATCAAAATTGTCTGTTCACTTTAGCTTCAACTAGCTTATTAAATTCTTCTTTTTCAGATAAGAATCTCAATAAATTCCTAACATTTTAACAGCAACCACGAGTCTCACCTTACGAGTGTTGACGGTTAGACATACTTTTTTAACGGTTTTTTCCACAACACTGGCTGTGGCCAGATGTTAAAAATCATTCTGGCCATCTACCTTATTGGCATGTCAGGTCATGACGGAAACATCTTTAGCAGGTAAGATTTCAGGATGAAGAACTTCAGTTAGTAAATGAACTAAGGGTAGCAGTACCTCATCTAGGAGGACAGAAAAGTGTGAGAGAGACACACATTTTTAACATTGATCTGCCTTATTCTGTTTGTGTTTACATGTAGGAATTACCATGTCTGTTTGCAGAGCATTCTCCTCCGAGTAATGCCAGGGAAAGAGTAACATTGGGAAAGCTGAATACTGAAGGGATCCTGACCTATTAACTAACTGAACACCAACAAAGAAGATAGCAGTAGCACCAGACATCCTCGGGGTCCTGCCAGAACCCCTAGTGATTTTTACGCAGCAAGTCCGCTGAGCTGATGTGAGAACGCAGCAGGATATTATCCGGAGAATTCACCTTGAGCCAATGGAAGGGGGGATTGACGTTTATATTGTGACTGCTGCATGGTGCACAGAGTGTATGCATGCGACCACTATCTAGCACGATCTCCGTGCACGTAATTAAACAGCTGCATTACATTTTCTGTTCATTAGTATGTTGTTCTCCGCTCTTTTGATGATAGTGTGATTCCATTAAACTACGAGTAGCATTGATTTAAAAAAGCAAATATTGTCATTATAAAACACATACCGGACTCTGTTGCTACGTCTGCTACTTCCACGTCTTTTTTTTTTATGTCACGTGTTACCTCAGGAGCCCCCCCCTCGGTCGGGAGAATATCCAGAGCAGTCCTCCTGAAAAGATCTAGATATTTTCAGGAGTGCATATGTGAAAACTGCTTTAGAGAGAATGTAAAATGTGCCTCCTAGTGAAGTCCTCTAAGATCTGGGTTTGGGTCCATTGTTGTGTTGATGAACTGCTCAAGGATGTTTCCCTAACCTTTACTATGCAGTTTATTAATCCTAAAAGTTTTTCACACAATGTCAGAAAAGAAGAAAACAAATTTTGTATCTACATGACATTAATCTAAATCAGTGGTTCTCAACTGGTGGGTCGGGACCCACAAGTGGGTCTGTTTTCAGTTGGTCGTGAATGAGTGCCTGGAAGGAAAATGCTGTCTTAAAGTCAATGAAGTGCTTTTTAAACATGCTTTTTGTTCTGTCACATGTTTTGACGGCTGAGGTCGAAACGGCACCATCTCTCATTGAATTAATCTGACTGGTTGAAAAATGTCAGAAATTTGGGTTGCAGTTTTTCATGGAGGAGTTGGTGGTGGGTCCTGAGGCTAAACCAGTTGAGAACCGCTGATCTAAATGAAACCACAGGGGTTTGACAAAGTGATGGATTTTTTTCAATTTGGGATGAAAACCAATCAGAAAACGTCACAATGCACACAAAAGGCTTTCCTTACACTGTGTTTGTAAAGTTTACTGCTTGCCATGCTGTTAACCCTACATGCTCTATGTGCAATGACACAGCTTTAAAAAAGTGAAGATATTTTAAAGACAAAATGTGAGTCATCTGAGGCTCTTCTAGACTAGTTATTGAAAACTGCAGAGCCCTAGCTCCATACATACGTTCTTTTATGAAAATCGTTGTACCCTTTTCCCCCAAGTATAAATTACTTGTGGGAAATGTGGGAAACTTGATTTAAGTCAAAAATAACAGTAGATCTGAATGTAAGAGAATTGTGTCTTTCAACAAAATCCTCTGTGTCGTCCCACAGAGCCGACAGCTTAAACATGCTCGGTGTCTGCCTTTTTCTCTCTCTTCTTTTTAACTCTGCCTCTTTCTGCTTCCCAACAGTCCCATCCCTCTGCTTTATCTCCTCTCCCCCTCCTAAATCCATCTCTCCCAACTTGTTTTGCTGTTTCTAAATGCTCTCTCTTTTCCTCCATCTGTCTCTTTTTTCCCTTATCTTCCTCTTCCTCCTCCCCCTTTCCCTTTACTTCTTCTCTCCAGTCTATCTCTCCCTCTATCCCTCCTTCTTATAGTCTTAAGTAAAAATCCTGGCTCCCATCTTATCTCCAGCCGCCATGTAGCAACGGCAACCATGACCAAAAAACATTGAGGACTTGCATTTCCTTGGCTGGTTGCCATCTTCTCTGCCTCTCTCCTTCCCATGGCTCGGGCTGGGTCATGTATCTGCCTGCCAGCAAGTGGAGAGTTGCAGAAGCCATACAAAAAAAACAGGCAATTTGTCTGCTTTACTTTGCCTTCAGTTGGTAGATTAGCCCCTTCAACACCTAATCTCATCAGATAACTCAGCCATTCTGCATGTGTACGTGTCTATATAGAGAATGTGACCTTTCGTAAAGGAAGAGATAACTTAGTTTCTGACCGAAGGACAGATTCTCAAAAAAGTATTTTATGTTACTCAGAGACTTCTTTGAAACATCACTAAAAATTTACACAACAGATATTTCTGTTATTTATAGCACTGCAGAGAGGAAGTTTTACTTCTGAAAAGGACTCAATCCAGATCTAACAGAGTAGGCAGGGCTGACCTGGTTGCTGTGAATGCCATCATGCCTTAAATACGAAATAAGCCCAGAGTAAACAGGAAATAATGGGACCAGCTGGTATCAGACAAAGCAGCAGAAGTGGACATTTTTGTGTGACAATAAAGTTCACAACCAGATATTAATGAAACTGGTTCAATTGGTCAGCATTAAAGGCAGGAGAAACATCATTGAAATTTGTCATAAACACATAATGTCAGTATGTTAGATTAGATTAAGGGTCACAAAACCCAATTTCTGCTAAGACTAACAGGAATGTCCTTGGTTTCGCCATAAATTAAAGCAGTGTCAACATTCAGTTAATGAATATTTCAGCCTTGATCTTTTACCAAATGTAATGCAAGGCCACGATGTAAACATTCAATCAAACTCACAAAGTGGCCTTAAAATCTGTTACCTCACATCTTGACTAAAAATTGTACTCAGTTGGCTGAATTTGGAGACATTTTCCCTGTAGAGGCAACATTTAGAACAGCTAATATCTCCGTCTTTTTTATATGGGTTCTACCTTTTCACACTCTCAGGATTTTTTAATTACTTTACATCAAAAATTACAAAATCAGCCAGTTAAAAGTTACCACAAGTTTTTAAGAAATTCACCCTAAATGTAAGGTTAAATACTAGCAAGACTAAAAGCG
Organism: Tautogolabrus adspersus; assembly: GCA_020745685.1. Taxonomy (NCBI): domain Eukaryota; kingdom Metazoa; phylum Chordata; class Actinopteri; order Labriformes; family Labridae; genus Tautogolabrus; species Tautogolabrus adspersus. The sequence continues at coordinate 23,831,477 of CM036534.1, forward strand.
AACACAAAGCCTCTTAACTCTGACAATGGCTGCCAAAGTTTCTCATGGAGCTTTGGAGCTTTTAAAGCACAATGTCTAGGAAGTAAAGATGGGGTGAAAGTCCTCCAAACTCTGAACAAGTGCAAATAAGAGACGTCATTAAATATGTATTTGGGTTTTCTTTTTTACGCTGTTGTAAACCTGTCTAGTCATGGGTATTATTTAAGCTCTGTTTTTAGTTTAAGTGGTTACATGGAACTTCCCTGCTGATGTGTTGTAGAGGTCACTGATGGGACACATTTGCATCATTGCTTACCATTTTAATTTGACCAATTTGGTAAAGCAGCTTTTTTCACTATGGGGGAAAGCCACGTTCAGTGCATTCCAAATATTTAATGGTACTAAATATTTGATAAAGAAAGATTTTCATTTGTGAGGGAATACCAAAACCGCAACTCAATATACTAAATTGTTTTATAATGGATTCAAGTGGAGGCATGCTGAATTCATTTTGTGTCTGAGACTGAAAAGAACAAAATACCTCTTCAGCATGATAAATTCTTGCTCTAAGTTACTGTGAGATCATTACTTAAACACTCCTATACACACCTAGAATTATTTAAAGGACATTTTCTTTGCTCTTCTCATAATTGTTTTGAGTATTGCCCCTCAAAAATCCTCACCATAACAGTGAGACGCATACTTCATGTTACATTAGGAAAGCATCATAAATCACTGCCTGTGCCCTGAAGATACACGGTGGGCTGCCATGATCATTAAATGTATTTACCATGAGTGCTGTGTGACTCATGAATTTAACATAGATATAAAGTCTCTTTCCAAAGTCAATATGTCATTATGAATAATCCCTTGACTGGGAAATCTCCCACAGACAAAAAAAAACAAAACATGAATGGAGGAGGCGGAATAAATGGTTACCATATTGGCTCAGGGGAACACATTGGATGATATATTGACTTTTTATCCATTCCAGACTGGAGACAGATACAGTATTTGAAAATCATGTCTGCGTTGTTTGTGAAATAATGCAGTGTGCAGACTCTGGCTATCAGTACCGAGACACAAGGCAAACAAATGTGTCTGGGTACTGCAACACATGGCCAATACCTTCCTCTGTGTGTTTGTATCGGAACATAATTATGACACCCACGCAGTGACATTATTGCTACCCCGACGCTCTATTCTACCCAAACATTGTGAATCTCAGCATTATAAATAATAAACAAAACTGGGGGAAAAGAGGAGACATAGAAAAGCCAAACCATATTTGCACTGGAAATGATGAATAATTGAATCTGGAAGGCATACACACAGATGCAGACACAGACGTGCCCGCATGCACACACATTTACATGCACACATGCTCAAAAGACACACAAACATACACACTAAAGGGGGGAAAGTCCACTGGGGCTACATTGCCATCTAGAGTTTGTTTGCAGAAATGTGCAAAAAAATGTTAATATTAGGTTTATTAATTTATGACATTTTGCAGTTATTGTATCTAAAAGCAAGAAATAAAAAGTCTGGGAGTACGCTTGTTTTCACTAAGATCATGTACTGTATTCGTTCCGCTCAAAGAAAAGCATTGCCATTAACTGACAATGAGTTACAATGTGGGTGATTTTCTGTTGTTTCTGCACTCAAGGAAATGATGCTGCAGCACTTAATAGCTATGAAAACAAGCAGAATACAGAGAACTGATTATATATCTCTCTTTGGCTTGATTTAATTAAATGTTTTTTAACATGACAAGAAAAACTTTCATCTGTTAATGTTACACTCAGTTCCACAGAGTGCTCTACTTTTTCACTCACCCGCAGCTGCAGCCCAGGAAACAACAGAGGGTCTTACCAAGGGCCACCCTGAACCAGACCCTGCATCTGACAGCTGTGCTGTCTCCCATATGCTCTCCACAATAATGAGTAGATATGTCATTCTTCCGGCTGGCCGCTCCTGACAAAGCGAGAAGCCATGCATGAAGTTATATCAGCTTGTCAACACCAGCAGAATGATTATCTCTCAGAGCATCAGCTAACTTACGTGACTTGTCTTTTTCTTCTGTTTTTGAGGGTGCTAACAGCTTCAGTTTACCCTGATCACTGGGGCTCTCTTTAGACTGTCTGTCTGTCACTTCTCTCTTCTTTTGCTGTCTCGTTCACCTTGTCTTACTTCCACAACTCATTAAATGTCCACTTTGATCAGAACAGCTAAGTATAGGTCAATTTTATTAAGGCTACAGATTTTTACCTTTACAAGTCACGCTGTATGAAGCTCAAAAAAATAAAAACATTTTTTAATCAATACAAATATTTTCAAACCAATTGTTTGTGTCAAATTATTAATCTCTTCCACGAGTTGCCTTGTGGAGGACCTCTATCACCCTGAAGAAGGTAATTTCCATTAAAATGACCTTATGCTTATTAACAACACAGCAACACTCATGAATACTTAATATCTGATTAACTACTAGGATGCATTAATATAGATTTTTTTCTTACAGTATATACATTGTGTTATCAGCTCAAATTGACTAGAGCTTTAAAATGTTGATTGTATTTCTTATGCTTACAGTATGTTTAGAAAATACCAACTGCACTTTTATTTAAAGACATTTGCAAATGTAGCACTTGTACTTGTAGGTTGGTATTTTTTGCAGTACATGATGGTACCTACAGTATCCACCACTGCAATTATTTTCTGCAACCACTAGTTAATAGGTACTCAAGGGAGCAAACACAAACACATAAATTCCAGGAACCTTCAGTAACCCAGCATCATATCTGACGGCACATTTCCCTATGGGTGCTGGCACAGGATCACACAACATAAGCAGCTGCTGTTCTTCCCAGCGCTATAGACGCTAATGTCGAGTTTCTCATTGGCAGCACTTCAGATGCACCTGACAGAACCTGTGCAGTGAACATGGAACCGCTCCAGAGGCTCTCCATCCCTTGCCATTTAGTGCCTCTGCCTGCACTCCGTGGTCCGGGTCATATTTCCCACACAGGAAATCAACTATGTTGGGTGAGAGTAAAAAAAGGTATGGCATGGCAATTTGAGTTAGTTAAAAATAAATTCTATGATGCTGTTCTTTGGATGCCATGCCCAATGTTTTGATTATTTTTCTTGCATATCAGACCTGAAACTGGAAAAGAACAGCTGATACTGTGAGGCAAAGAGATGGAAGGGAAACTTTTAATTGGCTACACAGAGCACAGCTGTGTTTTGTTGTTCCGTCCCAAATTCCATTTGTTAGGAGTGCAGAGTACTGTAATAGGGAAGCAGCACCTGAAACTAATGCTTACTGTAAACACTGGTGACAGGGTTACAGAGGCTGCAGAGACATTTTATCCAATTTCCTTTGTAAGCTAACTAACCAATATTATATAATAGCAGTTATTCAAGTTGTATACTATTAGTTTAAATGACAGTGGATGTGTAGCTGCTGAATGTATTAAGGAGGCTGCTCTTAACCGTAAATCTCTGCAGAGGCAGCGTGCCAGTGTAACATTTACGTTTTTATGTTTTATTCATTCTCCTTGACTCCAGAGAGGGGCGGAGGGGAGGCGATGTTGGGAATCAGAGCGTGTTTCCAATCAGTTACAGCATTGCCTCATTTCACTAATCATTATTCAAATGAGATTGATGTGCTTCCCCACCCCTGCACCTAGTTTGAGTGTAAAAGGTTTAGAGGGTAGCAGACTTCCTCCAAGACGGATTTGTATCACACACACCCAACCCCTACTCTCGTGAATGTCGTTGAGCGGTCTCCAAGTTCCTAACAATAAGCTTATGAATACTGAAGTAGTATTCTATTTTTCTCTGCCTGGCTCCATTCTGTTCATTGTCATAAAAGAAATGAAATCCACTTGAAAAAAAAGCCTTTTTGGATCATTTGCATGCATGCATGGCCCAGTAATGGAATGAAATATGACACATCAATTTAATTACTGCTTTAGAATTGTCTTGCCTCGCACTATAAATATTGATTCAGCCATCCCTTTCCTTGGATTCCCTTCCACTATCCCTTTCACTTCCCTATGTGCCACTTCCATCTTTATCTTGTAGTATTCCAACTTCCTCTTATCAAACCTCTCTTCGTCTCTAAGACACACTCAGAGCTATAGTAGTACATTTGGGAATTTTATGTGTGAATTTTATGGGGTTCTGGATAGTTATGACTAGTGCTGATGGATTTTGAGGCAAGAGCAGTATATTCAATCGATGTTACTGTGGAACAGGAGTATACACAAAAATGATGCTAGCTAGCAGCTGCCTGCCAGTATTAGCTAATGTTAGCCTGGGCCACATAGCACATTACATAGGTAGCTTTCTTTCAGCTCACAATGCTAACTTACAGTATTAACGCAGCTTGGTCTGACAGTCCTCTTCTTCATCCCACATGTTATCATCACAGATTATCTTCATTGTTGGGGGAAGTGAACAGGACAGTCTCTGAAAAAACATGGAATTTCTCAGTGGGATAGAAAGGCCCCTGGATGTCGCAGAAACACAGTTAATCACTGGTTAGCTGCCCATTCTCAAAAAGCAAGTGAATTCGTTACTTCGTGCTGTTGTTGTTTTTAGAGCTGATATTGTAAAAAAGTTATTTGATTGTCAGCTTTGAGCTCAGAACAGCTGGAGCATCCACAATTTCATAATTGTCTCTCTGTTCTCCCTCCCCACTAACGCCATTTTCCGCCATGATGGTCTCTGTGGTTCCCACTTTCTTCCACTCAGCTCCACTGCAGCTGAAAAACGTATACATTATTTGGTTGAATAAAATACTCAAGTCAACATTTTGATTGACTTAACATTATTTGCTGGCACTGCAATATTTTGTCTGCAACTGTCACATGACAATTAACCTGACACCAGTTACTTTTTAAGGGAGTTAATTAATTTATGGTAGAGGATTGGTGCATCGACTGGCATGCTGACCGAAACCCATGAAGGCATTTTAGGCTGTATCAGAGGCCAATCAGGACAACTCTTATCTAAATATGCACTAGTTCAGTATCTCCATTTTTCATCATGAAATCAATTGCAAAAGAATGACTAAGCTTTTTTAAGGGTGGGCAGATCCTACAGACCCCTTACACGCAAATGTTGCTTTTTAAAAGGCAACTGCCTTCTCCTCGATTTTCACTCTAACTACATCCATCCCCCATCTTCCTTTCCCAGCTGCTTGGCCCCCCACACTTTCTATTCCTTACTCTGCCTGCATCAGGTGATGCATGTCATGATACAGCGGCAAAGACTAGCAAAGAAGCAACGAATATGAGATCACGCCCTTGGTGTTCACATGCTCCAATGTGATGATAGCAGGAAAACTCTATATGCATGCCTGTCCTCTCACCGTTAACGGGCCCTGAAATTACATACCATTTCCATAGCAATACGCTTTATAAAAAGCAAATGGGTCCCTAAGGGGGGTACCGCCACGCCTTTACAGTTCAGAAAAGAGCAGGGGAATGGGAAGATAGGCAGTTTGTACAAAAGCATGAAGCAGGAGTAGGAGGGGTAATTTCCCTGCCAGCGTCTCCCATGTGGACTTCTATAAAGTCTTCGACTCTTCGGCCTCGCTGCTTCCCCTCGTGTGTGTGATGGGTAAAACCCCAGCTCTTGTGGGGGGGGGGGATTTTCCACCCTTAGATGAGGCCCCGACTGTGAATATGTCAGCTTTGTTGTGGCTGTCTGCCCAGCAGGAGAAGAACCTAGAAGAGGCTGGTAAAGTCAAACATAAAGAGGGAGGATGTAATAAATTAAAATTATTGAGCTAAATATACCCTTTAAGCATTTAAATTGAGAAGAACAGAGAAATGTGCTCTTAGCTCCTCTGACCCTTTTTTTCCCCAAAGCTTTTTCTGAGTCTAAGAGAAGAAAACACTCAGCATCCGTAAAAGCTCAGGCATTTTGTAAACAACAGCTCCTTTCTCTAAAGTACTAAGTGTTTCTCATGTTTTCGCAGAGCTTTTAACAGGCTGAATGCCTAACAGGGGTGACCAGACAAGAGATGGAGAATTGAATCCCTGTCTGAGGGTTTATCCATGAAAATTGAAGCATCAACGTCTTTCTTTAGTTCTTGCTGTTTATTTCTATATAAGGGCTCACACAGAATATAGAAATAAACTTCTTGAAGAGTTTTAATGAAGCCAAGAGGCAAAGAAGAAAAATGGATCTGTAAAAGTGTTTCTGCCGCACACACATTAGGCCACCTTGCCTTTCAGAAAAGCCTGCACTTTCAACCCACTCGCTCTCCTCCTCACAGGGTCATGAAAACATCCATTTCCTAATGGCTCACTCATGTGAATCATCGCTTTACAGCCTCAAGTAAACGGGGACAGAGCTGCCCGGGCTGACGCATCGTTAACACCATGTAGAGGGAGCAAAAGGGAAGGCAGAGACACGACCTGCCCGCAGATTAATCTCCAAACAATGACGAGAAGGTCAGAGACACAGCCATGGACACCAGCCCACTGCTGCTGTAATCACACATAATCACTATATTGAGAGACAGGCAGAGACCATCTTCTAGTTTATGTGAAATAAAACTGTTATGGATGCAAGAATTGAGAAAAAAGAAGGAGCATATTGAGGGAAAGCAGATGTTTTCTTTCTGTGATTAAACATCTTCTGTCTGCAGGGATCAAACAAACAATGATTATGCGACAACTGCAGCCTTAGATTAGTATTTTCATGTCAGCTTAGTTACAAGGTCTCATGTTGAAAAGTTGCGTTTGATCTTCCGGTGGCTATCGCAGATTTCTAAAATAACACAAATAATTTTTAAGGATCAAGATCATATATTTTGGAGGCAAGTGTGATCAACTGCAAAAGCTCTTTCTATCCCAATCAAAAGCATTTTATCACGTTAAGGTTATTCAAGTTTAAAAGTAGCAGTAAATGTTAGCAATGGTAATACAGCTGAAACAGAAACTCAGGCCTGAAGCTTCTCAAATAGCTTCTCATCCAGAAAGGATGAGATTTTAAATCGAAAGAAAAGACTTCCTGCTCACGACCAAAAGTTCTGACTGGAATAAAACGGAGACTATTCCTCTCAGGGGGCAATAAGTATGTTTTTTACAGCCCCAGAGCACAAAATGACCATAATATTTCTGCAGAGGTTTGATGGGGTTATACTTTGAAAAACTCATTTCCCTGCCTTGTATTCTGTTTTAAAGCAAAAACTTTAAGCTCCCAAAAGTCCACTGGCATTTCAAAACACCCGTATCGTGAGGTTTATTCTCCTGAAGGAAAAACTCAGTGAGAAGGCTCTATTTATGTAAGTCATTAATGCATTTTAAATTGAAATGAATGACATTTTTGTCAACATTTAAATGGGATGTATTTTGTTACCTTGCTTACACATCTCTAATGGATAAATGTGTCTTTTTTGTTTGTCTTTCTATCCAACAATCCTTACAGAGTTTGAGAAGTGTTTACGTTGCAGAGATTTTTCTGTGATGTGGGAATTTCAATGCTTGTCTCCAGAGGTTAAATTTAAGTCATCATGTAGGAGCAGCACCTTTTAAATCAGAGCAAATCTTTAACTCTGAGGGAATTCATGTTTGGAGCACATGATGAAGCCTTTCAAAGCTCTATCATCCCGCAAATGTCAGTAACACTGGGCAAGAACAGATGGAAATAGTTTAGTAGTTTAGTACAGATGCTGCTCTACACCAGATTTCATCAATCTGAGGAAATGTTCAAATTTAACAGCGCCAGTGGATTGTGTATGAAACCCTTTGTGACTGCTCTCTTAAAAGCCAACATATGAACAGGAGTCTTGTAAATCTGCAGGCCTGTCATTAGTCAGGCCATTAGAAATGTTTGGTTCCCCGAGCATACTGTGCTCTATTATGTGAGTTGTTACAGAATATAAAACCATAACAAAGGCAGTTATATGGTCTACATGAACATGTGTAATTGTGCCATAAAATGCTGTATCTCTTCCCATTAGCAGTACCAAAATGCTAATCTGTGTGCTTTCCATACATGTGAAAGATCAGCGGATGAAATTTATAAAGATGTGCGTGATCATTTAAATTTTAACGGAGCGTAGGTGGAACTTTGCCTCATTTCATTTTCATTCCCAGAAGTGCTACAAGAGCAGAGCGCAAATAGTTTAAGTCCATAAACTCTAACAAATTGAATTCTCTTGCATTCTCACACTGAAACATGGGGGCTCGTATAACTTGATGAATATTTAATTTCTAGATTCAGATGTATAACTTTGTGCACTAAAACCAACCCTGCATGACCAAATAATATGGAAAGAAAGGACTTCTGAGAGGAGAACTTGGTTTAATCAATATTTCCATAAGCCTGCAGATGATTGTGCTGCAAAACTGAACAAGCTGAAGGTGGAATAATTAGCTTACGAGGGCATTTGTAGTAATTTTATCCACATAGGAAATTACTCTTGCTCTTGTGGAATATAAGGACATTATATTTCTTAATATTGGATCTATAAGCACTGTTCACACGGAAAGGTGTCTTGCTGCTGCAGAAACGTATAAAGGCATGACACTTGAAAACATGAACAAATCCTCATCCTGATAGACAGTGTATGTCAGTCATACTGCTAACATAAAGAAGAGCCCTGAGACCTGCCAAAAAGTAAGAAATAGTTATTAAATGTCACTTAGTTTGTAGCTTATTTCTCATGTTGGTAATATGTTGTTAGTAAAATTATTCTCCAGAGATTTTGATATGTGAGGAAAATATTCTCTCAAATTCCAAGATACCAAAGCTTCAACTTATTGCAATTTATGTTGTGGACCCTTAAGTTGAAATCTGTTTTTTTGCAAGGTTAGTGCATGTTGTGAAAATTTGCAGGTCTAGTACTTTTTCACACCTGGACAATCCCACCCTCTATCTCCATTCCCTAGTACATGTGGGCAGCAGGCAGAAAATATAGTTTGGCTAGCAAGTCAGGAAGCTTGTCTGGGACATAATGAAGCGGGCAACATCCTTAAGCCTCCCTGTTACCAGTGCACAACATTTCTCTCTCTCCCTATCTGAGCTGCATGTTGTCCCACGCAGGCTAATGTCAACTCAGCTGTTACATCTGCCCCGGCTCTCCAAATCTCCTCCTTAATTCCTCCAACAGGCAGCTGAAAACAGCCACCAGGACGTGCCAGAGATGGAGAAGCATGCAGGTGGCAGCCTTGAAACAGTTCAGAGCTCTTTATGTAGTTTCAAAAAGTCACCAGTCTGAAAATAGAACCTTTATTCTATTCTCTCTTTATTAAGTGTTCTCTTTGAAGAGCCATAATGTATAAAAGGGTCGCTATCAGTGATTTTAGAAGTTATCTCATACCAATGGAAGAATGTGCAAATGATATGCTTCCTGGAGCCTTTGCATTTGATCTGCCAGGAGAATAACCAGTGTTAGAAAATACATCAGTGAGTGGAACATTTAAGAGATTTCAGAGAGAGCTGTGCAGATAATGGCTGTAATCGTATACTAATCCAATTACGGCTATTACATTATAAATTGCAAAATTCCACTTTAATAAGGTATTACCATGGGAGGGGTCACGCTGCGGCTAGGTTTCCATGACTACAGTCAGAAACCAGCAGCTGAATGAAAAATGGAAGGGGAGTGGAATATAACACCCACACACACTGCACGGCTGCAATACTTCAAAATGTTTCCCCTATCTACTGCAAAGTGTTTGTAAGGCAGAGAGACAGAGTCTGAGTTTGTGTAATTGATTGATAAGTGAGAGATGATATTTGTCCAAACAGAGAGGAAGTAAGAAAATACATTAGCACAGAATTAGTGAAATGTTGTGCTGAAGAAATGATAGAAGAGAAAAAGAACATTCATACTGAGAGTAGAAACTCTGATCAGCCAGATGAGACCATCTGCAGGGGAAAAATGTGGATTTTCCTTGACCTGAACTGTCAAAAATGCTGAAACGATTTCACACAGGACCAAGTGAAATACACAAACAACCAAGATGTATTGTGGCCAGATGACCAATGTCCCCCCTTTATTTTCCTGATTCTTGACTGTACCACATGTGTCTGTCCACTTTAAAAATAACACTACCACATTGCTCTTTGGGAACAATTAATCAAGAAGACATTCTGCAAAAGTTCAGCTTATTTGACAAAAAGATGTAACTATCATTATTGACTACTTTTTAAATTAAACTTTGAAGACTTGTAACCTAAACTATGATTTTTTTTATTCAAACACCAATTAAATATAGAAATGATGGACTTTTTTAAATTATGATGTGTAGTTAAATTAAAAGTATAACAGCAGTGATTCTCAAATGAAGCTACCTCATGTTTCCCACCAAAGTTTTAATTGTGTGGGAGAAAAAAGGCAGTAATATTCATTGGGCTTCGTGAAAAGGTGTTTTGTGGAAAACTGTGCTTAAGACAACACCCTTGAAAACCGAGGATTCATTCTAAGCTGTCAATTGAAATAGAGTAAAATGTTCCATGATGTTTTGCAGGCAAGCTTCTCAAGAGGCCTTAAAGTTATATCTGTTTGACCAAAAAACATATTAAGGAGATGTGGCTATATGCTGAATGAGCGGTTTCTTCTGCAGGTTTGACAAATTATATTCATGCCTTCTCTACCTATGAGAACTTTTTCTGATGCACACTGGAATGAACTTTGTTGGTTCAAGATGTGTCAACAGTTTTGCTGAGGACACAGCTAGCTATAGCGTTAGCAAACAACCCTCAGTATTGCTACATAACAAGCTTGGAATCAGCTGCAACCTCCTGACAACACAGAAAACACCATGCTAGAGCTGACAACACACATTAGAACAAGGGTCTGCTCTTGAACAATGATTTGTTTAGAAGTAGGTCGTTAACGTTTTTGTTGATTTTTACAAACACCTAATCAGTGTAAAAAGTGAAGGCCACAGAAGTACAGCATACAAGCATCATCAATCTGTCACTGTCTCTGAACTCCTGCTCTCCTGGCACAGATTCAGGCAGTGAATTAATCAAAGGAAGCGTTATTGCCAAATTACTGACATGGGTTCAAAGATAAATGTCTTCTGGCTGACTCCGACTGACAGCCTCGAGAGTGATTAATTTCACTCCTCTTGTGTGATTGGCAAGAGACTCAAACTGAGGCTGGAGCATCATCATCATGGTGCCATGCATCATCATCATTGTTTTTTTGAAATTTGGAAAATCTGGATTAAAGCACAGATTCTAATACTTTGCATGCAGGGGGGGGGGGGGGGGGGGGGGCAGTGGGGATGTAGACAACATACTCTTGAGTGTTTTTGTAGCTGAAGAGCCACCGAGTGAAGCCCAAGGGTCAGTGGCACAGCCTCAATTTGAGCCGGTGACAGGATTGAGTTATGTGGGCCCTGTCCTGTCAAATGCAATAAGGAGAGCAGGGCGGAGAAAAGCCCAATGTTTTCTTCTCTACGACCGGAGCCTCATATTACACGCAGACCCGGCTGAAGGCAATAATGGAGATTTGTTTTCATAACAGAGAAAGACAGGTCTGCATGTTTTTGTTTTTTTGAAAGACATCACCTGGATGAAACCGGCCTGCAAAAACTCCATGTAAAATGCTCACTTAATGCAGTATGACAACTTAAGAAATTCAGTGAGATTTCTTACACTGGTAGGAAATATTCAGCTGCTGCAAATTTGTAAGACGAGCAAAAATACATAATCACCTTTTGATCTTTGCCTGTTAGCCTAAACACCTCTTTCAGTCTTTATTCAAGTCCCGTGGAGAGAGAGGCGACATCAATCAAATCCATTTTCTGGCTTTTGTGTGTATTGCGCTTTAAAGTTGCAGCAAGGGGCTTGCGTTGTCATAGAAACAGCCGCGGTGGAAAAAGGTTAGATTTGTTGTTGAACTTGGTAGGATGCATGGAGTAATGAGAGTCATCATTATGGGAGATATCAGCGGCACAAGCGGAGAGGGGACTGTTACTTCTTTTTTTGTGTGCTTTAAAAGAAAAGCCTCGCAAATTAATGTGCGCTGGTGACTGCAAATTATTTTCCCCCCTGAATGAAAATGCAGGAGGATGTGACAAGACTCACGGACAAGATTGAGTCAAGGCAATATATGGCCACAGGTGCAGGGATTTGGCTGAATTCCTGCATAGTAATAAAACTCAATGATAGAATTTTGTTTTCAGAGCCCCAAAATTGGTCTGTACTTTCACTGCAGTGCAATCATCTTGTCTCAGATTTCTGTAAGAAATGAATACTGTCTGGCCCACCTGCAGTAAAGCTGAGGCACGATTTGATATCTCTTTACCTGAGGATTGCATATTAGCATTCACACCAACCGATGAGCTTGTTGAGCACACCCACTACTGCTGGCAATCTGTAAGACGTTAGGCTGTTTGTAACAAGTATTTGTGCTTCAATTCAATCTTACAAAGACGTTACAGTGAGTGATATCTGCGATGTGTGGAGCCATTTTCACACACAAAACCACATTATTGCCTGGTGCAACAGGGAGGACGGTTTGTATTTGATGCAAAATAAAAATCAGCACCAGGCCCTGTCTCTACAAGAGGTTCAGTTTGAGTTTTTGATTTACAGCCTCCAATATCATTGTTTCAATTCAGTCTCACAGCTCATCACTGTCATTTTCATCCAAAGCAGGCAGCTGATCTCATGCGAACAGCTCTATAAAACCCTATGTACACCATCTATCTTGAACCAAACAGCAGTTAGAGAAAGTAAGCGACAAGCTTAAAAGTGGAACATTTCCCTGCTGCTGGGTTTGTATATTCACATGAGTTGGTAGAGACCAAAGCAGGGCTAAAAGCAGAGCTGGTTACACATCTGTTAAACCGTTAAATGTTAATTATTTTTCTTTGGGCCGTGGACATTAATTTGAAAATTGATGGATGACTTCAGGTAAATTTGGTTTTCATTAACGCCGCTAACTAGAATTCACTTTCACTTTCAACTTAAGTCAGCTGACCTAATTTGCTCCTGACTCTCCGAAGAGATAAGAATCAGAATCAGAATCAGCTTTATTGGCTGAGTATGGCCAATAAGTAGGTTTTCAGCATAAGTAACCACAGTGATCTACCGTGGTAAGAAGTGAACCACCTTCGTAGTTCTGAAAGCCAGAGTTAATCCTGAAATTACCTAGCTAACCAAAAAAACCTGCTTTGTAGTGCAGTCCTCTGGTCTCTGATTGGTTAACAAAGTCACATTAGATAACAAAAAAAGGATGATTAAGGAATAGAAAGGTTCTGCTTATGACAGTTAACTCTCTATCCTGCTTTTATTCTCAGCAAATGTGATCCAACCAACACATATCAAACCCTTACATTACATGATCATGAAACACTTTAGCATGCAGTAGTTTGCACTTGGTGTTAACAGCTGGAGTACAACTCAGACCGAAACAAAGATGCTCCAAGAAGTGTAGTGAATACTTAAGTTCGTTGGTTTTTTTGCCCTAAGCCATTTGAGAGCCAACAACTGATTGGAATCTGAGTAGAAGAACCCTGTGTTTCAACACTGTGCACGGTATTCAGATAAGATGAGACACAAACAGGTCACATCTGAACCGTTGTCAGAGTGATTGCTTTGAGATAGGCAGTGGGGAATATCTGCAGCATAGCAGAGAAGATAAGGTGAGGAGAGCAATCTCACCAGAGGCAAGTGGTGTGCACTCATCTCAGCTGAAAGTGAATGGCTGATCCATGTTTCCACACGCATACACCTTGTTTAAAAGCCCGGTTCTTCCCCTTCAAAGCCTTTCTAAACTCAAGAACCACAAAGGAGCCTTTTGAAGCCATATCTCCTGGTGTTCAACAGGACAGCCGAGCACCCCAAAAAAAAGGGAAGAGAAAAACTCAAAACTTTCAGATCCACCTGCAGTCTGCTGCTTCACAGATTTTAAATTAAACGGGACACATTTCTCTATGGGGATTACATTCTTTAGAAGTAGGGAAATGTTGAAACATTACAAAATGATATTTGTCTTAATTGGACAATATGACTTCCTATATGCAAACAAAATATCATTTTTTTCTTCCCTTGATGTGCAATTTCTCCAAGCTGTGCCACCTTGTACCAAAGTACCAAACATTTTAAAGTCATTTTATTTATTTAAATATATATACACTCACACACATTCAGTCACTTAAGACTTTTGCACAGTTATAACAGTAGCTTCATCTCTAAAAAAAGAAAAGTAACTATTCAAAATGGCATACTTCACATATCCATTATCTGCAAATCATGAATATTGCCTTTACACGAGCTGAGCTGCATGATTGGTAGACGACAGCAAATGTTCTTCTTTGGCGTGGTAAACCAGATAAATCCAATAACATTTGGAGGGATACATGTGAAAAGAAGTTCTAGGAAATTCAATTTGCAATGGGATTATTTGACAACTGCTTTTTGGTGGGCCGATTACCCATCCTCATAAATCAAAGGGATTTGAAGATATAGCAGCTCTTAATTTTTGCCTGAACAGTGTATATACAAGCATGTGTCGAGAAAAAACACAAGCTTGCACAGTCCTTCTCCTCATAATGCTGCGGATAGCAACGATTCTTCCTCCAATCTCTCAGCATGGCCAATATCAAAAGCTTAGAGGAGCGGCTCGCCTGCTGCAGCAGCTAGACTCACACCTCTGGGAATTATAAACATGTAGCCGAAAGGAAAGGGGGTTATTGTTAGTGTGTTCTGATTTAACTCGTAATAACATTCCATTAGGAGAAAACAAAGCAATCTGGAGAGCTCGAGATATTTAGTTTCAATGAACAGATTCCCCTTTAAAGATAAGATGTCTACTGTAAGCGGAAAATGGAGAGAATCTTTGAGAAAATGGATGAAAATGTACCCGCATGCTTAAAAAGCAAAATAATAGTATTATTGTTGCACCTTATGCTGACAGCATCTGCTTTACGAAATGTTCATTGTGTAACATCACATTTTCTTTTTTCTTGATCTTTTTGAAGACTGTCAAATTCCTGTGAAGAAGAAAGTCTACACAGTGTCACCAAGTTGCACGAATGAGTTCAGACTGGAGACCATGTCAAAATATAAGAAAAAAGGCAGGAGTCAAAAATTCAGAGTTGTAAAGCTACATTATTCCATGAATAGTTTAGGAGCTTTAAGATGAGGCACGAACACAGTTTGGCGAAGAGATGAGGAAAACAACATAAACACGGATTAAGGGTGGGATGGGAGCCTAATGGTTATAGATTATAATGGCATTAGTACCTGATGAGACACGAGAACACGCAGCAGGCGTGAGGTGCATGTGGGATGATAGGACTTACACTCACAGCTGAGTCACAAAGAAGCTGAGCGGAGGGGCAAGGATCATAAAGGCTGCTGCTCGGCTGTGAGGAGGAGAGTTCAGCTTCAGTGAGTCATCCTCCACTGGTATAGACCTTTGTCAATCAGACCTTTCATTGGTTATTGTTTGCATACATATTTAAAGTGTATAATGAGGTCTTTAATGAAGGATTTCTCCATTAGGATTCTGTCAAGAGAATTGTGATTGTGTTAAAGTGGCTCACCAACATTTCAGACTTAATGTGATTAAGGATATTATGATTAAGAAATGGGTCACAGGAAAACATTAATCTTATTCTGATATTTAAGTTAAGACCATATGAAGATGATTAATCAGCAATTACAGCGTGCATTATTAGTAACGTTGTTGGAGGCTTATTTAGAGACCTTAATCCGGAGATGTTCTCTAGTGAAGCCAGGGAAACATGTTTTCCAGTGAAGTTCAACATTTGCCCAATACGCCTACAGTAGTTTAATCTTTCAAAGCGCTGTACATGGGGATATCCAGTCTTCAAGAATAAGTTAGGTTGCAAGGAAAAAAAACATCTGAATCACAAAGGCAGGACTCTTGACATAATGAAAACCTACACACAAGCTACGCCTTTTGCACTGATCAAAATCCATCGATCCATCATACCGTGTATCGCCACTCCAACACTCCCGTGCAGCCTCTGATCAAAATCAATACAACTAAATACTTATGGTGGCTATCTATATGTTGATAATGCAGCTACAGCCAGATACTGGTTAGATCAGGTTAGCACAATGGCTGAAAACAAAGGGACAAAGCTAGCCTTGTTTTGTTCTAAAACAGACAAGACATTTTCAGCGCAATCACAGAACTGCAAATTGTTTCTAATAGATTTTTTAATAGAAAAAACTGTTTCATATCTGTTCACCAAATGCAGCGCTACAGCTACAGTTTGTTAGCAGGACTCAGCATAATGGCTGAAAACAAGAGGACACACATCTGTTGTGTCAAAACTCTGTTCGTTTAAAGATATGACAGTCACAAGAAAAAGTCCAGCACAAAATCAACGATAAAACTTTAAAATGTTCCTTTTTAACTTACATTTCTAAGGGGATGAAACAAATGAGAAAAAGGTTTTCTTTTTACCTTAAGAGAAAGCCAGGCTTTCCAATCTTTAGTCTTCTAAACTAAGCAAACACGCAGCTAGCTGTCACTTTATATTGAGTGAACAAAGAAAGTATTTATCTTCTTATCCTACTCTCAGCAACAAATTAAAGATTATTTCCAAAAAATTTTAACTACTGCAATTACCTCCAAGTTTGTATTCACTATGTGATGTAGACGTGGGGAAAATGTAAGTCAGTGTTAATTTAAGTTGGAGGTAGATAATTAGCAGTGATGACACTATCCTGACAAGAGTTAAACAAGATGACAAATTCCCCTCTCAAATCTGTCTACTAAGTATAAAGATAAAGACAGCAGCTATTAAACTTAGGTTAGCATTAAGGCTAAAAACAGTAGCTGCACTCACAAAAAGTCCAGCACATGACCTGCTGTAATACTGCTAATTGTTGCTTTTGTACTGTGTTTGTTTGAGCATTTTTTGTTGCCTTTGAAGTAAGCAGGTTTATATCCTGCTGTTTTTAGCCTTTATGGTAAGCTAATCAAAGAGCTGATGACTGATAACCAATCAGGAAAATGTAAAGAATTATCAATCCTTCATTAGTATACCAGGAACATGATTTATGATGGGTTATGAAGACTTGAGGGGAATATTCAAATCACTATACCATGGCAAAAAGGTTTACGTAGAGACAAATAGTGTGTACACATCCAAGCAAAATGCACGAGGTGCAGGACAAAAAATGTATTAACTGTAGAAAAAACAGCAGCAAAAACTTTTAAGTAAACACCAACAGCAGCAGAAAAATGCGTTTAATGCCCCTGATGCTGACCAAAGTCATTCCAGAGGCTGAATGGTGGTCCCATATAGGATACCTAGTTCATTTTGCCAAGGTCTCCCATCCAAGTCAATTTCACAGTGGCGAGATTTTTTTCCCTTTCGTGTCTTTCAAAGTCAATTTCAGAGAGTTCTGGGAGGCAGCTGCAGTAGCCTCAGTGTTGGTCGATCACATTTTCTCATTAATTTAAAGGCCCCGTAGATGCCTTCCGATTACCACATGAATAATAAATAGGCCTGTTAGTCTCCATGTGGGGGGAGAGGCCCCGTTTAATTCACTGTCTATCCATGTGTATTAAGGAAGCTGCTTCTCCATGGTAAAAAACCCCCAACACAAACAGGCTCAGACACATGACATTGTTGTTCCAGACTTAATAAACAACCAGTCAGGATGTGTTAAAGTGGGATGTTCCAGTGTGGCACAGAATAACCGCAGCGAGTATAATCCCCTAATACACACTAAAATGTATTAGGTTATGATGCTAGTGTGTTTTATATGACATTTTTCATATGACATGTGATCTCATTTGTCATTTTCTGCAATCAGATTATGTGATATCTCCATATTTAGTGGGATAAGAACTGTATCAGATTCTTTGATCAAACCAAATGTAAAGTTTTTAATTTACTTACAGATCATAACAATTTTTTTGTGTTTAAAAAACTTTAAATTAAATGAGGCAAATGAATGAATTTCTGGTGTGCCTATCAGTGTGCTGCAGGCATATATGTACAGGGTTAATGTGCATCAATGTAGGAGCTGGAAATGACACAGATCACAGATCTTCGGCTCATCAAATAATCATCATTCAGTGGGGCCTTCCTCATTTTCATAGCATAAAAGCTACATACGAAGACACCATACATTATTCAATAGGCTGTCTAGCTCAATAAAAGACTTCCTACTAGTCTCCCGTCCAGTTTATACAACATGTGCTGCTTCTCTGCACGATGACTGTCAAGGTGTTATGTCTCCACCTAAAGGTAACCTGCAGAACTGAACGAGTCCCACATGACAAATGCTGAGCTGATAGGCAGGATAATCATATGAACACTCTGAGCAGCCTTTTAATCAGAGCCTATTAAAGGTCTTTGTCATATTTAATGATAAATTAGGTACAAGTGGATATGATTAGGGACGTGAGATTGGTTGAATTCAAGGGGGATACTGTATTCATCTAATTACACCCTAATTAATAAACATTTTTAATCAGGAAATACCAGATTGAGAACAAAACACTTTTAATTCAGTTGTGTTTAATACATTACAAGGACATGTTTATTATTACACTTGAACAATGCATTAACATAATTACAAATCAAAATTTAAAATATTTAAGTCTGTTGTGCAAAACATTGTAAAAGTGAATAAGTTATCAAATATTGTGACACAATAAGGACACCTATTACATGAATTCAGACAGCTTTGCCTTTACTTTCTCTTCAATGTTTGCATAATATTTCATTTGGGCAAGCAGTGCTTTGGCAGTTTGAAGCTCTCCTGATAAAAAAAAAAAAAGCAACACAAAACAGAAAGAGAGTACAGAAAGAATTTCAATCAATGACAAACCTGGCAACTTAAAGGAAAGCTCACAAAACAAACAAAGGAATGAGTGGGAGGAACAGGGGACGTTTGAATGCAGTGTCTGAATATACGTAATACCTTTAAGGAGGACGGCATCTATCTCCCCGGTCAACTCTGCCAGCTTTCCTGCAAGTGAAGGAGAAGACGCAAAGTTCCAGTTCTTCACATGTTAACAAGACACAGCAAATATCATGTGTTCTTTTTTCTCCTACAAACTCAACAGCACACTGGCCTCTGAGGGTAAGAGCCTCAAATGGAGTGAAACAAACAAGGTTAGAAAAATTAAAGAGACATCTTATGTGAACATCATCTTACACATAACTACAAAGATATATCAGCCCTTTATATTCTAATGTGTCGTGTATACATTATTCAATGGTCTGAGGTTGTCAACCTTGTTCAATAGTAGGATATGAAACCCATCTGTAAGTCAGCAGCTTTGACCCCTGAAGAATTAATTAAATCATACCGCATCTGTGATATTATTTATGGTCTGCACATGTCTGCATTAGCCATCCAATGCATTTACATCCTGAAATTACCCTTCTTTGCAACATTATTGGCCACCCATATTGTACGCAGGGTTGAATGTGAGTCTCTAGTGCCTCAGTGGTCAGAAGTCATAAAAGGTTTCAAATCTGTACAGTCTTTTTGCCATTTTTAGAGTGAGTTTGATGCCGCGGTTTGCTTTTCTCTTGCAAGTCTGACAAAGTACTGTAGCTGTTCAATGAGGGTTTGATTTATTAATATACCATACGTCCTGTTACCATGGTTACCACAGGTGTAACTGCACTAACCAGACTCTTAAGGAACTCTAATCCTTTCAATAAAGCATGCCTCCACCAAAGAGCAACTCAGCCATAAATTGATATTCTTATATATTTGTTTGCTTTAACATATTTTTAAGATCTGGAAAAAATAACTAGCCATTAAACTAGTCATAAATCTAAAATGGCAATATTAAATAAAAGTAAACCAAGTACATGTACCTGTCCTTCTGAGATTCTTTATGATTAACAGTCAGTTTTTTATCATTAAAGGAGCCTTTATTGCTCCATTGTTCAATGACTCAAATAGATATCTCCGTTTACCTTTTGTGTCTTTGCCAATCTTGTTGGCTTCTTCTGGAGTCCTCGCTTCATCAAGGGCTTCATTGATCTCCATCAGCTCCATGAGAAACTCTGAATCCGCCTCAGAGTCAGTGCCCTCCTCTATACGCATCCCCTGCAGCTCCAGCTGAAACACAAGATGGAGTTCATCAAATACACTCCTCCTTTAAATGCATGTCACATCTCTTGACTGTCAGAAGAGAGGCTGTTTCTCTCGAACAAGCGATCAGACAGACAAGGCTTGCAGTTATAAAAAATAAACTGTTTATTGGAAGTTAAGTCTGGGATTTGGAACTCACCATATAAAGACCACGACTCAAAGGCTTAAGCAGAGTCTTGTATGCTTTGTTCACAAGAGCTGACTGGATTTCCGAATACTCCTGTTCTTTCTGCAAAAGAGGGTCTGTTAAGTCAGATTCTATTTATGGAACATTCAGTCCATATTCCCTCATTAAAAGAGGGACTGAGAACAAGCATTATTGTGATTTGAGCTAACATGCTGTGTGTTCGGAGTGACAAATATTCGCATCACACTGTAAACTGTCACAAAGGGAAACAAGATCTGAGGTATTTTACAACTTGCCATCCTAGTCTACTGTCATTTTTAAACAACAAATCCTCTGTGATACTGACGATTAGGTGCATGACATACAGCAACTCCTTTGTAGTCGAGCAGTTTGGGATCCTTCAAGGGCTCCAGGTGTAAGTTTGACACGACAGATGTGTGGAAACAAGATGGGGAGGAAAATATCTTGGAAATGGTTGGCAGATCTGAGTACATTTTGCAGCTATCAGGTCTGTCAGCTCTGGTGAAAATCAATAGTTTGAGCTCTGGCTCATGGGCCCCTCTTGTGGAGCTGTTTCTGTAATAACAACCGTAGCTCTAGGTGGCTGCCTTGTAGCTTTGTATAAGTAATGAGTTTTCTATACATGATGAAGACCCCTGAGGCGGGAGGAAGTCTAATTAAGGACAAATGGCCAGAGGTGCTGATAAATAAAACAGCGTCAGTACAATACTGTATTGGTTGTCGGTGAGGAAATCATTTAGGCTTCCTCTCTTCTCTCATATGCTGCTGAATGAGTTTAACTTCATTGTTGTCACATCATGAAAACGTTCTGCATTGTCCTTTTCCACCTGAGTGTACAGAGCAAATTAAATTCATACCAACACACCTCCGCTCCTATTTGTACTCCTAATGCTGCCATTCAATTCTTTTTTTAATGATCTACGAGGGGGAACCGGGAATAATGTGAACATTTTGTCAACTGCTTACCAGTTTGTAAAATAAACCATAAAGACATTCCATTCATAACTGCTCAGATGCTTTGGGAGTCTCAATTCTCCGTGTGACTTCTTTAAAGATGCACTAGCCAAGACTTGAGTCTAAAACATAGGCCTACATATCTCCTCAGCCCAACTGTGCTTAGGTCTGAATTAGAAAGGTATTCTAGCACACCAAATGAAAGCTTTAGAAAGTAAAATCTTCTGTCTTGAAGAGAACAGTTTGAATGCACCTTGAAACCATCTTTATGTAGGCACTCCCCTTAAAGAAAACATTCATGTGTCTGTAACTCCAGTGGAAGTCTTAGAGTTATTTTAGTGTTATTTTAAGGGGCATGAGGCATTCATGTAAAAGGAAAGAGCAGACATAGTGAAGAAGAGTATAGTGTACTGACTGAGTGTATATGTCTTATTGTAAGCTGAACTTGTTGGTCATTTGATTGATAAGTCAATCAACTGATAATCACTTGACAGTCATATCAACAGTTTTTGAGTTATTTGTTGATATCAGCTTCAAGAGCGTTTCATATTTTTCACTTTTACCTGTCACGTAACATGTCCTAATGCAATTTTGAACAAGCATTTGAATATGTCACTTTGAATGCTTGGAACTATAGTGGCATTTGTTCATTATTTACAAATCCAACCATAGATCAACAAACCTCAGCTCATGATCAATTGATTGATTAGGCACAGAACTAGCCTGGTTCTGCCCTTTATTTAATCTCCTGGTAATTTTAAAGTAAAATTCCCAATACTTGCTGACCTACTCCTCCAACATATGCTTTTACGTTAAATTTGGCATTTTAGCTTTAACTGTAACATCAGGAAAGCAATCATTCCTCCCGCCAAAAATTACTATTATTCTACTTTGCTTAATTAATTTTGCACACAAAAAAAGAAGAGGTAATTTAATCTTGCTTCGTTTTCTTTCTTTGAGATTTTTTAATTACAACTTAATACCCTATCATTTGAAACAGATGTGCCATGGCAGGAAACAAAAAATTGGGTTATTAATATGTTATCATTGTGAAAGCCAGCTTTCTGGAATCCCCTCCTGGGATACTTAATGGAGCTGAGCTGTCGCTGAGCTTCTTATCTCCAGATATTGCATTATTTTCTCTTGTCATCTTCCCCATTTTTCTTAGACATGCATCTTTTGAGTTATGCAGCTTTTGATTACTAGAACTTCACTGCCTTGGCCTTGTTGCTTGGCTAGGAAAATGTCTTTCTTTTTTTCTCAAACAACATCTCTCAGCTTTGCCTGGAGTAATTCTCTTGGCCAAATCACAATAAATCAGAAATCAAAGTCAAGTAATGTTGTGGGGACAGAGGTTAAACCTAATTTCGTTTGTGTTAGAACAGCCACAGCTGACTCATAAACCCTACTACTTAACTGACCTCTTGTCAGATCCCCCTTTCATAACCCTGCCTACCACAGATTTTTGGCCGAAGTTGTCTGGATGGAGAGACCGCTGCAGCTGCAAGTATCTTCTCTGCAACTTGTGTGTGTCCATTGTGAATGTGTAGTTACTGAAAGAGAGGTATCACATGGTTACATGAGATGCTTGCTCACAGAATGACTTAATAAAAAAGGTTGAGTAAGATAGATAATGATGTAACATACTCACCAATCCATGATTTTAAAGTATGATATCCCTTCTTCGGGGGGTTGGACTACCTTGCATGACATGCAGAAGAATGCAGGTGATTTATCCAGAGGCTGTTCGCAATTCCAGCAGTTCAATTTGGCTTGAGCTGTACAGTAACTCCTGGGGGAACTAACAGGGTTGGTGTAGTAACTTAAGTGACTATTCTTTCCCTGTGCTACAAAGTTCGTGTTACTTTGCCATGTGTCCTTCCTGATGTAGCTGGTAGGCGTAAAAAGTCCTGAACATGTAGTAGCATTATAAACAGTCGTCGTTAGCAAGTTTTGCTTAAGTAAAGCCCGAGATGAGCACGAAAACCTCAAAGAGTTAAACGCCAACATTTCCGAACTTAAAACACACAATGTGATGTTGTTGTTCAATCAGTTAAAGCACAATCTTCTTTCAGTCAAAACAAAAACAGCGCACTCATAGAAAAGGAAAGGAAGAACGTTCTTCTTCTACGTTTTCCAAAAGAACCACACTGCCTCCCGTCGGTGTGGCGGTATGCACGCACAACTGTCCGGTGATTCTGGGAAAATAGTAAGCTAGCTAAGCTACTAGCAACAGTCAACGCAATGTGTTTTCAACTATTAATATCAAAGTAGCGTTGGATTTGACCGAATAATACCGGACATAGTAAGTTGAATATAATAACGTTTTAAACGCATATCAGCAATGTATCACTGTCATATTAACCTCAGCGTTTGCTGCGATGTAAACTTCCGATGACATGGAAAGCCGATAGTGAGAACTGGCTAGGTTAGCTCCAAAGCTAAGAGTAGCCTAGCTTAGTTCGCTAACGTGTTTTTACAAGGGAACAAATGTTTTTTTTATTTGGTCGGTGCTAGTAAATACATTCAAGTCAGATATCAGTGTACTCTCTCAAATATAGTGTGTGGTATTATTAAATGGGAAATACAAATATAGAAACACGCTGCTTTAACTTTCTGTTGAGAAGTGCTTGTTCGGCTACATAGCCAGATGACAAAGACATCCCATGCTAACTCTCTGAGCATTGGCTGATGGAGAGTCGGCTCGATTATATAAATACACGTTTATCCGACAACACCTGTGTCATATAAGCCAAAGTAGACTGCACACACCTTAATTGAATACAAAACCCATTTCGACACACGTGGCTTATTAGGTTTGACAGTTAGTACACAACTAAGTAATACGTAATTTATAATATGCAGGTAACTTTCTTGACCCTGTTTGCACAAGGTTGGTATGCTGGAAACTAGCTGATAACACATCAACATCTTTAATGTCTCTTTTAGGTTGTCTATTCAACCCCATGATGATGAGGGAGGCAATGGTCCATGAAGAGTTTTGGATACACACAGAGTGGCTTGTCCACAGAGGACCTCATCAAACACTGGAGCACAGATAACCCCTCCAAACAAGTCAGTATCTTATTTACTGTATTTACTGGTTGCTACCCAATCCAGGCAACTTCTTTGGAATAGTTATGTTTTCAAAAGTTTCTCTGAACTACAGCCAGACTAAATATGCTTATTTGGCTGAGGATCAGACTGGGCGTCTCGTCTGCATGCTTTTATAGTTTCCTAACAAAGTACAAGCTGTTGTGAATGCCAACTCCCGACTCTTGTTGTGTATGTGAAGGTGTGTGTTTTTGGGAGTGGTGGGGTTGCAAAAGGTGACAGCGGAGTATTCCAGGGAGACAGTGTTTGGAGACAGCAGCCTCTATAAGGTAAACAGGATCTCCTCCTGAAGGTCGCGGGAGGTGCTTGTCAAGGCCCCCACAGACAATACTCTGGGTATTATTAACGGAAGCAGCTAAGAATAGAGAGGAGACAAGCGAGGTGGCCCCCCTGGCGCTTGTGTTGTTTGGGTTAAACCAGCCAAAACGGAACATCATCTTTAGAAGAGTGACTCCTCAAGCTTACAAGCTGGGTGTGTCACACTCACTAAAGGCGAGAGGTTGATTTGGAGGGTTTTATCAGGCTCTGATGTACAATCGAGGCAAAGGAGTAATTGTGCAACGCTCTTGGTGGATTTTTATGGAGTTACTGAGTTTTACAGTAAGACATATTTCAATACTTTTCGATTTTTTTTTTAAACTAACCTTACACTTTGAATTATGTCTTTGTTTCTTATTTGCTTATGTTTTCTACTAACAACTTTGATGAATAAGGCAACTCAGACTTGATGCTGGTGGCCAGAGTGCAGATGTGAGGTTTGCATATACAAGATATATTCCTAATTATGGTTGGTCAATACAGATAAAACCCTTTATCACAGTGTAATTTATTTCACAATCTTAATTTCATAGTCTTGCTTATTGGTTAGAAACAGTACTCATCATTTTGCCTAAAGCACTAAGCAATATTGGAGGGATTGATGCCGTGGTATTGCAAAATGTCTGTTGGTTGTCAGGTTAATGATGTGTCTAAGTTTGCAGAAAATCCTACCGCAGTCCTTGATTCCAATGCATCTATTCAATATGCTGAATCAGCACCAGCATGATTTCTGCCTCTAGTGATGCACTTTTTAAATAATGTCCATATTCAAGTATTGCCTTTAGCTATTAAAGAGTACTCTGGTATTTAAAAAAGAGGTCCTGGATTGCCACCACATTAATAATATTGTCATAATCTTACACTTCCCAACTCAATGTTCCTGTCATCAAAACTGCTTGTCTGTTTTCCAGGGGTCTTAAACTCACTTTCTTTAGGAACTTGCAGGTGAAAGTTACATACACCTCAAAAGAAATGTCCAAAAGTCTGTATCAATTGCACTATGGTTACTTCAAACATCTTTTTTTACAATAATAGTTTTTTTCACCACTCCATGATGGCTAGTGCTCTGCCTCAACCAACACCAGCTCACACGAGTTCTCTCCTTCCACTAATCCTAACAGGAGCATATGTCTAGACCCCATTTTTACATGGAGCTGTCTTTACTTCTCTCCCCAACATCACTTATATTCCCGCAAGCTGTCATTCTGCCTGTTGAGGTTAAAAAGAGAAACATTTGATGGAAAACATCAAGCATGATAAGTAGCTCCTTAAACTTGTCATTGTTCTCTATGGAAGTGTTCACATGTTGAGAAGTTGTTTCTCCTGGGTCTGTCCAAAAGTTAAACTTTTATTAAAAACCAGATCAATCTGTATACAATTACATTCAATATGTTTGATTTCTACAGGGGGAAAAAAAGAATAAAGATGTGAATTGTTCATGTGTCGACATTAGGGCTGCTCCATAATGTCAAAAATCATAATCACGATTGTTTTTGATTGATACTGTGATCACGATTATTCGACACGATTACTCATTGATTGAACAACATCTGCATCACATGCTTTTATCAAAATCTAACACTTTGAACACATTATTAAATAACACATGCTGAATCCGAACACTTTGAAAAACAAGCAATAAATGAAAATAAGTAAAAAAACATAAATATATAAAAATTACAATACATAAAAAAATCACTATTTAATTGAGGTTATTGTGATGTATTCTTGTGATTCATAATATAACAACATTCACTTTGAAACATTTACCACACATGACAAAACGAAGACGACACAGCATGCCGTACAGTAGTTCGAAAGACGCCAAAATTGAAAACTGAAATTGAAACTTGATGAATTGCCGAGCACTAGTCTACATCATTGTGTATTTGTAACATCAGTTTCACACACTTCAGCATCAGAAGAGGAAATGTGAAATCAGTGCATGCCTGCTTATTAGCGAGCCTTCCCAATGAAAATCTGCTCATAGATTTTTCTTGATTAAGCCAATTGAAAATGATTGTTCCATTAATGTTGCCATTTATTATGTTTATAGCTTGCATAAACTTTCAAGCAGCATTAATCCTTCATGGGGACACGCCATTAATCCTTCTCTACAATTTTCAAGGGACTAAATTAAAATGGCAAACAAATAATGTAGTTAATATTTTATTTATAGCTAGTTTGTTAATTTGCCAAAACATTAGAAATGCTGTTTTCAATATGACACCCCTCTCTGAAAGCAAGATTAATTGTGTCTGTTAAACGGCTGTTAAATCAATAACATGCTAGCCCACTCACTTAAGTCAATCAGGCAGTTCTTGGTTACAACAAGCAGGGATCACTATGTCATTACTCCTGGCAGCCTTCAAATTAACCATCTACAATGTTCTGATGGATGACCTTGTTAGTTAGCAATGTAGTATTGATTTGTGGTTGTGTTGTGGTTCAGGTAAAGGCAGTTGAGGCCTAAAGGAGAGTGAGCTTTTTATTTTGTAGTGCTTTATAATTCAGTGTGTCACTATAATCAGTTATAATTCTGTCATTATCTGTTTTTCCTTTTTAACTACAGATAAATCATGATCCCCATCACTGAGCTGCGGTACTTTGTGGATACACAACCAGCCTACCGCATCCTAAAACCATGGTGGGATGTGTTCACCGACTACATCTCCATTGTTATGCTTATGATTTCTGTGTTTGGAGGGACACTGCAGGTCACCCAGGACAAGATGATCTGTCTGCCCTGCAAATGGGTAGTCAATCAGACCTGCAAGAAGAACTTCAATTCTACCATCGCCACTTCATTATTCTTGGAGCCCAAAGGGATCCAGTATGATCTGGATCGCCACCAGTATAACTACGTTGATGCTGTATGTTATGAGAATAGATTGCACTGGTTTGCTAAATACTTTCCTTACCTAGTATTACTTCACACCCTTATTTTCCTAGCTTGCAGCAACTTTTGGTTTAAGTTCCCACGGACTAGTTCCAAACTAGAGCACTTTGTATCCATCCTGCTGAAATGCTTTGACTCCCCATGGACAACTAGGGCACTGTCTGAGACAGTGGTTGAGGAGAGTGATCCCAAACCAATGAAAATGAATGGCTCAATGGACCACAAAGAGTCAGTGATCAGTGAGGACGTTGAAGCAAGTGTCCCTATGCTCCAAAGGACAAAAACACGCTTTGAGCAGGGCATTGTAGACAGAACAGAAACAGGGGTTTTGGATAAAAAAGAGGGCGAACAGGCAAAAGCCCTATTTGAAAAAGTGAAGAAGTTCCGTATACATGTTGAAGAAGGAGACATTGTGTATAGACTGTACATCCGCCAGACTATTATCAAAGTAATCAAGTTTATTTTCATAATCTGCTATACAGGGTATTACGTGCATGACATAAAATTTAGCGTTGACTGTTCGGTAAATATAGAGAGCCTTACAGGTTACAGCGTTTACCGTTGTGCTCACCCTTTGGCTACACTTTTTAAAATATTAGCCTGTTTCTATATTAGCTTAGTAGTGGTGTATGGTTTGATCTGCATGTACACCCTTTGCTGGATGCTTCGGCGCTCTCTAAAGAAGTATTCCTTTGAGTCTATACGGGAAGAGAGCAGCTACAGCGACATTCCAGATGTGAAGAATGACTTTGCGTTCATGATGCACATGATAGATCAGTATGATCCTCTGTACTCAAAACGCTTCGCTGTTTTCCTCTCTGAAGTAAGCGAGAATAAATTGAGGCAGCTCAACCTCAACAACGAATGGACACTGGACAAGCTGAGGCAGAGGATTACCAAGAACTCTCAGGAGAAGTTGGAGTTGCACCTTTTCATGCTGAGTGGCATTCCAGACACAGTATTTGACCTTATGGAGCTAGAGGTTCTCAAACTGGAGCTAATTCCTGATGTCACCATCCCCCCGATCATTGCCCAGCTGGTCAACCTACGAGAGATGTGGCTCTATCACACACCGGCCAAAATTGAAGCTCCTGCATTGGCTTTCTTGCGTGAGAACTTGAAGTCTCTCCACATAAAGTTCACAGACATTAAAGAGATTCCTTTGTGGATCTATAGTTTGAAGAACCTAAGTGAGCTTCATCTGACAGGGAACCTCAGTGCAGAGAACAACCGTTACATCGTCATAGATGGACTACGGGAGCTCAAGAGGCTCAAAGTTCTTCGTCTGAAGAGCAACCTCACCAAGCTACCTCAGGTGGTGACCGATGTGGGCATGCACCTCCAGAAGCTTTCCATCAACAATGAAGGCACCAAGCTGATGGTTCTCAACAGCCTGAAAAAGATGGTGAATCTGACAGAACTGGAGCTCATTCGCTGTGATCTAGAACGCATACCGCACTCCATCTTCAGCTTGCACAACTTGCAGGAGATTGATCTGAAGGACAACAACTTGAAGACCATCGAAGAGATCATCAGCTTCCAGCACCTTCATCGGCTTGTTTGTCTTAAGCTCTGGTATAACCAGATTGCCTATATTCCCATCCAAATTGGCACACTAACCAACCTGGAGAAACTATACCTGAACAGGAACAAGATTGAAAAGATGCCCAGCCAGTTATTTTATTGCCGCAAGCTGCGCTTCCTGGACTTGAGCCATAACAACCTCACCTATATCCCTTCAGATATTGGCTTCCTGCAGAATCTTCAGTACCTGGCAGTGACAGCCAACAGGGTAAGGACATAACTATTTCCAGCTCTTTTTTATCTATGTTGGTTGTGAATTAATTTATAGTACATTTTCTGCTGCTGAAATATTGATTTCTGTCTGTCTTATCCCAACACCTTCCCCACCTTGTATTATAGATCGAGAGTCTACCCAATGAGCTGTTCCAGTGTAAGAAGCTTCGCACTTTGAACTTGGGCAACAATTGCCTTCAGTCTCTGCCATCGCGGTTTGGAGAACTGACTGCGCTGACACAGCTGGAACTAAGAGGAAACCGTCTGGAGTGTCTGCCTGTGGAGCTGGGCGAGTGCCGACAGCTAAAGAGAACTGGTATTGTGGTGGAAGAGGACCTTTTCAACACCCTGCCCACTGAGGTCAAGGAACAGTTGTGGAAAATTGACAAAGAGCAGGCATGAACAGGTCTGTGTCTATGAGTGAGAACAGATACTGACAAGCCGAGTCCTGACACTGGAGCAACGCCTAAAACGTACCAGAGGGATTGATGAAACAGCCTGTAGTCCTGCTGTAGTGTACTGCTAGTAAGGTTGGGTATCAAGATCCAAGGAGTGTTTGGCACAACCAAAATACGGATAGCTTCATATTGTTCCAGTTATTCTTAACTGTGCAGTTGATTCTCTGGCCATGCTTTTTCTTTAGCAATAATATAGCCATGACATTTTGATCAAGGGAATGTTTACATTGGATCCCTCTTTCCTGTGGGGCCGAGAAGTTTAAATATGCAAAACTTTAGGCAAACTTAACTTTGTTCAGAAAAAAACCCTCAAAAAATAGGTCCACTGTTCCTTAAAGCTATAACATCATGTTCTTGTTTCTTTCAAATGAAATATGTCTAGTATCTTTGTCTTACACATGAGATAGAAAGGTCATCTCTTAGACCTCCCTGTCTTATTTTATGTGCATGGATTGTCAAAATGCAGCCATCATTTGCTCCTCTTATATCAAGAAGTAACAAACGTCTGATTCTATCAGAATAATTATAAATCATGACTGTTAAATATTTACTTATATTATTTAATATACTGTCTTCTGATTGTAATCTATTACATTTTATTCATGGGATGGCGATACCAATCACATGTAAACGACACATTCACGTTAGTGATTCTCTAAATTGGATATAGATGAGTTGAAATGTTTTGCTTTTTTAACTCCCAAACTGAAATCCAGGACCGACCCTACATGAAAGATAACTCAGGGTAGTCATTGTTTCTCTGCTGTAGATGGATGACCATAACATGTATGGGTTATTAGTTCTTGGTGGAAATGAGAGGGTCACTAAGGAGACTGTTATTAGTGCAAGTACTGTGGAGGCTGAGGATTTGTCTTTGGTTGGCTTGAGTCTTGGTAGATTACAACATGTGGAATTAGATGAGACTGCACAGTCCTTGTATGGAACACGTTTGGCAAAGTGAAGAGGTTGATGGCCTCTTTCTGGGGAAAGACTTTTAGAGTGTTTGACTGGAGGAAAAGCAATTACTCTACAAAATGCTACCCAGTGGAAAAGTTAAATATAACAAAACATCACTGCACCATGAATACATTAGTGGTCTTTCTTATCGGAACATAGATACCCAATCCTTACTGCCAGTCTGCTATTCTCAGGAAACTGAGCAGAATCTGTAATGGGCATGCTGCAACTACATTGTTTCTTTGTACTAAATTGCACAAAACAAAATGAACAAGACAAGTTTTTGAATGAGATAAGCCATGTCTGTCATATGAACTAGACTCTTCTTTTTCTTCCTTTTATTTCACACAGAATCACACTTTATTCAAATGAAAAGAAGGCTCTAACTCTTGGTTATATGTCTGAAACTGATATAACACTGATGTGTTTTTTCTACCCTTCTTGTGAATTTGAAGTACTGGTCTACTTATTTGCCCTGATATATGACTTTGACATGTCTTTTATGTCAAACATGTTTTCCGGCCAAGAATTAACTTCAGTTTTGTGTTTCTACTTGGATAGGTTAGTGTGAGATTAAAGCCATTTTAATCGAATAATATTTAGATTATAACCTACTATATTCTTGGTTAAAGGTGGAAGTAGTTCTGTTGCTTTATGTCAAAGAACTTTGCAATACGGCACACAATTGGCTATATTAGAAACTTTGTCAAATTAAAATGTCAAATTTTATCTTTTAATTTGAAAGGCTTAAAGTCTTTGTGAAACAGGCTACTTTCCAGATATGAAAAGAAATATTGAAATTAAATAAAAACAAATTGTCAATGGAAGAAACCTTAAGAAAAGAGCCATGGCTTTCAGGTCGGTTGCCTTAACTTTGACTCACAGCGTCTGTGTTTTGTCTGTTATTTTGATTCAGTTCAGTACATATATTTGTGTTTGGTTGCAGATAACCGTCTTTAAAGCTGAATTACACTACTACAATATGTGGACTTTTCACAAGTGGCCATACTTGACACTGGTAATACATTTGGGAAATTAAGAGATACGTGATGTGTTCAAGGTGATGCATGAGTCCATCTTTTCTGTTGTAAGCTCACCTTGTGACGCTGATTGTGCTGACTACACTTTTTATAGACGTCTACCCTGGTTAGTTTTAACCTTGTTAACCAGTGTTGCAGTGAACTGCTGAAAACTACTAAAGAGTGTAGTAGTCAGAAATACTACATAATGGTAATCGTAATAAATCATTTAATTTATCCAATACATTTTTTTTCAGACTTATTTGTGAAACTGAAATTGAGCAGTTCTGTTAACTGACTGAAGCTTTTTCTGTCAAAGGAAGTGTCTTTGTTGTTAAGGTTGTTTTTTCCCCATAGGACTTTTTGTGCCAGATCCAATTACCTCCTAATTAAACAGGTCTTTTGATTTCTTTTGCTTTAAATTTTATAAACATTTTGACCAATTCTTTCAAAATTGTGGGAGATATAATAATCATTTGTGTTTTTGTCTTGATTTTTATTTCCTGGCCCTTATGGGCATCCATACCTTTCAGATCAGGTCATCTTATTACTGATGTTTTTTTCTGTGGTTCTTTTTGTTTAATACTTTGGCCTGGGAGTAACTTTTTCTGCACTGGTGTGTTTTGTCACAGTAAGCAGCATGATGCTGAAAATGTGATAGTGAAAATCAATGCTCAGCTCTGATTCAGCACAACACACAATGGGGGACCTTGTGTTCGTCCCATGAAGACAAAATAAATGTATGTTTCAATAAACATAACTAAAGAAAATTTTGACAGTAGCAATATAAACTCCAGTTCCTGAGTTGGAAAAGCATGGAGGTCATTTAAGCTATGTCCATTCATTTTAGGAACATGTTCAACTATGCTCTATTGTGCAATATTACCTTTATTTAAACTACGTAAAGGTCCATAATGCTGTTTTCTAACTTGCATGGGCATTCTTTTGTCACACTCATTTTACTTAGATGATGGGGAAATGTTAAGTCAGAAGGTTTGGTCCTACAGAATGCTTTTGCACTTTAGCACCTCTCCAACAAATGCATTTAAGTAAATGGAAATAATGATGTATTCAACAAATATGTTGTATGTTTCTGGTATAAGAAGGTTCTGCCTAATGACTGCCAGTCATGAGATTAAAATGTGTTGTTTTTTTGGAGCTACCCATTAAAAGATTAATTCACCTTTATGTGTTAGCTAGAATTTTAAATGACACCCAGAACACCTCAGCAATACAGCACCGATTAAGACAATCAACTCTTCTAATTAAGAGACAACTTGTGTCAAATGTAAAGGTTTGCAGTGAACACTGCATTGAAATGGTCAGTACATTAAAAATAGATTGTGTAGGTTGCTAGAAAATTGGTATAAATAAGTAGATCAGCTCTTTGTTTCAGTTATTCTTTATCCTTTTTTTTCATATTTACCCTGATGTTTATCATCTGACAGCTATTAGTATTATTAAAGTCAAACTAAATTTCTCAGGAAAACCAGCTAGTAGTCACTTCTTTTATGAGTTGATTGCCTATTTTTCTTACATCTGTTTTTTTTTAATTAATTTAAACAGTTTTATACAGTTACAGTTTTATATGCATTTCTATACATTCTTTTCTAGTTTGGTGTATTTAATATTGGCTGCTGGTTTCAAACTAAATGTGTTTGTGTTTTTAAAGAAACCACTTGGTTTTTACCTTGATTTGCCATTTTTGTCAATAACCATATGTAAATGACACTGCGTTTCTTCTCAAGAGTCATGTCTACGCTGTGATTAGCACAGAAGAAGTGTTTGACTGTTATCCATGTGTATGTATGTTGGCTTGTAACACTGGCTTAACCCCTGATGTTCAAAGTTTTTATTTAGGGTACATATTCTTTTTTCCCCCCAAAGTGTTTTTCAGTGTTAAACTCAGATCCAATCATGAACTATTTTGACTTCACAAAATGTTTAGTTCCCAAAAGTTTTCCATTCATAAGGAACTCGTCTGTATTGAAATGAACCATGTGACAGTATTATGTTTGAACATATGTCCTATATGCTCTCCTGCACAGCATCCACTAGAAATAAATAAATTTGACTTGGTCCAGTAAATTTGTCATGGTCTATGTTGGATATGTGTTTTATTAACCCAGCTGTGTAGGTTGTTGTTGGGTTGATAATATATTTCTGCTAGGGTACCATATATATTAGATGGCCTATTAGTGGCTGTAATGTTAAAAAATATTTATTCAGAAGTGATAAATAGAAGAATATCACAAGTAGAGGACATGTCATTTGTCATTTGAAGAACACTTGAGGAAGTAGGTGAACCCGGAGCTGACTGATTAAAAGATTATTAATAAACAAGGCTAAACTAGAGATGCCATTTTCAAAGTCTTTGGGAGCTAGTAGGGTAAATTCAGCCTTGTCTTGAAAACAAAACACAATTAATCATCTGCATACGCTGTAAGATTCATGCTAATTACATAGATTTTCAAAATGCTGAAGTTGGTCATCAAAAATAAGCGTGAATTCATTGCGGAACCTTTCTTCTCGGCTTTGCTGCAGCTAGACGGACATGTTTCGCCGACGCACCTATTCGTAGACGCAACGTTTGAAATGGTAACTGTACTATAAAACATTTCCACTAAGAAGCGGTTATTATTAAGAAAAAAAAATGTGTCTAAATGTCTGTCAAATATTAAGGTGGTTTGAAAAGATATAAATAGCCCTAAAACTTTTGTTATGAGAACTCGTTACATGTTTTAGCTAGGGTAGCAGGCTAAGCTAGCTATCAAACAGTAATGAATGTCGCTACAATTATAAAAACGAACGTGTAACGCTAATAATCATTTCTTACTGCCGCCATTTCAACAGGCTGTTACTCTTCACACAGATCTGGGAGAAATTAAAATAGAGTTGTTCTGTGAGCGGGCACCGAAATCCTGTGAGGTAAGTGTACTTCAGAAACAGTTTAGTTACATCCCTCCTGTACAGTCTATGCATCCCTCAGACTTTCGGCTTCAAACGTTTAAGGCCTTTCTGTATTATATTTGTTGTTTTCATGATACAACATAACACATGCTGTTTGCCTCTAAAAGTCACGTTTAGTAGCATACGCATTCCTTTTTTGCTTTTCCCTTATCATTGTCATGAACTGTTCACAGAATTTCCTTGCTCTGTGCGCCAGTGGGTTCTACAGTGGCTGCGTCTTCCATCGAAATATAAAGGGCTTTATGGTTCAAACTGGAGATCCTACAGGTAATGTGTTGTGGTCATAACTGGGGTTGCATTTCTGTAATGAGATGTCAGAGTTCTCACCTTCACACCCTGTTTTTTTGTCACCTGTAAATCGATTAAACCATTCAGGAACAGGAAAAGGAGGAACTAGTATATGGGGTCGCAAATTTGAAGATGAGTACAGTGAACACCTGAAAGTAAGCCGCTCGTTTGACTACCTCATGAAGTTCAACCTCACATTTCAAATGGGTTCATTGTCACATAGTCTTCTATTAATTAATTAATTTTCTTTTTTTTTTTACAGCATAATGTCAGAGGAGTGGTCTCAATGGCAAACAACGGCCCCAACACAAATGGCTCCCAGTTTTTCTTCACATATGCCAAACAGCCCCATCTGGACATGAAGTACACAGTGTTTGGAAAGTATGTAACATTTTCATGGGTAATGGGTATTTTTTTTAAGTAGGAATAATTTTAGTTATATAACAAAGTGATATTGTTTTGACTGTATACACAACCTGGTACATTTGACTTAACAGTTATAAATGGAGTTAAATGTGACATAAATAAATACAGTGTAACTGCAGCTGTGGTTGTTGCTATTGTTTTCAATATGTAGGATTATCGATGGCCTGGAAACGCTGGATGAACTGGAGAAACTGCCGGTCAATGAGAAGACATTCCGACCACTCACTGAAACCCGGATAAAAGATGTGACGATACATGCCAACCCTTTTGCTGGATAGACAGCTTCCTGTCAGATATGCAGATGGACCTTTGACAAATGTAAAATGTATTCTCAGTACACTTAAAAGAATATAAAAGTTGCTCTATCAGCATTTTTAGAAAAGGATGACCTTATTTTTAAATGTCATGTTGCCAAGTCGCTGGTGCCGATGGATCAGTGTCAGGAAGAACCATGCAGCAAAAGTTGGGGTTGTACTTCAGTTTCTAGCTGAGTCATCTGATGATTAATTTTAGTAGGTTTGCATCCCCATTGACCTAAAGTTTCAACAAAGCCTTTGTCACGAAGAAGTACAGTTCAGCCTTTCCTTTACATTTTTTTAAATACAGAATGATTAAATAAAACAGTTCTGGTATTATTCTGCTGTGTAATAATCTACTTTTCAGATTCTGGTCATGTAAATAAGCTGTCAGTGTTTTGTACTGAATAAAACTTTTACAATAAATATATTCCTTTGGCTGTTTGTATGCCTAATTTAGAGTGTCTCCAATTTCGCAGCCACATTTCTGGAAGTGTGGTTGAAGGTCTGAGACATGAGTGGTGTTGTAGTCAAATAAACTACAAATCGTTATCAACTGCATGCGTCAAATTGCGTCATCACTGGTGGACGAAACACACCGCACTTGGAGTAAACTGAATCATGGCTGCAGACGATGCATTTAAAGTACGTTGACTTGCATGTGGTAAACCGTTTAATTATCGTTTTAGAATTGCTTAAATAATTGGCAAGTATGTATATGGCTTATTCAAATCCTGTTCATGGATAGTGGTAAATATAGCGTGTGTATGTGTGTAGGTGTCTTCCCTAAGGGGAAAAGTGACCCTGATAACTGGAGCCAGCTCTGGGATCGGTGCAGGCACGAGCGTCCTGTTCGCTAAACTGGGAGCTCTGTTGGCTCTGAACGGCCGCGACGTGGAAAACCTGAAAAAGATAGCCAAACAGTGCACCGAGAGTGGAGCGGCGGAGGTAACTCTCATACTCAACAACACTATGGCCCTTTCCGAATAGCCACAGTTCAGTATGCAGTGCGTACTATTCAGTAGGGAGTTTCAGTAGACTGAACTCTCGTGGTCATTCAGTATGCATTTTTTGTGTCCACTTCAGTATACTGAACATTGCAGCATGGATACTAACTTCCTGGTTTTATGAAGTATGGATCGGATGCATGCTATCAGGAAATGAATTGTATTTTACCACCCACAATGCTGTGCGAAATTAACCATAAAACGTCACTTCACCTGCGCCTCCAAATCAAAATAAACGAGCATGGATTAATTTAATCAATTCTTAATCTAGAGTTAAAGTCCTCTTCTAAAATCTCTACTTTTAATTAAGAACAGAAAATGTAACAAATGTGTGCATGATTATAAAACCTTTCCCCCTCTGTTTAAAGAATGATTTACATATTTATATCTGCGTCTTTATTGGTTTATCTTACTTTATATTCTGTATATTACTTTCTTTCCTGTATGTACTGTGTGTTATTTTATTATTTAATCTGTTTTTTACTTGATTTAAATTGTGATGTTTTTGTTTACTGACTGTATATGTGCATTACTCTCCTTCAATAAAGATAAACAAAAAAAAAAAAACGAGGATGGAGGCGGCCGGTTCAGGTAACGCAAATGACGACAAATGACGTCACTTCCATCCTGAATGAATCAAATGAAGTAGGCACAAATATCTGCCTACTGTGCTGTCTACTGAATAGTAGGTACTAACAGTATACAGCATGGATAGTAGGTACTGTCTACTGTCTACTGCCTACTGACAGATTGTGTAGGCACTTTGCAATTCGGATGCACCCTATGTGACTTCAGATAACGTTGAGTGCAGACATGTTGACACTGGACCAAAGTTCCTATGTAGTTCTGTGTGGACAAATAGACACATTTGAGGACAACGTCTTTCCACTTCAACAATTATTGTATCTTCTTTATGGAGTTTGGCGTGACTTCCTGTTTGTATAGCAACAATTTAGAAGCCACACATGATATAACTCAAAATGTCAATAGACCGGCTAAACTATGAAAACAATTCACTCTATTGTGTTTTGATTACAAAACACGTTTTAATCATTTTCTTAACATCAACATGTAAAAGACAAATAGCCTAAAGTAAAACATTTTTTAAATTGGTTTAATGTTTTATTTGCATTTGTAGCAGGGGTGTAAATACATGTTATTACATGTAGACGGTAGCCTATAGAGTAGCCATTGTTTAAATTGACATACACAACTACTTAATTTAAAGACATGCAAACAATCTTATTTTATCATCTAAATATTGTTGCCTGTAACAAAGTGATTTGTTGAGTATAACGTTTGAAAAAATTGCATGTTAAGTCAGACCATAATAAAAGCACCTCTGTGTTTAGCCCCTGCTTGTTCCTGGAGACCTTACAGATGAGGAGACAGTAAAGAAAACAGTAGAGCAAACTATTGCTCACTTTGGACGGCTGGATGTCCTGGTCAACAGCGCTGGTATCCTGGCCATGGGCAGCATCGAGACAACAGACCTGGCTCAGTATGACAGAGTCATGAACATCAATGTAAGGTAGGATTTCAAACACAATAAAGAAATCTACAAAAGTACATAGTGTTCTCAAGCCGGGATATGCCCAATGGGATAGCTGTTAAATAATAGTGTTGCATTTTAAGTTAGCTAAAGTCATGCATAGATGAATTATGTACTAACAAGGACGTAAGATGGAAAGTGTCATTTTGTATTTTTTTGTTACAGCACCTATAAAAACTAGAAAAATGTGTCTGCTTTTTTTCAATTCATGTTCAAAGTTAAATAACAAATGTTAAAAGTGGCAATAATTGTTTGTGAAGAGGTATTTCTCTGTGATTTGTAAGCAACCCTTTCAGGGTGAACAAGACCCCTCGCTTTGCATCTAAGTCCTGTTCACCCTGCTGGGGTTCCATTCTGCGATCAACAGCCCGCTCACTATACATTATCCAACTTATAACACGGCTAATTACCTAGGAAATGCAGAATTAGAAACAAAATATTGAATGGGAAATTCTTTTATTGATTTAAAAACATTTTTTATTTCTTCCGCCAAACAAGTAGTCCATAGAAATGTGCAGTTAGAGCTGCAGCCATAGCAACTGTTAACTCTAGCCTTTATGAAATGAGCTAAACTAGCTTTAATGACGGTACTTACATTAAACCGAACATTTCCACTGAGTGTGAAGTGAGAACAGGTAAACATCAATCATTAATTAACATGAATTAATAACCATTAGGTCCACATTAATCCGTGCAGCACCTGATTGAGTTTTCTGCCTTACTATGTTGGAGTCTGTTGACATTTTCTTTTCTGTTCGTTAGTCACACACCACTGTATCCCATAACACCTTTCATTATGTGTTTACTTCATGTGCCGTTTGTACGGCTCATGATGTAACTGTCACACCACATCGTTTTAACGTCTTTTATCAGCTTTTCTCTTTTGTAATCATCTCTTTCCTCCTTTTCCCTCCATAAACGGACCAATGTTGAAATTAAGACTTCTTTCCGAGGATTGATTTGATTACAGTTAGTCCTCCAGAGTCTGTGATGAGTTGATGACGTGTGAGCAACATCCTATAGCGATCATCTGCCTTTCATAGTAACAGTGTGCTTTCCTCGATGGGAGGCCGATTGCTATGCGTAATTGGCCATCAGAATCCAGTATTTAATACAAATGTGTAATAATTAGCATGAAACGTTTTTTTGTGTATGAGTGCTGCACTCAACAGATGAAAGTTTTTAAATTACAGTTTTGAACACATCACAATTCAAGGTCAGGGCTCACCCATACATTTTTACTAAAGAGGCAATCAGACCACTGTGTCATCTTTTCCCAGCAACATTAGATCCACACTATAACACTATTCACTAGCTAACCAATATGAATAAATGGCTGTAGGAGTGATTCTGCTATTTTCATGCTGAGCATGTATCTGATGTACTAAACAGCCTTAACAGACTGAAGACTACTAGTACTTCCTCAAAAGCTTGCCAAGTACCTGTAAGTGCATTTTCAGTCATCTTGGTTATTATGTCCGCTCTGATTTGTTTCATATTCCAGATCGGTGTACCACCTGACTCAGCTTTGTGTGCCTCACCTGATCAAGACCAAAGGCTCCATTGTCAATGTATCCAGTGTCAATGGACAGAGAGCAGTGAGTGTTACCCAGCTGTACACTAAACAGCACCTGTTTACACCTTGCATTAACATCCCTCCTGCTGATCAGATCACAGGCGGACAGGCTTATAACTGGGTACCTCAATGCGTCCTGAGGACACATTGAGATTTGATCCCTCATGCTACACACAGATGATCTGGGACACATTTGTTCGCATTGGTTTGGTAGTGTAAATGCTCATGTGTCCTGGGCCATATTAAGGACCGCCCCCTCAAGGGACATCATTTGCAGTAGCATGCAAATTGTGAATGCTCTTACTCAAGTGCTTCCCCCTTGTGATCAGATCACTGAAACCACATGTTGATACCAGGTGTAAACAGGGCCACAGATTTTCCGCTACATTTCTTCCTCACTATTGTCTGATCCTCTGTTTCCACTGTTGTTTGCTCTTTGTAGTTCCCTGGTGTGCTGGCATATTGCATGTCCAAGTCTGCCATTGATCAGTTCACACGTTGCATAGCACTTGGTAAGTGAGTCTTTTTTTTTTCTTCACACAGTTTGCACAGAGCCTTAAATGTTTCAGTATAAATAATAGGACTCCTTTTTTTTTCTACAGAACTTGCATGTAAGCAGGTCAGAGTGAACTCTGTCTGGTAAGTGTTTTTACTGTAAATGGTATGGGGTCTTCTGTGTTCAGTCATTGACTTTAATACAAACATTTTGGAAACATATTCTTATTCAAATCAATCAGATAAGTTGTTTCTGATGGTAATTACCATTTGTGATGCGCTGAATGTTGTGTGTCTGTTCATTGCTGCATCTCTTCAGCCCTGGTGTGATCATCACAGACGTCCACAAAAGAGCAGGACTAGATGATGACCAGTATGCACAGGTAACACATCGAGTCACTAAATCTGACCTGTCCCTTCAGAGATTCTGTACATGAGTGTTGGACTCCATGTTAACATCCTGACATGTGTTTATACAAAATACAAGTGTTAATGACAGTGAGCAATTCAAAAAGTCGCATTTTTGAATCATTTTCTATCGTAGCATTATACAAAGTATGTAGGGGCAAACATATTCTCATTCTACTTATCTTTACTAACAGTTTCTTGCAAAGTGTAAGCAGACCCACGCCCTCGGTCGACCAGGAGAGGTAGAGGAAGTGGCTCACAGCATTGCCTTCCTTGCGTCTGACGCTGCCAGCTTCATCACAGGAGTAAACCTTCCCATTGATGGGGGCCGCCATGCCATGTGCCCAAGATAAGATCATGTATGTTATGATTCAGCAGCCTGCTAATATAGTGCTTTCAAACTTCAAGTCTGCCTGTGGTTTTGTATCAAATAGTGTTGCAGTTGAAAGAGTCTCCTTAATGTCACTAAAACTGCTCGGAGGGGAACTTTTGTTCGGAAAAAACAAGGTATCACTTCAAAGAGACAGTTTAACTCTGTCTTAACGGGTAAAAAATGATGTGAAGGGAGCTCAAACGCACTGCCGTTGTTTAAATGCAATTAAGTCTCCTCAGTTTGCTGTGAAGTTGTGATGTAAAAATATGACAGCTGAAGATCAACGAAAGGTTTCAGACTTTTATTATTGAATTACCTGGAGAGTCATCCGACTTCATTCACACAGCATTAAAATGTCTGCATGGAGAGAAGAACTTTGAACATGTATTATGGTAGTTTTTGTTGTGTATTGTAAGAAATCCTCTGAGTTTATTGATTGGTGAAACCAACCATTGCTGCACTTTTGAATAACAATTGATAGACAGTAAAAAAAAAAAAAACGGATGGTAATGTCCCGAAATACAGCTCCTTTTCTAAACAGCTTAGTTAAAACACATACAGGCCGGAGAATCCTTAAAGCTCAAAAAATGTGATACAACTGATGTTTTGAACTGGAAAGCTCATAAGAATTTAAATCAAATTTAAACAGAATCAATCGTAAATAATAAAGGTTGTATAATTATAAACATTTACATTAAGAGAGATTAAAAAAAACTTAATTTAGTGTTAAAATCTGCAGATGGTACTAAGAATATTGAGAAAGTTACAATTCTTCTTTAAAAATGTCATTTTAAAAATGTCATTTAATGGATGTAGCCTTTGTGTTTATTACTTATTTTACAGTCTTCCCTTTTTTGTTAAGATGTAGCTTTTGCTGAGAGCTGACAAGAGTTCATCACACGAGTTCCACTGTTGCAGCACCTTCTGTCACCTCTGCTTCATCCAAGACTAAAGGACATCAAGTCTTCTCGTTTTGTTGTGAGATGAGAGGCGCAGGACGAGGTAGCATCTGGTCACACTTTCCACTACAGACAAGCTTCGACTTACTTTAACATGGAAAGCACCACACAGCAGATGTTTGTGTGAAGAAATAAAATGTATAAACACGGCTTCTGTCAGCGCTGTATAGTTATCAGAGGCTCAAAAAGACATAGCTGGATATTTGGCAGTGCTCCTGTGTGTCTGAGGCACACTGTATACCTGAATGAGTGATGTGTTGTGAAACTGTATATGCCTACAGGCTAACAATCAAACTTTATATTACAATATACAGCACATATACATGTATAAATAATACTTCACACTAGAATAGAAATCACTGCATCTGCAGAGGGAACGGTTCCATGTTTCTGTACAGATCTCTTTCAAAAAAAAAAAAAAAAAAAAGGTTTTAACAAAATCGCCGTGAAGAAATTATGGTACAACATGGCCCGAGAGATGACAGAATTACAGCTCCATATGACTTCCTTCCATACAGGGCCTTCAGGTCTTGTATCACTTAAACAAGTCTCTGAGAAAGAAGCTTATTTTATCTTATTGTTTTCCATAGGCTGATTAGTGCTAGAAGTCTTATCTCTGTTTTTTCCACTGGGACTTCTCTCTGGTCCCCCCCCCCCCTCCTCCTGTTTCTGCAGTCCAAGCATATTTTGTGGAGAGAAAATGGGGGTAAGTTTGCTCTGGAATCCACTGAAGCATTAGTCTCCCCCAACGTCTGCCCACTTTCATTCAGTCACTCCAAAGAGTAGTATTTCCACAAAGCGCCTGCACAGGGCTTTTATAAGAAGCACACGGGTCCAACCTCGAGGTGAAAGCTCGCTCCAGGCTCCGTGTTGGGGAGGTTGTACACATCCACTATGGGGAGTAAATTTGGGTCCTGGGTCTGGAAGACGAAGTGGGTCTGATGCCAGCGGCCATCTTTGATCTGAAAATGAAGGTTGCATGATGTCACATGATGTGATTTTGAACGTACTAGCCATGCAGATTGTTTTGATTTTGTATGCACTTTGAATAAAAACAGGATTTGATTTGTTGTAATAGCAAAAAAATGCAGCTAAACATTCTGAAAATTCAATACCAAGTTGCCTTTTCACAAACAATCCCCCAGTTAGTTTGAATAATCCACAGACTTCTTTGCCTGACTTCTCTTGCTTTTGGGACTACTTTCAGTCTGTGGATTAGTCAAAAGAACGGGGACACTGCCAGGTGCATGTCAAACTAGATACTATTAACTGGCAGTGTAATGGGTTGTGAGCGATTATACAGTATATCACAAACAGATGTCTTAAAAAGCTTGGTCAAATAAAACCAAAAGTATCTGCTGAGCCAGATACCACAAGAGGTAACTTTAGAGCTAGGACAGGACTGGGCACAGAGCACAAAAAAAAAGGTGCACTCCCAAGTTTACTTTCATGTTGTATCTCGTTTTGCAATCAGTCCACTCATGGAAATATAAAAGATTTTAAGATGTTTTGGATAGAGTTATGTGGAGACTCAATTAAGTCTCTACACTTAGCTGAGAAAGAGTTACAGCACACAGCAGAACCACACCATGTTGCTTTCATTATTAAAACAAACACATGAGAATGAGTGAGTTACAGAGATAATTCTCGGCTGATTTTCTTCTTTTTTGTTGTTGCTGTGGACAGAGCCAGGCTAGCTGTTCCCTCTATGTTACAGGCTGTATGTTAAGCTAACTCTTCATTGGCTTCCTCTCAATACTTGTTGGTTCCCTGCGTAGTTTTGGGTGACTAAATCTGAAAGTTAAATTAACATTGATTTTCATTTAAAACAGCTGATCTCAAACCAAAAATATATATTTCCAGTATTTCCCAAATATTAAAGTATTCATTTGACTGTGGTTAGATTTAGAACCTAAAGGGTTCACATTAAAGCACAAATTAGAATCAATGCAAAGTGATAATGCATACCCAGCAGTCATCCTTTGGAATGAGCGGCTCCAGGAGGTCTCCTGCCTGGATCTTCTCCCCGGTCCACGCCTTGAAGCTCACAGCTCTTGATGAAGGTTGCAGGGAGGGTCCTGCTGCCCACACAGGGGTGTTGAGGCAGTGAATGGTGACGTGTTGCACAGCCTCAGTGCTCAAAAGATGGATGAAGTTCATCTGGATACGACCCACTCCTATTTCCAACTATAAAGAAAGAATACAAGTTTCTCAAATAATCACAATCAGGAAAAATGAGCTTGTGTTAATGAGAGCTTGTTCACCGACATTCAACGTAAATGTTAGTAATTGAACCTGGATATCATCTTGAACTTGATTATTAAATATGAGAGTTGGTTACAGACTGTAATCTGTTATTCATTAGAATTACCTCCATCTGCATCACATATCCCCCCCTTTAAAAAAAGAAGGCCCCTCTTTTTTCATTTAAAGACTAAAGAGAGTTTCCAGAGTTTTACTTGACAACTGAGTGGGCTTTAAAATGTGACTTACCCAATAGGCCTGAATGGGACACCTCAAGATTAATTCCTATCTCTATCAATCAAAAGATCCCTAATGTTTGAAGTACAGCCCCAGAAAATGACCATCTTTGAACTATACTTGCTATAATTGAACACATAAACATCATTCAAACCAAAGGTTTTATGTTTATTGAGACATTGTTTCCAAAGACA
This sequence comes from Tautogolabrus adspersus, assembly GCA_020745685.1. Classification (NCBI taxonomy): domain Eukaryota; kingdom Metazoa; phylum Chordata; class Actinopteri; order Labriformes; family Labridae; genus Tautogolabrus; species Tautogolabrus adspersus. The sequence goes on from CM036534.1 coordinate 23,876,245, forward strand.
ACATAAGAACATTATCTCACTTACACAAGCACTCATGGATCTGATTAAGAACCACTGTCTGTAAAGTCAGCTCCTGAAGTGATCTTAAGTAGACATTTGACTGATAGTTGTGTCTGGATGAGGTACATGGCTAAATGTAAAATCCATACCTTAGATACTGTGATAGGTTTCAGGCATGTCTGTCCTCCTCCCGTGAAGTTGCATGTAACCTCCATGGTGTCAGCAGCACAGCCGAGGTTCGGGTCAATCCAGTAAGTTCCTGTCAGGGGAAATAAAGGGCTCCTAATTAATGTACAGAGTGAATATTTGCACAGTAATCACTAAAGGGTTGGACTTTCTCCTCACCATCATGCATCCTCTGTTCACAGTTGTAGAGGTCTCGGCAGATTCTTGCAGGATTGTCTCGGGTTCCCAGCGGGTTTTTCAGACTTTGGATCAGAGTGCTGAGGTGCTGCAAGGTCTTGAGGATCTCTGTGCCTTGGTCTAACATTGGCATGTCCATGCTCTGATATGAAATGTAGAATGTTTTAAATATACAACTTGGATCTTTTCTTAGCTCACATAAAAACATTTTGACAGACTTGATTTTTTTTCTAGCTTGTTCAAGTGTGTTCAGACTCTGAGATAAATAAAAACCATCATAACAATGAACTTTGTTCTTGGTCCAAACTAACCTGTGGCCTCAGTGCAGCATTGGAATCAATAATGACTTTAAAGTTGACACCGAGAGCCTCGTTTTGCTATCAAGAAAGAAAGCAAGACAACAAGTGAACAACAGCTATCGTCTTTTTTGACTTTTAATTGACATGTTATCTAAAACATACTTACAAGTGAAAGGGTGCTGGAAAGACCCTGAAAAGCAAAGAGAAAAACCTGTAATATACTGTATGTAGTTTGACACACGTGATGTTTTTTCTTCACTTCCCTTTCAATGCAACAGCCACTCAGTTTTTGTGCTCAGGAAGAGTACTCTAAATCCTAATCACACTGTTGGTTTGTGTTTTCGTCAATTGTCACTCAATATGCAGATACGCACAGAAACAATAATGAATGCACAGGAAATGAGGCATGAACGCACAGGAAATTAGGCAGAAGAGCCGCTGGCTAACAGATTTTTGAATAAGATCACAGTGGAAAACAAGCTCCTCTCTCACAAGTTAGATAAATCTCTTAATAATTCATGTACTATGCTGACAGTTTAGCGAGGGTGGAGATTCACAAATTAGTTCTTGAAAGGATCTTCCAGGCTCATTACACTATACCCACAGCAGAGTCTAATTTTTGATGCAATTACTGGATCTGAACACGTCGTGTGTCATCAGATCCATCAAGAGTCTGGATTATTTTAAATAGTAAACAGCAAATGAGGGGTAAACAAAACACTGCTAATAATGGTGACACAATCTAACTTTTGTTTAACCTAGTTAGGTGATTATAATAACATTATTATACAAATCAAATGATCAAACTCATAAACATGTCCAAATGCTGTTCATGGCTTCTTAAAACCATAAAGAGATTTTTTTTGGCATTCTTGGAAGATTTGGATTCTTATGAAAGACTGTATAAAAAGATGGAAGACATGACAGCTTCTCTAAAGTGAAGCCAAAACATTTGGAGCTCCTCCTGCTGACTGGCTGCAGTATAGGTCATAAGCTCCGCCTCCTCCATGTTAACAGCTGGGAGGGGCTAAACTAGAAAATCAAAGTTCTTATCAACACCATAACATCTAAGTGTTGATTTTTCGTACTAGTTTAATTTTTCTGACAATGAAAAGAGTTGATTGACGGCTCTAGGTGTGCTGTGTGTAAGTGTCTGATTCAAACCGACATAAGGATTTGTTTGATAAATGTGTGTTTTGGTTAGCGAAAGGGGCAGGACGTCAATAGTGGGGCTCCATCAACTGATCCATACAACTCCTGTCCCTAAAATTACGTCACCAGCGCAATGTGTCGGCCCTCATCACGCAAGGTATTTTGGCCTCATACCTGGTGTAGGTGGAGACATGTCGCCAATATTTATATAGAGTCAGTAATACTTATAAAGAGACAGTTGTGTGCAATTAGCATCTAATTCAGCTGTACATGTTTTGTAAATGCATAAAAACCTCTTTTACCAGGGATACTTGGGGATTGTTCTAAATCGTTAAGATACTGAAGTCAACAGTGGATGGAAAGAATGTGTGCAATATGAATAATGGAGTACTCACTGGGGGTCCAGGTGGTCCACTAGGGCCTGAAGAGCCCTGAAAAATTGAATTGCCACATTAGGCTTCACATTATGTAGAACTTGGCCTTTGTAGAAGATGATAAAGTAGTTAATTCATCCCTTCTAGTACTGAGCAGACCACAGGCCTGCACAAAGAAAAATGATTAAGCTACACAAGTGAGTAATTACTTACTCTTGGTCCTTGCAACCCCTGTTGGAGATGAAAGAAAAAGAAATCAATATTCATAAGTGGACAATCCCACAATAAGAGAATAGGTTTGAGGGGAGACCAGATATTATTCCATCATGTGAAGAGCAATATCTCCTTTCTGCTGTATGTGAATTGTAATCCTTCCTTTGAAGCCTGCACACCAACACAGCCAATTCTATTTCCATGCAGCAAACCTAAACATGAATGTTGACATTTTAGGAGTGAATTGCGCATTATGTCTTTGAATGAGGGCTCAACGAACCTCTTAAAAAGCTTGAGATGAGCATGCAGCCAACATTTATCACCCTGACAGGAATTCCACAGCAGCTAAGTGTCACTTTGAGTGTAACAACAAACAGCAAAGCACAATAGGAAATGAAAAGTGCTGTGGGCAAAGAGGCTGAGTGGTGTGCTGTCTCCATACTAAGTATCCTATTCTGTGCTCACAGTACAGACAGAGAAGGATTCATCAAAAACACCGTGCCACGCACCGTCTCTCCTGGACTTCCTTTGTCACCCTGGGGTCCCTGATGGAGAGAAAGGAGACAGAGGATCACTCCATCACTGCCAGAAAGCACAGAGACATAAAGCTCGGCAGATAGGATGAGATATGAGGTACATACAGGGTGACCGCTGGGGCCGATGATGCCGACGGGGCCCAGAGCTCCATTCATTCCCTGGGAAGAGGAGGTATGTTAGTGACTGAGGACACATATGATGGAGTATCTGATCAAGAAGTTCATATTCGTCATGTGAAGCCTGGACTTAGTGAGAGTTCAGAGCCCTTCAGTTATCTGGAGTATCGCACTTAGTTGCCAACATACATTTATCTTCATCTTACCATCAAACCACGGGGTCCTCTCGGCCCCTGTATCCCTACCGGGCCAATGTCTCCCAGGGGCCCCTGGAGAACCAAACACATTTTTTCAAACATTAAGGTAGGGTGGTAGGGGTAGATTTAACCTCTAGGAAATCATCTATGACCTCTGTGACTTCTGTTGTCATTGGGTAAGACATTATATGTTCAAAAATTAGGTCAGCTATCCTGTTAAATGCTTAACAGCCATTCAACATCTTACTCAATGACAACAGAAGTCAACAAAGGTCATATTGTTTGTTGGGTGTGAGTTCACTGTGACAGTGATATTTGACCACCAAAATGGAATCAGGTTATCCTGAGGTTGACGTTGGTGCCAAAATTGAAAATATTCCCTCTGAAGCAGAACCTAGGTGAGAAAGCTTAATACAACTAACCTGACTACCGTATTGTAAACATATGAATACATCATCTTATATGTAGTATGGTCAATATTGATGCTTTTACCTCTTTACATGCAGTCATAATAATGTCATGACTTGTGATATTAACACGGTTTATTCTGCTTTTTTAATCGTTGGTCTAAATTCTAATTATCCTCACTTATTGTTAATGATGTAGAGCAATTGTAAACATGACTAAAATCAAACACAAAAATCATCTGCTTCACACTCTTGTTCACCCCCGACTGTAGTGACATATCCAACATCCCTCTCAGGGTTTCAAATTAAAGAGCGAGCTTCTGTTTCTTCAGCTGTCAATAATCTACCAGGCAGCAGGGCTGGAAGTAAAGCAGGCTTATGTTGAAGCAGATGTCATCCTGAGGCACGTTACAGTAATAACTTCAAACTTTCATACCCATTATTACTGAATATGATATTATATAATGTACCACCAGCCAATTTCAGACAATCAAACTGCAAAAAGTAGTAGTAAGAGTTGAACCCAGAAACTACTTTTGGCGTAATGTTACTCTCTCACAGGGTATCACAAGGCTAACTTTAAAAGTGTGATAGATTTAGGGGAATCTTTGATGAATAAGTCTAATAGCTGAAGCATGATGTGAGATCTTACCTTTGGTCCAAACATACCAAACACCCCTGGGAATCCTTGTTCACCAGTGTCCCCCTGATAAACAAATTAAAGGAGGAAGTATGGTTACTTTCACCAAAAGTTGTCATATCATGGAATTCAAACATAATATTTCTTTGACAGGTCGTGCTCACTGGTTGCCCTTTTGGTCCAGAGTCTCCTTGTTTTCCTGGAAATCCCATCCCGCCAACAGGTCCTCTTTTTCCTGATGCCCCAGTTTGTCCTGGTAGACCCCTCTCACCCTGAAAAATACACAAACACACATCTATTGCATGTATATCCTCCTCATATCCACCCAATAACTTCTGAACACCCACCCAGACAAACCAGTTACAGTCACAAGTGCAGGAAGCAGCTTGTGATCCCTCACTGACTTCCCACTAATGCACACAGGCATTTTTATTTAATGGGGCACAAGCACCACTACCAGGAACTGAAGTGGGATCTCAACAGTAATGGGCTGGTGCTTTTGTATCTATTAAATAGGGTTAAGATTATAATTACAAGATACAGTAGAGCCATTGTTTGCATGTAAAACAGCGATACATTTCAAAGAAGATCAGAACATGGTCTCCTAACCATAGGCATGAAGTGACAATTGCATGAAGCCAACAATAAAGTCTCTCAGTATTTCTGAAAATCATGCTTATGGAACATTCATGGCAAGGTAATTCAAATCAAAGTGTTGCCAGCTCTTTGATATTGTCAGCTTCCCAGGATGGTTTGCAGTGATTACGAGGTCTTGTGAGAAATGCAGAGTTTGGCCTTTTAGATCAGATACAACCCCGGAATATAAAGGCTGCATTATGCTGCTTAGAGAGGCAGATTGAAGCTTAATTGGCAATTATCTCTTGATATTGGCCAAAAAAACAACATATTTTGATATACTGTATGTTTAAAGAGCATCATGAATAAAGGTCAAGACTTTCTAGTCTGAACCGAATCAACTAAAATGAAGGAAAATGACACCCATTGTGCACACATCATTTTCACCTTTGGTCCAAAGGAGCCTTGACTTCCAGGAAGTCCCATCACGCCAGGTGTACCCTGCAGTCCAGGTTTGCCAGTGGAGCCCACATCTCCGTCTTCTCCTTGCTCCCCCTAAACACAGAACAGAGTTCTCATAAACAATTAGACCTGGTTTTATTTGTACTCACTTGAGAGACACACTAAAGAAAGTGTCCTCACCTTTACTCCTTTACTTCCATCTTGACCAGGCAGTCCATCCATGCCAGGCGGGCCCTCAAGTCCCTCCCTGCCCACAACTCCCCGTGGACCAGGAGGACCCTCTGGACCCTTAGAAAAGACAATCACAAATGTTTATTGAAAAGCTAACATTGGTTTGAAATAGTAATATGGACATGCTTGCATAGAAATGATGCCTGATTGTATGTTTCAATAAAAAACGTGTCCAGCTCACTGGTAGTCCTTTGGGCCCAGATTCTCCTCTCGCCCCTGATTTTCCTTTCCGACCCTGTAGCATTAAGAGTTCATGTTCAACAATTCTGACATGGTTACATGCACACACACATTAAGTTTCGTCAATACCAATCACATAGCTGTTATTTATGTCCTTACTTGATCACCTTTGGATCCTTTTGGACCTGTTTGTCCCTTTGACCCCGGGTGTCCCTAAAATAATCATCACTGTTAAATTTGGATTACACAGTTTGGCTTTGAACCATTTGAAACAGTCTTTATATATCTTAGAGATATTCTACAACTCATTCATCAGACGCTTTTTCCAAAGCGCCGTACATCATAGAGTAAGTACAACACAAGCAAAGATCTAGAAAGGCGGAAACATTGTCAGTAAGTGCAAATGAGCAGCTTTAAGTCTGATCGGACACAGGTGCTGATATAAATGAGACACTTACAGGAGTTCCTTGGGCACCAGCTTCACCTCTCTTTCCTTCAACTCCTATTTGACCCTGAAAAACAATTATTTCATTAGTATACAAAATCCAGTTTACCTAATTTACATTATAGCTTAAGACAAAAGCATACAATTAGTCAGATCACTCACAGTGTGCCCGGGGTCACCAGGCTCTCCTCTCTCTCCTCTGTCACCAGGAGGACCCTTAGTTTAATTGGCAACACATTAATTAAACAAACTAGAGGACTGCTAATAAACAACAGGACAAACCAATGCATGTGAGAAACTCACTCTGTCACCTTGGGGGCCTGCAGGACCTTCTGCCTTGCTGTCGTCTCCTTGTTCACCCTGAGCAAGCAATACAGAAACCGACAAACAAAGGTAATCAATGGAATTTCAGTTAGACCCAAAATCAATGCATGCTTTGTTTAAAAGAGTGTAACAGTGGAAACACATATCCTGCTGTCTTCATACGAAGGGCAAATCATTACATGCGCTATTAACCACACAATGATCCCAAACAAATAGAGCCAATGTCTGTTTCAGGGTCTTCATGGGATTCATTAAACAATAACCACAGATGTGTGTATGATTCTTATAGTCATGCGCTCAGCATGTGTCGAATGAAATAAATAAAATAGGTGCCCAACAGGCATTTAAAAGTATGAGAATGATTAGTCATGGTCAAGGGCCAAACAAACAGGAACTTACATGGATATTGAAGCATTAGGCTTTAATATAACACTGACATAGAGCTGTATTTATCTGCAGCATGGTCTAACGCCAGAGTTACCTGACTCTCTCAATTGACATATATAATACAATTTTCAACAACCCGTGTGATTGCATAATGCTGATTTAATTAGAGAGCAAACGCAGCATTTCAGTTTATTGGCAAAGAGAAAATAGAAAATATCCCCATCCAGATGGCTCCTGCCCAGGGACTAAAACATGCAAATTAACGTCTCGCTAAACTCTGTTGTGGTGCGTTTCACTGTGTGCTGCTACTGTCAAATAAACAAAAATTAAAGTGCTAATACCCCCAAAATCATGAGCAGAAAAGTCCAGGTGTTTGGGTAATTATATACATTTAACCATGCTGAGTTAATTGGACCAGTCTGGGTTCAAATCAGTGATGACTTAAAGATTACTGTGACGACAATAAGACAGGCAGGCGAAGCACTAATGAGAGACACAACTTAAAGTCCAATGCATCAGAAAAACTGGCTGAGCGCTCAAAGACTATGACCTTTGTGACTGTTTGTTGAACGCTGCAGCCATTGCATGTTACCAGAGCTCGTTAGACACAATCTAAGTGCAGACAGCTCTAAGGGACATGATTTAATTGTTAGATTATACCTTTTCACCTTTTGGCCCGGGTGGTCCCAGAGGTCCCTGCAGTCCCATGTGACCCTATGACAAGAAAAAGAGTTTTATTTCAAAACTGATTCCTCCCTTCCTTTACTCTAATTAACCGTGTGATATCTTGTGCTCGTTATGTAAAGAGTAAGACTGAATCACACGCGACAGTGGAGGATGAAACTTCTAGAAACTGAAAATACAACAGTGTCATCAATCATCGCTTTGTCTTCCCTGCCATGCAGTTTTGTGATTCATCATTCAAGTCTAGTTATGTGACAGCAAATTGATTATACTGTTTTCGTATGATCGATGTCTCACCTCAAACATGACCTTAAATCTTATATGTGCATACACACATACCAACTAATGACATTCAAAATAAATGAGCAAAAATGTGCTGTTAAATCTTATACAAAAACACTGACAAACATTAAGTGTCTACTTCATTGTCATGGTTAGTTAGCTCGCTGGAAGCAGAAATTACCCTAAAGACACCAAAACATTTATTTGTCCTTGTATGACCTCCCTATCCTAAAACGTTATTTGGTGACAACATTCTGCCCTCTAGAGGTCGGCACTAGCTAGAAACATACATTAAAAGTTGTACTTTTCCCTCTATCCACAACAGCAATTATAAAGATAAAATGTGACATCTTTCCCTGGGAGATACAACTACAGAAAGTTAAGTCATTCGCTAAAACAAAAGTGATTTTGAAGCAATAATCTTACTCGAGGAGACCTCCAACAGTGGCAGAAAGAGGAACAACAAAACACAAGAGATTCGGTCTGTGACACATCAATACCAAAACAATCCAAGTTTTTTTTCTATACACAAGAAGATATTGTCTTCCAATAATGTTGCATATGGAATATAGATTCATATTTAACACCTTCCAAACTTCTTCTTTATTTCATCCAGGATGAATGTAAGAAGATGGTTTAATTATGGATAGAGTTATGGATGGATTTATTGAATGGCTTTTCATTTTGATCTTGTAACATTCATATCACCGAGATAGCCTACTTGTATTTACCTAAACCAGTGGTTCCCAAAGTGGGGGTCGGGACCCCCTGGGGGTCAAGATATCTTTGTGAAATGTCACAAAGATATCTGTTGTGCTCTTTGTCAATAAAAATGCATGCAGACACACTGAAATAATATAATAATTCTAAGGCTGCTGTATTCTTTAGTGTTGTTCTAGTGTCAGTGTTTGGATTGGCCTATTAGTGCATGCTGCTGTGCGGGACGTTTGATTTAACCACTTCCAGGGACAGAGGGGGTCCCCAGTCTCTCACCTCGTTATTTTGGGGGTCACGTGATGAAAAGTTTGGGAACCCCTGACCTAAACCACCAAAGTCTTTGATTTTCATACAACATATTACAATGCAAAAGACAGAGAGGGAGAGCTTCTAAAAACTCTTTATTCTCCAGACCTGAAGATGTTGGTAGTCACTACTTATAATTATTCATGAAATGAAAGACCTTAAATTGCTGTTTGTCCCTCACTTTTAAAAGCTAAAAATACATGTATTATTTCATCACTGCTTACCTCATAACCTGATAGGCCTGGTTCACCTTGTTGGCCCATTCTTCCTGGAGCACCCTAAGGAAATATAAATACAGTGTTCAGCACACACCCACAAACAACAAAACACTTCCATCTAACCAGTTTTGGATGTCTCACCACTGGCCCGATAGTTCCTCTTGCTCCCTTCTGCCCGACAAACCCGATCTCCCCCTGCTCACCCACTGGGCCAATCTCACCAAGGTGACCTTGGTGACCCTTGCTCCCCTGGAGAGAGGCAGTAAATGAACATGTATTCACTGAGTACACAAACTTTCATGAAGAATTGTAAGCATATTTTGAAATTTCAAACACTTAATACTGAAAGTCTATTTTCACTGTCGTCCTTGAGGAGGTTATTGGCCATACAGCTTGTTTACTGACAAGCCAGAGAACTATTCCACCATTCCCAAAACAAATAGACACACACCTAAATCAAAAGTGTGTTTTAGCTGCAAGCAAGCAAGTGAACTGACAAACCTTTTCTCCAAGTTTTCCTCTCTCACCAATTTGACCAGGTTTCCCCTCCTGACCCTGATGAAAGAAAATCGAACAGGGATGTAAGCGAGTTAAAAGAGCTGTGCTTTTTGGGAACTGAATGAAATCTGGGGTTAGCTTCTGAGAAACTCACCCTTACACCCAGCAGACCAGGAGGACCAACAGGTCCTTCCTTTCCTTTCAGACCAATTTCCCCCCTGTCTCCTATAGCACCCTCTGGACCAGGTTCCCCCTTTTCTCCCTGAGAAGAAGAAGACAAAAATAAGAAAATATTTTCAGAAAACAAAAAAAAATGAAAGTCATGTCTGTGCTATTTATCCACTACTTGACATTTCACTTTATCAAATTACTTCACAAATGTAATAACAAAGCCTTAAGAAGCTGTACAATAAAACCTTAGACACCCTTATTCTTGATGTTTGGCAGTCAAAAAGTAAGAACTGATAAATGCAGTCTCCCAAACTGAGTCAGATTCTGATTCTTGGAGTGTTGCAGGTTATGAATAAAATCTTAAAACATCACTCATAACACACCGCAGAGACTTAAAAGATATCTGAGCTCCCCAGCCTGTTCTACATCAAAGTCTGAACACATCATTCTGAAGTGAGGCCAGTTAAAACAGTGGCCTCTTTGGCATGTAAACAAAGAGATACAGTGGTTTATACCTAATGACACGAAGCATTTACTAGGGAGACACAACGGGCTGTAATTTGGAAATATTTGTTAGACGTTAAATAAGATGTCACAGTGGCCTGACAGGTTGTCCAAGAGCATCACTTAATGCCTGAAAGTGGTACGAGGCTCAGCGGTACATTTGATGACACATATGGGCATTTTTATTTAACAAAACTGTTGTTAAACCAAATCTTTAGAGCAGGCAAGCAGTTCTGTGAGCAGCTATCATGTCAAACTGACCTGGATAAATTCAAAAGAACAGCACTGCCTGTCTAAGCGACAAGGGTAAGAAAAAGAAACGTATGGTCTGTACAAGTTGAAATTGTTAATTAAAAGCAAGACTGTACAAAGAAGTGAGCCCTTGAAAACATCTCATTAAAAAAAAAACCTGAAGAAGGCTTGTAACTCCTTACAGAAACTGTCAAACTCCTGTCACTGATGAAAAAAGTGACATGATGTCCCAGCTTTTTAATATTTCAGTGAACAGCATGACGGAGCTGCTCTAGCAGCAAAATAACTAAACATTTAGCAGCATCAGCAACTCAAAACCATTTGAAACCCTTCAGATAGTGAACAAAAACTATTTTTAAGCTCTTTATTAATCCAACTTTTTCTGCAAAGATGATGGGCTTCTCTAAAAAGTGCTTTCAAAATAAATAGTTTGATAAATAGTTTCCTGTTTCTGTGACTCTACCTCTTTCACAGCACTGTTTGACTCATTTTCCCAGAATGCCCCTCTCGACAAACTTTGTAGTTTGTTGATTATCTGTGCAGCAAAGCTTTGAACTCCTTACATTTTTAGAAGTGTCTCCTGTGTTCCAAGTCCTGTATCCAAAAAAGGTCTATTTCCCATTTTGTTCTGGTCTCCATGCTCTTACAAGCCTGACTAATTCAATCTAATGAATGTTTATTACAATGACTCTTTACTGAAGCAACTCATTTTACAGATACAGAACAACAAGCTTTTGTTATATAATAGGTCTCACATCCTACCATATCAGAATTAATTAGTTCCAGACTACTGGTAGGAGGCAGCTGATATAATTTGAGAATCCTCTGATTATTTGCAAAATTTTACTTCTAAATTTCACCAATCAGTTAGACAATGAACCATGACAACCCACTGCTTTCAATTCTCCAAGAAGTTAACACAACAAAATCCCTGTTGAGCTGCTGTTTTCCATCCAGGAGTTGCACGGTGGCCAAGAGGCACTCTGAGCGTTTACTCTCTTGACTAACAGAAAACGTCCTGTACAGCACAGAGCTCCACACACTCTCAGGTTGACTCTATTATAATAGTCTGTGTTCTCCGAGTTCACATTTTATCTCCTCCACTGAGCCAGAAGCTGTTTGTGGGTCTGTCAGCCATACTTTTAGCAGTGTAGTGCTGCTGAATAGGCAGCCTTTCTGTGCTTTGGATCTTTTTTTCTCCCTGTCACAGTGCTTGCCAGACTTACGAGCTCTTAAAATAGCCCCGGTATCTGTTTTCATTAAATGTCAAAACAATCCCGCTTCAATTGTACAACAGCCAATATCTGACACATAATACTCCGTGTGCTCTAATTACATTAAGCTGCTACAGTGAATAGGAGAGTTCACAGACATTAGTGTTGAAGTTATTGACAATCATGTGTTGACCTGCCAAAGCCTTGAGGCCACATTTTACCAGTTACTGTGAAAAATAGAATAAAAAATAAAACGTTTTGGTGATCAATAAATTGGGTATGAAGTCAAAATGTGTCCTTTATTTATTTTTTTACTTGCCTTGGCTCCATCAGGTCCACTTGTTCCAGCATCTCCATCAATGCCTGGCTCCCCCTGATAGATGAAACACACAAAGATTATAGGTTGAATATATTTTACAATGTCTAAAATCAACAGAAGCAAAAACAGATGTGTAGAAGGCCAAAAAATGGACACCTTCTGAAACAGATTTTGAGTATTTTTTAGTAGTTTGCCAAATAAATCAATCATATTTTAAATCACTCAAGTCATAATAGAAGGAACACACGGGATACTTACTCTCTGGCCAATCAAACCCGTCTCTCCGATATTGCCAGTTAGACCAACAGGACCCTGTCATGAGACGAAGCATCGTAGCTAACGTTAAGTCTTTCATTCCGATATTTTGTATCTATGTGTAAACTAGCCTTTTCACTATTCATCCATGGTATGCAAATTAACATTCTAAGTACAGAAAATATTTCTTCAAGCAAATAAACAACATGGAAAAAAGATCAATTTAATTTGATTATTTTCATCGGTGAACAGAACTAAATCTTACTCTGTTTTATTTGCTCAATTGGAAAATACAACAAAATTATTTCTGATTGGCTGTTTCTAGTTATGTAGAAGCACTGTGGCAATCTAAATATGTAAAAGTTAAAATAGTTTGTAACAGTACTAGTTTGATCTACCATAATGAAATTTCACTTTTAGCCTCTGCCTAGCTATCTTAGTAGGTAGCTTGCTGGTCTACCAGCTTAGTTAACAGTACTCACTCGTCACTCTCTGGGCTATTTCCCTTCATTTTAGTAATGTTTAATCCTACGTGCAATCTCACAGGAGACAAACCAGCCAATGTAAAATGATCTCCTCCACTCTTCTAGTTGGCTTAAGTTGTTGCTTTAATGCTAAGCTCTGCAAGAAAACCTCAATGTTAACAGAACAGAGAGCAAGTGAGACACACTGTGAGAGTGTCCAAGAGTTCAACAGGACACGCGTGTCATTATTTGGCGCTCATGTGGATAATAACAATTTTTAAAAATCAATGTATTTAACCAACATTATATTTTTGTTTGATGCCTCCCTAAAAGATAATATATGTGTTCTTAAAAAAGGCTCAAATTTGCCATCTCTCACCATTAAATGTAGCATGGGGTTCCTGGTGCAAACATTAGCACCCATCTACCTGTCCAATATCTCAGGAACCAATGAAAATCTCAATAGCCCATTGTCAACTTTACCTTCTCTCCACGTTCACCAGGCAGTCCCCTCTCTCCAGCCTTCCCTGTCGGCCCCTGTGAAAAACAATAATAGCCTTAAGTATCCAGTGCTAATACAAAAATCTGTTGGGGTTCTTACCCCCGCTGTGTGATCAAACCCACCATTCGTCCCATCTCCCCTAGTGGCCCAGTGGTTCCTGGTGGCCCTGCTGGTCCCTGCGGGGGGAAGCAGAGGCATCAATAAAAAGGGTAAATGCACTCTCAAGTCTTGGACAAACACTTCTAAAAGTGACAGACAGTCAAGGAGGAAAAATGTGAAAAGAAATAAGAACCAGGCAGAAAGTGTGGATTTGTGGAGATAAGTTAATCTGCAGGGCTAAAAGCCTTCAAAACCCTGAGCCAAAGCTTCTGCAAGTGATGGAACCAGGCCTGCTGTTATAGAGACACATTCAGGCTACAATAAAGCTGCCTTTCTAGGAAAGAGGTGGTGTAAATCAAATTGTCTCAGGCTCACTTCTTCTCTGTTTGTGTCTGTGAGACGAGGGCAGAACGAGAGAAAGAGGATTTGGTTGTTCAGGGCTTTTTGACCATGGTATGGGTTTCTGGGAGGCACTGAATAAAAGGTGTCAAAGTGGAAATTTAGAGTTTATATGCAAGGGCAAGAAAAGAGGGTGCCCAGTGGGTGTTGGAGAGCCACAGGTTATTTTAGATAATGAGACACTAGAGGTTTTCTGACTTTACTCTTTTAAAGATTCCAAAATGTTTACACAATTGAAGAGGATGGAGTAAAAATGATTATCATACAGCGTGTCTTTCATTGTTGGGTTTATTCTCAAATATGCATCCAAAATTCATGTAAATCAAAAAACTCACAGGCTCTCCTGCTATTCCTTTGGCCCCTGGAGGCCCTGAGGGTCCTTGGATACCCTAGAAAATAATACAGCACAGCTGTAACACACACACTATAGGCATTCAGGAACATGTTAAACACAGAACACCCACTACAGTAATATGGACTAAACAAGCCTCTCTTATCCAACACTTCTCCCCAGAATGAGTCCACCCCAAAAAAATCAAGACTAACCCTAAAAGATGCCTCTGTTAGGCCCAATCACTTACTGGAAATCCCTTAGGCCCAGCTTCACCTGGCTCGCCAAGCTTTCCCTGCAGTAAAATCACACAAATGGAAAAGTAAGTTTTATGCTAAAAAACTAATTGTTTTTTCATATTGTTGTTTGTGTATTTGGTGGTGTATGCCTCTTTAGATTCCTTGACATGCTAGACAGAAAGTCTAAATAACTATACACATCAGATCACTTTCTTGTTTGCGCTTTTATTATCCGTGGTTAATTACAGTACATTTAGGATTAAAATTAAAGGTTATTCTAATCATCTAGCTGTTCCTTAAACTGTTTGGGCTTCAAATTTCATAAAAAATGGCAATCACAGGTTTAAGCGAAAGAGTGTCTTCATTGTCACCAACAATCCAAATCACAAAGATGTTTCATTTAAATGATACAAAGCTGTGAAAAACTAATTACTAAGCTAATTACATTTAAAGGAATGGAAATGGAAACGTTTTGTCTTTGAGAGTAAGAATGTCAGTGTCTTCCTTGATAAATTACTGAAAACTTTTAAAATACTTATATATCCCTACAGTGTTTCCATTTTTGAAACTTCATTATTCAACACCACTACATTTCAAAGGGGAAAAGTTGTTGTTGTTTTTTTGTGTTTTTTTGTTGTTGACTATAATAGTCACTTGTTACCTTAAAGAATATGATTTTACACTGAAAATGTATTATAATTATTGTGATGTAAAATGTTATTTTAGGTCCAACAGTGACAGAATGATGATACTAAAACCTGTATGTAGCAGGACATAATCAATAGTGTTGGTTCATAACAATTTCAAATGCTAACAAAGCAAGTTTTCTTCAGAACAAGAATTTTCAATATATATATATATTTTGTTTTATTGTGCTTTTAGTCCATTCTGCTTCTTAAACAGCAAAACTTATTCTGGACTTTTTCTTCTCCTTGTGGTAGTTTATTTATGTACTTGTTCTGCAAATAGGGGACATTTAAGAAGACCAGTTCTTCCTTACCATCTCCCCAGAGAGGCCCAATTTTCCTGGTGGACCATCAGGGCCCTGCAAAGAAAACATCCAACTCAGTTCACTTAGCATTCTGAAATCCTCAGGAGTTAAAATGTTCCCGACTGCCAAGCACCACCAGCACCATCAATATTTAAGTAGTCTTTGATTTAATGTTCTGCTGTTAGATTTGTAGTTAACAAAGAATGTCCTCTAAAAAATCTTTAGAAGTTAAAAATATCTTGTAATTTCAGCCTGACGAACAAAGCAGCTTATAAATGTTCTCTTGATTTTCTTTTTCCTCTGCTACAGAGAGTTGGTCCATTTGGTTCATCCTTACTTTGCATGAGACAGGTTTGCGATTAAGAAGCCGAAGGCCAGACATTGCTCCTAGCCATTTCAGGTAAGTACTATCAACAAGGACCCAAATACTTTGAATCAGAAACTCTGAAAATATTTTATGAAGCTTTACTGGCTTACCTTTACTCCAGTGGATCCTTTCTCCCCAACTGGGCCATCAGGACCCCACGGACCCTATTCAAACAAAAGTTTTCACTGATGAATATCTGTGGAAAAATTGGCCTCAAACAGGCCTGAGACGCATGATGTTTGACATATTAAGTCAATAAATTAGGCCACTTTATCTCCATTTTTGTCCTCCCTATTACACTCAGCCTGGGAGGCAGTTATCTGGGTTGATTGGGATCTGTGGCTTGGCCTACATTGGAGGGACATCATCAAAGATGGTGGCTATTTTGCAAATACTTGGCATCCCCAAATTAGCTTTGAAGGATGCCCAATCCACACTGGGTAGACTTTGTCTACATGTTTCTGCGATCACACACAGTGGTGCCGCCTGCACACTGGGGTTATTGTAAAGAAGCTTCGGGAAAAGGTCACAAATCCTGTAGATGATTCATTCATACCATTAAAATGGAACCAAACTTTTTACTGTCATTAAATATTAAAGGACTGACTGTACTAGTTGTCCATGCAAGAATATTGTAAGAAGGTGACCCAAATAGAGTCAAAAAATAATACAGAGACAAAAGCTCCAATAAAAACCTCCAATGCATTATAGTAAGTTACTGTCACTTTAAGAAAATGTGTGACTGCTGAAAATGCATGGAGAATTCTGAAGCTTTCTCTGATCATTGGTTTTCATCCATTTGTTCATCAAAGATTAGTGGTATGAGTCTGACATGACATGACATGTTTTGTAGTCATTAACCACCAACCCAACCCTCCATTGATAATCAGTATTCAGATCCATTCAATCCAAACAGGTGCATGAGCTTGAGGCTCACCCACTCCTCTTGGCTTTCTTTTAACTGCACCAATTTGAGGGTGTTTTACTTAGGAATGCTTTGAAAAACTCGACAATGAAAAGATGGTAATGTCTTGCTCCCAAATGGAAGAAGTGCTTCATTTTTAAGATCGAAATGTTGCTTTAATTAAGTGGATTCACTTTTCGATGGGGGCAAAAAAGCTTTTAAACTAAATGAATGTCAGGGTGGGATAATGCTGAAATATGACTGCAACATGACCACATCCTCAAGAAGTAAAGTTTAGAAATCATAACAAGATAGTAGAGCACAGCGAAATTAGAGTAAAAGGATTGGAGTCCTATCATTAATTTAGTGTGCTACACATACTGCTCTCATTCGTTTCAGGAACATACCCAGGAAACATTGTGAAAATGTGTGTTATGAATAAAATAGCTTTTGTCTTCCTTTTTTTTTTGTAATCTAATATTTTTAAATAAAAAATATTGGGCATAGGGAAAAGGATGTTACTGTTTTTCAATACTTATTGACTGAGAATAACATCAGATGTCAGAAAAGGGAGAGTGGTGTTTAATCATTCTGGACTTAATTCCATTTTCAAAGCCTTGATGTAATTTTCTGCTATTATAGTTATTAAATATTTCGTCTGTGACTGCTCGTGATATCAAGGGAGCCATGTTAAACTTATCCACAGAATTAAAAGCCTTAATTATACCATTTATTCATGTTAGATCAATTATTCATGCAGTCCAATGATCCTGCTGTGCAACCAAAGGCTATTTTCCCAAAGTAGAAAACCCATTTAAGTAAAAAAAAAAAAAAAAGAAGCAAATTATTCAGACTTCTTGTCAGACAAAGCAGCAGACACACATTACCATGTTTAACGTCCTGTAGAAGATGTGTCGCATATCTGATTAGCATGTTAGAGTTCATGTAGCCTACTTCACTACTATAGATACAGATTCAACCTGTTGCGTTTGTGTGGAGCATACAGTACTATATGTTTAGGCTACAGTAAACCATTGTGTTTTTGTGCTGCACTTCTTAAAGGGTTTTTTAATCTATGGATGGTAGGATGCGTTCTGAGAAATCTGCATTTCTCTGTTCTCTTTCATGGTCTGCTAAGTGACGGTGACCATCACTGCTCAGGTTAACTACTCATGTTTACTACATCAGCTCACCCTAACAGTATACAGTAGTGATGCAGTCAAGACCACACTAACCATGACCAAGACATACTCGAGACCCAGACAGTTAGTGATCGAGACTGTGTCAAGACAAAGACCAAGGCAGGGCAAGACCGAGACCAAGACCATAAATATCAATGAAAAATCATCATCTTGTGAGCAGCAGGCTTTTCACTCTTCTAGAACGTAACACTGGGAAGGTTGCGGCCGCAACTGTGGGATAAAAATCAAATTAAGAATGAATTAACGTTAATTGTTCTTTAAGAAAGGGGTGTTTTCCTTCGAATCACAGTAATGACATGGAAAAATAGCCTATCAGTGGTGGTCTTGACCGGTCTTGATTTAAAATCCGGAGTCCGAGACAAGACTGAGTAAAAATGCTTTCGATTCCGAGACGAGACCGAGACCTTCAAAAAGTGGCCTCGAGACCTGTCTTGAGACTAAGACCGAGTTCGAGTACTTCAACACTATAATGCTAGCAGCCTGTGAGGCTTCAGCTTAATGGTTAAGGTATATTTAAAAAACTCACAATAAAATGCTGTCATGCTCATGGTTGGTATATGTTTACGATGTTGATCGTCTTATATTAGAATACTAGCACGCTAACATTTGGTAAAGTAGTAAAGCAGTAAACACAAAAAACCGCTGAGGCTGATGGGAAAGTCTTATGTCTGGTGGTATTAGGGCAAAATATTAGACACATTGAAATGCTCTGTGGACCATGAATGTCATGATATTTAAGTCTCAACAAGAACAGTAGACCAAACTCTTAACTGAACTGGTGTGCCAATTCCATTGGTAACAGTGGTTACACACTTTACTTTAATGAATGAAGCAGATCTCAGTTACTCACCCTTGTACCTTTGGGGCCTCTGATGCCGATGGATCCCCGTGAACCAGGAGGCCCCTGAATGTGTATGAAAAAAAACAACCTTTGAGAATGACTGAAACAAACAAGAAGACTATGTTACAAGGTACAGTTGTCTCAACTTCATTTTTGTACGTGAATAAAAATGCTAAATTATTTAAGTGCCCTTACAAAGATTGGGATGACATATTACAGTAAGTTAATAATACATGTTTGTTTCAGTTCAAATTAAAACAAGCTGAAAAGGTGGTTTCGGCTGTACTTCAGAGGATTAATTTCTCACTTAGCTACAATGACAAAGACGTTTCTGATGTATGGTTAAAAAGGCAACAGACATGTGGCCTTTAACAGACGGATGAAGCTCTTCAGCATGGTATTGAGTCTCACATTTGAGTATTGAGTTTTACATTTAGTGCACATAGGGTTTGGCAATGATTCAAGTAAACTCACTGGGATCCCTTGTGGTCCAGGTTGCCCCGACTCTCCAGGTATTCCAGTGTGACCCTGATTGATACAACATAACTCAAATGATTTCGACTTGATTTATCCAAAGAAAACATAAATTAGTCTTGAGATTTCTGACAAAACTTAATGGGCATTCATTCTCATATCACTCTCTCCATACATATCACATACCCTTCCTTTACGCATACAGAATTGAGCCCCCCTGGTACGAGAGACAGGGTCCAGACTTACTCCTTACCATCGGCCCCGGTTCACCTGGCGGCCCAGGAGTGCCAGTTTTCCCTCGATCCCCCTAAAGAAACACAAGCTTTTATTAGGAGAACCATAACAAGTAGAGCTACACCTAAATATTATTATTCATTTTCAAAATTGATCATCAAGCATTGATTTACAAAATTAAAAAATGGGTCTGTCTTGCCAGTAGTCCAAAACTCAAAGATATTTACTTTACAATAACACAAGACAGAGAACGCAGGAAAACCAAACTAGTGAGTGGCTGGTACAAGCAAATGTTTGACACTTTTGTTTGGTAATTGACTTAAACACTATTATGTTATCAAATCATATGTATTTGACACATGGATTCAGCTTCTATCCCACGCTACATCAACAGAGAGCTACTTCACAGTCTAAAACGGACACTGAACAACAACAACAATAAACTGTGATACTTGTAAAGTTTGACAAATTGAGACCTTACTAACCTTTTCTCCAGCGATGCCCGCCTCTCCGACAGGCCCGACAAAACCAGGCATCCCCTGAAGGAGAGAAAACAAGCTGTCTTAACTGTCTCTTTTTTCTTTTAGCTCAATTGAAGTTAGCTTTCTCATACTGGGCTGCACAGCTTTTGGGATTCCAACAAAATAGACACACACAGAGACACATAGTGAGCATCAAAAAGCAGAGAGAGGGAGAAAAGTCTTTACCCTCTCGCCAAGCTTTCCGACCTCGCCAGTTATCCCGGTCTCGCCCTACAGCAATGCAGACAATTAGCATATCACAAACTTATTCATGCCTTTCATTTTTAGTTTGAATCAGCTGAAATGAGCTCGGAGACAGGTTCCCCTGTGGTAACGGAGAATTAACATCTAATTTACACTTATTCAGATGACACATTATCATAAAAAAAAGACAGAGAGAGAATGTTCATTTAAGGATGACAGTGTTTCTGTGTTGAATATGTGACTATTAGGTCTGACCTTGAGTCCATCTGGGCCTGTCAGTCCAGGGAATCCCTGCCTCCCAGGCCTGCCCTGAACAGAAAGCGAAAATGACACAGAGAAGTGCACCGCAGCTGTACACAACAAACAAAAAACTCCTGTGAAAGGTACAGTCTGTGAGTCTGTCGTCCCACGAGAAGTGGAGGAACAAAACAGCCACTGATGCCAAAACAAAAACATCCCTTTAAGAAACTTAATGATCCCTAAAACAAAGAGCTGTTTGCAGCATCAAAGGCTTCTTATTACTCTCACAAGTCATTGGGTCATTTGTGTTTGTTTTCAGCTATCACTTGTGGGTTGCACTTTTGGGAGATGGCAGACTGGAGTCAACTATAGCAAAAATAGAGTTTCAGTGAAATTCTTCTGTATTGTTTAGCTTTGGATGGCTCCAAACAAACAATTGTTCTTGTTTGTTTTTTTGCACTGTTGACTTTAATTTACAGTGCTGAAAAGTTCAAAGTCATCCTGTTTGTCTCTTATTAAGTTATTCATTTGTCTTGCAAAGTCTCTTTATCCTCAATGTTCTATGCTCAGAGTTTAATTGAGAGTATAAATCTACGTAGAGTGGAGAGGTTTAAAAAAAATAAACAACAAAAGGGACTGCGAACTCTTTCAGTGTCTTGATCCAAACTTAACTGCACATTTGACCTCCAGGAGAGAGATTGCCTGGATTCTGATTTAAATGATTATTTTCTGTACATTGATCTCAAAACTTCAGCTGATACAAGTAAACATTTTTGCTTGACATTTAAAGAAAGATGCTTTTGTTTGTGTTTGGGGGTGATTTTTTTTATTGTTAGAAGAGAATAGCAATTTGCTGACCATTCTGGTAAAGTGAGAACATAGTGTCCAATGGGAAGTCTTTGAAAACAGCTTTAAAACAATAGAGACATTAGACAGCCAAGGAGCAGCCGTAATCATTCCTCCAAGGCGTCATTTAGGCAGAGACACGTGGCTAGGGATGGTGTGTAGTAAGTTTTGTGGTTTGTGTGTGGAAAAGATAACGGTGTTGTATTTTTTAACTGCTCTTGAGTTGAAGGGCTCATCCAATCAGCACTCACCTCGAGTCCAGCGAGTCCAGCTGGCCCAACTGGTCCCTCATCACCCTGACAAAGAAGTGTTCACATAAGGTCAGGCAAAGACAGACTGCTTTTTTTTCATTCTTATTCAAAATACATAACATCCCACTTGAAGTCCAAGAGTTCCTCCTGGCCCTGGCAAACCTCTTGTCCCTTGCTTCCCCTGTGGATAAAAAAAAACTAAATGTCAACTTTGAATTCATTTTGATTCACTTTCGATGTATATCTAATCTTTTAGTTACTCTATTAACCTTTGGTCCTTCAGGGCCATTTTGTCCTGGTGGACCGATGTCTCCTGGGAAGCCCTGTGAGAAAAGGAACAGCTTTATCAGCACACTGTAGCATACTTCATGCACACAGTACTGTAAGAATATTAAGCTATGTAACAACATCCCTGTCATGCATCTTTAGGAAAAAACAAAAATGTCTTAAGTAAACTGATTCTGTCTTACCTCTAGGCCAGGAGGGCCAGGTATACCATCAGGACCCTTTTCACCAGGTTTGCCCTAAGAAATGTCACAAATGATCTCATTGTCATCACACAGACTTCAAACTCAAAGTACTCTAGTCAGATAACATAAGGTTATAACATTGATTTGGTTCAATCTACTTTGTGCATCTTCTCTTTGTCAGCAGGGCTCTTTAATTTTTTTTAAAGTGCAGCCTTCACTTCACCAAATCAACCAACTGCTGTGGAGGTAAAGATTCTGATTGTCACAAAAAAAGGGCAGGTAAAGAATCTGTCAAAACAAGCAGCAGCTCAAGCAACAAAAAGAGAATATGCATTCCCAGTACCAATCTTAAATCAGATCAAAGGGCATGGGAATTATTTAGGACAACTCAGACGCCACTCATGCCAACTTTGGTGGATCCATTTAAAAGCTAAAGCAGCATCTCCACTGGGAAGTTTCTGGGGCCTTACTCTTTATAGGGGACATATTATGAAAAATCCACTTCTACAGTGTTTTCAAACCTATATTTGGGTAACCTGAGTGTCTTCCGACCCACAAAATTTGAAATAAATCCATCCAGTCCTTTGTTTGTGGTCTGCATAAGTCTTACAACACAGAGAAAAGTGCTCCGTTTCAAATTTTCTCAGTTTGTGACATCACAAGTTGGATTGTGGTTAAAAATACCCTCCCCTCCCGCAGTATCTCCACCTTATGGACTCCACCCCCAGCACAGAGCAAACCTTTTGCATAGGTCTGCCATTTTTATTCTCGCTACAGAGCAAGGATATCTACCGGGAAAACTCAGGGGGGGCTCATTGCATATAAAGAGACACACACACCAAAACAGAGCGTTCTGAGAGAGCTGGTTTCTACAGGGTCACAAACCTCCTCTGGTGCTTGATTCATGTTATATTTTGACCAAAGCACAGCACAGATGTTTCATTAAGACCACAGGGGACTGTTTGAAAAGGTGAAACAGGGGGATAATATGTCCTCTTTAAATGGGATTGTTTATGTCAGAGTTTGAATAGCATACATTGCATTTTCCTCTGGAGTACAAGCATCTTGACATTTCCAGCAGAACACACACAAAATTAAACAGCTTTAAACCACATTTTAAATAGGCTCCAGTCTTCACCCCTATTGGTTAGACAACACTTAATCTATCAATTATGGATCACTCAGAAAGAATCTGTATAGTATTTCACATACTGAGATTATACTAGAAGTGAGGCAAGAAAAAAAATTGTGAGTATAATGTTTATACGAGGGAACACTCTGCATCTCAGAGATAAAATGTGACCTCATTAATCACAGCTTAGTGAGCATCAGATCAAAGAAGATTCCAACTGTGCTATAGCCATATCAAACAAATCAACATGCTCCTGCTGGGTGTTACCTACAGCACATTCAGAGTCTGTCATGTTGCATTAAATGGATTTGATAAACCTGCATGCTTGAGTGGAATATCCATGGCAGAATGTGTTGTCAACAGTGGATGTATTGCTCATCTACAAACTTTCTAATAGTTTTTTTAATAATTGTTTTGAGTTGGTTCAAAGTGTTTGAATGTGGACTGGAAATACCTGTGGTCCAGGTTTTCCAAGAGGACCTTGCAACCCAGGTGGGCCATGGATACCCTGAAACAAAGATGTCAGCTCAGTGAAAACAAGTCAACAACACAAACATGTAGATTTTTTTTTTAAACAGCACATACAGGGACAAGCAGAAGAAATATAACAAATGGTAAATGGGTGGCACTTATAAGGAGCAGAACAAGGTGCGTTCTGTTAAATTCAATGCAAACACACAGATGTTCACAGAGATGCAATGAAAGAGACTTGTCTTATCACCAGAAGCAATCAGTGTCTTTCGAGATAACACTTTGACAAGCAGACAGGAGAATCCAGCCTTAGAACTACCAATCTTATTATACAAACACACTCCTACCTTGTCACCTTGGAACCCACAAGGCCCTGGCTCTCCAGGTAAGCCAACATCCCCCTGCGAAAACAAATAAATAATAGGAAAAATTATCAAAATGTCAATATGAGTTACAGCGGTGCTGGGTGACACAAGGCATGTGTTTCGTTTGCCTTCTCACGAGTAACAGTTTGTCGCCTTTAACAGTCTTGTATGTGTGTGTAAAGGCAAGAGTAGTAGTCTGATAAAGACATATGCAGATCACCTTATCACCTTTCAGTCCTGGCTCCCCTGGGTTACCAGATACTCCCTTGGAGCAAGATGAAGAAAAAAAAAAAAAACAGAAAAAAAAGATCATTTCAAATGATTAATGAGCAGTAAGACAAGCGGTGGAATAACTGAATACTTTTATCAACCACATATGGACTCATAATGGACAGAAAACAACTTGAAGACATTCAAATGCGCCCTATTTGTATTGTAATCATATGAAACCTAGACAGAGACTTAATGCATCATTTACCTTGAGCCCTGGTGGTCCTGGTAAGCCAATCATGCCAGCAGGGCCCATGTCTCCCTGCAAACAACAACACACAAATACTACTAAGAAAGCTAAATGTCTAGACAAATCTCCAAAAAGCTGGAATGATAATCACATTTTGAAATGTATTCTGGTTCGCCTATGGCTGTATCACAAAGCTGCTGTTATTACCCGTAATTAGGGCAGAGTGTTATTTAACATATTTGCATACCTGTATCAAGGTACTTCTAAACGGCTTTCTTTAAGACTGTCATGCATATTTGTTATACTGTATAAAACAGTTAGCTACATCTGAAAAATGTTAAATTGACATTTTCGAACATAAACTTTAAAAACCGATAAGATTAAGATGCTAATGAAGAACCCAGTGAACATGAAATTACTAAGACCTGACATCTAATGCAAGCTCAAGGCACTTAAGAGTTTCTGATACTCAGTGCTTCTGACACATTTTAGTCAGCATTAAAAAATATATTGAAGTTTCTAATCCAGGACAGGAGCTCATGATACTCAACAAACTTTTTGAGCTGAAAGAGGAGCCAGTAAGGATTCAGACTTTCTTTTATAAAGCACTTTTCTAAACATTGGTCTCAAGCTGATTTCCAGGAGGAAGAGAAGACAAAAGAGGGATTTAAAGGGGTAAAGAGAGCGATACATAAAAACAAAAGGAACCAAAATGAAAAAAGATTCAACACTCACAATAAGACCAGGGACGCCGCATGGGCCAGGAGCTCCCAGTTCACCCTAAGAGGACAAATAAATAAGACATAAACAAAATGTGTAACAGAAGCACAATCAGACAGAGGTGCAGAGTTGCATCAAAGCAAACAGTCGTCTCATTATTTTGTTTGTTTACAAGTGTTTAGCTCCACTAATCGCCTGAGCAATATGTGTCTCCACATTCAATTGAGCGGAGTGACTGAGCACTTGGCAGTAGACACAGAGAAAAGCTTGTTTTCTGAATGATCCACCCTGCAGCCACATGCCATGGCTTCATCGTCTCCAAGCTACGAGTCCGATGGAGGGATGGATGAAACACAGATCCCTGTGTGGCCTTCCCTGTTGCCTCCTCCTTTAGTCTATGAATAAAAGTGGATGGAATTTGAATGGAACATCCTCCCTCTTCTCCCTAGAGGCAGAGGAAATGAGGCAATGAGGCCTGAAGGAGGCTCTCAGAGGTCAGCCAATCATAATCTCACACTGACCTTGTCAATCAGGAGCAGCGAGGGTCAGCGTAAAAGAAGAGGAGAGGCGAGGGAAACTGCTGCGAATGGTCTCACACGTTTTTTGATGGGTGAGGAATATACTGAATGACTGCATGGATTAGTCTTATGGTCAGTTTGTTGTGTGCGTTTCAATAAAGTATTAGCAGTAAGGTCAGATTCAAATTTTTCATAAATTATTTACTTTTTCTAACTGGGTGCAAAAACAATGACGTGAGCATCAATATTTGTTATTGTCTTGACCGCTTGCATCTTTATCCCTAATGCTACTTTTGCGTTTCAAACTGTATTTCAGTTTTGTATTACCTTTTATATGTCTCCTGGGTGTGGTGTCCATATTATTACAGGTTTCTAACACATCCACACACATGCTTTTATTTTTTTTCCAAGGCCTTGTGTGATCTTATTCATATTCTTGTGTGAAATACAACGTAAATTATTCTCTCTTTTTGGGGAATTTTAGTAGATGTGCATCTGCCTTCATAAGCCAATTTTTTTAAGTTCTTCCAACACAAACTTTAAGGCCTTTTTGTATGAAATCTTGTGAATTCTCAGCCAGGTGTAATGTTGTGGACTTCAGAGCAAAACAAGACTAAAGGGAGCAAATATAACCGTTGGAGTAAATAGTGCTTTTAACTATGCCATTTCACTTACTGGGTTTCCATCAGGGCCAGGAGGTCCCCTCTCTCCAAAATCACCAGGAAACCCCTAAGCACACAAAGAAACAGGATTGTCATATAACCAGAAGGGAAAGTGAGAGACTATGTCATGTTTACACTGTCAACATGCCCATTTTCATGTTAAATTTATTGATTCATTTTGTGGTTATTAATGATGGTTTTAATGCCAAATGCAGATGATCAATAAAGTTAAAATAATGAAATCATAAAGCCCATAACACAAATGTTCCTCATGAGCCCCTAACATCTGTCAAGTTTACAACCCCCCCTTTATACTCAGACCCCAAAAGTGTTTCCCAAAACAGAAGTTTTCTGAGTAAAGCCAAGCAAATCCCATCAAATGTGTTCCCTGTGCTCCGTTCCTGGGAGAGCAGCAGGAAATTCCACGGTTGAGTGTTTCTGAGCGACTGAGTGTCTGTGTGTGCGCATGCTGGCGGGGAGCGTTCGGCAGCCCGCGAACCAAAACCCCAGGACTCGCCTAAATGGCAGAATAAAGCTGCTTGGCTCAGGAACTGCTGACTAAGTCTTTTTTTTTGCTCGGTGCTCGTAATTCCATTATGGAGGCAGAACAAGAGGCACGATGCAGTCGCGAGGCCACACGCTCAACGTGTGCTTGTCAAAGTGCCAAGGTCAACATTCAACCCAGCATGCAAAAGCTCAGCGCAGAAGAGGAGCTCTATGGTTAGATAAATGATAAAGGAAAAAATACCAGAGAGATATCGTATTCTCTGATAATAAACCAAGAGAAAAAGATTAAATCAAAGTATTACGACACTGAGGGACAGCACAGATTCCGTTGTTTGTGTGGCAGACTGCTAAATTAGAACATTGGGCATTTATTTGTGGATGAAGAAATAAGCAGTAATTGGTGCAACATGAAGCTCACAGAAAATGTGGAAAAATCTGCCTTTTTCCAAAAACATCAATAACTGGCTTTGTTCAATCAGAAACACATGTACGTCTTTGTAACTCATATTGACATCAACTTTTTGCAAGGCTAGCAAGACTCCTTCCTTCTGTGATCTGTCCAATGAAACTCCTACCAAGTCTGCTGTGTGCAAATTATTTTATATGAAATATACACTGAATAAATCCATAAGGACGGTTACTTTTCTGTTAGATCTGCAAGGAAAACACAGGAGAAAGGGAGCTGTTGAACACTACAAATGCACATAGCGTCAGAATTCGTCATATGATGGATGAAGCTGCTTAAAGCTTATAGGGACATGCGTTTCACTTGAATCTCTGTGGGATCAAACGTGAAGTTCTTCTCTCATGTGTTTTTCCACATCATGTCCAACTTCACTTCTGCTGACTCAGGACAAAAATAAAACTTGTTGCATAAAGTGACTGACCTCACTTTCCACCACAGAGGAAAAGAAATGGCATGTCATCATCATGACTTGGCTTTCATGAGCAGACTTCTTAGTCTGTGTCACTGACCAATACTGCATAATAATAATATTTATAAAAAAATCATGTTCAGCCACAGCAGGCCTGGGAAAATATCTGATTTACACAAGTGGTTACGTGCAGTTTCAGTATTTTACATGTTAGCCACAGAGGATGGGGAATGTACTTCCAGGCGCCAATGACAGTAGACTTCGCTGATCTGTGGGTAGAGACTGCAGAGAGCCAAAGCCACAACTGACACATCAGATTATCATATCAGCCTAATGCAGAACAAGCCCTGTAACCATGTAATAAGTTCATCGTCTAACATACGGATCACTCAAAAAAAATGTGCTTCCTAATCACCTCCAGTCAGAGAAAATTAATCAAGTAAGATGTAAGGATGAGGAGTCTCTGACTTCAACATGAGTTCAATAATTACTGATTTTAAAAGAGGAGACTGAATGAGAAAATAGATGTAATCTGCTGACTCATGAACATTGGTGTTCCTAATACATTCAGTAACACTATTTAGGGTGCACATTTCTCCCCTATAGCGATCCCTATAGTAATCTAAGCATAACTGTGCCAGAGAGGGTGTAACTACAATTTCTATACACAGATTTATAACTGAAGCCAGGACTCTGTCAGAGTAATGGTCTTATAATACTCTCTAAAGTAGCTCTGCACTACAGTAAGGGTCCATAAATCAAGTAAACAAAACCCTCACTTTCATGGGGCGGCATAAAAAAATGTTCTCGGAGAAGTATGTTGAGAGAAAACTTTACCGGCCTACCCATCTTGCCCTTCTTCCCATGAACGCCAGGAATTCCCTGGAAACAAAAAGGAAACCGAGATGAGAGACAGAAGATGAAAAACAAGAGATCAAAGTACAAATTAAAAATAAGAACAATTTAAAAATTAAAATATTAAGAGACTTAAAGTCTGTAGCCAGACTTGCAGTACTGTGAGATTACGATGTTCCCTGAACATCAGGAAAACAAGAGTGTGGGATAAAATAAAACAAAGAAAGTTATATTAGCATTAGTGAATGATTAAAGTATTTCAGTTTGCCAACCAATTCGAATGTTGTTTAGAAGCCTGTTCAGTGGCTTTCTTTGAAATGATCAAAGTAGAATATTTGGTCTAATGATTAGAACAGCCACTAAATGGACTTGAGGTGTGATGATTTTGACAACTTGTATAAAACAGCTCATCTTTGGAAAGGTTGGCCACTTAAGAATAATTAAGACTCAGTTTTTGCATCGTGGCTCTTCTTAATCAGGATAAACTTTGTCAGCCAGTTGTACTTAAATTGAGCTGTGAGCATGCTAATTTGCCAATTTTCCATGTTGGCTTGTTGCTTTCCATGCATGCATTAATCTCACAGTTGAGGTAGATGTGACATAAGGTCTCTGGATCAAATGTTATGAACTAAATAGTTGAATTCTAAAAAATGAATTCTAAACAGTTGACAAGCTGTTCATGGTTGTAACACATTTGGATCACCTGACCAGACAGTGCCACTTGGCTAGTATGGTTAAAAACTAAAAGCAGATGTCAAAATACTTTATGAAATGTCTGGCACTGTTTTGCCCAGGAGGTTAATGGAAATAAGAGTTCTAGCTGGATAGGAGCTTGAGCTACTTCGGTCTCATAATAGTGATTTGGTGAAGTGCGCCTGCAGCTCTTCCAGAAAGAAATCTTTTTCTATTTCATAGAGCCATCATGGACGGATATACAATACAACCCAGTGGGCATTTACACTCTCAGGCACCAATACTCACTCTCTCGCCATCAGGACCAGGACGGCCAAAAAGCCCAGGGAGGCCAATGTGACCCTGGAGAGATGAATAAAAGATGGAGTGGAAGCAGAGGTAAGGCAAAGATAGATGGAGCGGCAAAAGAAGGTGGACACGGGAGGACACAAGACTGAGCAGAGATGATTGACACTGTGAAGAACTTTTAGATGTCAAAAACACTGACAAATGTCTAAAAACCTCTACAAATACTTCAGCTGTGATACTTTGATCTGCTATTGCACTGCAGGCTTTTCGCTACAGTGGAGTTGGCCTGAAGAGTTAAGCCTTGAGGCAAGTGTATATGCCCATGGACTGCATGGTGCTGGCTTCCACGATGTAGTCCAAGGGCACATACCCTCGCATCAGGGATCTCTGGAGAACTCGCTGCCAAGCCTGCTCTGTGGAAGAGGAAAGAAGAGTGGCCAAACCGCAGAAACATAAATTACACTGACATTTAATGAGAAGCTTACGTCTGAATGCATTATTATGCTCTGAGCAGAGCAATGTCGTTTTATGATATGTGGCTAACATGAGCAAGAAAAGCAAGCACGAAGAAAGTTGAGTTCATTACCCTCACATTACTTACAATACACTTACGAAATCACCTGTCATTATCATCATGAAGTTAACAACATTATACAAGTGGTGTTTAAGATGCTGGCTTTTTTATGTACCCCCACTTGTAAGATTTTAATTTTAGCAGGGATTATACAGTTCAATTCAGAAAGATAAAGGGCCCTATGTTGGCGGCGTAAAGTACTCTGCCTAAAGTTAAAATCAAATCACTTTGCGGCGTGTCTAACTAGATTTTGCTAGTCGCAGCACATTAAGTCGCTTGATAATACATAGATGTGTTTTGGCATAACATGAATCAAACTGATCAGAGTCTCAGCTCTCATTCCCTTTAGGAGCCAGGTGTCCTGCAAGCTTGCACGTTGTTATTTACGCAACGGATTTTAGTCTTTATTGTTAAAAAGACCTAACTCTGGGGTGCCAGTGGCCAAGTGGTAAGTTTGTGTGCCCCATGTACAGAGGCCGAAGCCCTCGAAGCAGGCGGCTCAGTTTCACCTTCCTGTGGCCCCTTTCCTGTATGTCATTCCCCACTAAAACTCTATCCACTGCCCTGTTTCCAATAAAGGCATAAAGAAGCCCAAAAAATGTATCTAAAAATAAAATAAGAATGATCTCAAGCTGGATCATTTAACTTCTCTCCTTTCATTGTTCCCCTGAACACAAACAACACACACAGGACACTGAATTAAATGTGTTGAAGGCAGACTGAAGTTACATTTCGCTGAATTATTCCCACAACATCAGAAACGATCAGAAAGAAACAGTGAACATTTCAGCATGAGGCAAAAAACATGTGCTCATTAATTATCAAAATCTCCAGACACGCCGACAGGAGACAGGATGTATGTTAACTAATGTTCTGTGAGCTCAACATCAAATAAAGGTAGGCTGTAAACATTTATTTGCTTATTGTCGCTGCTGGAATCCTTGGATATATTCTTTAATGCACGTAATGTTCACTGAACAGTCTTTATTAATATCTGTGGGCTCCATGATCGGTGGCACTCAGAAGAGTTATTTTTGTGTATTTCTGTGTGTATTAGACAGAATGAGCATTGGAACAAGTGAACCCGGAGGAGAGCTTTGAAACAAAGACACAGAATCAAAAGCTCTCTGTCCCTCATCCCTTTGTCCCATTAAATACTGAAATTTGAATGTATCAGCAGAAGCACTGATACTAAAGTTTGATGTAGGTGCACTGTTGTGCATCCTGTGTAGGGCTGGGAATCTTTGGGTGTCTCACGATTCGATTCCATTCTTAGGGTCACGATTCGATTCAGAATCTATTTTCGATTCAAACGATTCTGGATTCATGATTCAAAGTCTATTTTTTAATTAGTACAAACTTCAGGATCTACTCCAGTCATCTGTGAGACTGGCTGAATTTCTTGCTGCTCCATTTGGCATTCTACTGAGTTAAAGAGCTAGCCTTAGCACTTAGCAGGGAGTGACTGATTAGCAAAAATTGCTTTGATTTTTGGAAGTCATGAATCTATTTAAAATGTCAGAAGATAAGAATCTCGGTTTTTACATAAATCTATGTTTTTTCCCACCCCTAATCCTGTGTGTGTGTGGAAAAAGTTCAGGGGGGTACATTATGAACTCACCGATTGTATGCCCATCTTTCTAATATGCCATCTTAATATCAGGAATATACTGCACCACAGACTTTAGACCAGATATTAGGTGGTCAAAGGGCCAAATTTGCGTCTTCAAGATAGGAACCCGCCAGTTTTGTGCCTGACGACACCTCATTTTAACACAAACACACCCCTGGGCGCTAACGGGACGGCAAGGTCATTTGCTTTTTAAACAACATGATCACGGAACGTAGAAGAACAACTGCGTCAGGAGGAAAATATAAAAGACACCAGCGCTGCTTTGAGCCGGGTGTACGATAGGGCCCAAAGAGAGAAATGACAAAAAGAGCTATTCGCCTGTAAGCTTCAGTGGATGTGTGAAGTTCGGGTTCATCAAAAGAACATGAAAAACATGTAATCGTAAAAAGTCATTGCAATGGTTAATGGTTTTAATAGGCCTTACAGTGCAAGAAAAAAACATATTTATTTCCAAAACAGCTCTTTATGAATAAAGATCGGAAATACTTACTCAAAGAGTCGACATTTAATTAAACAAATTCATAACAAAGCTGTCGTTTTTCTAAGGTCCACTTACCCTGACTCCTATTGGCCCCATTTTCCCTACAGGCCCGGGTAAACCCTAAATGTAAGAGATCACAAACAATATTTCTGAGGTTACACACAAATTAATTTCTGACACTTTGAGAGTCCTGTCTTTAAAAAAAGAAAAAGTGATACAAAAATACATGAAACCAGGTTTTAAAAAACCTCCCTACTTGATGATAAGAATCAACTTTAATTTCAAATGGAATCGGAAACTTCTATATACATTTAATTGGCCTCTCTGCTGCCTTTTGCAGCCTTAAACACTTCACATGAATTTCTCAGAGACACACTCGACAAATCCACCAGTGTGGAAAATCTCTCCCTGCAAGTATAGAGATCAACCCTCAGCTCAGGAGAACTGACTTCAGCAAAGTGCAACACATTGACATAAACCTGCAGCCCTCAGTGATTCACAGCCTACAGATGGTAGGGGGAGCTAAAACCTAATCCATCACACACCACTGAGTGTCTAAAGGGATCAGAGTTCAGACACAGTAAGTGCGCTTAAGCACAGATGCAAAACAGTGAGACCTGTGCCTGAACTCTAAGTTATCATAAACATTCAGAAAGCATAAGACAGAGAGCAGTCGTCCAGCTGTTTATGGAGTTTAAATGTTCTTAAAGCTAAAGAGAAACAGATTTTAAATGCAGAGAAATCTTGAAGCTCCACAGCTTTGACTGCTCAAGTTAAATGTTATTCCCAGAAGAGAGGTAAGGACTAACAATTACAGTTTGGACAGACAGATGCAGCTTATTTGTACCTGGGGAGCTGTGGCATTAGTCACAGCTAATAATACTTTATT
The DNA here is from genome assembly GCA_020745685.1 of Tautogolabrus adspersus. Taxonomy (NCBI): domain Eukaryota; kingdom Metazoa; phylum Chordata; class Actinopteri; order Labriformes; family Labridae; genus Tautogolabrus; species Tautogolabrus adspersus. The sequence goes on from CM036534.1 coordinate 23,909,270, forward strand.
CTTATCCTGAAGAAAGGACATTTTATTTATTACTATTTTTTATTTTATTATCATTATTAACTTTTCTTTCTTCTGAGTGGTGCTTACAGCGGAAACCCTCTGACATTATATTTCCTCTCTAGACCGGGGCATCTGTTGCTGCTTCACAACACCTCGGAGCTATTTGTCCCTCTTTTTGAGGCCTTTTCCTTTCATTCAGCTGCTATAAGCCTTTTATTTGGATTTGCCAATTTCGATTTTGAAATGCCGATGGCTGAGATTATTTCCAAACACCCAAAATCCTTACATTAATTGTTTTCTAGCTACAGAAACATTCGATTAATTCACATTTATTCAATATTTTCTGTCGTATTCATCTTTGTGACAGTCAGCAAAAATAACTAGCTGAACTTTGATTTAGAGGCCGGTCAGAATCGCCATTTTAAATCTAAAACAGCTGCATTCGCAATAAAGATTATATCCTAACCTCCATTTATGGCTTTATCTTTTTTCATGTGTGAGTGTGTGTGTGTGTGTGTGTGGCCCTGCTCAACCAGCACCGCAACACTAGATTTACTGCACCTGCCTGCCAGGATAGCCTTTGGCCCCAGTGCTTCCATCATCCCCCTGTTCACCCTGTGGAGACAGAGACAGAAGAGAAATCAGCACTTGAGGAGGACGAGAGACTAAAAGAGGGGAAAGGAAGGAGAAAAGGAATGAAGGATAGAGTGAGGGAGGGAAGGAAGGAGTAACCTGTAGGGAAAAGGTTTCCTCTATGCACATATGGTTTCTGTTGGAGTGGCAGTGATTGCAATAAGAACCTGACAGACAGTAATAAATAAAGAAAACAAGCACTTTATGTATAAAGTCATAAACAACAGTTAATTGCTCCTATGGAAGAATTTAAATCTCTCAGCGTTAAATAAAGACCTTTTGTTTGGTCAGTGTTGCTTAAGGAAAGAGGCCACCGCAGACGTTGCCCCTCTAACCATTCAATTAATCCGACAGTGAGTAGTGAGAGGTATTATTATAAGGTCAAGCTTACACAGTTCTGCCATTTTATGTTTACCTTAATTAATGCGCAATATAGTAATACATCCCTGCATAAATACATCCCTCTGAGAAGAATGTTTAACTCTGCATGTATGGGAAGAGTAACTTAGTTAGTGAAGGCATGCAAGAAATAACAGGCTCCATTATACTAATGGTAAAACAATACATAACCTTGAGGGTTTTCTTTCTGTATTTTCTGCTTCCTTTGATAAACCAGATGGTTAATGTGTCAGCAGACATCAAGAGAAATGTTGTAAATATCCACAGGGTAACCGTCGTCAAAGAAGTCAGTAAAGGAAGAAGTGTTGCAACAGAGACATATCACATAGCAGGTTAAAATGGCAAAATAAGCTCAGAGATGAAAAAAAAGAGAATCGTTTTTGATTGTTTTGTATAATCAAAAACATTGTTTTATCTTTGTGTTGGGCACATAAGCATATGCTAGCATACAGGTGACGCTACACATGTCTTTCTGGCACAAGGTGCCTCAGGCCAATCCTTGCAGACTCCTCTTGATGTGAAATCGTTTTCTATTTGAGTCATCGAAAAGACTGCCTCATCTCAAGACAGGCCTTTTTTAATCGTTGTGACACAGCACATTTTTCTGCAAGATAGTACACCGGATTTGAGCTCAGGAAGGAGGGAGAAAACGAGGAGGAGAAGGAGGAGGAATGACCTAGGGGTGTGCAAACTATTTAGCCCACTTGTTTGTCTGCCAAAAAACTCTTCTTCTCTTTTCCGGCCAAGATTCCAGCACAACTTGACTCCAATGTCTCTTCTTTATTAACTAACTCTTTTTCCACACACCTTTTTTTATCGTCCTCGTGTGACGGTGAAAATGTTCTTTCTCTACATTTCTTCTGTTTTGTATTTTTAAATGGGAACACATGATTCAGTCTGATGGGAGCTTTGTCTGTAAGTACTTGGCTCTTTTTATGAGTAAACAAACACCGAAGAACAGCTAACACACATTGCAGCCATCAGACAGACAAACAGCAGGCAGTGGATTTAGAGAGCATAATAACACCTCAGAGAGGTGGGGTCGTGCACCTTAGAAATCACATTCTTGTTGTTTTTAGGGGACACTCTTGCTTTATCAGAAAATATTTGTGTTGCCTCGTGATTGTTTTTAACCCCTCACCATAGACAGTGTTGATCAAATTTCAAAAAATGTGATCAAAAACCAAATACCAGTGTACTTACTGAGCTCAAATGAGTCCTTAAGTTACATTCAAATCAATCACTCATGTTTAATGAACGGTCCAAACAAAAGCATTATTACAATTTAATGGAAAAAAACATAACTGATACTTGAGAGATAAATGCTCCATAGAAAATGTATATGAGAGAAAATGCATCATATACAGCAAAACTGGGACAAAAGTTCCAAAAAAAGGAAGTACTCACAGGTTCACCAGGCAGACCAGAGGGACCAGGATGACCTTTTTGTCCCTGTAGATGAAGAAACATCTAGTTAGAGCCCCCAAAATCTGATAAAATGATGAGATAATGGAATCTTCTTGGTAAACTTTTGATCAAAAAGCAACACAATTAAGCACAATGCTGAATGAGTTACTTTGAAGAGAAAGTTTATGCTGGTCTAATGAAGAAATATAAAGTCATTGGTCAAATGAAACCAACTTTTTGGTTGACATAAATTCATCACTTAGCGTTCAGGAACATTTCAGTCAACACTGCAGGGGCTGAAATTCTGTTGAATGTCTTTCAAATGACCTCAGAGGAACTTGACTTGATTTCCTTTTCTTTTTTTTTTCAATAACAATCCCTAATAAAGACCTGAAAGGTTTAGGCTTAAAGGGTCAACAGCAAGGACAAATGTAATATCTGTGAAACTAATGGACCACTTATCAGCAGCAATGGCTCATTAACCCTGAATATAACACTTTACAATTCATCACAAGAACAATGGCTTTTTTATTTGTTGTTGCAGCACAGCTGCTTGACCATGAAGTTGTCTAATCGTTGCTATGAATGCACTCTGACAAAGCAATACACAGCAATCTTGCATTAATTAAACTGTAAGCCAATTAGACAGGAACAAATGAACCCAAAAGTGTTTAATGGTCACCTTCATGCCCTGTGGTCTAAAATGAGCATGCCAGCTGCTCACAAAACATATTCATCTTTTTACAATCAAGGCCTACAGATAAGAGCCATGTGAAGTCATGTCTGAGGGAAGAACACGTCTATCCCTTTAAGTGTGAGGTCAATAGCCACCAGCTGTCCAGTCCTGTCTGCTGCATAACAAGTAGACCATAGGCTGAGCAGTGTTATTAACATGTCACCACCAAGAGTCCCATACCAAGCGGTATTATGTCTTGCTTCAGGGGTGTATACATGAGGTTTGAATCTCCCGCTGCAAATATCCTGTGAAATATCTGGCAGCACAATGTCAAGCAGAGAAGCATTTAGTAGGTTAGGAGATAATGCAGGTCAGGATGATTGTGATGAAGAAGGAAATGCATCAGAAGTTGAAGGACTTCTTAGGGGTTCAGTAAAGAACATTTCTTATTGGCCCCTTCTTTGGAGAGGAAGAAACATAATTCACAAGACACTATGATTCTATCACATGTTAATACAATATTTGAATGTGGTGTGAAGCCTCATGAATAAAGATTGTCTATTCCAAAAATTTGAGGAATTCAAATTGGGTCACTGGCAGCCTAGTGGTTAGCTCGCGCCTCATGTGCAGTGGCTGTTGTCCTCCAGGCGGACGGCCCGGGGTCCCCAATTTCCTACTCTATCCACTGTCCTCTGAAATAAATAAAATAATACTTTATACAGTACTTTTAACTTTGGTCAAATCATTAGAAGGAAGCTAAAATTGTGCATTCACTGACTCATGTAACATGCATTTAGTAATTCTCAAAGATTTTTTTCCAACAAAGCCCTTAAAAATGGAAGAAAATCTATCTTTAAGGATTATTTTAAGTGATATCTCCTGCAGCCTTAGACAAATGAAGCCAGATGCTGGTTCATTGTCCACAGGTATTCAATCAGACTGTGTCACACTGCAGCCTTGTGGACTTCCTTATTGATGTTGATTGTCTATTTTTCTACAAACTCAATGTGCTTCGAGTTGGAAAAATCTGACAAGGTTTTTGGAATAGATGAGTTTCATGTTTAAGCCAAAGAACTGCAGCCTCGGGAGGACAAAAGAATGTGCCTGGGCCTTCCAACAAGGCCAATACAGCTGAGTACAGTAAAAGTGGAGAAAGCATGTCTGTCTTTTCAGTGTGTAGGTGTGTGTGCATGTATTGTAAATGGCCTTAACAAAAACTGGACAGCTATCACAATTCTGTTCATCCTTTGTTTGACACAACGATGGGAAGGGGTCTGTTCTCCATTAGGTCTGACTTTCTATGAAGAGAAAACAACTTTAATTTGTGTAACACACACCAGATCAACCCTGTAGCAAGCAGGCAAATGTTCAGCTAAAGCAGCAGTGTCTCCCCTGCTTACAGACTAACACACTTTCCTCAGCAGTGCCTGTTAAAGACTTTTATATTGAATTCACACAAAACCAAGAGATGCTCCAATAATATTGTTTCCTTCCCAATAGGAATACCTAACCTATAGCTGGATACTGAGTTCCCCTCCGATAACTATACAGTTAAAAAAATCATATAGTATTGGTGGGACAAAAAATGATTGCTGACATATTGGTAGTGTGGACTAACATTACACTCTCTGCTCGCATTACACTGTTGTTTGTAACTACCACTTCTTTGTGGCTTTATCGGTTACGGTATTGCATAAGAGCAATGACTGGCATACTTGTTGTATTAGCAAATAAAGGTAGAGAATGTTACACTACATTGGGGAGCAGAAAGAAAAAACTGTCTGCATAACAAATAAAAAGTTAAGGGCTGGTCTATTATGCCTTGATCAGAGCTGACAGAGGAAAGGCCAAACTGGTCCAGGGCTATAATGTTCCAATGTGTTTCAGTTTGCCATATGCACACACGCGCGAGTCTCTTCTTACTTTATAGTGCAGACCGTTGCCTGACTCCCATGCAACCTCCTCATCACATCTTTACACATTTCCCACAGTGAGGAAGGCTTTTTCTGGAAGAGGGCCAAGGAAATGAGCATAAAACTCTTCAAAAAGTGTCCAAAAAGTACGCAATAGTTCATAGTTTTAAGATCAGGTTGGACAAGAGCAGACAAGAGAACAAATGCCCGGCTTCATCTTTGGCAGATGATGGAATTACTGTGTAATCTGAGTTCAAAAGTGTCTTGTAAGGAGTTTTCGCTTTCGTGATCAAAAAACTAAATGAGCTAGGAACAGCTGCAAGCAATGAGGTGTCTGGTGGCTTTCAGCAGAGCCAGGCTGATTGTCTTTCCTGTATTTGCTGGATGCAAACTACAGTTTAATACTTTGTATGTCTGTCCACAGTTACTTGAAGGACCCATGTGTCATTGAGGTCGGCACAGACTTGATCAGATGGACCAGAATCCAACCTGAGTTTATCAGAGGAGGAGGAGGAGAAAGGGGATCTGTTACAACCATTCTTAATCTCTGCCAGGATGTCGGTACACACCCAGAAAAGATTCTTAATTAACATAAACCACAAGAAGGAATATCAGCTTTTCCCATGACTCCCCATTCCATGACTCACAAGGCAAGCAGAGGTCTTCCTCCATTCAGTGGAGTCTCAGGGAAGGCTCCAGTTCAAAAAAGGAACCTTAAGCAGACCAGATGGTTTTTCATAGTCAGCGCTGTCCAATTGCATAACAGACTGTGGGAGCTCCGGCCAAAGGATTATTGTACTCATGCTTTTGTGTCCCAAATGAGGACAGGGGTGTGTGTATGTCCAATTGAGAGAAAAAAGTTTCTGACAAAGGTTTTTCATATTGTGTGACAATAGTTTTATTTCATTTTTTATGAATAGTATAATTCTGACAGAGGACCACAAATGGAGCAGTGTGATAGAAAACTGGTAAGTGTAATGAAGAAGAAGAAGAGGATTTTTTGACACGCTTTTATAGCTTTGTTTATCCAAACTGATGTTGCCAAAACAAAGAGAGTGTCAGCCAACTCAGCAGTGATTTCCTGCTTTTCTTTGGTCTCATTTCATACACAACAAAACAATCACTCACTCACTCACTCACTCACTCACTCTTAAAACTAATTAAATTACATGTCTAAACTAGCTTGTAGGGATTCAGTGGCTATATCTGTAAGTAGGGTGGGTGTATACATTTCATAGATTTGGGTTTCTATGGGAGTTTTGTTTTTGTCCCACATCGAGTGATGTGTCCGCATTATTTCCTTCTGCTAACAAGATGAATCTGGGGAAATTGCTGAATTTGTGAAGTTTTTGGAAAATCCACTGCACATTGTTGCCATCTCCAGTGTCTGGAGACAACTAGAAAAAAAGATGGCCGAGTATTATACATAGATACTCCACATTTACAATACACGTTAAAACATGGCTGTCCGACAACTATAACTGCACACATTAATCTCTGTCAGATGTGATGTGTGTTCGATGTGACATGTTCATTGCTGCTGCCGCTCCATCTCTGCTGCCTGCCTCCATGTTATGTCTTGTATGTACTTTAAATGTGGCCTCTGTGATTGTTCTTCTCCCATGCCTCCCCTGTGTTGACTTTGTTGCATGCACTACTTCTTTGTTCGCTTTGTGCTTGCTCCAATTGTGTGTGGCATGTTGTATGTATGTATGCCTTTCTTTCTTTTGCTTAGGCCTTTTTGTAACTGCAAATGTAATGTAATTTATTGTATTTTAATTTTTAAATATGCATTTTAGGTTGCCGATTTGTTTACAACTGGCCGGGGACTACAGCTGGAAATTAGCCGCAAAGGCTAAAGCTGCTCCTTTTATTGTAAAAGGGGACTGTCCACGAAACAATAAACTAATAAACTAAACTAAAACTAAACTAAACTATGCAAAGCTGTTTATAGGAATCAGCCATTGCTGCAGACAGCTCGAGACATTTTACTACTCCCTTCTATAAACATAGTGAGAAAGATACAGTACTGTATGTCTTCCAGTCTGCTGGCTCTCTTTTGAATACAAGTTACTGCTACTCTGAAACAGCCTGACCAGATAAATCAACATTTCTCAGTAGCACAGTACAGATCTTTTTAAGGAGAGGTAAACTTTAAAGAAAAAATGCAGATCTTTTCCTTACTGTTCTCTTGTAAATGAAAAGGCCAAAACCAACGATGACATGTATTGACCGTGCAGGGAAAGCCTGACATGTTGTTCCACTAAGTCTCAGGGGTTCAATGTTGCTCAAAAACATCTTCTTTCATTCTTACCTTGGTCTCTAAGAAAGGGTAAAACACCTGAAGTATACTGCTTCTATTGCAGTGAGCAGTTAGGTCAACAGATCAACCAAACGAGGTAGGTGTAATTTGGACCAGGATCACTTAGCCATGTGTTAAACTGAGCAGTGTCTTCCTTCATTTAGATGAGCATGGGAACTTTAATTCATTTTCAGTCAATCTGACCAACATCCTGCAGCTATGAATAATCACTACAGCATCACATTTGCATCTATCATTAGCCAAAAATTGTTTCATACAAGTGAACTATTTTCTCCTGCCTGAAACACACTTGCTAATAAATTAAACTAACTTCTGTTTATATGGATAGGTGGATGGTTTAAGATCTTGTGTACTATTAGATTATACAATAATCTGAGCTTCAATTTGTTCTAATGTCTTGGAGCCGAGTGCCGCGGAGGGATAGTTGGAGGTATTGGGGAAATAGATAGTTGCATTGCTGTTGGTCTTTGCATGGGATGAGTTTACATCAACAGAATATTGCAGATTCATTCTTTTAATGAAAGTTTGTGTTTTCATTGTTTTTTGGTAATAAACCTTAAACCGTTTAGTTTAAACCGTACGTTTCCCTTGTTTTTGTCGGGCCATAAGAGCTGGGTCGTGACAAAAGGTTTTATAAAGTTCCTTGCAAAGGGAAATATCGATTAGAAAGTCACCATCGATTATACTAAAGAAAATAAAGAAAAAAGCAGTGCAAAAACATTGTCTTACAACAAACTATGTGGAAAAACAAAGTGGGTTACGGAGTACTATGTAATTTGCTCACTCTGCATAGAAGGAAATCCAGCCAGCTCTGGCCCACTTGAGATGTGTAATTACTGTGAGGGGGATAACAGGCTTTGGGAAAAGGCCAAGGATAAAATGCAAAAGGCCATGGAAAAACATGCTGCTTACCATCACTCTCTGTCAGGATAACCCAGCTCAGTGGCATGTTAAGAAGTCAAATAATGTAGACAAACAATTCCGGGCAGGAACAGATCACAGAGCTAAACCACATTCAGAACTTGTCCTACTTTTACAGGAATTGTTCTCCAGAGACTCAGTGACATAACACGTATTTGAAGAAAGCAAAAAGTTTCACTCTGTAAACTTCAGCTCACCTCGACTTCCTTCATCACTTCGAAGGCCTGTGATGCGGATGATGTAACAGCTGAGATATTCAAACCTTTAGTATTTCAACCCACATGGGAGCTTGAACACAGGTGTGTTCCCTGACGCCTGCATTAAGTGCGGCGGCTTTCCAAACAAGAGCTCAAACATCCATGTTTGGCTGGAGCTTCTGAACGCTGCTATATCACAGATTTTTCCACCTCAAAGGCAGTGAAGAGTGGGCCGGGGGTTGAGAGTGTACGCTTGATTTAGTTATCCTCCATATACATAACTCCACTCATTCAAAAAAAATCATTCATTCAAGGTGTACAATGTATGCCTGAAAACACTTTGAGAACAGAGAGAGAGCCAACACAGGAGCACAACATGAACTTTCACACAAATGGGACAGGGCCAGTGATATCTGATGGATATCAGTTACTTCCTTGTAGATTAAAACACACAAACAAACAGAAATGCAGCTTGAGTTAATGAGATTAAATCAGATTTTCTACCTTTCGTCCAGCTTGGCCAGGCAGTCCAGGGGGGCCAAATACACCAGGTTCTCCCTAAAACAGACAAATTGGGTCACATGTTGCAAGCTGACACAATTTACCTTACTGTGTCTGCAAATAATGGAGTCGTTTTATTAAATGAAAGATGGCAATGTGCATACTTTAAGTCCTTTGGAGGCAAGACCTGGGGACAGTCCATGATCTCCTTTTTGTCCCTGGAAGATAAAAACAGAGAACAGTTATTTTTTAAGATTTCAGATACTTTCCCCCCAGTGGGCATCAGACCAACGTTTACTGAATATTTGCTGCTTTGCCAAAGCATTCCACTTCACAAGGCGCAGAGGAGTTTGTTGTTGGCATTTACACCATCAGAGTAATGAGTGCATCCTTCTTATTGGTGAGTCTAGCAGTTGTATTTACACTAAAGTACAGTCCGTTTATGCCCTCCGGTTACTTGGTTTACACCAAGACAGCGAGAAATGATGGGGAGTGACCGTGTACATTCTTCTCCCTTTTCGGGTAGTGGGAATCCTGTCTGCATACTGGGTCAACATTCAACATCCAATCACACTGGTGGAAGAGCGGCCCAGGACGTTGATAATGTGCTTAATGCTTATCATAGAAAGAAATACGTAATTAAAGTTAGGGACAAAGAGGTGACAGCATTGACTGTTGGACTGTTAAAAAGTAATCAGAGGATTCAACTTCAATGGACAAACAAGTTAAGACATGGAGAGAAATCCTGCACTGTGACCCATTGTGTTGCAGCCTGGGTGACAAAATGATAACGATAAATTATAATTTTTCTTAAAATAAATAAAAAAAACCTGTAATCACACCACCCAGTGCGCTTTGAACGCTAGTTGCCACCCGACATTAAAGAGAAGAAGAAAAAGACGTCAAACAGCCAATCATGTCGCAGGGATAAGGGTAGGTGGGTAGACATTTGGAGCGGAATGAAAACAAAGCCGAAATGAGCGATAGGGACACTGAAGAAAACGCCGAGCCTACCGGCTCAAAGCCGGAGAAAACATCATTGACAAGACACCAAGAAAGGACGCTCAACTTCCGCAGCCGGAGACATTTTGGATATTTACAGTCCGACAAAAACGAGTACCGTGCTCTGTTAACTGTGCCGAAGACAAGTGCAGCTAAAACGTGCAACACCACAGACCCTTCAGTTGAAACAATATCACCCGTTAAAAAAACCCTAAAAAACAGAAATCACCAAAGGTCCAAAACGAGTGTTAGTGTGGTCCGTATTGTAAATAATATAAACAGTGTATGGTGTGGACCCTCAGTAAGCAGCGGGCCAGTAGGCTAAGTGTTACTGCCCAGCAGCTAACTGTCATATCAGCGTTTTCAACACCGTGCACTTATGATGGTGAAATGTTCCTCTGTTCAAGTAGAGTTTGTCATGTTCTGACAATAAAGAATAATCAAACCATAATTAACCATCTGGTGTCTTCAAAGACATGGACTTCTTCAAAGGAAAATGTTTTATTTCAAAAGTTCCTTTATGCAGTATAGCAGACCATTTAAACCTACATGTTCCTTTCAACAACTTGCCATTAAAAAATCTTATTGGGAATTTTCTGCAGACAGATTTTTTAACAGCGCCAAGAGTTTAACTCACGCCAAGAGCACACGCATGACCACTGTGTCTTTTCTACGTTTATTCCTCAACTACATCATATGAAGAGGTTTCACTTAACCTCTTCTAAAAACTCAAGACCTTAACAAGTACTTGTGCTTTCCACTGATGAAACACACATTTCAGGCCGTCATTCATTTCATGTAAGGCTTAATGGGAATCCACTTTCAGCAGGAGATAGATTGATCATCATCATGCCTCAGTTAATCATCCTTATGTCCTGATAAAGCGTCATATACAAAACAAATCTCAGCTCAAACACAGCATGTTTCCATCCAGTATGTTCATTTTTCTTCAGACAGGGACCTGTGCCAGACCAGGCTCTCTGCTGTTTGAGGTTTGTGTGCAAATGGGTCAAACTGAGCTGGGCCAGGCTTGGTAAGGCTCCAGTAACACATATGTATGATATGAAATGTGTTTGTTTTTTTCCCCTTTTTGACAAAAGCATGGCATTGATTATGTTTTTTAATGTTTAAAGGCACTGTGGAAAATGCAGGAAATCCAATGCATTCAAATGGATTAGCTATGGCCTGGAAATATGAGAAATGTTCCGTTTTATTCTAGCAGAGTCTAACATACATACAGCGCCCTTTGTGATATCAGATTGGCATATTGTGGAGCAAAACAATCCTCTGTGTTGACAATTTAAATCAGCTGGAACACAGACTGATGTCGAGTACTTGCAAATTAGTGAGCCAGAAAGATTAAAAACTGCTGTTCTCTCCTGAAGGGAAACAAATGGCTTTCTAAGAGGCTGAAGAGTTGTGCTGTAATGCCAAGAGGATCTGACCTCAGATATGCAAACTCTGTGGAATCACAAACACTGGATCAAGAAAGAAACCAAAGAAGGACTGCCTTGTCAGATTGGCATGGTTGTTTTTCATTCATTGGTTTTTTAATGCCCTTGTAACATGAGTTATGAAAGCACAGCTATATATTTTATTCTATTTAACTTACAAAGAGGTTGTTCTTTACCTAAAACTCCACTTCTGAGATTGGCTGCATCAACTGTTTAAGGAATAGAAAGTAACTTAAAGGCCCTGTCAACTTTTGAACCAAAATAACAAGAAGTTTTGATTATTTCTATTTTTGAGCTAAAAGTAAACATAAGAACACATTATCGTGATTGTTGGCTCATCATAACACAAAATTAGATATTTTTCCCCCTGCTGTGTTCTCGATGTAAACAAACCACCAACAGCATGTTGTGATTCTGTATTTTCCTCTCACATCAAATCCCATGAAAAGACCCAAACAAACACAGTGTGGGTCCATCTCTCAATACTTTCAGACTCCCCGACTCTGTATTAGGCTCTCAGCCCCCAAGCCCATTAGTTCCCCCTGAACACATAAATTGTTAAATAGAAGTCAAAATATATAGATGTCAATGTTATTTCCCGAAACAGCTGCGTGCTGTGTTTTTTTAGAAGACATAGTTGAACCTCTTCGGGATGCAGTCACGTCCAAGCAGCTCAATATTGTTTTGGTTGAGACATCGATTAGTTGCCTCAAACAAAATTGATTGCCACCTTTATTGATAAATAATTAAATGTCTTATTCCAGTCTCTTAAATGTGAATATTTGCTAATGAATGAATATATCTAGGATGTGAACATAGAGACATTTGAAGCAGTTACCTTGGGCACTAGGAAACACTTCAATTATTATAGAGCTAACAATTTATCAATTAAAAGTAAAGATTAAAAAAACTGTTTTCAACAAATGTAATTGTCAATGAAAATTTTAGTCAGTTGCAGTCCTATTGGAAACTACTGCAAATGAATGCTGAGCCACATTGTATTTACAAACGTAGTCGCTCTTTAGGGCAGCTCGATTTAATTGGATTCATTTTATTAAATTTAGAAGTGATAGCAGACTGCTGTGTTGTTTAATTTGTAGTAAATTGTGGCAGTACTGACATTTTTTCCTTGAAATCTTTTGTTTATGACGTTTTTAAATGTTACAGCCTGTTTCCTTTTCTTCAGATACATATTACAAAGTGGACCGTATGTATTTTATCCTCCCAGATAGAGAAAGGGAGCATTTGACGTAACATTGTATATCCTTGATGCCATACCTTCTCTCCTGGAGGTCCAGGGCGACCAGGGTTTCCATGTGGGCCAGGTGGACCCTGAAAACCAAGACACACATGATTAAAGAAGGTGATCATTGGGGTCATTGAGCAGGCCTCAATCTCTGCTGCAGCAGCAGCAGCAGCAGCAGCAGCAGCAGCAGACGGATGGTTAGAGTTAGTACTATATGTGAGGTATTCACACATGTATGCACATGTTGTTCCCTTTCCACTGTCTGTTTGTATTATGGGACAGGTCAGTGGTGCCCCGAGGTCCCTCTGTGTTTGTGTATAGGTGCTCAGTGAGACTTACTGAGCCTCCTGCCTGCCTCGCCTGCCTGTCCAAGTTATGACATATGGATGTGATTTTCCTCATCCCCACACTTTTCCCCTGGTTTCTTGGGTCCCACAAAGTGAAGGCCACTCATCCATCACCCCATATCCCCCAATCGCTCTATGCCATAGGTGTCTGTGATATGCAACGTGCTTCGAATTTATTCATTGAGCGATATGTGTCAAAAGTTTGATCAGAAAGGACAATCTTCTGCAAGTCCGGCCTTGGGCAGACATAGAGGAGCAGGGAGTGAGGAGACTACTATTTTCTCTTTTTGAAGGGGACTATAAATTCAGGCAAGCTGCATTGAGGGATTGTTTGGAAAAATAAAGCCACAACTTCCTGAAGAATCCTTCTGAAGAGTTCAGCTGCACACGGTCGAATTGCTGAGCATAGACAATCTTCTCCAGAAAAACTGAAACATGTTCAGAAGGCCTGAACAGGAAGCTACTAGGATCGTCAGTTTTTCAAATTTTCCATGCATTGAGAGTAGAAACCTCTTTCCCCTGAGCTAGAGGTGAAAGTAAGGGATTGTATAACTCTGAGTGAAACAGACGCTGGAGGCCAAGAGGTGTAAGAGTATGGTTGGGTGATCCAGCCAGTCTCTGTCTCTGTTATTTATCTGTGCTCAATTATCAGACTATGGAGAGGAGGCGAACAGCTCCTCTCCCCTCAAACAGGCCAGACCCTCCTCCTCCTCGCAGGCACTCACTGCTGGGCATATGGAGCCACTTAACAGAAGCTCATCTACAGATTTCCTCCTCCTCCTCCTCCTCCTCCTCCTCCTCTATTCAGAGCATACCCCTTTCCACTCGCTCGATATTAAAACGTATGGAAGTCATTATCTCCAGATAGGAGGCAAAGAGAGGAGGAGAGGTAGAGGAGAAATGAAAAGATGGGAAAGTATATTTCCATTTGCATTCTTGCTGTACACAAGGTGAAGAGGCACCAGGTGGGCGGTTGTTATCCTGATGGAGACAGATACTTGATGGGGAGAATGAGTCACTTTGTCTATCTATCATCGCGCGGGTGAGAAGAGGAATAAAGTGCATCTTTGCTTGATAATTATGGCAAGAACTCATGACAAGAAACCATTTAGAGACCACCAGCAAATAAACACAAACATACATACAAGTGTGAATGTAAACACAGGTCCACACACACACACACACACACACACACACACACACACACACACACACACACACACACACACACACACACACACACACACACACACACACACACACACACACACACACACACACACACACACACACACACACACACACACACACACACACACACACACACACACACACACACACACACACACACACACACACACACACACACACACACACACACACACACACACACACACACACACACACACACACACACACACACACACACACACACACACACACACACACACACACACACACACACACACACACACAGTCACACCTGAGGCCTGCAGATGAAGGGCACCTGTATGCCAGAGCTGTGGCCAGGTTTACGATGTGGGCCGAAGACTTTTACAGGAGTGAGACGGGGAGTGCTACTGTTTTTATTGATCATTAACCCTGAACAGACCCGCCAACACCTTGACTTGGACAACATGTGAGAAGGAAACACTGAGTCTTTAACCCGATGATTTTTCAATATAATGTGTATTAAAAAGATGTTATGGCTTTTCATTTAATCTTAGCAAGGGCATGGGGCTTTGTCACTGTGTGTTTACAGCCACACTCAAATCATCGACCTGGCAGAGAAAACAGTAAGGTGACAAGAGCTGATCCTACAATGTGTACCTACCAAGTATGTAACGCTTAATGTTAGTGTCTATTTTAACAATAAATCTATTGCCTGATAGCATGAATTTATACAAGTGGCAAATTGTGTCTTTAAAACTTATTAAAAAGTCATGACCTTGATACACTTTGCTTAGTGTTGTGTTAGTGCTATCACAGTTCCACACTGGGCAAAGCATCGGATCATTATTCATGAAACAACAACTCTTCTATTTACTATGAAAAGCAGCAGTAAGACAACTGTTCAGGGGTTGCCATCTCTTCTCCGGATTCTTTTTCAGGGTTAAAATCAAGCGGCATCCTCCAGTATTGAAAAATGAAGCCAATGCGGAAGCGCCAAAAAAAAGACTGCAGTACACATCCCATTTAAAATGCCTGTTTTCACAGCGGAAATTAACATATTTACAACATGGTACAAAAAACGATATTTGTCTGATATTGTCCTAATGGGAAATTTGTACTGGACAACAGTGCCACGCACTACAAACCTGCTTTGATTTTGAAAGAAAATAATGAACTTGTGGAAGGCCGAAGGTTAAAACAATAACTTAACCACGGATATAGGAACCTTTTCACGGATCAAAAAGTAAATGAAAACAGCTAAAGGGAATGATAAATTAATTTTGACTCATCAACTGAGCTGTCAGGGAGTTTTTGTAAAGTAAAATGAGCCATTTAAAGGCACAGAGGTGTCGCTCTTTTTCATCACTTTGCCTTCAGGGAGACTCTGCTGGCTTAGCTACGGTGCACCTAAAAGGACAAAATAGTAGGTGATCAATGCAATAAAGAAAATGCATTCATTTCGAACCTTATTTGCATCATGATTAATGTGTTAATCACCTCCTTGGCACCATAGCTGCTGTTGAGCTGCTACAAACTGTTAGAGCAGAGGATGTAAATATTTTCATCAACTGGGTAATGGTTGAATGACAGCTGTGTGACAGTACATTAAAACAGAATTACAACATGGATATTTTTAGACTAAAAGGTCCACATATTTAAATATGCCCGCACTTGTACTTTTATCGGACAAGGACAATTCAACACTGATGAACAATGCTGCCTGCTGACATTTGTGAACCCCCTGGCACTTTACTTGACTCTCTAAATGTGCACCCGTTTCCCTTAAGTATAAGTAAGACTAGGAAAACGTTGGTGTAAGCAATTATGACAGAGAAACCCAAATCAAGTCTCTGACAGACGTCTTATCAATGAAATTAATTTTAAAATAATCAGAATGTTTCTACATACTTGCTTCCATTGCTTGAGTGTCCAAAGACTCCTCATTTCATGTCATAATAGTGTCAACCATTCTTAAGGCAATTATGCAAATGGTTTCAATTTCACAGTAACCCCGGCGTCACATTCTGACTGCACGCTGGCAGGTCGGTTTCTCTGCACAAAGCCCTCTTTGATCTGCTCTCAAGCATCCCCTTCAGGGCCGGGTGAACTCAAGCGCTCTGCCAGGCTCATGGCTGTGTTGGGGAACGTGGCTGCTCTCACGTGTAAGAGATGCTGCTCGTTGTTAGCAGCAGTGAGACTGTCTGCTCAGTCAGACATGACACCTTACTGTCAGAAAGGTAAAGCCCCACTGCTGCGCTGTGTCATCCTGACTGCTGTGAAGTCTTTGTGATGAGTAAAAAATGCCCACACAGGTCACACTATCCCTTTTGTGGAAAGGCAACTTCTGTCTGTATCAGATCTTTCACACATCTACACACATTTTTCTTAGTGAAA
Source organism: Tautogolabrus adspersus (assembly GCA_020745685.1). Taxonomy (NCBI): domain Eukaryota; kingdom Metazoa; phylum Chordata; class Actinopteri; order Labriformes; family Labridae; genus Tautogolabrus; species Tautogolabrus adspersus. The sequence goes on from CM036534.1 coordinate 23,925,856, forward strand.
CTGTGTCTTGAAGTGAATTAGATAAGGCCTCTCAAAGAACAGAGCAGCTCAATACAATCATGTTAACCCTGAGAAGAAGAATAAATGCATCGCACCCTCAATGTCTCCCTGAATCCCCCTAAAAAATTTAGGATCAGAAAATGTGTACAGTTTCATGAGCCTCTTTAGTAAATGTGTCTTCCAACAATCAGTAAAAACCTAAACTGCACCCTTGGGTCTTTATCCTTTGAGTTGCTGTGGCCTACAGCTAGGTCTCAAGAGCTTGATGATGAATGAACTTCATAGAAGTTGTTATACTTCTGCATAGAGCTGCTGAGCTCCAGACAGGGTCTTAAATGCCTTTAATAAGATGGAGACAAAGCCCTCTTTCTTCCTTGTTTAAAGAGATTGGGTCCCCACAGCCCACCCCTCTTTGGCCTGACCGCGGGGCAGAGTCTCACGGGCTGCGGCAGGTAGCTCAAACTCATATTCCTCAGTAGCACAAGCCCTCGGCAGGAGAATGTCAACAGGAGCCCTGAGACAGAGAAATTAAAGAGGGTATCTCCCCATTTTTTTTACTGACTTATTATTTATTTCAGTGTAGGACTCTTTTAAATGCCAAGTTTAACTTTTGCTTCAAACATTTTTAGGTAAGGGAGGGGAAAGGGACATTTCTAAGGTCAGCATGTACACATACAAACATCAGTGAAAGGTCTCAGAAATAACAAACTGGCCCTAGAGACGAATCATATCCAAGTGTTTTCTTTCTTCTAATATTTATTCTCAAAACGAGAGCTTAAAATAACATCTGGAGTCACTCTATGGGAATCCAGCAGGAGCTCCCAGCACTGACTGACACTGAGCTCCAGAATGAGAGACATGGCACTGTAAGACTCAGCCAGACAAGTCTGATACACAAGAAGCATTCACCCATGTTGACATAGGACCTATGCCTAATTTAAGTAGCTATTCTGTTTATGTAAAGGATAGAAAGTGCTTGTTCAAGAAAATCGAGTTCTTTTTATACTCTTGCACAAGTTACCTAATTTCTTCATGTTTTCAAATGCCTTCCGTGTGTGTTCAATTAATTTGACATCAGCAAACCCACAGGTTTTTTAGCTTATAGTTGTTTGCTCTCCAGCTTTCTAAATGGATCTTGGCAGCAGACATGCACAGCTTGATCAAACCCTGAGCCAAAGCAAACCCACGTCTGGCTGAATAATGCTCCGTAATCCAAAGAGGTTGCAGAGTGCTTGATGAAAATGCTCAAAGGTCGTTCAAATCAATGCACTGCTAATGGTCTTATCACAATATAATGCAGCTCAGACATGATTAAGGCATAATTGCGATTCGATGTAATTCTTAGAAAAGATTTTAGAGGGAACTTTGAAAGAGATAATGGACATAAGAGAAATTGTGTGAATTTAAATGGAGAACGTGTCACTACTATAGAGAGACTCACCCTTGGGCCCCTCTTCCCTGGCTTTCCTGGCAATCCTGGAAGTCCTTCAAGTCCCTGAAAAGGAGAATACAAAAGACATATCTGAATACAGTGAGGGAAATAACAGTTGCTGCCTTTTTCCAGGAAGTCTTGAACTGTCTTGAATGGTAAAAAAAAAGAGTCTGACCAACGTTCCTGTTAGCCAATATTATTTGGCTGATTAGGGACATATCACAAATATATTGGTCATATGGTAATAGGTAATGGCATAGACGTGTGATGTACCTGTATCTGTTTAGATATTCAGTGATTTAAACGTTTTTTTTAATACTACATATGCATAAACTCTGCAGGCTGATTAAGACATATATTCATCACCTTTTTGTCCAGCAGAATGTGCTACCTTTCAAGCCTTAAAGGGATACTTCACCCATTTGCATTAAGCTTTGTATCGTTAGAAACCTGGTAGTATTTTTGAATAGTCATGCATCCCGCCCTCATTTTCCCCTGAGACAGGAAAGCTCCGTATCTCTTGTCTGAAAAGGAGCCTCCGATGACGCAAAAATCGTCATTTTGCATCTTCGGAGGCTGCTTTGGTTAGAGGGGGTGAAACTACATCGCTATAGTTCCTCATGTTTTGGACTTCACTGCCAGAATCTAAAAGCAACGTCCGCCATCTTGCTAGGAAGCTATGCTTAACAGGCTCTGTGGAGAAAGCTGAGAAGAACCGAGAATTGCGAAAAAAGTATGTTTCAACTTCAAACTGATATGGATGAAGGGGATTTTTCTGCTCCAATCGGATGTTCGTGGTTACGCAATATAGCGACGAGCAGTTGAGGCTGATTGAGGAACAGGAGGCGGCTGCTGCCGACAGGCAGGTCTTGTGCCTTGGCTGCTGCGGCTGCTGTAGCCGAGGTACAAGATATGGCGGCGGTGAGGACGAGGAGCCCGGGCCGGCTCGAGCTGGGGCGGACTGGTGGTATCGGTGCTCTCACTGTTTGTCTATGGACACAGACATACGGACTGTTTGCTGCCAGGAATTTCTAAGATTCCAATTCCTTCTGGAAGAAATCTCAGAATCAGTTGAGGAAACGGCCGTATAGACTGTAAATAGAGCACCCTAGTTTCAGTGGGAGTGGCCTGCAGGGCTGTGCATTCTGGGATTTGTTGTCTTTCATCCACATGAGCCAAAAAGACACTTTCTGCCTTTTCTCGTTCAAGAAGGCACCAACTTCAAAATGTATTTCACATTTCTACTACATATATGACCCAATTTCAATACAGATTCATGTTTCAACGGGCGAAGTATCCCTTTAAGAGTTGGAAATACTCTCAGCATTGTCTGCACAAAGGTCCGAATGTGGTCCTTAATAGAATTGCTTGGAAACGTAAATATAATATGTTACACTTTTTAAATACAATTTTCTGTTTAAAGCTATTGGAAGGAATTTACATTTGTGTGGATCTTGTCAACCCCTGTAGACAAAGAAATACATCTCATGTCTTTGCTGTCATTTTGAATATATCACTCACAGGGGGACCAGGGCCAGGCATTGAAATAGCTATACAGTAATAGTCAATCTTGTTGCTGATGGCGTTGTTTGCTTTTATAGACTTCAGGCATCAGTATTGAATTCACTTTGATTCATAACCAGCAAAAAAACTCCTCACAGGAGCTTTAAGAAAGCAGATGTCTCAATACCTTTGCATGTAGTAAGGCTCTATTCACATTTAAGCTAAAAGGCACTCGCTCAGCTACAATATAGCTAAACTGTTGAGTTGTCCATTTTAAAATCCTTTTTCATTTCAGTCGCAAAAATCAAATATTGGTCGACCTTCATTTTTAAGTGTTCTGAGTCAAATCTGTAAAATTCACCCAAGCTTAAAATTAAATCAGTAAACACATCTTTATTTTTTTCTGATTTTACTTTAGTGAAGTTGGAGGAAAGATGTGTAGAGCATAAGTGAGATGATGGCAGGCATAAGATTATATTGCTAGAAGCAAGAGCAGCTCTTTCTATCTGCAGCCAAAATGATTTCAGCCCAAAACCGCTATACTACACAGAGCCGAAGTCTGACTCATTATACTGGCAGGGAGGTCAGCACTGGTTCCAGCCGCAGCCAATCACATTAATTATGGGCATCAGCTAGCTTTAAAACAATTTCATACATGGATTAGCAAAGCTCTGAAAGGTCAAATCTAATGAAGGGTCAAGCTGGGGAACCTTCATAAGCTTGAGATTTTGGGATTGTTACTTATTTTCCCATGGCTTCAGAAGTTTCAAGAGAGAGGAGAGGAAACAGCACTTTAAAACAGCTCCAGGCAGTCCAGATGAAACTGGACCATTGTAATAATGTCAGACGTATGGAGCACTTTTGTCAGACTCAGATTGAACCAATAGCCATAATTGAGCTGTTTCAGACGTCATTCACTTTGGAAAGCAGATTGCCTTCAGCAACCTTTAGATTTTTTAACCATCAGGCTGTTCACAAATAAGCAGTTTGAGCTGCAGTCACTGCTGGCAGGTTAACAAGGCAATGCTAGAGCTGACATCTTTATCAAACATATACAATTTATAGACAATCATTGTTCTTGAAACTCCAAAGAAAGTGTCATTATTTCACCCAAAATTATTTCTGCATCTAAGGGTATTTAATATAATGAAATAACACTTTTATATTTGATCTTTGGAAGGTCAGAGGTTTTTCTCCATGTTTTTCTCGGTCCACAACAAATGAGATTTTAGCCCAATTTATTTCAACTCAAACCCAGAGGCAAGTTGTTAAATCCCACTGCCTCAAGAAGGTGTTTTTATGTATATGTGGAATTGTTACATGAAATGCTCTATGTCTTGTATGATCTCTAATTATGCACTTTATTTTTGTATTCTCTTATACCTGCAGGACAGAGTCCAAGAAGAACTTCCCTTTGGGGACAATAAAGTATATTGTATCGTATCGTACTGGAAGCAGTTCTCTAAGGTGCAGATCATTGCTGTTTTGGAAGTAAAAACTAAAGTGTGCAAAAACATGCACCAACCCTATTCTTACATGATATCAATTTATTTGTGATTAAAATACCCTCCTTAGGGGAATTTGCTTATAGTACCAAACCAATGCAGGTGGTCTTTTAAGTCAAAGTTAACTCTTACAAATATTGCATGATACACTAGAAAGGTCTATTTATAAAGTAACAAAAGGCTGGCATGCTTTTGCATTGAAAAGTTGTTTCAGTAGCTACCTTGTTATGTGTTGGCAGCTTAAAGGAATCCCAAAAAGTATTTTAAGAACCCATTTACTATGAATTCAATAGCTGTATTTTATGAGGATATTCTCATTTAGATATGATGCATAATATAATCTAGTCCTCCACAAAAGACCTCACTTGCTGATCAAGTCAACATTTGTGATCCTCCCATCTTGAGTGCTAAAAGTACATCCAAGAATTCATGAGCACTCGTGTTATCTATTAGAGCTGACATGCTGTCTTTAAAAAAAATGCTGTCGACGTTATCATATTTGCTTTCAAAGACATTCCTTCTATTGTCAGCAGTTCAAACTTATGCCTTTTTTAAACTGTCCATGGCCCACAAAGATCGACCCTAAACCCACTGAAGGGGATCAAACGTCAACAATGTGTTTCTAGTCAACAGTATAATTATTCAGGAAACCATATTCTAAAATTGCCTGAAAATAGATTTTATAGCTGACTAAGCAATCTCTTTAAAGTTTATAGACTCTTCTGAAACATTAGCAAGCGACACAATGGTTTACAGTCCTCAGCATCAGTTACGTTTCTGTCATAAAATGGTCTGAGAGACTTCAGTGGCATGCAGAGCTGTGGTTTCTCTCATTGCCAAAGCAGGAAAGCTTTACTTAAAACATTCTTTTTGGTTGAACATGGTGTAATACAAGACAGAGAAGTCATTTTAACATCGGAAAGTGTGGGTAACAATTGTGTGTTTAACAGAGGAACAGTACCGGACAGGATCAAAGGGTCAATATGAAGCTCAAAGTCTACAGTCACAACTGGCTGATGAAGACAGGTAGAGCCCGAATAAGGGGGGGGGGGGGGGGGGGGGGAGACTTTTAGATGCAAACACATTACTGCTAACACATATGGTGGTCAATACAGTGAGTTTTTGAGCGGGGAAAAAAATCTACAGTTTTTATTTTAAATTCCTGCAGTTAGTCTATGCCAAGAGGTTTAAAGACTGTGTCCAAAATAATTGAATGACAATAAAAGCGTTGAAAGAGTCTTCCCACACTAATTCAATGGAACACATAGATGCCCTATCCCCTCACATATAAAATCATAGGAAAGGCTGATCAGCTCTCATCAAAAAGGTTATGTTGTCGAGTTTGCCAAAATCTGATCCTAGTGGCCGAGACATGATTCAGGGATCATAAAGGTAAGAATGAAAATATGTCTACTATCTCTGAGAGTCTGTGCTTTCTCCAGATACAATGGAGCAGATGGAGCAGGACACGACAAGGTGCAAATTGGTTTTCGATTCGGTGAGACGAGTCTGGTGACACCAGTGATACCACCCATTTAGCTGTGATTGTTTGTTTGGTGTTTGATGACTTTTTCCCTCCAAAGAGGAGTTTTTGACATTGCTTCCTCTGAAAACCACGACCTTTGTTAAATCAATAGAGAAGGACACAGCCCTCTTGTCTGATGCTGAGTGGCTGCTTGATCTTGTTTCCCTGACAGATATGACTGAGATACGTACTTAACCACCTGAACTCAATGTTACAAGGCTAGGACAAAAACATCTGTAAAATGATCAGTGCTGTGAAGTCTCAACTAAAAAATAAAAGACAACACTTCAGTAGTCATAAACATGTTGGAAAGCCATGCAGGGGCTGATGATGTTTTGGATAATGTACATAAGTACTGTGACCTTTTGTCCAGGATAGGGTAGGAGTTTGAGGATAGGTTCAATGATTAAGCGGAAGCCCTGTGTGGCATTCATTGCCAACCTCTTTATGGGCAAAGACATAGCAGAGATTTCAGAAAAACTGGCTGAAATGTTCAGTGTCAATCCTGTGTGGATGAAGATGGAGGTTATAAATCTTCAAAATCCTGTCCTGACAAAGTCTGAGCGACACTTCTGAAGCCTTGTAGACACAACAAAACTAGAAGATCATTCACCAAGCAGCACTGAAGTTTTCTGATGTATTTGGCTCTATATACCTTTGAGAAAAAACTTTTTCAGACATAAATGTCCTGAAATCTTAATTCAGAGCGAGACTGGCAGATGGACATTTAAATGACTCTATTAGAGTGAACTTAAGTAGGTACACTCCAGTACAGCTCTATTGTGGACTCAATACAGTGCCAGTCATCTCACTAACTCAAGAAAGATTTAATGTACTTATTTTACACATGTTTACCATAAGATGCTTGTAAGTTGTTGAGGCCAACAACGCTGGCCAACGCTGGCCAACCCAAGACCTACACTTAAAACCTGTGATAATCAGTTTTGTATAACTATTTAAATTGAAATGTTTTAAAACGTGTTATTTAACAGAACAAATTGTTAGGTCTTAGGTTTACAGAACAAACTATTGCATGCTTTGCCACAACTCAAACTGAAAAGTTAAAATGGGAAAACTACTACAGCTCTCTGCAAGGGATAAAGCACTGCATTTGTTTTCCAAAGCACTTTCTATTTTTACTCTAAACAGTTAATTGTGCACAAGTGCTTGATCCCTATTTACCTTTGACCTCACTTTAAAAGTATCCGTTCTCTGAGCAGTCACATTCCCTCTCAGAGGAATCTAACACCCCACTACCAGCCCCCCACCCCCACCGAGACAAACACTAACTGGCGAAGACCGGCTATGAACCTGACTATTTCTACCTCCGCTGCTAAACAGGAAATCACCTAAATCAGCAACAATCTGACAGGGCTCCCGTGCAACTATTTCTTTCAAGTCAGCAAAAAATATATATATACAGTATATTAAACTAAGAACAGGGAATGTAGCTTTGTGACTCATTCACAAACCAACACACTATTGTAAAATAAGCAAACACGTCGGAGATGCTGTGCTTGGTACCGGATTCAGAAAACCACACAACCAGGAGACACGTCAGCAACAACATCAGACTTTGTCCTGGACATCAAAGAAAGGCCAAACAAAATGTAAACAAAGATCTGGGATACTCGTAAATCATTGTTATCCAAAGGTGTACTGTCCGAGTCCGAAAGCGTACAAATATTGCAGATAAAAGTTAAAACATCTGTTGCAGGGAAAATACCCTGATTCATAAGATTCATTCATGAATAAGAAAATAAATACAGTGTTGTAAACAAGCCATGAAATAAACAAATATCCCTCCCTGCAGTGGATGAAACAAAGAACACTTCCTGTGGTTTAAATGTGTTAAAAATGCACATACTCCTGCACAGATTTCAGGACAGGTGTTTGTTGTGTTATCTTTACAGCTCAAACACTCACCGGTGGTCCTGGTTCTCCCTTTAGTCCAGGTGGTCCAGCCAGCAGTGAAAACTGGGTCGGTTCCACGTCAAAAGTCTGAAAGCCATCTGTTGCAGGTTGAGTGACTGGAATAAGCGAGGTGGGTTTGACATCCTGCATACTGGTCACTTTTGGCTCAGGTTTCTTTGAAGCTACTGTGCTCGACTGGTTTTTATGAGGAAGGTAGGCGTTTGGAGGAGACCCCTGTGTGAAAGCAGCTGCGGTCCGGAGGTTTGGCTTCAGCTCGGACGGTATCGTGGAAGCAGGTAAATCCATAATTTGGTCAAAAGGTTTCTGAGGATTAGTATCTCCTCGCTCTGTGTTCTCCCCAGCACTACCATAAGAAGTTGGTTTTGGGTTTGTTGGTGTCCTGCTGATCTTAAGAGATGCAGTAGCAGTTTGAGTTGGAAATTTGAGTGGGATCTCGAAGCCAGGTTGAACCGGGGGAAAAACAGACATAGCACCAGGTTTTAGAGTGCTCCAAGACTGATGCACAGATGTTTCATTCTGCATCAGCGAGCGGGCAGTTGGATCAACATTAGTAGTCCTTGTCCTTCCCTCGGTAAAGGCCAAAGTGGGTCTCTCTGTGTTTTTGGATATCTCTTTCATCGACAGTGGAGTTCTATGAGTAACAGTAATGTTTATATCTGTTGAAATTAGAGGTAGCAGTGGTGGAAGCACGGGCCGATAAGTGTCAGCTTCTCTGCAATGTTTCTTTATGTAATCACAATAATTATGAGCTGCCTTAGCAGAGGGATAAATGTCAAACTGACACACGGCGCCTTCAAACGGCACCGCATTGTGGTTCATTTTTCCTAGCAAGAAAGAGCCCTCTGCGTCAAGAGCTTCAACTTTCTTTAAATGCAAATCTGCATGTACACTTTTCGCTCCACAAGAGGTGTGTAAGAACACCTGATGGCCTTGGATATCCAAGGCTAGACTATGCCACCGGCCATCGTGGACATCATAGTCAAAACTCACAGAGCTCCTCTGCCCCGTGTGTACCAGGACTTTCCCCGGAATGAACTGCAACCCGAGCTGCACTTTTCTTCTCTTAGACAGAACTGAGAAAAGGAAAGCGCTGTTGATGCGATGAACGGACAGACTAAGGATCAGGGAGAGATTGATGGAGCTGTAGTTTGCAGGGATAACGGTGCGCAGTGGCACCTGGATGCGTGCCCTCGGAGTGAGGATAACCCCTGACTTGAAGGGGATGATGCCATTGGGGATGGATTGAGCACCCGAAGATGACGACCCGCCTGCCCTTCTCCCAAACAGCCCAAGCTGCTGCAGAACGTCCACATCTTCAAACAAAAAAAAAAAAAGAGGAAGTCAGTGACTCGTAGCTTTGAAGAAATCCAGAGATATCTGGAATGGGAACATCTTACAATACAACTATAACTTCGTTTTTAACCTTATTAAACATGAGCTTGTCTTTTGAATGAATTGTTTTTATTGAATTTTACCCTAAAAATGTCTTCCCGTAAGAGGCAGAGACTGCAGAGAGCTTTACAGAAGGGCATAAAATGAGCTATTTCAAAAGATGTATGAATGTCAAAACGTAAAGAGAGGAACAGATAGCTATTGCACATCAGATCTTACTTTATAGGCACACTTAAAAAGCTATTCAAAAAACGACAGTTTGTGTGAGACACACATTATCAACCTCCCACTGTAGTGCACTGATCTCCATCAAAGTACATTCTGGAAAAACAGAAGTGTAGTAATAAAAGTGATAATTGTGTTGTGATTCTAGGCGGAGAGTTCACAAGTTTAACGTTGGACTAATGGAAACCCTGCTGCAAAAGCGATTGAAAAAGGATGTACACTATTTCCAACAGGGCAACGCATCAAAATCCAGTTTGGGGGATTGCCGCAAATTATGCAATCGTTACATCAGCCTTAATTAGAGCAATCTCAGGGAACGGAGTCCAAACGAGTCCCTGAAGAGGACAGCAGTGGGGTTTTAAGAGCAAGATTTCCGGGAAGACTAAAAAGCCATCTCATGTCTCTCTATGTCTGGTAATGTCTGTCGATTAAGGATGATTGGTCTGACAGGGGTCCTAGCTCATGAAAACATTCTGCAGTGTTTTCTGCAGGTTTTAATTGCTACCCGCATCTCATGGGAGTAAAATGTGGGTGATTTTCACACATAACAGTGCTGCCTGTACTGTATATATCGCTCCTAATTGGATCCATAGCTTTGTGAGAGTATAATTAAATCCACATTTTACTTTACCAAGAACCGACCTTTATTTTGGGTGTATTCAATGCATTTGTGACAAGCCATTACACTACGTATAGAAAAAAAGGTTAACACAAAGACATCTCCCTGATAATGAATTGACGCGTTTTAACACTCTACAAGATGTAAGGCTATAGCTGGTTATATCACATGAACTCCAAACAAAGTAATGTTCTTTAAAACCCTGAATATGGCGGTGCCTGACACACACGTAGAAAAACAGAAAAAGTTTATGTTATGAATAATTTATAGACATTTAAATTAGGACAACTTATCTAAACGTAACATCCAGCTCTCTCAGAAAGGGAAATCTGTTTTTGGTTCGAACATTGAAAAAGACTGGAAATGTTCCTGTTATAATACTATTGTCTATAGTTATGCACCAGTGTAAGTCTGCGGTTGTGTCAAACAAAAGCCTCTTGTTTAGTTTAACAAGGATGAAAAAAAAGATCATGCTCGGCTATTCAGCATCCTGCATAAAGAACGATAATCTTCCCAATTCGTGCGATGTCAAAGCACAAGTCTTACACACAGATCTCAAATATCCATCCTTCGACTAATACCAAACAAATGTGGGCAAGACTAAAATAAACTGCTGAATGATAAATTACAGCTCTGCAGAGAAGAAACAAGTATAGACACTAGACATGCAGGGAGGGAAACCCTGTTCAGTGTGCGCAGGCAGTGGGAGGTCAGCGCGATTGAAAAACCCACACATGGAAAAGAAACATCAAACAGAAACTAAAACAAGAACAAAAACTGTCTGCAGCTGAATTTCCAATATAGCACTCATTTGAATTGTTAATGTGGTTCGAGAAAAGCAAAATTGTTCTTTCATTTTATGATTCATGATCTAAGTTCATTGCTTTTTCTCTCATATCTATATCTCTGTGGGTAGACAGACTGCCTCTGGCTTTTTGTGACCTCCTGATGAGCTGGGGAAAAACTGACAACTGAGTAGAACACATCCAAGACGAAGCACTGCTTCAAAAAAAAAACTGTTTGCAGAGAGCAGGCACGTGCACAGGCTGAACATTTTCCGCAGATTACAGTAAATATCTTCAAGTGGAGACAAGAGCAGAGAGATAAATAATTTAAAACTTATTGTTCATTCAGGAAAACGCTTGAAAGAAGTAACAGAACTGTTTTCTTCCATTTATTTTAACTACATAAGTCCCATGTGGTGTTTTTTTTTTTATAAAATAAGGTCTTTTAGAGTTTAAGGTCACACTGTGTTTCTTAAGAAAGAGGGAGTGAATTTATTGCTTCTGACTCAGCATATGAACGCACCTACTGGCAAATGGAAGGTCTAATACTTGGCCAAAGTTGTACAATGACAAATTTCCAAGTTTCCATTCTAATCTCACTAAAACATTTCCCATGACACATGAAAATGTAATTTGTATTCGTCATAGTTCTGAGGAATGGGACCTACCAATTGCATTTGGTAAATGAGTGGACTATCAAGATGATTGTCTTCTTATGTCATCTATATTTAAACATATGATTGTCATCATTACTATTCAAACTGTTTGCTTTCCGTTTATACGATTGATGCAGCAAGCTGACAAAATAGGTCCGGTAGTTGTTCAGGGTGAGAGGGTGAACCACTGGAGCCACCCAGGGGTGCTTATTCATTTCCAAGCACTAATAGTAAAGCCATTCTTCAGAACAAGGCTGGTATAATAGCGACATAATATCCACCATTGACCCACACTTAAAGCAGACTATTTCCAGCCCTATAGAAGAAACTCTGCCTAAAGTTAGGGTAGTGAATGCTGCATGTTATAGTCTGGAACATTTACAGCAAGCGGGTTTGTCGTTGTTTAAGTTCAGCTGAGTTTCTCTGGTTTATACTCTTTACTGATTAACTCAGCTGCCAGAGTCAAGCTTTCAACTATAGTATTTGTATCCAAGAGATTGTCTGTGCTGGTCTCCTGCTTTATGGGACATGACTGTACAGCTTTCAGGACCTAAGGTTTTCAAATCAAAGAATATTGATCCCTCTTTTGATACCAAAGCAACAAAAATAAAACTCCTTGGCACCCAATATATCTCATTTGCCAACATATTTGTGCGATTTAGACAGTGCTTTCTCTCTATTGCTCATGGTAGCCTTTGAAAATATTGAGAATTTAAAGTATAACTGAAGCTTCGGTAGCTTTCCATATAATCAATCATTAAAAATCTGGTATCCTAGTATTGAAAACTTTGAAAACTTTTTCAGGACCTGAATGTCTAGAAATTGACCGAGAATATTCTGGAGTTTATATGTGAGAAGGGCTACGGTGGACATCAACCTTCTGAGGGTATATGCAAACAATGAATGTATAGAGATAGTGGTAACTGCAAAACAGACTTGATTAAAGGTCCTCTCTGCAGGCACTTAAGTTTAGTTCTTTAATCAGATGTCAAGAAGAAGAAGCAGCGACTCATGAGGTGGAAATCAATGAATCCTACAATGATTAGCTGGACCTTTAATAGATTAAAGAAAACAAACATTACAACAGCTTGTGATTGCACAGTCCTTTCCATATGCCTGCATATCACTGTAAGCTGTCTTTATATAAATGTGAGTATGTATCTTTAAAAAATAGTTACAAGGAAAGCCAGCTGCTTTGTATTCTAGCAGAACTGCTTTCACAGTAAATCTTGCTTTATCAAGGGAGAGCTTATCGCCTCATTAGAGGGTGAGATTTTGCAGAAACATGCCCTTATATACAACAATATATGCCTCTAGACAGCCAGCAGTTATTACTGGCGGCAAATACCAACTGATAGAGGCAGAGTTACCTGGTAATTGCCAGAAACTGTTTTCATTGAGTGCAGTGGCTCATACTATCAAAAGGCATCAAGAAACCCTGTAAAGCTCTCATTGAATACGATTCCGCTGATTTTGATTGACAGCTAAATCAGACAACATCCATACAAGAGTCTTTAAGTAAGGGAAAGCTGACTGCATCAAATATCAAGGCACAGCAGAACGTGACTCCTGCTGAGAGTGAGTGCACATTTTGTAGAGAAGACTCTGGCAATCATGAGTGACGGGTCATGTAGCATCTTAATACCTTAACTAAGACATCAAAGAGCCGTAGGAAGGCTGGTTTGGGGAGAAATTTGAACTTATTACAGCTACAGAATTGTAAAAGATTTGTTGGCTCATGGGATGTTACAAAAAAAATCGAATAAAACAAATGTCCAAAACTCTCTCGATGCCACTTCAGATTATAAAAATATCTATTTCTTTCAAAAGAGAGGATTTGTACTTGATCCCTTGCTTTTAGCATAATTGTGAATATACTTGTTCATTTTCTATGTTGCTACTGAGAGTATGGGATGTACTATACGATGTTCAATTCGTACAGAATCCCGTGTAAAGTAAGCAATATTCTCAGCAGTTTACAGTTTCTCGCTAATCCAGCTCAAGCGTACAGCACACAATATCCACTGCCTGGAAAAAGGCTGCAAATAATTGGTCCATCACCTACAAAGGCTTCATATGCTTTCCAGGAGAAAGTAAACATGTTGAGTGAAAGGCTTGATAAATCAAACAGTAATGCTGACACAAGAATAGCTGACCATAGCTGTCAATGGAAAAAAAATGGATGCTGATTCATTTGGTTGTGAACAACTGGAAAACTTGAATAACATACACAGCAGTGGGGCCGTTCTGGGATTTTGTACCTGCTTTCATTTGTTATATTCACTTCCTTTGTTCATGGTTTAGCTATGCAAAATCATAAAATGACCTAGTTTAAGATTTGAATTGTTTCACTAAGATGCAGTGCAGAGGACATACCTGAAAGTGTAGCTGTCTGTGACACTACCAGTACCTGCTCAACAATGTGAATGTGCTCTACATGAATCCATCCTTGTGCTCAAGTGTCTTACCTTGTGCTTGTGCTAGCCTCAGAGAGCAGGTGCAACAGAGTAAAGTCCAAAGAATCAGAACTCTCCTGAAGACAGAGACAAAAAGTGATAAAAAATAAAGAAGAGAGTCAGCGTACAGGTCATCTATAGGGAGATGATTCTGAACATGATCAACTAATCTGCTTTATACCTTCTTGATTAATCAATTGATTAATACCATCATATTTTAAATCAAAGGTAACCAGAGCCCAAAAGTCGTATCTTTAATTCGCATTCCAAGTCCGACCAGAAGCCAAACAAAATGATCTGTTTACATATTACATATTCATGCTTTCAGCCAGTACATTCATCATTATTACATGAAAGACATGCAGACAACATGAGGAGGCAAGATAATAATGGCAGTTTTAAAGTTGTAACTTGAACCGATTATTTTGAATCGGCTTATGTTTAAACACTCATTTGTCATCGACTCCTGTGGATCTACTAGGAGAGCAGCAACAGCAGCTCTACTTTTGTTCCAAGACTCTTAACATCTGTTTCAAGACAACAATCTTTGTATTGTCTCACTGCCTGACCAGATAAGTTACGGCTTTCAGATCAGTGGAGCAAGAACCACCTCTGACTGAGGTACAAAAATACTGCAGATGATGAAGATAAATGAATCGTATTACATTTATCAACGCTGTAATGTGTAACTTTTCTATACAGTCAACTACAGATGAGCAATGCACTTTCAGACAGCAGTCTTAAGTGGGCTTGGTTTATCTCAAACAGTAAAAGACTATGGGAAGGGAAATGACATGAACTCCATGTTAATCTGACAGCAGTAAAGTTCACTGATTAGTTGATCAACATAGAAAATCTTGAAAAATGTGATAATCTTAAATTCATCTTAAATATTATTTAAAGCTTTTTGTCAATTTGTTAATAAAAAAAAAAAGGGCTTTGACCTGTTTATCTGACAATGACTACAATAATAGCCTAATAGATTCATAAATAATCGTTATATGATAAGCAGATTATACACAAGATAAACAATCATTAGCTGCAGCCCTAACAGCAACATGTAAGCCATTGAATAGAAAGTATACATAGGCCGGTTACAAAAAGAGTGTTCATTGCTCAGAAGTAGGGATGGTATGACTCTAAAAGTTATAGTTTATCTCTGATGACTGTGACAGTAATATTACCTGAATAATGCTTAGTTTTTGCTCTCTCAGCACTGTGCTGTAGCAGCCTGCAGTTGCTGAAACTGGACTGAACTGTTGAGCCAGTGCTGTTTCAAGTGAACCAGGCTCAGTGACAAGTGCCATAATGAAAGCATTTGGAGGAAATCTTTTACATTTGTGGTTTTCCAGAGAGCCACAGAAAGCCGCTGGTCAACCACTGACACACTGACTGCTAGTTAAAGCTCTTAAAAACGTTTCCTCCCTCCACTTTATGTCCCATTCATTGCTCTCTCACATTGACATTAGCAGGAGAGAAAAAAAAAAAAAAGAAGCAGGGTGTGCAGTTTCACTCAGAAGTCCAGGGGAATCATATGATGCAACATTTTGACTTTTATATCCCCTCCTATTGGGACAGCCGGCCAACCAGCTGAGTGAGATGCACAGCAGGGAGGAGAGAAAAGAGGGAGGAGGAGAAGGAGGACTGTCTCCTCCTCTCATACATCTCCCTCAAATCAGTACCAGATCATTTGGCAGCTCATTCTAAAACAAAGACACAGTAAAGAAACCTACATTAGCTTCCACTGAACTGTCTAAAGCGCATGAGACAACTGCTTCCATAACGCTAACCTACAAGCCATGAACATACCCCACCTGTTCACGGAGTAGGCTACTTTTTTCCGAATATTCTACTTTTCTTCTGAATTTATTCGAATTCTGCATCAGTCTACTTGTATTTGTTAAAACTTTTCCATTTTTTCTATTGGCAATTGTATTAATTACAATATCAATGCAAATAAAGACATGACGCATTAATTAAAACGCAGATGACGTTCACAAGCAAACTCGCTGTTAAACATGGAAAAAAAAGGTTAACATTGCAAGTCTGATATAAATTAAAAGTTTCACGACTTACCCCCCGACTCCAGTGGTTTGCACTTTGGAGTACGGGGCATTTTCCGGCTCCATAGCGGTTACTTCATTCTTTCTTGGGAGTGTTTACAACAGTCCAGACGACGCAGATAAAGTTTTTCCATTCCAGGTGTTCCTTAAAGTGTCGCGCGAGGAGTTGAACGTGCCAGGAAGTAAAAACAAAACAACAGCTCAGCAAGCAATGACTAGCTGCTTTCTGTCATTGTCCTGTCCCTTATCTCATCCCTGCAGTCTCCTTCTAGAAGATGATACCACATTTAAAAAAGAATGCTCCGGTGAGCTCCACCTGTGTGCTGACTATGTGCTTTTTCCTTCTTCCTCACGCGCGTTTTCTTGAAGTACAATGAACGTCAAGTCACGTCTGGTCCAGCTTTCCCGGGGAACCGTTGCAGGACAAGATGACGACCGCCGTTATGTGTGTTCATGTGTGTGTGCCGACTTTCCAAAATGAAAGTTTATTGTGGACTGAGGAAAATCTTGAGAACCGGGAAAAGGGGGAACACCTCCCTCTGTCGCCCTCAGCTGACATCGAGGGAAACACATTCAGAGCAGAGACGTTGCACAGCTCCTTTGGCTGAAGGTGTGTCTATTTGGAAAGCAGGACCATCTCGGAGTGCACCGTGCACGTGTATGAAGGTAACATGTATGACTAGGCTATGTGTTTGTGTTCATATCAATCAAAGGCAGAAATGCTGCAGGTAATCCTGTGTGGTGATAAATCAATGAACACATGAATGAGTTTTGCAGTTGTCAGCCACATGCTGCTTTTGGAGTATACTTTCAGGCTGCAGCAAGAATTTTATGAAAACTAAAGCCATCAGTTAAAGACCCCACAGCCACCTGCAGGAAACTTTCAACACAGAAAAAAACAACTTTACAAATTTGCACCATAAGTATTGCTACATTGCTACATTGCTAGTACATTGACTGCATGCACAGAATTGAAAGGGAATTTCAATTGGCAACCTGGCAGCTGAGAAAGTAACACACAGTCTAATTGAAGTCTGTAAATGGAGGAGCCAGCAGGACTGGACATGGCTGAGATGTTTTGATTGTGTTTTATGCATGTGAACCAAAAGCAGTTAGCAGCTAAATAACTTGGAATAAGAAGAAGTGAGAAAGTAAACTTAGGACACTAAAAATGACTGAGGTCTGTGCAGCTTCTCGAATTCCCAGCCAGAGACAAGATCAAACGCCATTTAACAGGGACAAAAAAGGGCCATAATTATTTCATGATCATTTATTTGTCCAACCCATAAAGGACAGGTTGTTATGTTTCACGTCATGTCTTTTTGCATCCAAAACCCAGAATGCTGAAACCGGGGCAACTCTAAAACTGGGGCACCATTACGTCTGCATGGTTGGTTCAGTGTAAACAAAGTAAGCATTGCCGCAGGCCCTCGATTGGTGTTACAGCAGGATCTCTGTTTAGCGCTTTAGTGCTATTGGCCTTAAAAGAAATACAAAATATGTTATTCACCAAAGTAAGTGTTTTGCAAAGACTTGCTTTGATGTTTATGCACCTCACTACTTTTGTATTCTGAAAGTTAGACATCATTTGTAGCTATAATTACTCCAATTGAAAGACTGAACCTTTTTCAATCTAAATATTAAATGTGATTGATTATACTTAACCACTGCTCTGTCTCAGTCTAGTTCAACCAAACAACAGTATAACATGATGGACGCTTTTTATTTGCTGCATCAAACCACCAAATCAATGCATCAACTGAAGCCAATAGGCCATCTTTTTGGACAGCCTTCCTTCACCTCCTGCTTCTCTAGCATCCACTTCCGTTCTCACCAGAGTAGCACAGATTTGGGTTGCAGAGCTGCACCAATGAGTGTGTCTGTGTGTGTGTGCAGGCTGTCGTGTGCTGTGAAATTCCTCTGCCAAAGAAAGTCCTCATTGACCCGCCTTCAGCAAACACGCAATGACAGTGTCCAGGGGAGACCCAACAGAGCACCAATTCAGCTGCCTGCAACTGGATCCCTCCTCCTCACACAGAGACCCCTCACAGCTCGTCCTCTCAGGAAGGGAGCTCACCACCTGAAAGAGCACTTCCCATGTACCTTTCTGAGCTGCGTCAGATGTGAGCTTTTGTTACCACCAGTTCTAGTTCACGGACAAGAAGGGCAATGTCCTCTCAGCCTGTGCAAGAGCGCAGAGGAAGATCCCAAATCTGGAGTGTAAGGTTTCACAGGGTTTGTAATGATTATTGCAGCTGACTATGGAAGTAGTTTTCAAACTGTGGACCAGGGACTTCCAAGTGTTCCTGAAGGCCTGCCTGTTCATTTTCTTGCTGTTATATAAGAAGATTGAAACCACTCAGATCTGTTCTGTAATAATGAAAAAACTACGGCCAGCAGCTGGTTAGCTTAGTTTAGCTGAAAACTTAAACGGAAGGAAACAGCTGGTCTGACTCAGTCCAAAGGAAACAAAATCTGACTACCAGCAAATCTAGAGCTCGTTTAATAAAGTCCCTATTCTGACCTTAACCCCAAGAATGCATTTCTGTCTATTAAAAGTCCTAAAAAAATTAAAATAGAAATAGAATTAAGTATGGACACGGAAATAATCCCTGCCTCTAACTGTCTGCTCATGGTTTAAAATTCATGTTAAACCATGGACAAATACTGTACATTTTATGTAGCACACTCTTGAAAGTTAGTTGTATGACATAGTGGATAACATGAGGCTTCAGCTTGACTACATTAACAAGCTGTTATCAATAATGACAAACTTTGATTCTGGTTGCCATTGACAATTCAAAATGAAGGTGAAACTTAGATTCGCAATAACTGACTTGTTGCAATACATGGGGTTTCGTTTCTTATGCATGTGATATGAAAACCATGCCTGTCTGAATCTCCACTATTGAAACTGTCATCGGTAAACTGAAAACATCAGCTGTAACTTTGGACTGCTTATGTAACCTCTTATTAAAAACACAATACGGACAGTTTACTAGGTTCAAAACTTTATTTTTAACAAAACCACATGTTAAGGGTTTCAAGACATGTTTGGAAGGCACCGAGTCCAGCCAAGAAAAAGAAATCAAACAAACACCTCCTACTAAAACCGCAACTTATACTCTTTTAACCATAATCTCTGCCTTTATTAAACAAAGGGGACATTACATGTAAGTATATTAGCTTTAAAAGGACCGGTGGATGGATTTGATCTCCATTGGACTGAACAGGCTTTTGACCACAGACTGTATAAAACATGGACGTAATCTCAGGGACATCACATGTTGTTTTCTGAAGAGGCGTTGTGAAGCCACACAATGGCTGTCGCCATACTGGAAATGCTATCTCAAATTAAGTTTCGATCGATCTAACAACAGGCAAATAGGTGGAGTTGAGGCCGAACCTTTCTGACAGAAGACTCTGCTTCACTCTCGATTGAGCCCAAAATCTTGTTTAATGGAAACCATGAATGAGCTAGGGTGGAAAAAGAAATTAACAAAGTGGATTCTTTCTGTTATTTCAAGAGATCCTGAGGCAAATTTTTCTATTAGTGTTTTATGAGCTGATTTTCTTCCACTCATCACATATGACAGCCATCTTGGACCCGGTCTTTAACCATTGACAGGTGTGGATAGGCGCTGTGACTGTTTTTACTCTGAAACCAGTGGTGGGTAATAGAAGTCAGCTGCTGGGAATAAGATGCATATTAGGAGTTAAGTGTCTGCAGGAAATAAGAGGGTTTTCCTGCAGACAGACAGTGGCTATATAACAAACGTCCTTACACCAAATCCATATGAATTAGTAGTCATATCATTTATGAGCTTTTGGCTGTGAGCAGTCCGAGTATTTTGGTGATTTATTCCACAGTCTGTGGCTCTTTTTCAGATTAGTTAAAACCTTAAAACACCTGAGGAGACAGTTCTCATTTTAGGTTGTTCTATCTTTCTATTTTTATAACAGGCCTAAGCATATGAACATTGGAAGTAGCACGTGTCCTTTAATGTCATACTCCAGTGTGGAAACTTTTTTCTGATAAACATAGTGTCTTTTGTTTCACTCCTGTGTCTCAGGGAATTGAGACCAGCTGAGAGCAGAATCCTGTGTCCAGACACAGCTGGATCCAATAAGTTCCTGCCCTGGTGCTGTGTTTACCTATTCCATACGTTACAGGAGAAAATTTAGAGAAAAGTTTGCTTCATTTTGTTAGGTATAGGTCTGAATCAGGATGACATGCTAGTATAAATTGTTGGTAGTGTTTTGAATAAGTTAAGTGGTTGCATAACAGTTACTGATCTTAACCAGCAGTCTATGAGATAACGATATGGAGAGGAAAAGTGTTTGTTTTTTTAGCTCTGGTTTTCCATGGTTTCTTTGATATAAAATCATATATATGGTATTCTGACTGTTGATTTGTATACAATTAATGTCATTATGCCAACTTTGGGATTGTGCAATTTATAGAAATGTCACTATTACCATCACTATTTTCTGACATTTTGAATAAATAATAAGTTATTTGAAAATCTACCAACATGACTAACAGATGATGTGATCGTCATATGAAAACATTTAAAGCTCCTGCCCATTGTTTTCCCAACATTATTTTCAAAACTGAACATCAATAAAAATAAGATTACATGAGACTGTAAATCAACACCATCCTCAATAATGCATACGGTCAACTTGCAACTAAATCCTTCTACATAGTCGCTGATTGATATTTTATATGAGCTTTTCTTCTTGACTACTCAAAGCGCTTTTTCACCGCATGTCATATTCATCCACACCACATTCACACACTGATGGAAGAGGCTGCTATTTAAAGTGACAATCAGTAATAATTAATCATATTAATTCACATTCACACACCACTGATGTAGCAGCAAAAACAACTTGGGATTCAGTGTCTTGCCAAGGACATGTAGCTGTATCGAACCCCTGACCTTCTGGTTGAGAGCCGCCCCTAGTGGTTAAAAGACGAGACAAGATTTAGTTCAGTCTTAACATTCTCGCCTTGTTACTGAAGCAGGAGCATGATTTTAGTGAAACGAGTACAGCACCAAAGAGAAAACAATCACAAAGTTAGCAACCAGCTGGTGCACACTGTGGATTATTGTCCCTGCCTTAGAGCTAGATATTTATATTTATATACACTGAAGTAAATGGAGATGAAAATGGAGTCAAAATATTGTGTGATTGGGGAGACAAACATGTATGTAACTCTCTTAACTCAAAGTGTGAAGAGGTCGCATCCTTTATTTTAACTAAACAGTATTACAGTTGCAGGTTGAAAAAGTTAAATATTTATATTGCTACTATGTGCGTCTTCGTCAGATTCTGTCATCGAAGCACAGAGATGCCTTTTTTGACACAATACAGAAAAAGAGAGCTGATTTTCAGTGCAAAATAAAAGCTTTCAAAGAAGATTTAGAGCTCAGGTCGTAGTGTAATGACTCTTCTCCAACAAATAAGTGAGAAAATATCAGGGGCATTCGGGTTTTTTACGAGTGCAGATGATTACTTTCGTGTTTTGGGGTCAGAATGACTGTTAAGTAAACACATTTGATATTTTCTTTTGACCACAGGTCTCTTAGACCCATCATTCATCTGAGGCAGCATGTAATGCTGCAACAGTCCATGCTTGTTCTGCTTCTGGCATCTTTACATGTTATTTAAGGACACATCATAAGTCAAAGTATACTTCAATATCGCAGTGATGTGGTCAACCAAGATTAGCATTCCTTTCATTACCTCTCAATGAACAGCAATAATAATAACTTGAAAAGCAAAAGTCTAAATCTTTGTGAAGGCCACATTAGATGTGGCAATTATTGCCAATTCCTGCACCCGCAGAGAAGCAGTAAGACAGACACGGCTGCCAAGTCAGAGGCATTGTTGTGGTGACATTTGAGCGGAGGATCAAGCTGCTGACGAACAATCCATATTGAAAAGCTGCTCTTTCTGCTAAATGTCAAACAGCGGCAGGAGATATTGTTCATGGAACAGACAGGAAAACTTTTCATTCATGATCATCAACATGCTGAGTTAAGCACTGTAGTGGCTTTGGTTAGCCAGGCTGCACAGTTGATTTAAACTGAAGAGTTGAAATACTTTGGCATTCGACTCCCCTACTGCTGGTAATTTAGTCATCTGCCCTTTTTATGAACTTTTGCCACAGACTGTGCCTGCTGTCGTCACATAATGAAAATTGCTTTTCATAAAATGAGAGACAAATGTACAGATATGCAGTTGGAATATTGAATTCAGCTGCTTTTGTTGAATTACGTTTTTTCATTCTTGTTCAGCTTTATGTTTAGTATTCTTGATTGACGTTTTTAAGTCATATTATAAAGGATCTGATTTGTCAGGAGTAATGCTGACTTCAAGATTTTCTGACCGAACAATGGGACTGAGCTGTCTGAGTCAAATGGATTTCCAGTTATTCATGTGAATGTTTGTTTGAGGATATTTCAGACGAACCTGCTCATTTTCAAAGGACAGCAGTGAATTATCTTGGCTATTTGATTTGCTGTGTACAAGTGGTGATAATCTTTTAGCTAACAACATAGTTCTCATTCTATGGGAAATGTATGAGCAGGTTTTGTTAGACATCCTTTTCTATGTTAGCATTATGAATGCCTATGCTATGAGGTTTGCTTCAGAATACACAAAATTATAGACTTGTTAGCTTTGGGCTTCCCAGTTTTTAAAAATTGAATGTGTTCCCTTATAAGTTGCTCTCCCTTTCCAGATAGTTAAACTTTGATCATTTTAGAGGAAAATATTTACTTTTTCTGTAATGTGAAACCCATCGGCTATCGTCAACCAACAAGAGCTACAACTTACTTTTCAGGGCTTCTGGTGTAGCCAGTTCACAATAATTGACTGTGCCTAAACTTTTATCCCCTGGTGTTGCCATTGTTTAACGCCTGTAGAAACTTCAGAAACGAGAATGGAGTTGGTATTAAGAAATGAAATCCAAGTGCATATTGTTAACTGCACTTGCACGTATGTTTAAAGACAAAGTTAAAGCTAAATCTTTAAATGGCATACAGCCAAAGCCTGATAAAGCACTGGTGGATGAGGCTACTCGGACTACAGACCACTTGTGTTTAAGATGTTGGCAATCCTACCAGCATGAGAATAAAATACTACTCTACCTGTTCTCCTCACATCATCATTCAGTCTATAAAATGTTCTCCTATTCTGAATGATGGAAAGGGATCTGTTATAGAGAGGCCCTACCTAAAGATCTCACTGCAGTGCTACATCTCAAAAATATAAGCCCTTCACTCTCATCCTCAGCCAGGCATCTCTGCAGTCATCCTCTGCTACACTTTGTGCACAAAGTAGGAGTCAATATCAACGACCTGCTCGACGCTCACTGTACCCAAACAGAAGAGAAGATGAACCGAGATCTTCATACTGCTGCTAATTAAAACCAAATGAATGTCATTTTTTAGCCCTATGATTTACTGGATTAGCTGCCTTCTACATTAAATATTAGTGTGATTCAGATCCATGCCATGTGAACATAATTTTGCACAATTATATACTGTAGACATCAAAAAGTGCATGGCTCTCCAAAGAGACATTGATGCATAATATATGGTAGAAGTGGAATTAAATTGCATCCCTATGCCAAGGAACCTTAAAGAAAGTCTGAATCGCTGAACTTCCAATGAAGGTGAGTAACCGTTTTCACCTCATTTGATCTTTAGTTGCCCAAAGTGACAATCAAACAACTCAATTCCACAGACTGCTCTCTCTATTTTCCCTACAGCACAGCATCAGCTGTGTTTTCCGCTGTAAAAAGTGGTGGTATAAATCTGTTATTTTCTTACAAAACCATATTGAATGTCTTTGCCAATTCCTTGTTACTTTTTTTTATGACATTTTTGGGGCTTTTTGCCTTTATTAGATATGACATAGAGTAGAGTAGGAAATCGGGAGAGAGTACGGAATGACATGCAGGAAAGGAGCCACAGGTCGAACTTGAACCTGGGCTGCCCGCTTGGAGGACTATAGCCTCCTTACATAGGGCGCAACCTAACCGCTAGGCCATCTGCGCCCCAGCAAGTCCTTTTCTGACTGTACTGCTAAAGCAGATACTGTAGAGGTCGAATACCTAAAAGGCCAACAAGGGGAAACTGTTCCCTGTGTTAACTTGTGAATTCCACACAGATTTTGTTCATATGATTTAAGGTCTTGTTTTGGGAAGAGTGGTTGAAAGAAGCTTGCAACACTGCAGGATTTGTTTCAGGCCAAATACAGATAACATTTGCAGAGGGACAATGGGGTCACTGATCTGAGTTTTACTTGTAACAGAGAAGCATGGAGGCCTTATCGTAGTTGACAACGAATTACAGTACGGCTCTTGTTGCCAGCTTATGCTCAGTCAGGCATGATTGTGTACCGCTTAGTTTTGTTTTCAATCTACTACAAATGTGGTTGTTGAGATCTTAGAAGATCAGCAGCCAAAGAGAAAAGAAACTTCGGCTCTCTTTAGTGCTGATAACAAAATCTTGCCTGTGTCATTTGCAGAAGTTTCGCTTCAAAGAATTGACCTTACATAATAGGACAACCTAGACTAGACATCTTTTTACTTTAAATCTGCGCTGCCACAACACCACAAATAGAAGCTGATTCAGTCTGATACGGCAGCACAGGATGACTTCTGCAGATGTAATCTTCAGGTGCGCCAGTCTCATTTATCTGTCATCCTCATGGGGCTTTCGGAAAACGTCTTTATCGGTGTTCCACAGAAAGGAATTCGTAAAGACTTCAGATGAAATATGGAGGGATTGGTTTCAGCAGAATCACTGCTGGCAGCCCTGAGAGGAGAAGATAATTACCACTTTGACAAGCTTTGATCACAGGTACAGTTATTCTCAGAATGTCTGCGTTGATAGAACAATGAGATGACGGCTTCAGAATTCACAGCGATTTTGCCCTAGTTTTTCTCTCTCCTCCCGTCGTGCTTAGATTCTGAATAGAAGCTCTGTCTGGAGACAAAATGAGGGTAGTTTACGTGTCGTGGCTTAGCTGTCAATTACTGTTGTTTCGTTGAGGTGCAGAAAAGGGATCTGATGATGGCTACTGAAATGTTTTGGATGGATAAAAGTCATGGGTAAGTCATTCGTGACCTGTGAATACTGTGGGTGGAATGAATCACTGCGGTTTCTTTTTGTCAGGAGGCAGCAAATTAGTCAATAAAAACGACAGCGGGTTCAGAGAGCCTTGTGCTGAAGTTGGTTTTAGCAAAGTAGGAGGTGTGGGTTCACGAGGGGTAACGCTGGTGGGAAGAAGAAGAAAAAACTCAAGGTGAAGATGTAACCTCACCACAAAGAAGAAAGGTTCAGTTTATTGAGAGCGCTTTGAAAACGCATCCAGACCACAGTGCTGCCCTAAGCAAACATGCCTCCTACACTGCCTACCTGGGCTAAACTAAGATGCAGCATTTGTGAGCATGGCCACCCAGTTACAGGAAGGAAAATCTTTATGTGTGTGTTTGAAGGTCAAGCAAGTCAAATGACTCAGGTTTTCTCCCATTCTGACCTCAAAATGTAAACAGAGAATGCTCTGAGCCCTCAAGTCAGTGCTTTGTTTATTATGTTGCATATGTTCTCATGGTTTGGGAGTGTATTCACCCACTCATATGAATTATTTTACCTCTTCCTGTATCCTACTTATAAGTCCCGCACTGATGTTGTTCTCCTGAAGGCTCAGATGCCTCAGCGGGAACTGCATCCTACAAAGCAACGCCCCCATGATGTCGTTTCCTCCAACATCACTGATCCCATTCCTGTCCAGATCCACCTGCTGCAGACTTGTGTTCTCTTTCAGCATGTCAGCCAGCAGCCGGACCCCTGGGTCACCTAAGTTGTTCTCGTCAAGGTTGATCTGAGTCAGTGATGTGTTTCCTTTGAGGCTGTCGAAAAGCTCCTTCCATGCCGCCAGATCTGCGCCGCTGGTCTGTGCCAACCCTAAGTACTGAAGATACGAGTGGTGCCTTATGTATGATGCTAACACCCTTACCCCCTCACTGCTCAAGCCATTTCCCCCAATATCAAGTTCTAAAAGTGCAAAAGCCCTGAATGAGCGCCACCCAGTGGGGAGCTGCACCATATTCTGCTCTGATGGAAAAAGCAGTGCCTGTTGGATGGCTGCAAAAGCTGTAGCTGTTTGTTGCTGCAGCTCGGCTATTCCACTCAACAGGGTCAGCACTCCATGGTCTCGCAGTTTGTTTCCAAACAGGCTGTAGAGAGATTAAAAGCAGTGTTTACCATAGAGATTTATTTTTTATTTTAAAGGGTACACATTTGAACCCTGCCTTTAAGATGTCGCCTTTATGATATATGACTTGCAAATCGTTTACATCTGGTTACATATAGTAGTACAATTCAGCATGTCTTGTGGATCATTTACATTTAAGTCTCTTTTATTAAAAATATCTTTCTTTTTTTTTAAGGATTAACAATTTGAATAATCAGTCAAGTGTTTTTAATTATGTATTCAATAGGATTTCTGAATTTATATGCACTTTCATCAACATTTAGTGAACACTTTCAACTCTTAAAGGACATGCTTGATCTGCTGTAGCACACATTTAAGGGATAGTTTGTTTCATCCATACTAAAAAGAGTTTTGTCCCAAGCTATTTCTTGGCTCAGACCAGAAACTTCCTTGAGTCTCTGATGGCTGGCTGGCTACTGCATAGAGAGTTGGCTAATGGCTGTAGAGTTGTTTGTAATAGACAGATAAGAAGTGGTTTAAATCTTCTCATGGAGCACGTTACAAGCAATTAAAACAATTTGTTGAGAAAAATGTAGAACTTTTTTTTGCTGTAGAATAACAGAAACCAGAAAGAAATAACAGACAGAGAAGAAATGATAACTCAGCTCTAAATTTAACAAAATACTTAACCAACCAACAGTGAGGACATACTACCCTTTGTCTTGTAAATTATGAGCAGCTGTGTGTTGCACTGTAACTTAAATTCAACATACACTGTAATTCTTCTTCACATATGTCAATGTGTCTATAAAGAAAGACGAGCTCTAGCACATTTACTGTGTTTTTAGTGGGAAAATAGATCATAACTCAGAGAAGTTAGGCACTGGAGGCCTGTCTTGTTCCCATAAAAGAGATGTATTGTGTAATTCAGCAGTGTAAGGCTAAAATGTTATACTGCTATGACGAGACTGTCCTTGGTTTAACTGCATGTTTTTACTGTTCGCTCAGTTTTATGACTTTCTTTTCTAAATTTATACTTGAACAGATTTAATGTTGAATGTACCTGGATCTGTTTCTGTTTTGTATGTTTTCTTTCTCTGGTTTTGATGTAAAGGGACCATTCAAGCTTGGGGACTTACTGTAAGCCTCTGACTTGAGGCTTCACTCGCAGAACGTCCAGCAGGATGTGAGCACCATATGGACCAATGAGGTTGAGGTTGAGGTTGAGTAGCGTGACCTCGGACAGGCTGCGCTTTAGGGACCCCGCCAGGCTCAGCAGATGGTCGTCAGTCAGGTCTGTGTTTCTCAGAACCAGCTGCTCCACCTGATCGGACGTGCTCAGCACGGTCATCATGGCGTCGAGCTACAGTAACAAATGCTTTTTAATTTGATGGCTTATTTGAAAATTTCAGTTGAAGCTTTATTACCAAAAGTTGGAACCAATCTGAGACAAAGACATATTTATCACCACATGCTGTAAAAGACAGTGGGACATCAGCAAACACAGACATCCAAAAACAAAAATCAACACAAGACACACATACACACCACAAAAACAAAGTAGACAAATGTGCGAAAAACGGATACACACTGAACACAACTTTAACATAAACACTGTGACTTTGACACTTTGGAAGTATTGTCCTTTATCATGCATGCCGATAAAGCATTTTGAATTGAACATTAAACTGAATCACCCAAAGGATGTCTTGTCTTTAAAAAAAGATTATGCATTTGAATGCATTTGCAAAGATCAAGTCATGAGGCCAAGGAGTGTGAATGGAGGTAAAAGCTCTCATTTTATTTTTTTTTATTTTCTCATCCATTTGCTTTTCTTCAATACGAGGGGGAAATGGTCTGCCAAACCCCACAAAGAAATGATCCAAATAGTAATATCTCATCTAACTTTATATTCACCTCAATCGCAGAGAGCAGGTTTTCCTGAAATACAGATTGTATCACTGCCTTGGGATAGACTATATTGAATGTTTTGTATTTGTTTGTTTGGATGTGAGAGCATTGAAGCTCCAAACGATTTGCAGGCGTGGACAGAGATGTGCAGGGCAGGTGCTGGAGGTTTTATAAACGCAGAGACTGGATGAGAGTCCAGAGAGACATATGGTGTAGCTGTCGGCCATAACCGCTGTGTCACTTTGCAAGACCTTGAGGAATTTTTCAGGCAGTGGGGTGAAGCTCTTTCATCATGACGAATATAACCGAGCCAAACGCCTGCGTGTCCCAGATAAAACTCACTGGCCATTTGTTACAGCCATTTGGTTATTAACCTCCACATAATGAAATAGACCTTTATATTAGGACATTTCTTTGAGAATAAATCAACTAATCAGTCAATAAATGTGAACTAGAATGGGAAACTGTCTTTTGGTGGCAATTGTAGTACCTAATTCTTTTTGCGAAAATCTCCTGTCCTTGTTGTTGTAGGTGACTCTTTTATGGTTATATTGATATCTCACACAGTGTAGAAGCATTAGACTGTATAATGATACTTTTTTTTTTTTTTTTTTTTTTTTTTTTTTAATTTTATATACTTTATTAATCCCCTACGGGGAAATTGTGGTTCGCACTCTGTTATTTTTAGACATGCTTCTCACACACACAGGCCTGAATCACACACATGCACAACGAGACCTGTGGACATGCATTAATGGAGAGATGTCAGAGTGCGGTGGCAGCCCCTTGGGAGGCGCCCCCTGAGCTGGTGGGGGTTCGGTGCCTTGCTCAAGGGCACCTCGGCAGTGCTCGAGAAGTGGTCTGGCACCTCTCCAGCTACCAGACCAACTTCCATATTTTGGTCTGCATCGGGACTTGAACCGGCGACCCTCCGGTTCCCAACCCAAGTCCCTACGGACTGAGCTACTGCCGCCCAAAATCCATCCCCTTTAAACTATTTTGTATCATTTAAAGTTTAATATGTGAAAGTTACAACTTTTGCCCCTTGAATTCTGATTTTTTTTTGTGTGTTATAGTTGCGTTATTGAAATTAAGAAAAATGAATTATGTATCCCTTTAATCTGTCTTTTGCCCTTATGGCAGTAATATATCAGTTCTAACTAAAAATTAATGCACACTGCTGCTATGCGGTTATTTCAAGGGCTTTTACCTAATATTAACTGCCAAGAGCGTTCCTGGCAGACACACTGATTCACCTCAGTAGTTTGTGTCGTACACACACCTGCGCCTGCAGGTCTTGTTCTCTAACAGACTCCTCTTTGCCAGCACTCTGGCTGGCCGTGTCCTCCTCTTCCTCCTCTGGCTCTCCATCAGGCTGCAGTACGGCGTCACTTTCAGCACTGAGCTCCACATCTGAGCCTGCAGCTTTGGGGCCTGATGACAGCCTCTTCTGCAGCCGGCACCTCTCCAGGACTTGGCATGCAAAGAGAAAGACAACCACTCAGTAATTAATAAAAACTGTCGCTACGAAAGCCAAGTGCACATAACAATATTGATACCCAGTATTGATGTGAGAATGCAAGTAATGAAATCTAAAATGTAGTTTTGTTATAGAAAAAACATATTTTGCAGTGAAACTCATGCATGCAGGTGTATGTGTATCAGTGTGAATATTGTCTGATGAACTTTTCCACGACATCCTCCATCCTCTTCTAAGCAGACATTGTTCTATGCATCACTTTCATACAGATTCACAAGTGTTAGGTAAATCAGTTTCAGCACTCCAGGGGGATTCCAGCTCGTTCCTTCTGTGCTGCGGTTTCTTCACTCACTGTTTGCCTTGAACCAGTTGTGTTTGTTTTGGCTTGGCTCCAACACAGTGCTCATTTCCACACATTCTTCGTAGAAGTCCTTCGGTCCTTCCCCGTCTCTGTTTTTCCCATTTGATCCCGTGTGCTTCTGCTTCTCTGCGTTCTGCTTAGTCAGTGCTATTTCATCCTGCAATGAATCTTTACAAAGAAACACTCTTGATCTTACTAATTTTTTTCAACACAAAATATAGAAAATGGAAAATCAATGTACAGATATGAAGGTCATCTAGTATCCACTTAAAAGACTGTATTCTCATCTATTTTTCGTCCTTCGTTTACAGGAATCAAAGAAGCTAAATTGAATGAAACTTACTCAGAACTTTGCTTGTCTCGTTCGATAACGGTTGCAGTGCTGTAACCTTGCTGCTTGTTTTCTTTGGTCGTCCTTCTCGTTCAGATGATGCTTGGTCTTTGAATTTTTCCATCACTGACGGCCTCAACGAAACCTCTGATCCCTCTCTGTCTCTCTTTTCGTCACTCTTTTTTTGGCCCGTCTTGCCTGTGCTCTGTTTCTGATTACTTTGACCCTTGCGTCGTTTACTCTTGCACTTCTCTTTAATCCCTGCAACAGCCGGGTCTTCGCTGTCTGTAGATCCTCCGCCGCCTTCCTTGATGTCTTTTTTCGTCCTCCTTACGGACTTCTTCTCTGGTTTGGCTGGGATGAACAAAGGGGATGATGGGCATGACTCAATAGTGCCTGCTTTTGGAGACAATATGAAAGAAAAAAAGTGCTTTGTTCGACATTTTCTCTTTAAATTAGTCCATTGAAATCAAGGACTGGGCCTGATGTCAAAAGAATGTTGATGAATAAGCTTTAGGAAGTAATGGAAAATGGAGCTACTCATTGCGAGGCTTTGTACCGTTGCCAGGGCTGTGCTCTAGAGGGAGAATTAAGTTCTGCTTTGTGCCGTTGTTCAGCTGCTGGCAGGAGCTGTATTTGTTTCGGAGACTTGTACATCTGAAAAAGAAGGAAAAATACACTTTTATCCTGACTCGAATTCCCCCTCTGTACCACCACGAACATCATTCCTCCCATGTTATGTAATATGAAGGCTTTTTCCTCCACTTTCAGCCTTCAATATGTTAATTCAGCTGACAAATATGTTCACTTGATGTGTTTATACTGCTGCTAATTTATAATTTTCTGCCACTGCTGTGTGTCGTTCTCCCTGAGGAGGAAATCTGACCTGTAGCACGGCAGCCCACCAGCGAGCCACGTCAGTCTGAAGCAGCTCGTCCTGCCCTGCTGGAAGCCCGGAGCATAGCGGTACTCGCAGCAGGAGCTGATCCTGGCCACCATGATGCCATTGACGTACAAGGTAGTGCTGAAGGGGAAACCTCTGTGCCGCTGAGAGACAAACTGGAACTGCTCTGAAAGACACAAGAACTTCATGCTGTAAAGGACACGAGTGCATGTGTGAAAACAACTATAGACTGTACCTGGCCTGCCTCACTCACTCAGGTATTTGAAACTCTGCCCACATAGTAGCTGACCAAATGTAGCAGTTGACTTCTAAGAGGGTTGTTAGGCCAATCAAGCACACCTGGCTCTCTTCAGACCCACCTCCGTCATCCCTCAGCTTGCCCCTCCCTTCCTGTCTCCATACTTCCCCCACCCCTCCCATTCTTTTTCAATCTCAGGTTTCTATGAGGCAGTGAGAGCAGCAGAGGACTGCAAATAATCATCTGAAAACAAGATTACAGTATGCAAGCCTTTAAGGGAAACATAAACAAGCTGAAGGAAGCGCTCTCAAGTCCATGTGAACACAGAGCTGATAACAACAAATCCAGAGAGAGTTTGATAACTCTCTTTTTAGAGAAAGTAATTACTCCATACTTTATTCACATTTTGATTTTTGCTATATTTATATTCAGAATGTGGTATATTATACCTTAAATTGCCCTGTTTCAACCCTAATAGAAGAAATAAATGAACATAATTTAAATAGCATTCCAAAAAAAGAACAGTGTCACTCTTATTCTGGTTTATTCAAAAAGCCAATGTCCTAATCTATTGTTTAATGTATAACTTATTTGAATCTAAAAAGTAGTCAGCATAGTGAACAATACTGTCTATATAGAGTTAACGTGATTGAATAGCATCTCAATATAAATCATTTGTAGACTACTAGACATGTGTCTGTATGTGTCAGCTATAAAAGATGTAAACAGATCAAACACACAAACTGTTTGGAGCAGAACTCCATATTCGTTCTTTCATCAGTCTGACTTTTTTGATTCTCTCCCTGCAGTGACAGCTGTACAGTTTGTACCGACGTGAACCCGATGCAAAGATGAAACAGCTTTACTTGTCTACTGACTTTTGTATGTGATGGTAGTCAGTCAGGTCACACATCAGCCTCCTACTCAACTCTCAACTCAAACTGAGCCTCAGGCCAACGTCCTTATAGTTCTTTTTAAAGTGTTATTGAAGGGGAGAGTACTTACTTCCCTAACTCTGGGCTCATTTAATTAGGAAAAGATGGTTTCCAAGTTTCGGATCGGTTAAATAGACACTTTAAAAGTTAAATGTTCTTATACATTTTCTTGGCTGTTATATAAACACACATTTACATTTCTGAGCTCCTACCTCCTGCAGCCACCAGCCCTTTGAAGACACAGATATTCTCCCCTCCATTGACCTGCTGGAGAACCTTCAGTTCATCCCGAGTTGACCCTGACCGGGACCCCTGATGACCTTGTCCCAGGTAGGTCATTGTCACAGCGACGTTTGATTTCTTTGACTCTTTTTGTGCTTTTAGGTTACTCTGATATGAAGACAGAGCAAACAGGTTTGACTTTGAAGAGAAGCTTCATCACATTTTCACAGGAAGTTAAATAGATGTCAAAATACCTTTTTTTTGGGGTGACTTGTTGTTCTCTGAGAGGTGACTGAGGAGAATGATCCTCGTCTTTTGTCATACAAGTAAGGGCAGGACTGACTTAGAGTCCCTCTGATCGAAGTGAGACTTGATGCTTTTGTTGTAATGGCTGGGAGGTAAACATCGTCTTTACCATTTCTACTGGATCGGGCTGTTGAATCATCCAACTATAATAGGTAAGACACAATATATATATAGTTTTTAATTAAGTTATTTTCAGGCTTTTTATGCCTTTATTTAAGAGTCAGGTCAGTGGGGAGAGCATGGAATCAGGAGGAGACAGTGGGAAATGACATGCAAGAAAAAAGACGAGATTCAGAGTTTAACCTCGGCCACCCGCTAGGAGGCCTATTTCTCTGTACATGGGACGCTTGCCCTGACCGTTAGGCCAAAGAGGGCCTGTAAGACA
Organism: Tautogolabrus adspersus; assembly: GCA_020745685.1. Taxonomy (NCBI): domain Eukaryota; kingdom Metazoa; phylum Chordata; class Actinopteri; order Labriformes; family Labridae; genus Tautogolabrus; species Tautogolabrus adspersus. The sequence continues at coordinate 23,959,264 of CM036534.1, forward strand.
CAATAGTTAGAGGTGGGAATCCATCTTACTCGTACTCATAATAAGAACAGACATTTAAAAACAATAGATAAATAGTTAAAAGACTAAAACATTTCAAAAGTCAAAACAACAAGATGTGAGAAATCAATTCATGGAAATGGGTGCAGGCTTAGCACAGTAGGTGGAGTAAGCTAGCTGTTCTGTATACAGAGACAAAGTCCTTAACATTTAGGTCTCCTTTGACCATTTGGTGCATGCCATCCCTACTCTCTCTCTCCCTATATTTCCTGTTTCTCCTCAGCTGTCAATATCAATAAAAGCAAAATAAATTAAACTAGAAATTAAACTGGCAGTAAGCAACGTAAACATTCTGATGGAAAATTCCTTCCACCTCTTCCTCAGCTACCTCGCATGACTCAGCTAAGCCCTGTCCACCAAATGACGCAGCAAACATGAATGCCAAGCGTTGTCACTGCAAACTGTCTGTTCCACTCAGCTGTTTGGACTCAAAGGACAGAGACACTGAAAGCCAATCGATATACATCTCAAAAAGGTTCAGAAATTAGAGATAGTATGTGCAGCATAGCTGTTGTGCTCTCAGCAGCACCACCAAGAGGAGAGAGAGAAAGAGAGAGAGTTGCTGACTCAAGTCATGCTAAAGTCAGATGATGCTAGTTTGCACAGAGTCACTGTGGTTGGCTATTTACTTCCAAGCTAACCCTGACTGGTTTTTTGATACAGACCTAGAAAAACTTCAGAAAAACTGAACACAAAGGGGCCAGGGCTCACAGACACAGAGAGACAAATATTTAAGGGAACATATATATTTAAAATGGTTAGTGAGATGCAATGATTAACATTTGTTATTTCAACCCAATTTCTCATGAAAGAGAGTTGTCTACTGTAGCTTTAATTAAGAGAATATCAGGGAAAAGTTTACCAAGACATAATAAATACCAACACTACAGCTATTGTAAACAATAGTGAAAAAAATAGCTTTGACTAAAGCTTCAAATTTCTCCAGAGTGAAATCTAGTTTGTTTAATATCACTAGAAGCATATGATCTACCAAACATATCATCTAATACAATAGATATTCATCAGCTCTTTAAAGGTGCAGGTGAGACATTTACAGGTTATGTGGTATATGTTCATAACTCTATACACAAACTGTCCTCAGAGGAAAATGTGGTCCCTGGAACACTGTTTGAAGATAAAATGCTACGCGAGAAGTTGTGGTGGGGGGCCCGCAACAGTGAAACCGTAACTCTCCTGGTAGCTTTTTACCTCCAAACATTGTTCCAGGGACCCATTTTTTTTAAAGTTTGTGTTTTAGTTCAGAAAATATAATGCATAGAATTGTTTCACTTCTCCAACTTTCAAATTTCACTACCAAATCTACATAGTGCACCTTTAACTGTATTTGGTGTTAAGATTAGGCTACTTGTTAGGCCTTCCAAATAGAAATAGAAATAATTATTAAATGCTGTATACATTGTTTTTTGGTTTGTGATTTTTTTTTTTTTCAGAGAAGAAAGGAATATACATTTGTAATGTGTCGCCTCTTTACAAATCTGCTCCGTCACTCATTCAGAAATTGTTCTACGTTTTAGATTCCCACAGAGCTCTCAATCTGTGACAATGTTAAAGCACCACTCACTGTTATAATAATGATAATAATAATCATCTGTTGAAAAAGAAGAGATCTGACCTTGTAGATCTCCACAGTGTCGGGGTTCTCGAGGAGGAGGAGTTTGCTCTTTGCTCTGATCAGACTGGCGATGGAGTGGATCATTTTCTCATCCCTACCAGGCTGAGCTGGGATCTGATTGTGTTCAAAAACAAACCAAAAAAGCTCTCATCAGTGAAGTTAAATAACCAGTCATATTAATATTATGCACCAGGAGTTCTACATTCAATTCTCAGTTAGACACTTACAGGAGTGTCTCTGCCTCCTCCATGGACTCCTCTGTAAAAGAGATCCTGAAGGAGGGTCTTGCTGTTCCTCCTGATTCTTCTCATTGAATCCCTCTCATACGTCCCAGGATTCATACTGACCATCAGCACAGACAGAAACAGCAACAAAACAGATTTTAACAACAGGCATACAAATGTTTTTTACATTAAAGTTCAGGATTATATATGCTGTTTTTATCCCGAGTGCTTGAGTGGGAAAGCAAATCCTGAATTCATTGATCACATAATGTTGAGAAAGGTGTGATGCAAGTGTTAAGAGTGCTATATTTTGTGAAAATTGCATAAATAACAAGTTAAAATTCAATTTATTTTATGTGAAGTGCAATAAACACAACTAAGGAATCATGTCTGGGCATTATAGAGCTAGAACCAGGGTTAGCCTAGCTTAGCATAAAGATTGACAGCATTGTACACAATTAGCATGGAGCTAACTAATGTTTTAAAACAACCCTTCTAAAGCTCTATGATTTATACTGTACATATTATTCCATTTTATAATACATACAAAGGTGTAATAACAACAGTTTTAGCTGTACAGTAGCTCAAGCTCAGTTTGCTTTTTCCCAGTCTCCTTGTTAGCTGTAGTCTGCATGCTAAGCTAGGTTAGTTATTTCTAGCCTCCAACTTGGATCTTAACTTACAGACATCAGAGTGTTAAAAAGAAAAGAAAATACAATTCAATGTCACCAAATCTTTTTCAAAAATGTGTATTTAGGAGCACCAGGGATCTTAAAAAGTCTTGGTATGAGCTATGTAATCTTGTTAACATATTGAATCAGGACGACAAAAGAGCAACTATGACAGTTCTTCCTCAGAAAAGCTATTAATGGCATATAAAACATTAGCATTAGCATGGTAATTTTTTTTTGAAAAAACAGCCTGATTATTGTAAAGCATGTGTGAAGACAGACCTTTAAATTTGTTTTTTTAGAAAAACAGTCCCCTGCTTTAATCATAAAGTGCAACTTTAGGTGTAGATTGCCATTTGAAAGGTTTGAAACCAGGATAATAGAACTTTATTATTACCTTAATATTGAGCTGTAATGTAAAGTTTTACCAAATGATCATGTGAGGGAAATGAAATGAAATCTAGTGTTAAGAACAAGGTTTTCTTTTATCTGAGGATCTAAAGGTGTGTGTTATTATTCAGTCTAGTGAGGATGCTAAAGACTCCTTAGATGGGACTTTACAGGTGAAAATGGATTTAGTCTTCACTGTGGTCACTGTGTGTGCTCCATAAAACAGACTCAGGCAACAAAATCTTTCAACCTGGGCTTTGTTTGTTCACAACAAAGCAAATCCTATACGTTTGGAAACCTTATAAAGATAACACTGATCTTTCATTGTAAGCTAATAATCCTCCAATGTTTCCTTCACTGCCTGTCGGTAAACTAAAGCGTCTGTAACCTAATCGCTTCATCTGCAGCCGTGTCATCTGCTGGGTGAGTGCGTCAGGGACAGGAGGCAGCAGGCAGCAGGCAGACAGCCATGTCCTGAGATTAGAAGCCTGATGTATGCATGAGTGCACCTCAGCTTTAGATGGAAAAAAAGAATAAATATATGACGTTTGTGTTAAAGAGGGTATTGTTTTGTTTTGTCATTTCAGCTTATTGTCTTAAAGGCTGTTGTAACTCCCTATCCATTTTGTTTTGAGTATTTTTCTGAAGTTACAACATTCTTTGTTGTACCATTTAGAGGCTTAAAAGAGAATCGACTTTTTGCTTTTTCTGCTAAAATATCAGCTGAACAAGAAAGCAGAAAGTAAATGGTAAACATAAAACCAGAAAGATGTTTAACGGCTGCTTGTGTTCAAAGTAAGAATTGAGCTTTTTACCTATCTCACTTCAGTTTTTAGGGTTAATGACAATCTTCAACTCTGTTCATTAATAGTCATATCTCATTGCCTGTTATCAAAATATTCTCTACAGTAATTTGTTTCTCTTTTTTTTTATTTTACAGTAATTTGAGAATGATTCTGATCCTTTACTTTAGTTAATAAACACAAGTACTACCAGAAAGATGTTCTTAAAGAATCACAAGTAAAAGTAATGAAGTATTGATATGCCGACTTGTAATGCTGCTTTTGATTGTAAATTTAGTTAAATATGAATTAACAGTACAAAGAAATAAAATGCACAAGTACCTCAACATTGCACTTTTTTACAACACAAGTCAAAATCATTAAAAATACACCATTGGTCACCACCATTCTACAGCTCTATCAAGTGAAGTTAAAAAGGTTTACTCATTTTGTTGTTAAATGTTTTCCTGGTAAATAGTTACACTGCTTAGTAATACTTTCTTAAGATTATCCGTATTAAGGCGTTTGATTCTTAATTTTTTTTTCTCCTTGAACCGTCAGAGAAAAGAGGTCTTACCTGTTGTCTTGTCCAGGTACGGAGCCGAATGTGTGTTTCCACCAAGTGATCTGATCCGTCCACAGCTGCTGATCTCTTGTTCTCTGCTCTCTCTTCACACAGTGACACCTGAGCAGTAACACCTTTGGCTCTGAGCCTTTGACGCTGCTCCCTCATCCATCTTTAAACATCCTTGACCGTCAAATATGTGCGCTCTAAGCACATGTGAGTATCTGAATGCTTTACTATCTTGATTTTAGACTTGTATTTACTGTCCTAAGTAAAGTTTGTCTGCTTTTTTGGTTTTGGTTTTATTGTTGAAAGACTACAGCAGTTACCAATATTTTATATAGAAATGATATTCAACCTTCCCAAAGCTGATACCCTATTCGACCACTATGAGGCAAAAAAAGGTCCCTTTTTCAGACTGAAAAGATGAAAAATTATGAAAATCTGGCAGGCAGTTTAACCCTGCATTAAAAAAGAAAGAGCAGAGAAAACACTGAAATACTGAAGCCTGTAGCAGACATGCATCCATACATTTTACTTACTCAGTTTTCCCCAGATAACAAGTCATTTCCAGTAGTTTTCTAGAGCTCTCAACCTATTTATTATCTCGTATCCCCAGAGGTGCAAAAGCACAAAACAAACATAGATAAAAGCTTAACTTGCCTCGTTAGTTTAGGCAATGGCAGCATGACATGTATTGGTCAGGCCCATCACAGGGACCAGCCTATTGTTTTATTTGGGTTTTTTTGTAAATCACCTGATAATGAACCCATTATAATGAGAAAACAAACTTTGGTTTCCTGAAATACAGAGCAATTAGTTGAGATCTTGAGAAAACACCCAGAATTAACTCGTTATCGCAGGAAAATGGAGTAAAAAAAAAAGTATGCATGCATGTCCACTTAGGATTTCCGTACATCCCAACTCAAAGTCCACAACTTGCTTTTACAATGGACCTTTTGTTGGCTCACTTCAGCAGATTTGAATCAAAGCAGTTTCAGAGAACTCATTGTGCAACAAGTAAAAGCCATCTCTTATTTGTAAAATTTTCATTTATTTCCTTTCTCCATCAAAGTCCTCTTCAGACTTTTGATCTTTGTTGTTCATACACAAAATTCAAAACAGTAATGGGAGAGATTTTTTCAAACTTTTCTGCCATAAAAGTTTCCCTTATTTAAATTCAGTGTACCATCAAAATGTTTTAATAGCAGAAGTTATATAATGTTTCTTTAAAATGGTAACGTTTGGTCAAAATTTCCGAAGTCGGAATTGTTTAATTAAAGGTTATTCTGCTGCAGTCAGGAAGGAGTTTCCATCCTGTAAGTGGTAAATGTCAGGGACTGGCTAAAATCCGATTTTTAAAGGATTGGTTCACCTTAATGAACTCTTTTGGCAAAGAAAAGGTCACATTGGTGCGTAAGTCAATCATGGAGCTTTTACATTTGTTGTTACTGGCTTAAAATCCACTATTGGTCAGATATATTGGCAGATTACTGACATAATTAGTGGCATGGAGGTTCTGGCTGTATTTGGCTTCTTCAGGCCAAAATACTGAGGAAAATACAGGAAATCTTCTCATCCATTTAATGGATTAAGAAATGTCGGACTTCATTTCCACTAGTGGATATAAAACATATGAAAAGCATTAAGGTGTCATTATTTTTCAGGCTTATATCCCATGAGCATGCACTTTTTTTTATCTTTCCCCCTGAGTCTAAGCGAGCCTTACCATCATACAGACTAACTGTTATATTTACAATATCTCATAGCTCATTCTTTCTCTCATCTCAGCTCTGTGAGCCGTCTGAATGCTCATACTGTGTTCACGGCTCAGCTCTCTCCCAGAAAGCCTGACTCTCTGGCTCAGTGCAGTTTCTTATGAGCCGTGGCACATCGAAAGGGCCGCTGGAGGCCGACCTGGATCCATTACATCCATAAACTCATCGGGGGGTCTAAGTGTATTTGGCTCGGCAGTCCAGCATTTGTTTCCTGCCGTGTTCACTGAAGCAATGTGACAGTTTATTATTGGCTCGACACACACCTCCGCCCTCCAGTATCCATGATGTGACACATTACAGTACGTGAGGGCTGTTTTGGAGAAGCAGTGATTCTTCATTCTTTTTCCTCGGCTCAGCATCTTCTGAGGGCCCAGCTTTGTAAATGTCATCAGTGATCAATGTGGAAATATAAGTCGCTGCGGTGACTGTGTGGAAGCGAGGCCACATTGATTGTTGATGTTGGGGTTTATAATCTGTGTTAAAGTCGTACATCATTGTGTTTTATAGAAGACTTATATAATATCCTACTCTCAGGGGACAGTTTAGATTACTGACTTTTCATCCTGCCTTTCACAATGGACACATAGCAGCAGAGTGTGTTTCATTTCCTCCCATTCCTCCTAGTGTATAATTTGTAATTAATATTGTGCCGCAGCAGCCTGAAGGCAGTGATTCCCAATTTGTTTTGTGTGCGATGACTGAATTCCTCTGCAATCTGACAAATTTGGTGGTGATGGATAAGGCAACACAGTGCTGGAAGTTCTTGATCCATGTTTACATATTTGAATCCGTGATCATTGAGATAGAATTCTTTATGATATTGAGGCTTTTTGTCTTATTTTCCACACATGAATTCACACTGTCATTTTAAGTGGCAGCTTGTGCTATTTAACCTCCGGTATGTAGCTGTCACTTTTAGCTACCCATGTGTTTCAGAGGCTACATTTCTTTTTATATCTTAAAACATTACATTACTTTTTTGGCTATTTTAGATGCTATTCTATAGTTTGTGATTTCCTGAAAAACGCTGGAAACTGATGACTCATCCTGCACTTCCGGTTATGTACTCATTTTTTTAATGTGTATTTGAAAAACTTAACCACAGTTAGCACACTGGCTACTGTTGATGTCAACCGATGTCCACATCAAGTCTCGTCCTAGCTCCCTGCCTTTATATCAATCAATACATCAAAACTGCATTTATTCTGAAAAGGACAGCGATGTTTCCCTCATTTCCACTTCTGTCAAGGTTATGAGCACATTTAAAACAAGCAAAAAGCACAATACATTTAATCAATTACAAGGACAACAGAAACACATTGAAATACTTAAAACTGGAAACAAAGTGGTTAGAAATCAAAATCCTAAACTCTGCAAGAGAGAGAAGAACTCCAATTGTCAGTTTGCTGGAGGGCGCTCCATGAGTTTGGGGCATCCAAAGAAAATGTAGATCTATACTGTGTGCACGAGGTAAGACAGCACTCTTTGCCATGGGAACCTATAGGTGTCAGATTGCTGTGATTGGTGTTCTATTTAGTCAGCCTATTATAGCCGGTCGTTCATTTTTAAATAATGACTCACATTTTGACTAGAATCAGCCTGACAACAACTTGTTATCCCTTCTGTCTGTTGGCTGAAAGAAGTAGCATCACAATCTTTTAAGTCAGTGTTAGTTAACTGCTGAATTAAACCTTAATTTACTAATACTCAGGGCTGGGAATTTCTCCTTAAAGTTAAGAAGGATTGAAAGAACAATGTTTCCCCTGCTTCATGGATATAGCTGTGTGTCTTTTATTAGGGCCTTTAGTGGAGCTGCTCACTGGTCAATAGTTTAACTGGGACGATCCCACTATATGCACACCACAATTATTGGTGTGCATATCTGAAAAAATAGAGAGCTTTTACTTTTGGACTGACTTCTGCAATATTATACTGCAAATGTTTTTTCCATTGATTTATATTTAATGTTGAAGCAAACAAAGGTCAGAGGATTGATGGTGGAAGTTGATTGATTCCCCTGTCTGTGCAATTTGTTTAACGCTGTTTGTGATTTATGCACAGCTATAACGCTGTCTTGTAAGTAACGACAGCTGGGATAGATTGTTGGCATTACAGAGTAATAAAATAGGAGACGATGGATGTTAAGTATCCAAAAGTATCAGTTATTAATGATAAATAATAAAAACATTCAGGGATAGTTCACGGAGCGACTTCAAGCCGTTCATCTCGTTGTTGGTTCAGATTTACATTCATAGCTCATGCCAAGTGAATTTCTTTGTGTTGTTAAATAAAGTATCACACAAGTTAACTATCACATAGTGAATGCATAGAGCTGTCATTCCTCTCATCCTGTCATGTCTTTGTTTGGCCACATGAGGGAGCAAGAAGACCACTCACACCATCACATCCGCCCCTCTGTCATCCTCCATCATTACATATGCTGTGTGAGCGGGAGCTGGCAGCTCTTGCAGCCCTCCTGCTGGTCTGTTCTTCCTCCACGGTTTAATTACCTCTCAGTCTGAAGTGCTGAATCATGTCTTCCTGCTGTCACAATCTCATTCTCAGGGATGTTCATTGTGGCCTCTGAGACATTCACTTGGCATGTTCATTTGGGTAGAAGTACTGGACCCTGAGCACGCACTGCTGTTAACGCCGGGCAGTTTTTCGATGGAGAATTTTTCCGCAGTCATGCTAAGTGGTATCTTATTTCATGTTGTGGTTAAATTGATTAAATACCAAAAAGCAGTAGGAGATCACACTCAGGGATTATATTGGCTGATGGGATACGCAGCAATTACTGCACACTGATATCACACATTAGGGATTAATATTAGCATGCCAACACACACAAGTACATTCACACATCTCTTCGCCACTTTATAGTGTTGCACTTTGTCAGGTTTAAATATACAGAGATTTATATCACTGCATGAATTTACACCTTGGTCAACTTCATAATGACTTCATTGTTCTCTAACTGCTTTAAAATCAACAGGGTGGAATTACAGACCAAGGCAGCCAACTACACCTTCCCAATGTTTTTTTTAAATCATTATTCAATATTTATAAAGTATCTTATCACTTAAATCTGATTTCAATAAGATACCCCCTTAGATACAGCAGCCTTGGGCTTACGGCAGTCATGGGCTGTGGTTCAGTGGTGGAGTCGGTGCTCGATCCCCAGCTCCTGCAGACACATGTTGATGTGTCCTGGGGTAAGACACCAATGTTGCTCCCTCTGCTGTGTTGGTGGCGTATGAATGGGATTAATAAATACTGATGAACACTTTACAAAGCCATCTCTGCCATCAGTGTGTGAATGGGTAGGTGTGACCTGCGGTGTAAAAGCACTTTAAGTAGTCAGAAGACTAGAAAAGTGTTATACAAGCTCAACCACCATTTACCACAACTACTCTGCAAACCCCTGCTTACTGTTTGAAACAGGCCTTATCCATTTATCTTATAGGTGTTGTACAATTAATATAATACTGTATATATAAAATGTCTAGGTAACAATGAGTTGCGTTTAGAATTTGTTGGTATTCTGCAAAAGCCATGCATCTCTGAATCATTAGATCTTCACCCGACTTAAAAAACAGATGTTTCCACTCTTTGACAGTGTATTCTTTTGATAGTTCAGTTTGATATTATGTGTCTTTATTTTATTGATTAAATAAGGGGTTAGCACATGAGTTAACATAGACACTTCATAATGTAATCAATGTGTTTCCAAGGGGTTTTATTTAGCTTCAAAAGTAGGTACCATATTGCACTCATAAAGGAGCACTTTATATTTGACGTGAGAACAGGGCAGTCATTTGTAGTTTGTATAACAGCAAAAAGACACAACATCCCTTGGTGCATTTTATTAAGAATATCTGATAAGAACAACGGTGTTTAAGTCCGCAATGGGACCTTATGTTATACCACCCGTCTGGCATCTTAAGATAAAACAAAATACATGTACTGAGTGGCCTGTCCCATCTGTGCAGAGCAGCCGGGGTGCCGGAGCTGCTCCCAGCCAGAGACTGCAGAGCCATGTGGCAACCTGGCACCTCAATGACACGGAGCAGACTGCATGTCAGAGCTTTAAAATAGAAAAAAATGAGGTATTAAAGTCAACCACACCCCTATCTATGTAACATTTTTCACGAGACATTCAGTGTAATTTTATCAAACTATGTCAGGGAGATGTATCCAAACCAGAACCTATGACACAACATGTTCATGCACTGCATTCTCGGAAATATTGCAGGATTATTTAAGTCAAATGCAGATAACGGTTATTGGATTTTCTTCTTTCTTTTTTTTTTGTCATATTTTGCTGAGATGTATGTGTTTCTGTGTTTTCATTTTGGCAGGTGTTGCAGGTGTATTTGGTTGTTTTCCCCTCTACTGGTGGGAAATAAACAAACCTCTGTTATGCACTGGAGGCAGCACTAAGGGGTAATAACACACATGAAGGCATTTAACCAGTGGAGGTAATTTGCATGTGTTTACCTTGTCCTTGTCTGTGCATCAGCCCTGCAAATACACCTAGCCGTGGGAGTTTGTGTGCTTTGGGCTTTTTGCAAGCAGAGATAAGCGGCTGCCCAGCAAGGTGCCTGAACAGCAATTTTTTTATATTAATTATTTAGACTTGTTGGAAAGTCCAATAAACATTAATGCATACGGTGAAGTTAACTGTCCACAGGGGTGAGATGTCCTTAAAAGCTGTCTACATTGTTGATTTATATTTAATGTATATCTGATTCTAAATCTGTGTTGAAGTCAGTAACACCATACTGCACTGTACAGCTGTACAGAAGGCTGAGACAGAATAGGAGGGTGATTATGTTACAACTGTAACTTTGACCTTGGTTTCCAAGACACCTGAGAAAGCACCATGTTAATAATGTAGGTTACAGTCCACTGTCTTTTTAGACAGGACACCAATAAGAAAACGAATGGAATGTGAACTTAGAGCCCAAAGAGGGATTACAAATTATTTGATGGTATCAGAACTGTAGGCTAACATTTATCTGTGGACAATGCTAATCTGGGCTATAAACACAATCATGATTGGCTTAGTCTAAATCATATGTCACTTGAAAGAATAACATGTTTGATAAAGGATTTACAGAAGCCCTTTTTGAACTGAGCTTGAGATTTAAATCCTTGTGTCAGAACTGAACTAAAAATAAGATGGAAAAAGGAGGAGTTGAAGCAACAAGAGAGGTAAAACCAGGACAGACAGCTTCAGACTGTTTTCAGCTCTCGGATGATTTCAGCCGGATCACAGAAGGTGAAGTGGAGTCACCCGTAAATCCCCACTGGAGTGTTAAAGACCGGAGATTAGTGAGTCTGACATGGAAGGGGTGTCTCTGAGGGTCTGTGTCTCCATTTATCAAAAAGCAGTGACCTTACTGAGCAAATACCTCCTTTCTTCTTTCAAACAGGCTGAGTGAAGGACAGAAAGGTGGTTATCAAGGACGCACAGAAAGTGATAAACAAAATAATAACACTCACTTTGATGTAAACCCTTCAACTTCAAATAAAAGGACTGTGCTTTTATTTCTTATTGTGTATTTGCTAAGTGATTTAATGGCATTATTGACAACTATTTTTCAATGTTTTCACAAATACTTAAACGCCTTTAACACCAAGCAGAGCTGCTTTTAAATCTGGATTAAGAGTCAAAGTTATTTGTGATGACCCAAAGTTCATTCTCAAGTCAAGGAGGGCAGATTTAGAGTCCAGTCTCAATTCTTTACAGAAAAGTGAAAGTTTTCCTGAAAAAAAATCATGTCCAGCCTTTTTGCTCACTGAATCCCAATCTTGGACCCCATTGGCTATCATCTAACCATGCTATCACTTCTGGAGGGATTTCTAGCAAAGACTTTTCCATACGTAGCCTCTTCAGTCTGACTAGTAGCTTAAGAGGTGAGAAAATATGTCCAAGAGCTGATTATTAGCTGCACTTGTTCGCATATCTGTTTATAGTTTATTGTTATCTTTAGCTGTTGGCCCACCGTAAAACTTCACTTGATAGCCCGAGCTTTTATTTATTTGTCTTTGAAATTATCCAGCCATTTGGGAAAGGCGTTGATAAGAGACGGGCCTTTAATTATTTTCAATCAAAAGTCGTGCACAGCAAAGATGGGAAAGACTATAAAATAGTCAATCTAGACCAACAATAATAATTAACTGCACAAAAGCAGCATATCTATAAACAAATATGTTACAAATCCCTATTTTGATCTCGCTCCATTCGACAATGCCAACTTGCTGCACTGTTAAGGGAACAGGGAGAGACCCCTGATTATATTGTATAATCACTCCCGGATTTTTCTTTTTTATAATTTCAACATTTCCTTCTATTTCTAAAGCCAGCACAAGCAGCAGAGTAATCCCCGTCACTCCTGTCACACAGTGAGGTTTAAATGCTTTAGTCTATATCCAGAAGATCATGCAGGAGAGTCTGAGGGGAGAGTCATGCAGGAGTCTTCAGTTGATCTTTAACCTTAACATAAAACACTAAATGCATAAGGTAATCTTATTGAGACCTTTCTTTATTTGTCAAAACATGCAGAACAGCAAGTTAGTCAAAAGGAACTAAGCCTTACAGGGCCAATATGTAAGATATCTATTGAATTTAATAAAAAAAACTCATGCAGCAGCCAATATGTCCTCCCTCCAAGTTTTGATTCTGGTCAGGAATGGTTTGCTCTTATTATGACCAGAGAAGTAGGCGGTTTTAAGGCACCCCAACACGGCCGTTTTGAACGCGACTCAGTTTTCCAGGCAAACAGCAAACCAACAGGTGTTGCAGCGATGGAAGCAGGCAAGCAAACTGGTTGCAGATATACAGTAACTGATTTAACCTGACCTAAAAAGCCTCTGCATTTTTCTAATAAGCTCCACGACCAGAATGTGGTAACACTAGGGTAAATATTGGAGATGCTTTAAAAAAATTAGGTTAGAACGCAGAAAGGTTGCAGATCTGATTAAATACTAAAGCTTCAATGTCTGTGACATGGACTGTAGTACCCATTTTAAACACAAGGTGTCAGATTTACATATCGCTCCTTTAAATTGGGTTGGACTTTTTATTTGAAGTTTGAATGTTATGCTAAGTTGTCATCTGGTGACTGCTTTTGGGAGCCAGGACTGCAATACAGCTGATTAGGGTTCTGCCCCTCCTGCTCTCTACACTGACAGTTTTCCTGCATTCATCCAATGCACACTGAAACACTAGCGGATGATACTACTCACACTACAAACAGTAACAGATTCTGCATTTTAGGGCAGAACATGTGAGTAGAGATTAACTGAATCCTGACTTTAAAGCTGCATGATACAATATTTAATGGAATCCATGGATCAGAAAACTCAAGACAGACCAGAATAAAACACTGCCACAGAGACTTTTTCTCAAAATAAAAAAAACTCATCTGCTCTTTTACTGAAAATGTGACTGGGTAAACGTTTAAGCTGTTGGCGAGAAAAAAAGTCATTTGGGAAGATAGGACATTTCTAACTGAAGGAGAAAGATATTAAAAAAGTATGTTGCTTGATAAAACATCATAATATGTAAAAGTATCACTGAGACACTATTTCATTTAGTCTCTTGCACTTGCACAGAGCCTTGTGCAGGTTTATTGTGGTGTGTGGGAGGCATATAAGGCTCTTCAGAGACCAGTCTGGGAAGTCATTTAAAATGTGTCTCTTAGAGATACACAAATGAAGTCCTAAATTCTGCTTTGCTCTGCAGCATTAGAGCTGCCCACACTTTCTGTACACAGTCTGTAACGGTTTTAAATGATGACTGTTTGTTGATGGATTAACAATGAACGACCGGATTATAACCATTACAATAATTAATCATTGTTTATTTTAGCAGCTATCTCACATGCAGAAAACAGATTTGAAGGTGTTTATGGCATTAGGAGGTTGGTGATAAAATGATCAAAGCAATCAACTTCAATAATTAAAAATGACAACTTAATTTGCAATTCTTTTTTTCTGTAACATTGACGTCTTTGCATTTACTTAGTTGTTTTTAGGCTTTTTTATGCCTTTAAGTGTAGAGAAAGTACAATGGATAGAGTTGGAAATCAGGCAGAGAGAAAAAGGGGAATGACATCAGGGAAAGGAGCCCCAGGTAGGACTAGAACCCGGGTCGCCCGCCTGGAGGACCACAGCTACATACATGAGGCGTCTACACTAACCACTATGCTACCGGCGCCCCAAGATTTTTTTTTATACCTGGATAACCTTAATGGTGGGGTTTAATTGCCAAAGCAACAAACAATATCCTTGCTAAAGAAAAAAATCACAAAATGGGGGGGGAAATCCAAAACTCTGAACAAGTGGACGTAACCACCATGACATCAACACAAAATTTATGGAGTACCTGTGAACCTTAATTGTGACTGTCCTTGTTTTGTCACCAGATGTGGGAGGGAGGAGTTGGACAATTATACACAATGCTGTGCTTGTACACTGATTGACATTTCACCATGGGAGCAACCTATTCATAAGGTAACCACGCTCTAAAGCATTTTACAAAATGAACATTTTACTGTATGAAAGAAGACTGAAGAGAACAGATTGAATCCATAAACTTCTTAGGAAAATGTACTCTGAGGTAATTTGTCAAGTGGGAGGTGCATGTTATCTTTCTCTCATAGACTTCTATACAACTCATTTTTTCAACCATTATTTTACCCTCTTCACTTCACTTTCAAATGTTTACAGCTAGATCAACTTCCTTACTGCAGATTTGGTCATGGCTTGAAGTGATATCTGCTTTGGAAGTCTGTATGATGTTGTAGAGCCCGGGAAAAGACTAATGGACATCTGTTACTCACGTGATAGGACAGTCCATGTTTCTTTTACCTGTGGTTTTTTGTGTGGTTTCTCAGCTTCAGGTTATTTATGACTGTTAAGTAAAAAAAAAAAAGAAATCACCATCTTCTGTTTAACTTCAAACGTGTTTGAAAATGTAGAAATATTCATGACTTTACCTGCAGCTGATTTTAAGAGGCGATATTTTACAAGGCTACACATGCATGAAAGTTTTACCTGTGATCAAATTTGACTGTAACGTTAGTAGAAAGAACACTTCACATGTCATCCTGACAGAATGTACGCCCAATTATCCAAATAATTTAGAAAGGAAGCAGAACAACAGGATAATGTTCATTACCCAATTTTAAATGTAGGGGGATATTGTAACATAGTCTTTTTTAGTATAGCACACATATTTAACAGTTCATTAAATCATAGATGGTGGCCATTGGAACACAAATTAGTGGAGCACTTGGATACTAGCGACTTGGACGCAAGAATAACAAAGTCTGTGTGCAAACCTGTGAGCTTAAAGCTCTCGTGAGAAACTTTTGGGTTGTGTGGATATTTGCGCCCCCCAGTGGACAAAGCAGGAAGACTTATCTCATTGCTGATCTTGTCCTAAATGTAAGTAGAGTTTTATCAAGTGTTGAATCTAGTGATTGTACCTATGTTATTTAGCGTTGTAAATAATCTAGTCGTCTCTGTGATGGTGTGGTTTGCCTTTTGTAGGTCATAATGAGGCAACATTAATTTCAATCTGTTTCACTAACAGCTTAAAACTCCTCATAGGAGCTTTATCAATTGATAGTTATAATGTGATTGAGCACAGAAAATAAAAGATTAACTATTCCCTGTGATCTCTTAAGTCTAACTACTAACTTAAAATATCTAGCTCATGCCATCTAGTGTGTCAAAAGTATCACCCAGCGAGGCCTTGCAGCTGTTAACTTTATAGAGTCCTGGGTCGTCTTCCTGAGGTTCATTTCATGACCTCTATATCACTTTCCCCTCAACCGGATTTTTGTGTCAACTGCAGCACTTTTTTATAAACTGCAAAAGACATGTGACATCTCCACGAGCTTTAAAGATCAGATTTAGCATAGAGGGTCATGCTTGTTCCGCCATCCCTTTGTGTTTATTTAATAAGAAAGAAGAGCCTAAACATGCTCATTTTAAAGGAAGGACTGAAAATAAATCCTAAACATACGACTATACACTGATAATATGCATTCCCCACCTCTAGACTTTCCAGCCTCACCTGTTTAGACAGTTTATGTAGTAGCTCTGTATGTGTCTCCCTCTAAAACCACTTTTAATGTGACCTTAAGTAAAGGATGATATTTTTAGTACCAAACACAGCCTCGATCTTTTTCAGCAATTACCCTACTTTTCAACCTTCACAGTGCATGGCGTGAGGGGATTCTCTTTAAGTCAAATTAGGCTACAGCTAAATTAATACTTTACCTTTATACGAGCATGACAAACACCTAACTTATTGGACCTAAAATCAGACTTTAAAGATAATACATTCAAATGCTAATAATTAAAGATGACAACTTAATTTGCAATTCTTTTTTTCTGTAACATTGACGTCTATGCATTTACTTAGTTATTTTTGGGCTTTTTTATGCCTTTAAGTGTAAAGAAAGGACAATGGATAGAGTTTGAAATCAGGCAGAGAGAAATTGGGGAATGACATCGGGGAAAGGAGCCCTAGGTAGGACTAGAACCCGGGTCGCCCGCCTGGAGGACCACAGCTACGTACATGAGGCGTCTACACTAACCACTATGCTACCGGCGCCCCAAGATTTTTTTTTTATACCTGGATAACCTTAATGGTGGGGTTTAATTGCCAAAGCAACAAACAATATCCTTGCTAAAGAAAAAAAATCACGAAATGTGGGGAAAAATCCAAAACACTGAACAAGTGGACGTAACCACCATGACATCAACACAAAATTTGTGGAGTACCTTTGAACCTTAATTGTGACTGTCCTTGTTTTGTCACCAGATGTGGGAGGGAGGAGTTTATTATTATACACAATGCTGTGCTTGTACACTGATTGACATTTCACCATGGGAGCAACCTATTCATAAGGTAAACACGCTCTAAAGCATTTTACAAAATGAACATTTTACTGTATGAAAGAAGACTTAAGAGAACAGATTGAATCCATAAACTTCTTAGGAAAATGTACTCTGAGGTAATTTGTCAAGTGGGAGGTGCATGTTGAAAAAAAATCACAAAATGGGGGGAAAAATCCAAAACACTGAAAAGAGTTCAAACAGAATAATGGTTGCTTTTTTATTTTCACATACAAAAAACAATATTTTTTTTTTCTGATATAATTTTAATTTAAGATGTGATACAAAGATATACAGCATCCCCAAAGGTAACTTAACTAGTTAGTGGTCGTGTCCTCTAAAGATCCTGTTAACAACAAAAACACTTGTGGTCATGCTTGGTTACAGACTCAACTGAAAGTAGGTGATTAGAAACCGCCTTCTCATACAAGGTATTTGTTTGTGTATTTAGTTGTATCTTTTATTGCATTCTGTCCTGATAATTAAGTTAATCCATTATTACATCCTTGTTTCTCTACTTTCGTCACTTTCCTTTCTCTATTCCACATCTTGAAGTCACCTAATTCTTACCCAGCAACACAAACACCCAACCAGCATCCAGCCTCCACCTCGGACGCATTCCAGAGACTATCTTCTCTCGCTGTGAGGAGGGGGGGGGGGGGGGTGACGTGTTAAGGTTAAGGATAGCTTTCACAGTTATTGTTATGACAAGTGATTGACAGGAGGTCTCCGGTGACAGGTGCAGGCAGGCTGGTGTGTCATTGGATGGCACAACAGCTCTGTGGCATGTGCGAGGTCCACAGACTGAGGAGTCAGCTGCATGAGGTCTTCCTTACACATGAGCACAGGACTGTACTGTACACGACATCATTCATCTCTGACTGTGAGGGGGTCGCCTCCTGTCACTGATAAATTCATATGTTTAGTATATTATGAAAGCATTCTCTTTCTTTTAAGGTCATTTTATATTTAAAGTAATTAATCAAAAGGTGAGGACATTTTTGATTTACACCCATTAAAAGTTTCTACACTTGTGGTTTCATCATGAGTGTAGAGGTTTACAGGCTTAATTTGTAAATGAGCATTGGTAACTGTCTAAGGCTTACTTTAAGAAAAAAAAATCCCGATTCAATTAGTGTCCTTGTTTTCCTTTCAAACCAAAATCAAATGATTAAAACTTTAAGTGTAAGAGGTGTTAGCAGTTAGCAAAATTCAACGTTAGGATAATCTGGTCACCAAGACATTCACTTTGCTTCTGTTCAGATTTAGATTTAGAGTGTGAGGAAAGGACCTTTGAACTGCTGCATGCATGCACTATAGCCAGCTGAGAAATAAAATAGCTCCAATGCCAAAGCAACATAACTGCTTTAAAATGACTTCAACTTCAACTTTTCCATTTTCTATTTAAAATGTACAAGTTAAAAGAATGACTGGTGCATGTCCGCCACAGGAACCTCTCCCAAGGACAAGGGACTTTTGAGGAGGAGACAGGGTCTGAACTAAAGTCTAAATGAAGTCCCAGAGACTTTATTTTACCCATCAAAAAGTTCCTGCTTAGCACAGAACTTTTCAAATGTAAAGGGACTTTGGGATTGTCATCACAGAGCTGAACATTTCTTACTGGTGGAATATGATAGGGCTAATTTCAGCAGGTCTGACGATCTTGGTATAAACACTCATTCATTAAGAATCTGGGTAAAATGACAAACACTGACTTTAGGCAAGGCAAGGCAAGGCAAGGCAAGGCAAGTTTATTTGTATAGCGCTTTTCATACACAAGGCAGACTCAAAGTGCTTCACATCATAACATGTCATACAATAAAGTGAAATAAAATGCAAGAATTAAAAGACAATTAAAAAACAGAGAATAAAAACATAAAAGTTACAGTGCAGAGTGATTAAAATTGTTTGTTTGGTTAAAGACTTTAAGATGTAGACATGTCTTTGAAGATGTATATAGATCATCCTGCTCATTCTGACCACTGAGGAAGGCATTTATAGGGAATGTTCTTTTCAGAGCCCCATGTCTATTAATGTATTTTCACTTTTTATTTTTCTATGTTGATGCAGGTCGAGGAAGAAATGCAGACACTTCACATGAAGGACCTACTAACAGTCCAGAAGGGTGCCTGTCAGCAGCTTTTTTTTATCCTCGCAGACCTCAATAAAGTCTTGACCTCGCAAAAATGTAGGATTTTACAACCGAATGGCTTAAGAGGCCCCAGATGGGTGATGGTAAGCCAGCTGTCATGGTCATGGCTGACTGCCATTCTGAGCAGGTATACTGAAGACGTCTCAGAGGTGGAAACTTTAATTACATGTATTTGAACAGAGCCTTTGGGAAGTTTCAGCTACTCATATCTGGATTATTAGAGGGACCTGTTGTCTGTGTTTATACCTCAGGACCTGAAACTCATCTCTTGTTGGATTAACTCTGAAGGCCACATCGACAGAGTCACAGCAGCTGCTTCATCTGGTGTGTCCATCTATCCGTCTGTCTCTCTATTTCTATTCATGTGCCTGTCTGTCAAATACAGTTCAAAACTATCCATTATTGATGTCATTCCTGATAGTGTAATGCTCAAGATGACAGATAAAGGAGCAATATTTGGAGGAAAGAAAATGTTGAAAATGAGAGAACCAAGACAAAATAAAAACTAGAACCTTGAGTATAAAAGAAATGTAAGCAATAAACCCTCAAATTATTAGTTGTGTTTTTAGCTTTAGTTTGAAGTTGTAATCTCTAGTAAGGGTGTTAAACTAACCACCCCCCTCATTATAAGTAAAAACAAGGGTTAAAACAGGAAATAAAGTCAATATAAGTCCAAGTCTATATGAGCTTAAACCATAACATAAAATTGTTATTTTCCTCACCTGTCACTATCGTAGAAATTTGACAGTACCACAGATTGAACTTCATGAGTTATAAAATATAGCCAAAACATCTCAGTCTTGATTGTGATTCAAAATCAAATGGAATCTACATTGTGCACTTTAGAGTTGTCAAAACGAAATCACTATATGTTTTTTGTTTGGTGTTTTTTTTGTTTGGTTTTATTTTTTTATTTTATTTTTTTTGGGGTGGGGGGCCCTCGGACACTTCATGGGACCAAATCCCAGGCCACAACTTACAAATTGATTTAAAAAAAATGATATTTGATCCTATAAGAAGAACCAATTGGATGACCAGAATATTTGTAACTTTTCACAGCCCACATTCAGCCTGCTTTTGGGAGCTTTCAGGTGCTAATTCAATTCCCTGCCAGTTGTAGAGGAAGAATTCAGATAATTTATAGTAGCAATTGTGCATACATGCCTTGATGCTGTTTTTGTTCACCTGTGATAATATTAACTACTTGATATACTTTTGGGGGACTTACTAATTCTTCTTATTTCTGTTTGCCAAAGCTTCATCTGAAATGTAACTCTACTTTAACACAGATGTATAGACGTGAAATTAAAGTTGTTGTAATAAAAGCGTAACACTGACATGATCCAGGTAAGTACATGTAACTTAAGAAAACAAACTTCAGTATGTTGCTTACTTTCTCGGCACCACTGGCTTTGTTAAAGTCACTTAAAATGACTTTATTTGATATAAATCTTTTCTTTGAGAAATTGTAATCTTCTTTTAGCAAGAAAACATAGAGTCTTAAAACATTTTTGTGTATCTGAATAATCTGCATAATTAGTCCAGCAGAAATGATTAGTCATCGCTGTGGCAGCCATGTGCTGACAACAGCACAGCAGTGACTACACTCAATTTGCATTCGACCCTTCTACTCTGACTTACATGAATCATTACACCATCTGAGGTGATATAAATAAAGACATTCTGGAGCTTAGGTAGTCATGGAAAACTAAAGTGAAATGACTGAGTGATGGACTGGGTGCAAGATTGATTTGTAGGAGGGAGCTGACAGAGTTAGGTGACATATCTGGACCCCTGTGGTGAAAATGTGGAATGGTGAAGACCAATCTGCCTCCACAGTAAAACAGAGGGGAATTCCCTAAGAGGGCTGGGGAATTATGCTGGAATCTATGTATTTTGTATAGAAAGATTTTATGGATTCAAAGACAGCATTATTGATTTCATAGAAGTTATGAAGTTAATATTGGAAATAGTAAAGCTTTATGGATTTAAAGAACAGTGGTTTACTTTCAGTCGCTGAAGGGGCTGCTTGACTCAAATTGAGCTGTTTAAAATAACTGGTAATGGGACAGAAGTGTATTCAGCTTGTTTGGTCCATATGGTCCGTAATATACGTTGTATTTTTCAGGCGCATGCAACTTTTCTGTCAGGTTTTTAAGACAGTATTTGTCAGTTTGATAGCTTGAAAACCCCCATATTGATGCACAAAGGATTATTAAAGTGAGAGGAACAGGCATAAAACTTTACCTGATCGGACAAAACGTTTCCTTTGAAGAAATTATTTGAGGTTGAAAAAATGCTATATAAATTGCTTATACTATACCGCAGTTCTCAGAGTATCACAAAAGTATCAAATTCAAACTCAACATCACAAATCAGGCCCACCCCTACAATCTACTGAGAATCCAAGCAACGTGGCTGCCTGTCCTTGGTCTAAACTTACACCAATGACACACTAACTTAAAGGACACTGTAGGAGTCTGATCTGAGCCTAAAATTAAAACCATGCCAACAATTCCTAAAGCTTGACAGTTGTCAAAAGGAAGCCAGACTTGGGTGTGTGAGAGGAGTCTTGGGTGTCAGGCTGCAGGGATGGTGGTGGGATGAATCATTGTGGGGGTTGGTGATGTTGCTAAGGAGAGGGGGGGGAGGTTTTTACTCCTTGAAGCGGTCAAGTACAGCGTCCTCCAGAGAAGAAAGCTGTGACAAGTTTGAGGAAAGAGCGGCGTGTAGGCCCGAGATCAGAGTGACACCAAGGTACTGCTTTGAGGCAGGAACACGAATCTGAACTTGCAGACGCAGAAAAAGAAGATAAAACATGGGGATTTATAACGAGCAAGGGTAAGATCATTCATTATGATTTAGAGCCTATGAGCTGTTACAGTAAAAGGTTGTAAATGTTATTGTTGCATCATTTGCATGAATTTATCATCATTTGTAATTGCGCTCATATAATTAGCACCTGGGCAGAAACAGTGTGAAGTGATAAAACGACAGTGAATCACTCATTTATACAGTGGTCAATGAAATCAAATGTGTAGATCATTACTCAAATTAATTGTGAATTAAAAATAGATGTGCAAATAATAGTACTTGGTAATAATAAAAAACTTAAAATGTGTTAAAAATCCTTTATGATGAACATAAAGGATTGTTTCTTTTTCCTTCCTGCCTCATGATCACTGCTTAAGGTCAAATGTACTTTATGTTCCAGGGCGGTCCTGCAGGAACCTGAGCCCCGCCACATGCATATCAAGGAGAACAAAGGAAGGTCTACCCTTCATCACCGCATGGTATCCCCCCTCTCTGCCCGCAGACAGCTCAGCAGACTTCCCCCAAAAGATGTCTTCAATGACATGATGTTTATGGGTCAGTTGGTTGCATCTGTAAACATCTGAATAGTAGAGTTTCTTTTTTAAAGGGTGCTGGAACTCTACCACCAAGCACAGTTTAAGTCCGATTTTGTCTTCAGAAGGGACGTTTGAAGAGGTCAAAAAGCTCCAGCAACACTTGTAGTATGAAGATCAACTTTATTAACAAATTAGACTGATGTGTTTTGGTTTATGGCCTTCATCAGAGCCATCAGAAAACATGCTTTGTGTTTTCTGATTACCCTGATGAAGGCTACATGCTGCAATGGGTCTGTGTCTGTCTAATTTGTTAATAAAGTTGATCTATATACTACAAATGTTGCTGGAGCGTTTTGCCCTCGTCAAGCCTTTCACTCTTCATGCAACTTGGTAGTTAGTTAAGATGTGCCAGAAAATCCCACTCTGCTTCTTCAGAAAGGAGGTTGAAATGAAAACAAAAACACATACATCGAATCTTCTGAACCTCAAGTAGAATCCTTTTAGTACCACTTCAAACAGCTTTTGTTAAATGGTTTTAAATGAGTTGATTTGACAGAAATCTTAGCTGAAAAATGTCTTTTTAATCACTCTTTTTGAATTGTCGAAGTGGGAAAAGCACAAGCATAACTCATAATCTTAACAAAGGACCCAATAACTTCAGTAGTCCCAGTAATTCAGGATAATTTGACAGTGAGGCAGCAAGCACCTACTGTACCAGAACCCCAACACCGAGGCAGAGAAAGTGAAATACGCTTATTTCTTTATTATATCTTTTTTCTGCTGACTCTTTTGGTCTCTGTATGGACACCATACTGTCTGGAGACCACTGTGGTCACCTTTTACAGTAATTGCTCCAGTCCGTACCAGAAAGCAGTATGTGCTAAAGAGGAGCTTCTGTAAATATTTAATGGGCGGTTACAGCTAGCTAACCAATAATTCTCCCACACAATTTTAGTCTCCTAAAGTCTCAGTGGAAGACTCACTTTGGTCTTAATGTTTAAAGTAGACCTTCATCTAGATCCTGCAGAACACCTTTGGGTCCCCTCATTGCAGGGTCTGGCTGCATGAGCCAGCCTTCAGTGTGCAATAAAGCTAAAAAGCTGGCACACAGCAGTTTTGCAAAGACAAGACTAAACACTGTATCAATACTTTTAGTCTTATTAAAAAAGGTGGTGAATAGTTGTGGATCCCTCAAATCTGTTGTCTGCTTCTCCTGCATTGGAGAAATACAAAAGTGAGATATGATAAAGATTAGCTTAAAAGCAGCATTGTGCAGAAAGGCGTGCTGGTGGAAGACGTTTTGACTGAGAACTGAAATAAAGTAATGAGTCTTGTGTTTGTTTATGTGAAATGTAGTCGGGGGATGGACTCATGACGACCCATCCTGCCTGGTCGAACAGTTCTGTCCTGAGTACAACGAGTGGAGATCAGCCGCACGCATGGTCAACAGTCGTGGCAGCGTGGCTGTGGGCACACTGGACGGAAAAATCTACACAGTGGGAGGGGAAGATCAAATCCGATGTTACAGTAGTGTGGAGAGGTGAGACGAGTACTTACAGCTCAATATTTCACACTATACAGTTTACATACTCATTTCATCCTTTAGGCAAAGGAATTTTCATTTAAAGGATCCCACATCATCATTGCACATGTTTTGTTTATTTGTCACATGCTCCTTTGAATTCCATGTTCCAGTTAAATTCAAACATCAACCTTCTGACTTCATGACAAGCTGTAATTGAAATGGCTTATTTAGGTTTTTGTCAGTTTCCCAGAGTACGATGATTCAAACTGAATGCATTATCTCACATTGGAGAGCACGAAGTGACAAAGTTTAAGCAAACATGTTGAAGCTGGATGACAGTTTGACATACCAGTCATCTCATAAAATGTAGGAACTGCCTGGCGCTGACAGTCAGAGTGTGTCACAATTTTCGTCTCTGTCTTGTAGGTTGAACTGCAAAGGATGAAGTCATTTAAATGTAAAATAGTTGTGGAGAGAAATAGATGACCTAACATTTCAATTCAGACCAGAGAATAACTTTATACATTAAAGAATGACTGTCCTACTGTTTATATACCTTACCTATATACCAGGCGAAAATAAGCTGGATCAATGGCTCAATTTCTTTAGTTTTCTAAGTTTTGTGTTGCTGATACACAACACTGATCTCTAAAAACAATCTAAATCCTTCAATATCACACCTGTAATTAATCCTTACCCTTTACATTTTGTAAGTGCTCACCTAAAAACCTAAAAAAAATAGCAGCTGAATGCTAGTGAATGAAACTAAGTGGACAAATTGTGACACAACCACTCTGGTGATTTCTGCCTTCAGAAAAAGACGATTGGGCTGCTGCTGATGTGATTTTGTTCTATCAAGGCCATCCCTGCCAAACGTGCAATAACACACGATATAAAAAAAGACGATGTTTCCCTTCACTATTGTTCCTAACCTGAGATGTGTTGTTTAACTAGATGTCACAAACAGTTCCTTACAACTAAAAACTTGTGTAATGTATCACTAGATTTGTTATTGAAATAAAAGTCCATATAAACGTATTTATTGTTGTAATTCACTAAACCAAACTGCAGAGGGCAGCATTTGGGCAGAAATAAGATGTAGGGAGTTTTACATAACTTTAGAAGTAGGTCTGTGACATCAAACCCATATTGTAACAAAAAAAAAAAAAAAGTAATATGAGCGGACCACTCAAAATCCTCACATTATTTCCCATGTTGCCAGGGTAACTATTCCTAATAGGCAGAGAAAATCATGAATAACTCTGTTTCTTACAAACATATACGTATATATACTCTGCAGGCACATTTTCTCCCACTTCCTCTCCTCCTACTCTAACAGACGTCTCCGAGGAGCTGGCTCTGCTCCCATTCCCACAGAGATCCCATAACTGGTGTCGAGCCAACTGACCCCATAATAACAATCCCCGGGCTAGAAAGAGACCAGCAAGGAAAGACCTGCTCCTGATTGATCTGCTGCTAATGGCCTGGATTGGCTAGCAATAATTTTTTGGTTGCTTCATCGTCCCTGAGGAGTGGTTACAGTGCTGTTTTGACATTAATGACGTCCCAATTGGGCAAGAAAATTGCCAATTAGATGGAAGGTTTTTTTTTTTGGAGAGGAGTGGGTTTGATTCTAATGGTTTTGAAAGGAGAGAAAACAGTTTTAATAGCCTTCCAGTGGTGGAGCAACACTTTAGCAGATGTCTACACAGATGCCCACTCAACTCAAACACTTCCTCAACTGCAAGTGTACAAAACACTCCAAACAAATCAAAGTTTCTATAAAAGCTTTTGCCTGTTTTGGCTCCACTTATTGTAAGCTGTTAAAAGCAGAATCTGGTTGTACTTTCTCACTTTGAAATTCTCTGTTTCTCTTCCTCCATCCTGGCAGGTACAATCCAGACACAGACAGCTGGAGTACAGATGTAGCACCCTTAAGCAGCCCACGTAGCGGTGTGTGTCTGGTAGAGATGGACGGATACCTGTACGCTATTGGAGGACATGACGGAATTACTGCCATAAATAGTGTGGAGAGGTAGTGCGGAACAAAAGATCAATATCTTTTAAAAGAAGCAGTGAATCGTATTAATACACACTGTAAACTATGACACTGTGTTCAAGACATCTCGTAAACATAAGGTGGTACTCCTGTTTATTATTTCTCCATCAATTCCTGCCATTAATTGGATTCTCTTTGTTTTGTTTTGTTAAGAAATAACACATTTTACATTTTCTTTCATTCCCACAACCACCCAGGAGAAAAGCTTAAGCTGAGTTTCCCTTTGAAGAAACAAAAACATACCTTTTTCATTTTAAACTGAACATTTAAAAGTTAAAAGTGGAATCAAATGAGCAGGCTGTGTGTCTCACATATATCCAGAATCAAAGTAATACCATAATGATCTTTATTACCTGACATCTTTCATTACTTTGACATAATCTGAAGGGGTTGATTCAGAGAAAGGAACAAAGAAATGATCATTTAGGTCTTAAAAAACAAAAATGATTGACAGGCCATTAGCCGAATCAAACTTGCTCGCCTTTGTTCTTTGTTCCAGGTATGATCCAAAAATGAACACATGGAGCAAGCAGGCACCGATGCTTACCAGACGCAGCAGAGCTGTGGCGGCTGTGCTGGAGGGTCACCTGTACGTGATTGGAGGGAATGATGGAGATATGGCTCTGAGCTCAGGTGAGAATGCCTTTGACATTAAAAAAAAACAATCAACGGTAACCGATGGACTCTATTGACTTCTACTCAAACAAAACTTTACACCACTTACAGTAAGCCACTCCGGGAACTTATTTTTCTAATATTCTGATAGGCTGGGACACAAATGATTATATCAACATTTTTGAAAATGGAAGTGTTAACAAAAGAAAATGAGCAACACTGGGATGGATAGGATGATAGATGAGCTCAAATAAAATGACACTCACTTCTCCTGCAGGTGAATTGCACAATGGGAGAGGTGGGAGGAAGCAAAGGGGATATATAGAAGGGAGCACACAAGAAGAATTCATCAAGGACGGGCTCTGAACTTCAACACTTTTACAGTCTGGAGATTGGAGGTCCTCTCAGTCAAAAATGCTGCATTGATACTCCTATAACCAAAAGACAGTGAGATATCAAGTTACATTTTATCCTGTAACATTAGATCTAAATCTGTCGATTCATTTGAGTGAATAAATCGGTTGCAGATCCTTGCAGAAAGTGGTAAACATGCAAGTTTACAGAGCTTATATGAGTTCTTTATTTATTTATTTTTTGTCTGACCAGCAGCCCAAAGTTATTTAATCCACAATGATAAAAAAATACAAATACAGTAAATTCTCACATCTGATAGTCACACTGAGCTGACAAATGGCTTTAGGTTTAATGAATCTTCATAATTGATGGTGATAGTTTTTGCGTCTAACTTTTCTTCTTTGAATTCTATTGGAAACAAATGAAAATGTAATGAACTGCACTTATATTAAAAGTCTATCGCTGGTTGTTGAGTTTCTTATGTAAATGTGTCCGGCTAAAGCTGGCACAATTTCTACAAAGAATCCAACTTTAAAAAGAATATTAAAAGAAAGAAGCTACAAAGAAGCATGCAAATGACAGTGATGTTTTATTTATGTAAGAATGCTACTGTACATATACTAGTAGTTAACTGTGAGTTTGTTCTCTGACCCATTTGGTGGATTCGATTGTTCCCACCACTTTAAAAAAAAAAAATCAGCTTTCTTTGACAGCTTTTTGATGTGTGGCAGGACTTCAGTCACACATAAAGACCAGTCTGACCTTATCCTCTCTGCAAGCTCACACACACAGACACACATACACCATCACACACACACACACAGACACACGTACACCCACAGATTCCTAAGCCCCCGACCTTGCCAAAGATAAATAGGGGTCATGTTGTTCTGTCACTGACTATTTCCGTCTGTGAGAAGAGCATGTCAGTTAAATTCCCACAAACTTTTTTTGGTTCCCATCAGGTTTACGGTCATTTCGAACAAAAAATGATTAAAGTTGGTCGTTTTTAATCATTTAGAATAAACCACTATGGAAAGATCATCAAATATGCATTAAAATATATTTTCTTGCTTTCTCGCTATCTATAATTGTAACAGATCAATGTAAGCTGGACATAGTGTTACTCATACAGTGTCTTCAGCTGTGTATTATTGTATAAGGCCTCCTTTGACTTCTGCTATCCACTAAATGTCCCCCAGTGGAGCGGTACAACCCTGTAGACGGTACCTGGTCGATATGCGCCCACATGCTGAGTCCCAGGGAGAACGCAGGCTGCGTAGTATACCTCGGACACATCTACGTGGCCGGGGGCAAAGACGAGCTCAACTTGCAGCTTTGCGCTGTCGAGAGGTTTAACCCGGACACCATGAGGTGGACTCCTGTCAAACGCATGAGGAGCAAGAGGGACGATGTGAGTAAATGCATCACTGTGACACATCAGATGTCAGGCCTCCCCTCTGATTTAAGATCCAGGTTATTTTTACATCCAGATAAAAAGTAGAGAAAAGATTGAGAGAGAGAAATGCAGCCCAGGGTAGGACATAAATTCCTTTTAGAGACGATTTAAAACATTTCAGTAGCTAGATGTTTGGGGTCTCCTTATGATATTTGAATCCCACAGACTGGTTGTTTTCCTGTTTGCTAAAGATGTCTTTACAGTATGGGTCAAGTACATCCAGTACTTGTAAGGACATTTCACTCAAAAACCACACAATGTAAACCTCATGGTTGTGCAAGAGGGAAAACGTCAGAGGATCACTGAAGTCATCATCTTAGCATCATGAGTTACGCATTTTCTTCCCAATCTACGCAGTTTTTTTTGCAGCTTGAATACTTTGACCTGCTGTTGGCAGTAGATGAAAAGTCATCTTATTGCCCCCATAAACATGGGTACAAAATGACATAGCAATCCATGAAGTACTTTAGAATTGGACCACCTGATCAACATTCCTATCAAGGGATTCCTGCTGCTAGCAAGACTAAAAAGTGTATTTTTGATAAGATACTTGTGTATTACAAGGTAAAGCTAAAACTCACTGGACTCTCTCCTTTACAATATGGGGAAAACACTTGAAGAACATGGCAAATCTATTGAATTTAATTCAAATGTATACTCTCTAAAACTATCTTTGTCTATTGTGTCTTTAGGTGTCTCTTGTAGTCTTCAATGGATCCCTGCTGGCTGTGGGAGGCTGTGATGGTATCACAAATCTTAAAACAGTAGAAGTTTACTCTCATGAAACCAACACATGGAGGTAAGAAGACATCCTAATTGCTTTTTTAGTGCTTAAAGATTTTATGATTGCCTTTTAATGGACCATGACTTGAAATACTAGTGAGTGAGCATTAGTGATGTGGAAATGTGTGTACATGGAAATTGTTTGTTGTGCAGGCATAACCAAGACTTTAAAAAAGTTCTACAAAGTAAATGTACATTACAAAATAAGTGTATATAGAAGGTATCTTTACTTCCTGTCCTTATTCCAGCACAGAGTTAGGGTCTACAATTTATGTTCAACAACAAAGAGAGGGTTAACTCAGCAAGAGTGATTTGAATAAAATAAATAATTATATGTACAATTAGTTCAAAGGAAGACAATATGTAATTTATAATTTAACTTATGATAGATTAGACTGGCTGCAGTGTGGTCTGGATGCTGTTAAAGGTAAATATGTTGACTCTGACTTTGATCAGAGTCTTTCAAATTAATTTTTAAACAAGTGATGATGATTTAGAAAACTGGAGACGTAACACCCCTGTTAGAAAGTGTATGACTACTATTCATTAATATTTGAATGTTACATTACACTGCAGATTACAGTATGTCTTTGGAAACAGTTATGAAATTCATTTCAAGCTGAGGACAAAAATACTGCACATCAAAAGTCTGCAGCTCACATCCAGACAAACACATAGAGTTACTTTGTGATTCATGCACCAAGTAAGGCTCCTATATATTATATATGCCTTCAGGCTGCTAACTGAATCAGAGTGCTTCACTGTCTGAGTCGGACTGTTCTCCTCTCCATCTGTTTTTAGACACTTTGGAAGCATGAAGAGCAAGCATCCGGGAGGGAGAGTGGCTGTGCTGTGCTGAGCTGAGACTCGACAAAGCGAGCATTATATGAACAGGACAGAGGTGTTGGAGAGAAATAGCCTAATGGATGTACGCCAGGCTCCAGGACACATTGTAATACAGTTCAATTGAGGCAGCGTAATGACTGAGTAATTGAGGAGTTCACTCCAAAATGAGACAACGCTGCATTAGTCAAAGCCGGCAGCTGCTGTTGCAAAATTACCGAGCATTAAAATTTAAACACATTATAGGCTACCAGGTTACCATTAAGTTAGGGGTCTTTTTATGTCTCTGGCTTAGAAAACAGAACTCTTTTTATGGAGATGAGTCAGCAGATAATTAATATCTGGTTGCATTTTTCCTCTCCATCACAGATTATACCTTCCCATTCTGACAAGAATATATATAATGGAAAAATCAGATACTATTGATTAATAGTATTTCTTCACATAAACACACCACATGAACAAACCATCCTGATAATGACCCCTTGGATTTTTTTTTGTATTTTCATTAATCTGTGATAAGGTAACTATTCAAGCTTGAACCCCTAACATTAACATGGAATATGTGTTTTGCAAAGTAGTACATAAGAACATCTTGTGATTATTGTGATTTATGTACCTATTAATTATTAATGCCAGAGTCACAGGTGGGAGCCAAAAGGATGGAGGAAAATATGGAAGAGTGCAGGTGTTTGAGTGAAGGATGTGCAGAAATAGAAAGGGATAAATGTTGTATCGCTTTCTGTATTTTAAAATGAAGGTAGCAACCTTGATGTGATGGGAAAGGATGCTTTGAAGGTGAGAAATTCAGGTGGATATTGGAAGTGGAGAAGTATACTGAATGTATGGAGAAAGGACTGAGCCTGTACACAATGTTTCATCTTTATTTCTTTTTTCATATTATAATGTTCTTGATCATCCTATCACAATATTTCTTTGTACAACATGAATACTGATTCTGTTATCATCTTGTACATGACCCATCAGCTCTGACTGTAAGAATATGTCATCATTTAGCTTGAGTATAACATCCAACAGGCAAGGCAAACACAGAACGCTTTGAATAACCACATCAGACGGATCAACCAAGTTGTAAAGAAGAAATCTGTGGGAATCGAGATGCTGGGCGAGATAAGCGAGCGAGTGAGTGAGTTCTGACTGCTGGCATGGGAAAGCACAAGTGACTGTGTGGGCTTTTAAATGATGACGCTCGGAGCTCTTTTTCCCCTGGAGAATAATGGGCTGAAATGTGGAGAGGCTGAACGCTGAGGACTGCACACAGAGCAACACGTCTTTTCCGGAGACTACACACAAGCCAGCGGTGTCTCCCAGCCGTCCCTCTGTGCACACAGAATGAATATTTTTTTCAATTTGAGGGGGAGCGTTGTGAGACAAATAGCAGAGGAAAGAGCTGTTACAGGTATGTTTGAACAGAAAGAATTAGAAAGAGATTTGTGAATTCCTAGAAGTTACCAAGACTTTGCATGTACTGTGTTTGCTGTATCACTGACATTGGACAAAAATGATCACAAAAAATAATAAATATGTATTTGATGTGGTTTAAATGAATGCAGTTTTTATAGGTAAATGTCTCTACAGCCCATTTAAAGCCTTGATTTGACAGAAATGTTTTAACTAACTGATTTAAAACTGTCATCACTTCAATGTATTTAAGTCAAAAGTATAAAGGTTGCAGCTTTCACTTTTTATAACTACCGTACTTGAATCTGACTGACGAGGACAGTATATGGAGGAATAGTGCATTTCACAGTTTTATTTCTTGTATACAAGAAGCAGTCCTATTCGTCTACAGTCATGCATCTTTGTACACAGACCAGGCTGACAGTGTTTGGGACAAATTAAGACGAAACAGCATTCGTCTACAGGATCTATTATTAGGCTATTCATTCCACTAAAAGCCTTTTTATTCGGAGTTTCCTGTCGGCATCAAACGCATCAGTTTCCTTGACGTTTGTACCGAATCATGCTGAAGTTGCCCGGTAGGTGGCGAATCACCCGTGGGTGACTCCAGGTTGGAAAATGAACGCCGTCCCCCTCCTCCTTCGTCTTTGGGAGGAAAAGGATGCTGATGTTGTCAGGAAGGCATGGGCACCAGCAGGGAGTAGAGCACGCTTACATTTTGTCTTTATTCTACAGCTGTTAGCTAATATGGAAGAAGACAGTCAAAGGAGAAAGAAAGGGTACTTACATTGATTTTTCTGACCACGGTTTGTGACGTAGGAGCGGCTAGAAACGGTTTGCACGGGATGGCGATTTAATAACAAAGAAGAAAGCGAGTAAAAAAATCAAGTCCATATTCGACAGCATGGACTAAAAATAATGCTTCTTCTTCCTCCTTCCACTGGGCGATGTAGTCCGTCAATATTAGCAAACAAAGTTGTTGCTAAGCGACGATGAGGTCAACTACGGGTACCAGTTTCGGGCCGGCGCGTTGATATTTTTAAGAACCGTCAAGTGTCGATAAACTATAGCTGTTTGAAAGGCGCGTCAGCCAATCAGTGTTGATGACCGGGACTTATTTTCTCCTAAACTTAAATAACCCAGCACGCGAGCCCACAGCTAGCTTAAAAGTACTGTATGAAAGCTTTATTGTTCAATGCTGTTGTTTTTAACCAAGAGGAACTACAGTGGATCGATTTAATTTACCTGCAGGCTTAAGCTAATTAGGTTAGTCCTCTGTTTGCCCCTTGACCGTCGACTCCGTCGCCTTTTGTAAGGTCCTTTTCTAATGATGACAGAGCCTCCGCAGGCGCGCGTTGAAGGCACACATCCTCTGTCACACTGGCAGTGCTGTATGAACAGTATGTGGAGGTTACCTAAACCAAGCTTATGTTTACCATGATGGGACCTCGGTCAGAAATGGGAACACTTCCCGGCTAACGAAGTTAAGAAGTAAACCCACCATGTTCCTTCCGGAAGCCTGACTTTACACTGTGACTGTGATGCTCATGTGTAAGTTCACTTGTTTATTTTTCTGTTACTGTATACGCCATGAAATTGACATTCAGGCTGTTCTGAAGGGAATATGTGTTAGTCTTTGGTGGCTTCTTCCTGGCTCAATATTTCGGTAATTAAATTTAGCTTTGGTTTTGCAGGTTATCTTCTATGGTATTAATAGCATATAGGCTACGATGTGACAATACAGCCTACTATTGTGGTCCTATGGGAGCTGTTAATGACTTTATGATGCTGTTCGTTAGAAACCATGTGTGTAGTGTCAGTCTAACATGGAGGAAGACGTTTTGTTTTGCAGTAAACACACAACTATTATGAACACTTTCTTCGGAGTCCAAAAGTGCACTAATATATGCCTGTTTGAAGCATTAAATTAACTGTTTTAAAAGCATTCAGTTGTCACAAACTTTTTCTTTGACTATGATGGCTTTGTTTCAGAAATGGACCCTTGTCCAAATTTTTTGCAAGGAAAACTTACACCATCAGTGATATAATGAATAAAAAAGTATCATTTTACAACCCACAACTATCAGATGTGTTGCTGATGCTAATTTGTCCCTGCCTTTTAATCTCCCAAGTGTCTCACGTTCCTTGAGCCTTCAGTAACTGTGGACGACCGCCTCCATTGTTATTCATTCTCTCTCTGGGGCTGAGCCCTCCTTATTTTTTAGATACCATTTTTATCTCTACCCTTTATGTATTTTTCCTCCCTCCAGGCCCTTCCTTTGGTCTGAATCTGCTGTATTCCTTCCATTAAGGGGAGACAGTCTCTTACCGGAAGCAACGCTGTAGCCTACTATTGAGGTCACTTCTCCCAATCCATTAAGTCGGCTTCCAAGGGTTGCAGAATTTGTATTTTAAAAGAGGACAAGGCTCAATTTGCTCTTATAGTTGCCTTGCAGTCTTCATCTTTTTTTTTTTTTATCTTGTCATCCTCTATCCTTAACTGCCTCTTCCCCAAAAAAGTGGAAGCCACACTGAGGACAATGTGTTCCTTACACCCCTTCACTCCTTTATTTCATGTTTCCCTTTCCCTCTCTTCCCCTTATAAGCACACTTGGTTGTCATCTCCCCTCGTTCTTTTCTGCCGCTGTTCTTCTGAGGATCTGTGCTTGCTTGTGCTTTGTTAATCAGTTAGAGCATGTCTCTGGGTGCTATTAGCCCACTCAAGACTGCCTACACTGTACGTTGATGGCCATGTACTCAAATACACAGCTCTGTATTACCCACTTATTGTCGTCTCTGAGGAGACTATAGGAGAATCAAAACAATCTCAGCTGGGGAAAAAATATGATCAGACATGTAAAGGCATCTCTGAAGTAAACTGAGCATTGATTCACTCAAGTAGAAACATACACATGGATGGAGCTAGAAAGAAAAAATCAATTTGTTGTTCATACGCTTATGGTGTGACAATATCAGTGACCTATTTTAAATATCATTTTTTCACACTTTGTTGCATAGTGTGCAGAAAATGACAAGGGGATCCCTCCTCCTTATGGCAGCATATTCTCATACCTGCACCCTTGGGCATCTTCGTTAAACACACAGGTAGATAATAGCTGGCTGACCCACCTGAAATTTTATTTTCCACTTTCTCAGAATACACACCATAAATAATACAACACCTCCAGTGGGGACTGTGTGAGACGATGTAGAAATTAATATCGAGCTGGCATGGTGGGTGGCATTAAAGTGCCTCTGTGTAATCCGGCTCTGTTTAAAGAGCAGCACATTTCAGAGGCCTCCTCGCCGAACTCTGAGCAGAGTTAAGCTGCGACATGCAGGCCAGTGAATGTAATCGTATCACACTCCTGCCAGAGAGGTGCATTTTGTAATAAGTGTGTTTAATCTCACTCTCTGTCTTCCCTTCTCTCTATGCCCTCTCTGTCCTTCTCTTGCTCTCATGTTCCTCACTCAAGTCCCCCCTCAAGAGCCAGTCATGAGCCCTCCACGCCGATCATCCAGTTCCCATGGTGACAGGTAATTCCCTCGAGCGCTTAATTCCCCTACATGTGACATTGTGTGGCATAGTCGGAACACTTATGCATACAGTACACGAACAACAACATGAAGCTAATAAGACATGCACACTTACTGTTTTATACGGGAAGATGCTTTTTTATTCTAAACTTTCTATGAGAAATGACAAGTCAATGCTGTGACTGGGTTGGATTCCGATGAATTGGACGGGCATACGAGACAAGACTGTTTATTTTTCCCCCTCTCAAAGTTCAATAGAGAATAGAACATGTTATATAGCCAGTTATATTTAATAAGGGAGACTTTTATTTTTTAGAGAACACTGCACATTACCACCAGAGGCCCCATGATACTATATCATCACGATACGATATCATTTTGCGTTATGCTGAGAATTGCGATACAATACAGTATATTGTCATTTAACTTGTTTAACTGCATATTGTGTCCACAAAATTAAACGAAATCAAGAACTGTATTGTCAAATAAGAAGAACATCTCTTCGTCTCACTTCAGTCTTTTTCTTTCTACACAATGGGAGTCAAGCCCACATGCTGACCAACACTGTGATCAAAGTCAAACCCTGGAAAAGGTTGCATGCTCCGAACAATCTGAGCTGTTGGCATTTTAGTCTAATCGAACTTAACTGAACACAAACATGTATGGACGTCTGTACAATTGCAGTAATCTTTAACAATGCAACTTGTTCAAATTGAACTGTGCCGCCCCTTCAGCAATTCAAAACTAGGAAAGCATATTTGCTAATAAAAATACCGATACTTGGCGGCAATGAATTGATATAATATCGCCACTCGAAATATCAAGATATTGTGCTGTATCGATTTTTCCCGCAGCTCTGCTACACACCCATGTACAGAAAGGGGATTAAATAAAAGATACAACGCTGACCTCCGAACTTAAAATAGAGAGAGAGCAAACCTGGGAAATAAACCCATCCTGACAGATGTGTTCAGGACAGATGTGTTTTAAATCCATTTTAATCATCAAACATGTCGCAAGACATAGCTGAATGCTGAATGCATGGAGGTCATGTTGGACATTGCTGTAATACAGCAGGCTTGTTCTTGATATTTGCTTAAATTGTTATGAAGAAAAAAACATCAAAAGGTTATTAACCGTGGCTTTATCACTAAAATCACTACCACTTATTAGCTGAACGTGTTCTTTACAGGCTACAGAGAACTGAATGGTTCTTTAAGAAAGTTTACAAGGTTTTTTTTAGCTTTATCATATTGAAGTTGTTAGGCTTGCAGAGTCATAAATAGATGTGTGATCTTGTTTTGCTTTGCATCCTGTAACAGCTGTTACAACAAGATAAATAAATAGTGTTCAAAAGAAGTTGTGTTTTCCTTTCACTTACTTAAAAAAACAAAAGCACATGATATCAACAACCCCCAAGTACTGTCTTTGTCCACCAGCTCTGAGACTTAAATATCAGCTTTGATGGAGAAAGTTTTATCTCTAAATGATGCATTTGACCGACCGTATATGTGCATTAAATAAAATATGATATACATTTATGAAAATGTAACATGAAGTCATCTGGTTCTGCCTTTTATGCCTGACTAACTTTGACGCAGAGAATCACAAATCATATGTCATTTGTTAAAGCTGTTTGTTCAGCCTTGATTTACAGAACTGCTTCAGAAACAGAAAGCCTTTGAAGTGCGAAGATTACACCTCATTTTTGTCCCGGATAAATAAGTTGTCATCTGGGGATTACAGTAGAACATGTAGTCCCCCTGAACGATGATTGTTTTGATTGCACACAGTCTGTTCTTACTTATTATATAACCCTATAACTCCCTACTGATTCCAAGCATATCCCCAGATATGGATTTCACGAGTAAACACAGACAATCTAAGGCGCCTTATTGTTGTATCTGTTTACTCTGTTATTAAGCTGAAATGTCAGTGTTGTTGTTGCAGAGCAATAGAAAACATCTAGCATGTTGACGAGCAGATGTTGCTCTCCTTTTCACCCTGCAGGACCTCCACAGAGACCCTGCAGAGGAACAACAGCAGCAACTCTGGTGTTATCCTGGACATCTCTGCTCTCAAGATGGCTGAGGTGGATACAGAGGTGCCTCCTCTTCCGCCTCGCTACCGCTTCAGGGACCTGCTGCTGGGGGACCAGACATTTCAGAATGATGACAGGTAGCACTTGAAAAACTGTGTTAGTCTATGTACCACCGAATGTGAGAGGCTTCTCAGGGGTAATCCAAGAAAGGGGGGCCTTTTGTGTTTGTGTGTTTGCCCATACATCGACTTTACGTTCAAATCTCCTTGCACACTTGAAACACTGTTTCCAAAAGCTTATGATATTCCCCACTTTCCGGTTTTTACTTTGTGCTCAGTGTCAGGGGATACGATGCAACTATCCCTCATGCTACCTCATCCACTTCTGCTTCAATTTCTGTTTTTTCTACATTTCCCAGAATGACTTCTCACGACAACCCCCCAGAGATGCAGCAGGACTTGTTTTCAGCTGTTGGTTTTATGTGTAGGTGTATACAGCAGCGGAAATAGAAACAGCGCAGTGAGAGATTTTGTAGTGAAAAAGTGAGAGTCCTACCTTTTGCTCAGACTTTGTGGCCGCAATTCATCTGTGCTGTGAGTTATTTGGACTACTGTCAACAGAACAATATATCTGCCTCTGTAATAATGAATGTGATCTTTTTTTATTGTAAAATTAGTGCAGTTTAAAAAGAAATCTTTTCTAATACATACAAATAAGCAACACACAGAAAACAGGCGTAGAATTGCACGACCTGACTGCTTTAATAAACGTGTGCACTGGATTTCTCTTTTAATCTGATTATTTTTATGCTAGACTGCATTTTCATCTTACTGAGAGTTGAGCATGAAATGGCCCGTCCCTTGGCCCTTAACTGGTGCTACATCCATCGCTTGAGTGTTTGGCAGTCTCCTAAGAGTTCAATTATTGCTGCGGTTGGAGAGGCAGACCGACAGATGCTGTTTGCCGCCCGAGAGGGGGAAGAATTAGCCGAGCGTCAACCACTTCTGAGTACTGTGGAGCTCTCCATGGTGCTGAAATGAAGCCGTCTCACTGCAGGATGAACAGTTACTTCAGTGTTGGCTTGCAGAGAGAGAAAAAGAGAGCATTTCTCTAAAAGTTTCCTCTTGCTTTGTGATTGACTGTAAACCTAAGCTTCACATGTGATTCATTAACTTTCTCACATCATCACATCTGCCTCACCGTGTTTGTCAAAGGATCTCCTTAAGATTGTGCGGTTCGCTGCTGTGGTCCATTAATAAAAAGCAGTCGTCCGCAGCCAGCCTGGGGCTTTTTGACATATCAGACATGGTTGATTTATGATCAAGACTTTTGCCTTATGGACCAAGTAGTACGCTTCTTCTTAAAGAACCTGATCAAAGATACGATACTCAGTGAGCTCTTGTCATGTGGAGGGGTCAGTTCAACCATAGTTTTATTGATCTATGTAAACTCTTTAGTTGCACTTGTTTTTTCTTAGTTATTTACCACTAAGATCCACCTCCCAGAGGGTCCTGTCATTTCTTTTTACAGACCTGTAGAAATAATAAGGTGATAGATATAGGCCTGCAGAGTATGAAAAAAGATCGTTGACATTGTTCAATGTTTGCAATCTGAAAATAGGAATAATAAACAAATGTTAAATGTGCATATTAGCTTTATTAGCTTTACACTTCCTATGTATTGTTGTCTGTGCTTGTTCATATCACCATGAGGATGACATAGCATTAAATCATTCAGCATGTTTATCTGCACAACCTGATGAATGTTTCAACAACATTACACAGACAGTAGCATCACAATACTCTCTTTGGAAACTTGGCTTTCTCGCGTTCTGTAGAGAATCAGGCTTACGTCATTGGACGAACATTGCATCTAATTGTTTGTGTTGTTAATTTGCATAGCCATTCCCGCCTTTAACAGCCAATTGTATCGGTGGTTGAGTCTGGCAGACGACACGTTGTGTATGTTATCTCTCCAATCCAGGCATTGGATTGTTGGCTAGAGGAGCCGTTTTTCACCACCAAGTCGATGCCATGGTTGGATTTTAGCTCATTGATGTGTATCTTGTATGAAATATCTCTGAATATCATCATGGCTTGTGAATTTAAAAGGAGATATCATGTTTGCTACCACCATCCTCTCTCTCTCTCTCTCTCTCTCTCTCTCTCTCTCTCTCTCTCTCTCTCACTGTATCTTTCTTTCTGTTGACTTGCCCTCCCTCTCTGGGACTCCCTGCAGAAAATGTGCTGTCACCTTGTTGTGTAGCTTTGCAAGGCCCTTTTGTCTGACACATAGCATTTGGTGCAGCGGTTAACAATTTCCCCCACACACATTGCTCTGTGTGCTCTCTCATGGGATGCACTGATTAGTCTGTATTGTACTACAGACCCTAATGGCTTTGTTTTCTTAAGCTGCCTGCCAGTTTGATCAGGACTGTTGACATGTAAAACAACAAACACTTTTAGCCAAGAACAAAAACAGCAACACCGACATACAGGATAGTTTACACTACAGATGAATTACATGGAAATCCAGTCCACGTACTGACTCGACAGACTAGTGCATGTATGCAGCTTCAGGTAGATCTTGAGATATGCAAATCAGGCTATTTCAATGGGTATGTTTAGTCTTGTACTTGTGTTTGAAAGTGAGTTTGTGTGTAGAAATGCACCTCTGTGTGCATGTTGCATCATGAAGGTCCCCTGTGAATTGTTCTGCTTATCACTATTAGATAGAAAAGAGTAATTAGGGTTTGTTGCTGGGCTACTTCTGCACATACTCTGGAGTATGTGTGTCCACTTATGTGTATCTATGTATATGCATGCAAGGTTTTATCATAAAACGACACGATTCACAGATGTGTAAGTGAAAAAACAGCTGATTTGTTTCATCATAACAAATAAAAGCTGTAGCAAATGAAGATGCAGAAGAGGAGAACATCATTATTGATGGCATCTTATGGCGCCGCTGTAATTGCTAGTTTACGAGCTCTGGAGTGGAAACGGAAGCAGGCCATGTCACTGGGCTTTGGGGACACTCAATTTCTTGGTTGATGATCTTCTGCATGTTCATCATTTGTGATGTGTATTATTTCCTGTGTGGATGCCCTGTCGAGTGTAAGGCCTCCATACAAATTAACCCCCTTAGGGAAAGTCAGACTCCCCCCTCCCTGTACTCTGCCCTTATGGCCTTTGCATCTGTTTCCTAGCATCCGTCATACAGCGCAAGGGTTTGAAGCACTCTGGCACTGATCGTTCATAAAACAGAACATTTCTAGGAAGTCCTGAGAGGCAGTGAGAAGAGAATACAGATGATCAGTAAGATGCACCAAAGAGTTGTAGCTGGGGGTCGAAACCAAATACATTTGAAACTACAATGGCCACACTGGCAGTATTTATTATGGTACAAGCACATCATGTGCATTTTGATATTTGTTTTCTATTTAATGATAAGGCTGAAAGGCTTTAGTGAAGACTGACTTCTATGGAGCTAGATTCATGTCACATCTCCAGAGAGCAATTATACACACCCACAAGCAAATTATATTGTGTCACACACGCAATTATTAACTGCCACGCACGTAATAAAACTCTTGGTGCACAAATTCATCAACAGAGCGCTGCACAGGCAGCTGTGAGGGTGAAGAAAAACACAGGTAAGGCAAAGAATGTCACTGTCTGCAGGACTGCAGCTGCTCGCTCACTCTCTCTCTCTCTCTCTCAATTCAATTTAATTCAATTCAATTCAATTCAATTCAAAGGGCTTTATTAGCATGGAAAACATATGTTAACATTGCTAAAGCTTTAGTCAAAATAAAACACAAAATTATGTACAAAGAAAGAATAAACAAGCTGTGCAGGTTTACCTTGTTTTTTTTGTTTTGTTTTTTAAATACAAGAAAGAAAGAAAAAATATATAATGATTAGAATTTAATTTAACTTTTTTTTATATACAGATGACTACATATTACATAAATATAGAATAAAAATGTAAAGATTTAAAGATTAATAAAGTATATGAAATAAAATAAATAAATAAAATAAATAAAGGTGTATGTACAGCTCTGTGGTGTTTGTGTGTATGTACAGCTCTGTGGTGTTTGTGTGTATGTACAGTTATTTACAGATTAGTGTTGGACACTCTCTTCTAGTCGCAGAAGCTCAAATAACGTGCTGCAGTGATGGCACATTGTTGGACCTCACCCAGCAGGTACACCAGTTTGTGCTCATTGTCCATTGAGTTGAATTGTTTCTGTGTGTTTGTGATGAGTGGGAAATATGTGTCTCTAATATCCTGATACAGCTGACAGGTGGTTAAAAAGTGCAGCTCTGTTTCCACCTCTTGTTGGGTGCAGTGTGTGCAGACTCTGTCCTCTTTGGGGGAGCCAGGTCTGTTTGTGGCGTCCTCTCTCGATGGCGAGGCCGTGTTCACTGAGTCTGTACATAGTCAAACATTTCCTCAGTTTTGGATCAGTCACAGTGCTCAGATATTCTGCCACTGTGTAATCTCTATTTAGGGTCAGATAAAGTTCTAAT
This sequence comes from Tautogolabrus adspersus, assembly GCA_020745685.1. Classification (NCBI taxonomy): domain Eukaryota; kingdom Metazoa; phylum Chordata; class Actinopteri; order Labriformes; family Labridae; genus Tautogolabrus; species Tautogolabrus adspersus. The sequence goes on from CM036534.1 coordinate 24,000,959, forward strand.
TTGCTCTCTTTTTTGGTTGATTCTGTCCAATGTGTTAAATAGTTTTTTTTTTGTTTTTTAATAATTTGGTTAATTCTGATTGGGTTTCTGTCTGAGGGCTCTGCTTGTGAATACAGTCCCAGAACCAGGTGTCCGAGGGGGCAGGTCTCTATAAGCTCTCTGGAGGTCAGAATGTAGTTATTTTATATGTCTTCTGCCAAGGTCTTGCTTCAAGGAATGGAATACATAATATACAGAGTTTTTGCATTATTATCCTTACTGTCCTTCCAAATAGGAACTTTAGATTGTAAGCCTTAACTGAGTATTTGTTTACAGCCTGACGCTGCTTGACTTAAGAGACTTTCTGGTGATCTCAACAAAAGTAAGACCGGGTCCTGGAAATATTTCTTTGCAGTGTTTTTTTGCAACATATAACTAAATTCCAAGGCCAAATTCAAGTTTCTCATTGTGTATCACTGCTACACAGTAGTGGTAATAAGCCCTTCTGTGCTGTCAGGGTCTGGGTGTCCTTGTGTTGCCGTTCATCTCTTTGTGGATGTGGGCGAACAGTGTGCAGGAAAGAGGAGGGGGCGGTAGGGGTCTCCCTCCTGAGCTGTCATTATCTCCAGGGTTGGGTGTCAGAGGGCTGTTATGACTGCTTGGCTGTGTGGGAGCTGAAGAGGAGCAATCACGCTGAAGTCATTGGTCTAACAAGCCAATTGGTCTGTGTGTGTGTGTGTGTGTGTGTGTGTGTGTGTGTGTGTGTGTGTATTGTCTGTGCAGGTGTTGGTGTATGTGCTCTGACTGTGGACACCTGCACCTGTGAGTGTCTGATTATACATTTGAATGTGTGTGGGTTTGTATCTCAGTCTGCCAGCGGGTGGGGAGAGAGGAGGTACTGTCTCTGTAAACGTCAGGAATAGAAACAAGCCCCTGAAATGACAACAGAGCAGGAGGAAGAAAATTGGTGCTGTAAATCTGTCCTCTGTGTATCCAATCTTAATGGGGGGGTTTCTTGTCTAATCAAGGCAGGACGCAGATTGGACTACTATCGACAGAGTGAGCTGTGGTGATTGGTCACTAAATCAACTCTTAACACTGCTTGTTAGTCAAATGCTGGCACTTACAAGGGTGACCCAGCAATGACGCAAATCAAACAACAGCCTCACAAATGGATCATTCCAAAATAACTCTGATACGACAGCTTTGCAGCGACACAAAGGAAGCCTTGTCTTTAGCTCGCAGTTAATCAATTTCTCACATGATCTGATGTAAACCATAGTTGTTGATGCCGGTTTTTCCCCAGGCAATATATTTCTCGTAAATAAAAAGGTCATGTTTTGATATGAACAGATAAGTTGTGTCCCTTTGAGGCTTCCTATAGATTTTTTTCCACCCGTAACAACATAACAGAACCAAACTGCGGAACAAGGTGTCCAAACCTACTACTCTGCATTGGATCTGGCAGCAGCAGTTGTTTGTCTTTGCACCAATTCTGTGGAAGAAGTGACTTTCTGGGATGCCTGGATGATTTCCGCCTGAGCGAGTTAAGGAGGCTGGTGATAAGACGGGGAACAAGTACAAAAAGGGAACTTTGAAAGATAGTAGAGTGTAGAAGATGTCAGATAATAGAGGCATGATATGAAGATGATGGATGAGGAGGATGATTCGGTCTAATAAGTCATGGAGAACTAACAGAGTAAGTTCTCTCAGGCTTTCTTCACACTTCATTCTTCCAAATTTCTCATGACGGATTTATCAGATACCTGTATGGATTGAGCTTCAGTATCAAAAATAAACACTTCTACAGATCTGGGTTGCAGCCTCCTGGGGTTCTTAGATATAAATAAATTAGGGTCTGCACAAGCACATATTTTTATTGAGAAGTGTGGAACAATATCAATGCAACAATTATATCGTCGCCCTGACTGATACGGTTATCCATCGCTCATGCTAAATATCGATATTTGACTTAAAAGTTCTCTAAATAGATTTCCCTGTCAATTTAATTTACAGCGTCACCACTCATGACTTCTCACAGTGGGGCTTATGCTGTGAATGAGAGTAACGTGCACGGAAAATAACTGGCCTAAGAATTACAAATTGGATATGGTATCTTATCAGTGCACTGACTGGCATACTCAACCTTCAATCAATCTTTATTTGTATACAGTAGCGCCAATTCATTACAAATGTTATCTCAAGACACTTTACAAAAAGCAGGTAAAAGACTTTACTCATTGCTATATTACAAAGACCAAGTGTTAATCCATCAAGAGCACAGCACTAAGCAAGATTTAGCAAAGTTACAGTGGCAAGAAAAGACATCTTCTAAGGGGCAGAAATCTTGGGCAAAACCAGGCTCATGATGAAAAGCCGTCTGCCGAAACTGCGCCGCGTTTGAAAAATGGGATTGAGGTAGATGCAGGAAGAAGGATAGTGACAAGAGGGGGGGGGGGGGGGGGGTCCATGGCAGCAGCAGGCTGAACCCACCAACGATCCAGAGTAACCTACTACAAAGCTCAGGAGCTCTCAGGAATCAATACCCGATATTACCTTTTTTAAGGCAGAATAATAAATCTTGCAAATAGTTTAAGCTGTTGCTACCTAGCTGATTAAACTAATGTTAGCTCTTTGGGTTATTTGAAAAAAGCTTTCTACAGCTGATTTTTTTTAAATGTTTGCAGGCATCTTATTTTGTTGAAAAACTTGAAAAAGTAGCCTAATGTAATAAATTCATCAGTTGGAATTATGAACGAGGAGTCACCATAGTGATGGGAAAGTATACACCTATCATGTGTGACACTGGCTGTAGTATTTTTTAGAGTAAACCTTAATTATATTGCACATGAGAGCAGAACAGAGCAGAGTTTTTTCAATGTAACCCCTCAAACAGTGCACTCTGGTAATGTTGTGATCCTGTCCTTTCCCTGAGTAAGGCTGGGTTACTACTGGAGGCAAGCTGAGCCTAGCTATTGTTGTGAAGCTATGTTTGGACATTTGCTGTATTCAGGAAGCGCTTTGCTGATCTTATGGGAGTTGACATGCATTAAGATCTCAGTTTGTGTTAATAACACAGACTGAAGGAGAAAAAACAACCTGACCACCATGAGACATTTTCAATCTCAAGCTGAGACCCTGAAGTCTCCCCATGTCGTCTCACTGTTATAATCTGACATGCTTGAAAGGCCGAGTGTTGTTACTGGTGACACGCATGGTTCCGCTTGGCAACCAAAGCTTGCAATTTCGACCATAGGTGGCATTAGTCACCACCATCAGCAGCACTGAGTGGGTGGGCGACACTTGAGGGCCTGCCAGACTTGTTCTCATCAGCAGCAGAGTGGCTGTGTGTCTTTGGCCTGCTGTCAAATTAGGATTGCTACTGTCACAATGAAGCAGACACACACTGTATGTCACATTCTCTGAGGGCAAGTTTCTCTATGGATTTGTGCCGCCAGTGAACAGAGGCTGCAATGTGAACGAGTAAACAGTGAAAATGAGAAAGAGCTGAGGCATGGCATTCCTGAAAAGCTCAGTTTGGACAGTGATCCATTTCAGTAATTTCTGCTCAGATTTATTTCCTCTTAGCTCTGTGGAGGTTTTTAATGAAAGTAGCATGACATGTTTAAGCCGAAAATAATGTGCAGCTCTCCCAAAGCTCTTGTATTAGTCGTCATATGAAACCATTTGGAACATAACAGCAGCTAGGTGCACAATCACAAAGACGTAGCCTGGCTGCGAGGAAAGATTCATGGAATGGGGGTCAGTGTATCTGTTCAGAGCAATTCCATCTTTATGCCTGGCAATCTCTGGTGCATTAATCCCCCCATGGTCATGCTCCTCTTGCCAGCTCAATTAGCATCGCAGTGGTTTGCTTGTCAGCAGCTGTGATGTTGGAGGCATTTGCAATGAGATTGTCAGCGCCGTAGAGGGGGGTTCCAGTGTTGTGCTTGAGTGTGAGACTTAGAGCGTCACATGGAGGACAATACAGGAATAACACACTACTGTACGTTTCATTCAACTAGTTCAAAGACAAGCTGGAACATATGCATTGACTTAATCCTTGAACTGCATTATTGCATATGAATTTTTAAAATGTCCTTTTGTTATCTCTTCAGAATCAATCATCTTTAGCGTAAACACCGACTAATTGTCCCTCAGTAATGTTCCTTTTGCATTCTTAAACTCATAAGAAGCTATGGGTTTTATTTGCTGTGCGATTTCTGCCTCGCCAAGATAATCAGGAAAATGATTCATAATCGATATACAGTCTCTGTGGATCACTGATCTCAGATTTACAGCATTATTTTGGTTAATGGCCCACAGGCAGCCTGACTGCCAGTCAAGTGATGTTTTTATCACTGTGTATTTACCCAGTGAGTTCTCTTTCTGTTCATTAATATGCAGTCTTTCTCATCTCTGCCTTCAGTATATATACAGAGCACAACAAGAAAGGGCAGCATTTAGTCTTCATTCCTTTTTGTATATTTAATGAACAAACGGTCCAAACGGTGTATCTTCCAAACAGGTCTTGAAATCCATTTAAAAGAAAGACATCAGGGCTTAGTTCGGTGTACTGTATTGTTATGTCACATCAAGGTTGTGACATAATATTTCATATATTAATAATGATGATATTATAAAAGGTGTTTCCTGGTTTCGTTGACTGTGTGAAACACTGTGTACAAGCATCTGACTGCCAAATGTATATTTGGTAATAGAGGTGGGAAAAAAATCGATATATGTAAAAAATCAAGATTCTTATCTTCTGAGATTTTAAATAGATTCATAACTTCTAAAAATCTTTTTTCTTTTTTTCTTTTCTTTCTTTTTTGGGCTAATCAGTCACTCCCTGCTAAGTGCTAAGGCTAGCTCTTTAACTCAGTAGAATGCCAAATGAAGCAGCAAGAAATTCAACCAGTCTCACAGATGACTGGAGTAGATCCTGAAGTATGTACTCAGACTTTGAATCCATAAATCCAGAATCGTTTTGAATCGAAAATAGATTCAGAATCGAATCGTGACCCCAAGAATCGAAGTCGAATCATATCGTGAGACACCCAAAGATTCCCAGCCCTATTTGGTCACTACAGCCACAGAACTTTTGATTTGTTCCTCAAACTTTTCTCGCGTTTTAAGCTGTACCAAATACCATAAAGATATAAAAGTGTGGCCCTTTAAATCTTGATTTTTAATCTAGAAGTAACCCTGAAATTCTGATATAAGTTCTTGTCATCATAAGATGTAAGTGATAAAGTTTACCACCAAAAGGAGCTCTGACTTTCCTCCAAGTGACCATCTCTGATTTATAGAAGATAACTTTCAGGGAGATAGTGTGTCAGGAGACCATTATTCAAACAGCTCAGCTACAAGGATCAATACTGAACAACCCCAAACTGTGACTTATTATTACTGAACATGAGGCCAAAAGTTTGTGCTACTATCCAAGTATCAAACTTTTGCTGAAATCATTGAAAAACAGCGTTATTTCTCTCTTTGTCTATATGCATGAGCTGGCCAGTGAAGAGCTTACTGTTCAATGTTATGCTAATGAGAACAACTCCAGTTCTTACTGGCACAGGCGCATGCTGGGAGCAGTTGTTTAATTCATGGAACTGCTCAACATGGGCCTGTTTGTCTTTAATGTGGCCTAATAAAAGTGCCCGCATATTTTCAGAGAACTTTCAAAGGGAAAAAGAAATATCTGAGAGAGCAAAAAGGACTGTATTTGGAGTATCCAGAGTGAAAGCTAATAGCTTTAGGGCACTTTTAAATGTGACAGGTTATTTAATGGCTCTGATGACAATATGAAGTCAATATGGGTTTTTTTATATCATGGATAAGTTATCGGTTTAGGCAAACTCACAGGGGACACTTCCCCCAGACACCTTCAGTTTTAGGAAGAGAAGATAAGGTTATGACCAGTTAGCGGGTAGTTGAACCTTTTTGCACGAAACAGCCTTTGGCAGAACAGCAGTCAGCGAGCAGAAGAAGCCTCCCTGTGTGTGCGTGTGTACACTCCTGTGTGTAAGCCTGCCAGTGGCAGCGACTAGACTTCTTCCTCCTCTCTGGCTATGCTGTG